>JAUPFN010000023.1:14003629-15203629 GCA_036924255.1 Apodemia mormo
TCGCTTGAGGCTGTGGCTTGAGACACGTGTCGGTGAGCCTTTTTGTGCAGGTAATTTTTGTCATAGGTATAAAAATATCATTAAAATATATTTGTTATTATTGCTTTACATTTCCGTTCTTTCAAAATGTCAAATGTGTTGCAAATGTTCAAAGGAGTGCGACTACAAACGTCGTGATACGCAATTTTTACACACTAGATTTATAGTATTACTAGCTGTTGCTAGCGACTTTGTCCGCGCGGACTTCGTTTACTCCGCACAGCACCTCCCCGCTAGGTGATAGCGTGATAATATGTAACCTATATGTTGACCCGACCTGTTAGTAATTAATATTCATGCAAAATTTGAAGTAAATCCATGCAGTACTTTTTGAGTTTTTTGGCTTCGATATTGATTGTAAATCACGCCCCAAGTATTCTTTTAAAAAAATATTCAATGTAGAGTTTTGACTTTCCTACGTTTTTATTATATGTATAGATTTATAGTATTATTTAATATTACTAGATTAATAGTTGTATATAGTAGTCGCCTCTGTGGTTTAGTGGTCCGGTGCAAGTGTTAACCAAATAAGGTCCTGGGTTCGATTTTCAGATCAGGCAAATCAAAAATGTTTTTCAGTTTTCTGATTAAAACAACGTTGCGCGCATTGGATAAATGTCCGGTTGGCGATAGGCTTGCCATCCATCACATTGTGGTAATAAGTATCTTCGGTTAATTGTTGATGTACTGGTTGTACCTTTGCGTTCATCTTCTGGAATACGGGCGTGAAGATACTTTTTTTTTAATAGCAATAATACACAAAATAAACAGCTTTAAAAGTCTTACCGATTTATATGTTAACAAAATTAGTAATGATTAGTTATGATCTCTATCGTTCTTTTTACCAGGCATAAATATTATAAAGGGAAACCCAAGAGCCTTTGCCCTTTCTTCACCATGGAGAATAAAGATGAAATGAAATACATTATAGAACTTTGTGGAACGAAGTTCCTTATGGGGCGTTCGCGTTGCGGGAGGTACCTTATTTGTGAAAAAAGTCCATTTCGTAAAATAAATTTTATCTTAAATGCTAAATAAAATTATATAATACCGCGAGTTAAAACTGAATAGCGCCGTCTACAATCATGATAGTAAAATTGGTAGTGGCAAATGAATGACTAAGTATTAAACACAAGTATAATTTAATTATTAAATAAATAATTGCTATACAGTGTCTGATGTATAGTCCACGTGATGAATGTTATACTCCGTTTCTATCTCGTGTCCCACGACCCAACACGGTTTTTATTTTTCCTATCATTTGATCTATAAAGTCCAATAGGTCTCCACCATGAAGCTGTAATATATCTGGAGGCAGCACTTCTAATAACTTCTTGAAACACAATTTTAAATACAGCTGTCATCTTCTGAGGTCTTTCCCTCTCTTTTTAACACAGCTGTATAAAAACAGATGGAGAGACCTCATAGACAGAGATATAACGTAAATATGTGTTTCAAGTGATTAATACGAGCGCTAGCTCCATCTTTATTTAATACTTCATGGTCTCCACGACGCTCGAGTAAATTCCCATTTAGCATCTTGGTCTCCCCTACTATCATCGTTCAAAGGCGATGAGTGAAACTGACAGTTTTATGTAGGTACTTCGAGGAGCGAATACGTTGCTTTATCGCTTTCTTTCTAAATCCCGGGCTGTTCCAGCTAGTTAGATATCTTTTAATATTAACGACCGCAATAATCTGCCTTTTGACCTACGATTAAAATATATAAATGGGATTGTATGATTTATAGCCTTATAAAATATTTTTATGCCGTTAATATAAAAAGCTCTTGCACAGTTTCGAACAAAACTGACACACAAAACTGTCGCTAATGTAAAGATAGACATGGCAAAAACTTGTGTTTTTGCATATCCAACCTTAAGTGCAAAAATTATACCTGTTTTTACAAAGCAATGTACAAAAAGTAATAAAATCGACAGCGTCGCGACTGACGCGATTCTATTTTGCTCATTTTTAGAAGACGGTTTTGAGAATCTTGGGCTTTTTATATCAATGTTTTAAGCTGAAAAGAACACGTAAACGAACATTTCTGCAAAGAACACAAGCGGTTTTTAAGTTTAAATATCTTTTGTTTGTCTTTAGGAGTGATAAATATTAAATAAAGTTAAATAATTTTCTACATTTCTTAATCATATTTAAGTGTTCCTATTGTGCAAAACTTAAATTACATTTACATACAAACGGCAATAAGTTTATAATATAATAATTTTTTTTAAGTATCAAATATAAATTGTTTCTGTTTTTGTACTAATGAATAGATCTAGGCTAATTTATATTTTGTCATTATATAAAGTGTCTTGTATATATATATATATATATATATATATATATATATATATATATATATATATATATATATATATATATATATATATATATATATACATATACTATAAAGTTTCTTGGCAAAATTTTAGCTCAGAATTTTGTCAACCTTGCTTAGATTTCTGAGATTAGTAGTTGTACTACGGACAATCAATGAGAAAAGAAAAGACAAGAGAAATACCTAAACACAGGCTACTAAGGAGAGAACTACATGTTTACGTTAGCATAACTTAAATTCCAACTTTATTTAGCTACTATTCCCGAAGTTTAAAAAAATATTTATTAAATTCGGATAAGTTAAGGAGTTGATATAGAATAAAAAAAAGCAAAAAGTATTGATATAGAATGTTATGGAATATATAAAACTTTAAGGCAATTACTATAGAAAACGATGTATGAAGTCTCGCCCGTGTTCTTTGAGGAGTAGAATACTGTTCTGCCAGGTAGTTTGTAAAATGTAAAAGGTAAAAGGTGACTGCTTTGGTCTACCGACTACCGTCGTGATTACTAGGTGGCAGACCTCCGTGACGTCTCGTCCGAGTTTGATTATTCCGCTTTACCTATTGAGCGCTTCTTGATTGGCCGGCCCGGCACCGGCCCCGGCCCGACACCGACAGTACTTGACGCGACGACCCGACACGGTTCCGGCAGCTACATTCTTCATTAGACACAGACACAGTCCGACCCGACAGGGATTTATATAATTCCAGACATAGACAAGAGCGATGCGCGATGTCAGCGCAAATAATAGATTCTATTTTGGTCAAGGAAGTTATATTCTATCTGGAAGGTCCACATGTACTTCAAAATCGTTCCGAAGAGTACCACATGAGTGGAGTGTGTCTCTTTCTACTAAATAAGGCGCCAATCGCCATATATAAGTGCGGCCATGCTTAGTTTGCAAATTACTACTAAGTAATTCTACTAGGTAATTTGAGAAACCGCTTTGCATTGCATAAGTAATTACGTAATAACTAAAATAAGCACATTTTAGAACTCACTGTGTTAATTACAATACACTTTATGCTAATATATTTATCGACGTGTATGAATAAAAGGGATTTAACGATTACCGAATATATATAAAAATCTACCATCAGATAGTTTTATTTACACTGGCAATTGCAAGAAAAGGACAATATTCACTCATGTCGTTGTCTTGTTCAGAACGTTTTTCTCCTGTGTTAAGTAAGAAACAAATGTCAACTTTATGAGTAACGAAATAAAGTACATTTTTATTTTTCAAATAGTGCTTCGTAATAATTCCAATTATCGTATATAAGTTCCTTGATTTTGGTTTTAGGTATTTACTATATTTAAGACGTAAAACAGACCTATTTTGAGACCATTTAGGGTGCATCTAATTATCAAAGGGCGATATTTAGATGGCATGTAGTACAATTTATTTGAAAAACTAATTGATGACTGCTATCCCAGTCAAGTGAAAGTTTTATTTCGAATGACTATAATATAATGAAAAAATAATTATTCCTCCGCATGCACTAAGTAATAAAAATTGTGCGGACAGGTTGAGTGATGACGCCACTAGCATGCCTACACGGAAGCGTGTGTACCTACCCATTACGCAACACATGCATAAAGATGCCGGCCCGACATCAGCGGGAGGCTTGCTGCTGACGACATGCAGGCGCCGACACCACCATGTCGGTGTCGGCGCCGGCGTGTCGGTGCCGGGCCGGGTCAGTGAGACAGGGTGTAGTACAATTCCATAGAATTATGCGCCCACTGGTGTTGGTGCCGGCGCGGATCGGGCCGGTGCCGGTGTCGGTGTCGTGTCGGGCTGGCCAATCAAGAAGCGCTCATTCGGACGCAATAGCGTTATTGCTTGTCGACATCGTTTTCTGGTTTCGGAAGAAGAAAATTTATTTCGAAAGAAGAAAGTTTATAATTGAAAAAACATGGGTTCTAAAGGTTGTTACAAATAATTCAAATATCAGCACATTCTGCAATAATATGGTGTGCAAATATTAAGGACCAGTTGACCCGTGCAGCTTCGTCCGCGAGTATATTAATAAGTCGTCCAAATAGCTTTTAACAAAAATTTCACCACTATTTCAGCCCTCCAGGGACTGATTTTTGAAAAAAAAAATTAGCTTATGCTTGACCTCAGGTCTTCAACTATATCCATGCCAAATTTCATGAAAATCCGGCCAGCGGTTTAGCCGTGAAAGCGTAACAGACAGATAGAGAGACAGACAGACAGACAGACTTTCGCATTTATGATATTAGTATGGATTTAAAAAAAGTTTATTATGTGAAGGGTAAGGTAGCTGGTATACATATCCATGTGGGATTATCATCCCGCTACACGAATAAAGATAACTAGGTTGTAGTGTTCTGCTCGGCTGTTGTAGTGTCTCGCCCGGGTTTGTTACCACCGCCTTACCTATTCCTGTCGCAATAGCGTCAGTGCTTGTCATTGTCGTATTTCGGTTTAGACGGTAAGATAGCCTGTAGGTAAACTTATGCATGTGGCCGCAGTATTAACATATTTGATGTCTATCTATAGCCGATGGTTGTCTCTTTCCATCAGAGGTCATCTGCTTGTTTACTATCTTATGATATAAAAAATATTTTGTGTCTTAAAGCGAATTTCCTGCTTTTGTTATGAAAAATCCCACCAAAAACATTTTCATGTAAAATGTAGGTATCCAAGACGAGTGCACATGGCTTGCACTGTGAAAAAGTTATCAGATCCTATGTAACGCCAAGCTTCTAACTCTTCATAACCTAACTTTACATGCCGAAACTCTGCAGTGAACTAACTCTACATGCCCTACACTACGTGTTATAACACTACATTTGTTATAAAAAATACCAGCTTAAAATTAAATTCATTCAGAGCGCCACATATATAACAATTTCAACTTTGTTTGGTTAACGCTAATTAGGTATTTTATTTTAACTCAAATATAAACAGTGATTAAGATACCGAAGTATCCCGAAAAATAGCTTATACTTTAATGAAGAGAAAACAATGTTTTATTCAATTTACCCGTTTACTTTTACAAAATATAACAATGAGGATAATAATGGAAGGCCGACACTAATTGGATAGCATTAAATAAACCTAATTAGATCATCTCCAATCGTTTCCTTAAAATAATGAGTTCAAAATTATAATTTTGTATTTTCAATCGACGAAAAACTGGAAACTATCTGTTTGTGTGTTTTTTTTATAGAAGAGGGGGTAAACGGACAGGAGGTTCACCTAATGGTAAGTGATTACCGACGCCCATAGACAACTAATATAACTAATATAACTGTTTATTTTAAAAAAAACCCTATCAGAGGTCTTGTAATTGCGTTGGCGGCCTTTTAAGAATGAGTAAGCTCTTTTTGAGTCGTATCCGTTTGGAAAAATTTCTGCCAATAGCTGGTTCCACATAAGAGTAGTGCGGGGCAAAAAATGCCTCGAGAATAGCACGGTTGTGGATTTCCAGACATCGAGATGGTAAGGATGGAACTTAGAATTTTGTCGCGATGTCCGATGGTGAAATTCGGCGGCAGGAATTAATCCAAACAGTTCCTCGGAATAGAGCCATAAGAGCCGATTAAAGATGCAGAGTGATTCCACATATCTACGTAACGCCAAAAAATCAAACCGATTTGAAATAGTCCCGTCATCGACGATTCGAGCCGCTCTACGTTGAATGCGATCAAAAGGAAGAAGCTGGTACTGTGGAGCCCCCGCCCATAAATGAAGGCAGTACTCCATATGCGGCCGGATTTGCGCCTTATAAAGCAATAAGCGATGGGCCGGTGTGAAGTACAAACACGGGGAAAAAATAATTAAAACATTAAAACTGTAATAACCGATACCCAGTCTTCTTTATCTCTGAATATCCTTATAGATTTTTATCAAAACTGACTATGGCTAAACGTGACTACTAGGTGGTAGTTCTCCAACGGCTCGCTCGGTTTTGGTACCTCCACCTTACCTATGATTGCTGCAATAGCGCTAGTACTTGTCACTACTCACTGCTCATTCCAGTTTCGAAGGTTGGCTGGCTGCCATGTATAATGTACATAGATGTCTATACGGTACATTTACTGGAATAACATTCTTGTCTGTCTGTCTGTTTGTTCTGGCTATTATCTGAAACAGCCGGGCCGAATTTTAGGAACATTTCACTGTCGGATAGCTGATGTAATAATGAGTAACTTAGGCTACTTTTAATTTAGAAAATTTTCCACGCGGACGAAGTCGCGGGCACTATATACCTATAATATAAAAGTAAGTATTAATAATTAATAACGGAGTCATGAGGTAAAATACATAAAAGAATATAGCCGAATTAAAAAAAAATGGAAATTGGTTTATAAAAGCATAAATATAAACTATATTTTATCATTTTCTCGTCGCCACTTGGTGAAACTCCATTAGTAATTATGTAAATATTCTTGTACTGTTCCACAAAACCCTTTTTATTTAGTTTATGTCGTCAACCGGTTTCGCTTTTTACGGCATCTTCTTATAGTATGATACAAAAGTATCGCACTTTTATAAATTAACTAGCTGATGCCCGCAACTTCGTCCGCGCGGACTTCGTTTACTCTGCACAGTTCCTCCGCCGTAGGTGATAGCGTGACAATATGTAGCCTATATGTTGACGAATTTGAAGTAAATACATGCAGTACTTTTTGAGTTTACCCTGAACGTATATACAGACAATCAGACAAACAGACAAAAATTCTAAAAACTATATTTTTAGCTTCGATATCGATTGTAGATCACGCCCCAAGTATTCTTTTAAAAAAATTTCAATGTACAGTTTTGACTTTCCTACGATTTTATTATATGTATATAGATATTTAAGTTTACATGATTACATAATTATAAATATTTGCGTTTACATAATTACATACATAGAGTGTTTTTGACAACTTTATTCTGGGTAAAACAAAGAAAAGTATTCTATACAATTTTTTATCTTTACATAATACAAAACAAAGTCCCTGCCGCTATATGTTCGCTTATATCTATTAAATTACCCACGCAATGGATTGTAATGCGGCTTGAATCAATAGATAGCGTGGTTTATATGTATAATTGATACATGTATATTGAGAAAAATCAAAAATTCAAAGGATTTATCATAAAGATATATATTTGTGCGCTTATATTGCACCCGTGCGAAGCCCGGCGGGTCGTTAGTATACATTATATAAAAGTGTAATAGGTGGCAAGCCTGTCGCCAACCGGGCAGTTTTCCAATTCAACGTTGTTTTTATCACATATCTGAAAAAACACATTTTTGAATTGCTAGACCTGGGACTTGAACCCGGGCAACACCGACATTAGGCCAATAGACCACAGAGGCGATAGGATAATTCAAAGCATTTTAAATAAATAAAAAACATCAAGAACCTTATAAGTAGGGGTAAACCTTATAACCTACCCGGCGTAGGGATGTGACGACCCCATCGCCCACTGGTGGGATAATTTTTATGACAAAAGTTATTTAACACCGGTGCAGTCAGTCAACCAAATTAGTGGTAGTGCCATACTGCTTTTGCAACTGAATAGGCCGGCACGACTGGGGAGATACCACTCTCTGACTTGACACCGACGTAAATTAGCAGCCCTGCTGCTGCGTTTCGTTTGGTTTGTGAGAGTCCCGGAGGTCTAACCCCCTCCCCCCCGCACACTATGAATGCGCAATCAAAAGAGAATCTACCCCAAGGGAGTACCACTTGCGCCGGCAGTGAAGAATCCCCCCCCTGAGCGCGTCCGTGCTCTGGATTCCAGCCAGATCATGGATGGAACACGTCGAAGAGTGCCGAAACAAACTTGTGTCTGAATTCGAGAATCGACTTACCGATGTCTCGGAATGGGGTCGCCAAAACCTGGTTACTTTTAACCCCAAGAAGACACAGCTTTGCGTGTTCACCGCGAAAAAGACGCCCTTTATCGTATCACCTCGATTTGAGGATATTCTCCTGACAGCTTCAGCTAGTGTCGGAATCCTGGGAGTTGACATATCGAATTACGTTCAGTTTAGCGGTCATTTGGAAGGCAAGGCTAAACTAGCCTCCAAAAAGCTCGGTGTGCTCAGCAGAGCGAAACAGTACTTTTTGCCGGTCCATCGCCTTCAACTTTATAAGGCACAGGTTCGGCCTCACATAGAGTACTGTTCGCAACTCTGGGCCGGAGCTCCCCAGTACCAGCTTCTTCCTCTTGATTGCATTCAGTGTAGAGCGGTTCGAATCGTTGACGACCAGGCAATTTCGAAACAGCTTGACTCTTTGGCATTGCGCAGAGATGTAAGTTCTTCTGTGTCTTTTTTCGTATATATCATGGAGAGTGTTCCGACGAGTTGTTTGGATTAATTCCTGCCGCCGAATTCCACCATCGGACATCGCGTCAAAACTTGAAGTTCCATCCTCACCATCTCGATGTCTGGAAATCCACAACTGTGCGTTTCTCCCGACACTTTTTACCTCGCACTACTCTGTTGTGGAACCAATTACCGGCAGGGGTATTTCCGAACGGATACGACATAGGGACCTTCAAGAAAAGAGCTTACTCATTCTTAAAAGGCCGGCAACGCAACTGCAAGACCTCTGGTATTGCAGATGTCCATGGGCGGCGGTGATCACTTACCATCAGGTGCACCTCTTGCTCGTTTGTCCCCTCTTCTATATAAAAAAAAGAGTATTATTAAGAAAAACTTGGTGGTTTACTAGCCGTATGTTTTATATATCATATGCATTGATATAAAAATCCCTAGATGCACAGTCCCGAACAAAACTGACCCTCAAAAGTGTCCCTAATTTCATTTAAGTAGTTATACATATGACAAAAGCATATGTCTTTGCATATCCAACCTTAAGTGCAAGACTTATAGTTGTTTTTACAAAACAATGTACGAAAAGAAATAAAATTGACAGTGTCGCGACCGACGAGATTCTATTTGAAATGAGCGCATAATTTAAAATTGTGCGCTCATTTTTGAAGGACGTTTTTGATACAATGATTGTGTATCTTGGGTTTTTTATATCAATGATCATAAGATAGCAAACAAATAGATAGCTCTCTTATAGGTGAGATGATGATGAAGAGAGACAATCATCAATTATATACACCAAAGATATCCATAGTACGTTTCTCTCTGTATGGCTGAGATATAATGCCTTGTGCATTGAGGCATGCTAACACGAATAGCAATGCAGCATTAACATTTCTAGTCTTAATATGCTATGGTTATCTATTCCTGTAAGGAGAACCATCTGCTTGTTCGATAAAAAAGCAACGTGAGGTAAATAAGTATATTTTTTTATGGAATATAGGGCAAACGGGCAGGAGGCTCACTTGATGGTAAGTGATCACCGCCGCCCATGAACAGCTGCAACACCGGAGATACTGTAGGTGCGTTGCCGGCCTTTAAGGAATGAGTACGCTCTTTTCTTGAAGGCCTCTATCGGTTCGGGTTACGATTCGTATCGGTTCGGAAACATTCTTAGTCCGCTGTTTTCTCAGTGGCCACCAATATGGATTGTAAAAGATAAGTAAACAGTGTTTTTCAAACGTAAGGTAATGGTAAGGGAGTGCAAGATGCTAAATAGGTATAAAATATTCCAAGCGTCATGGGGACTTTTCTGATTTTGTAGATTAAATAATAGGAAAAACAAAATGTTATATGTATAATGTTTACTTTCACTGACTCCACCATTGAAATGAAAAACATCTAAACATCTACAGATAAAAAGTTATATAAAACAGTGTCATTAAAACAAGTTAAGGTATGGTGGAAATGCGAGCTAAAATTTAGAAAAATCTTGATTTTAGTGTAACGTAAGAGGGTGGGAGGGCCACATAGTTGCAAAGAAAACGTTGTCTTCACATTCTCGAGCGCGGTTGAATTTTATTTTATTTTAATGGAAATTGTAATAATTACGAAAGAAAAGTGGCAATTTCCATAAGCGGAAGTTATCGGATGTTTTTTCTACTACCCTAGATACCTGGCTTTATATAAAGGGCTTATATTTGGTGGTGATCCTTAACAGCATGCGAGGTACCTACCTTCCCTATGGTAATCAGTCGCGCTCGAGTAAATCTCAAAATCACCTTTAGGGGTATAACCAACGTACACCTGTACCAGAATTATAACCTTTTCATTTTTGCAATAAATTAGTAAGCAAATCTCGAAGTATACGAGTATTATTAACTTTATGAATATAATATGAGCGTCATACCCTTTTTAATTTGACTTGTTATATGAAATGAAACCTTTTTTAATTGTTTCAAAAGGGTAGTCTCATTAAGTACAACCCTTTTATTATCTAACATTAAACTTTGTTCCGGCTTGTCATAGAAATATTTTGTTTCTATATTTTATTATATTTTTGGTCATAACTAATAAAATTTGCTAAATTTTATTAGATCAATTATGAAAAAATTAATATCTATGTAAATAAATATTTTTGTACTATAGTATATAATGTTTATTTTTTCCGTATGTATATGTTTACCAATTATATAAACCATATAAAAAAAGCATAGGTCATCTATTTACTTTTTGAATTAAAAAGCGTCGACTAACAAGTAGTCATATTTTTTCAAAGTATCATGTTACACCTGAATTATTTTGTAGTTTAAACCATTTAAGTTAAACAATTTTACGCACCAGTGTATTGCAGTACTCAAGACCTCTTCAAAAATATACGCTTTACAGTATCGAATTCAATCCAAATAACTGATAAATTAATTTTTTAGACCGTGGTCCACCGGAACGGATCCGTAACGTGTGCGCGCGTAGTGGTCCGTGCTTTAAGAAAAACAAAAAAAAAATGACCGGCTATTCGAGCGGATAAGCGCTTTAAGTCGATGTGCGTTTTTTGGTTGTGATGTCCGTTCGGTAGATAGCATTTTGCGGTTACGTTATTGCGGCTAGGTAAGATAGTGGTACTCTCCCACGGATGAAGCGAGTCGCTGCAGGACTCTACCGCCGTTAAGGTCACAATGTGATCTAATTCAAGTTTGATTTAGAATTTAGGGTATTTATCACCTACAAAACATAATTTGAGTTAAAGTTATAAATCACATTGTGGGACCAAGTGTCTTCGGCTAATCGTGGGTGCACTGGTTGTACCTCTATCTACCTCTTTAGGGATACGGGCGTGAATATAATAATATCAAAACATTAACGATTAGTTTGTTTTTAATTTATTTTTGATTTTTGTTTTGTTTGTTAATATTAATGCAGCTTAAAAAAGGTTGACAACTCCCAAATTTTCCCATTTTACAGAATATTCAGAAACGGAGCCTACAGGATCAATTTACATGGAAAATTATAAAGGTTTTATTCAGGGTAGAACCTTTTAAAATGCAATTTGAGGGAGATATAATCGATTTAAAAATCACACGACTCCCGTGTCATATGCCATGCCATCTGCAACGAATCGGTTAATCAGGAGAACCATATTATGCTTGTTTCTGTCCTGCAATATATATATATATATATATATATATATATATATATATATATATATATATATATATATATATATTTGTGAGCCTAAATAATTATACATTATATTTATATAAAGTACTTATATGAAAACATTCCAACTTTTACTTTTACTAAACGGAATATGCAACATTCCGTATAGAGTAGGTATATAGTAGGTATGTATATTTCTTTGGTACGCTTGTAGCTTAATGGCTGGATAGATTTAAGTTTAAGAGGTCTTATAAGATTCATCTTGTTGTGAGTGGCATGAGCTGTATACTTTTTACCCGACTGTACTAGAAGAAGAGTAATAATCGTTTTGATTGGATCGCAGCCGGGTGTTTGGTTTTCATAATAATTACTTGTATTTTACATCTTGAAAACCGACATATAGCAGGTATTTTCTACTATGTACGCTTTCGTCAATACTTTAACCTATATTGATACCATCGAACAACTGCGCTATGATTACCATTTTCCGTGTTCGGACACCAGCCGTTGTAATTTGAAGTCATAAACTCAAGTCATATTTACTTGGTTAAACATAGCATGTAATATTTGTATTTGAAGTTAAACTTCTTTAGAGTCATTGTCATTTCAAACTCGAGGAAACGAAAATGCATTTTCGTATACACGTAACAACGCATACAGTATTTTGTATAAAATATTTTGTATTCAATATACACCACCAGCCAGATACAAACATAACAAATTAAGTGAGGTTATATTTGATATTTTTCTTAAATTTAAAACTTTTATTTCATAAGATAGCAGACACCCATCACCTACAGACACCAAAGACGTTAAATGCGTAGCGTTATTGTAGCGTTAAATCTATATTAATATTATTTTAGCGTTAAATCTATATTAATATTATTTTAGCGTTAAATCTATATTAATATCTATATTAAATGCGAAAGTTTGGATGTTTGGATGGATGTTTGTTACTGAGTGATGCAAAAACTACTGAACGGATTTGAATGAAATTTGGCACACAGGTAGATCTGATCTGGAATAGAACATAGGCTATTTTTTATCCCGATTTTATTCACGAAATTAGGTGATCCCGCGGGATTCACCAAAAACTTATAATGCAGCGGGCTGCACGCTAAAGAATCTGCACGCAAATTCTAAATCGCGTGTTAACAATTATAATTATTTATATTTGTAAACTAGCTGTTTCTTTCTCCTCCGCTTTCTTTCTTTCTCCGCATAGCCTCTCCCCTGTAGGTGATAGCGTGATAATATGTAGCCTATATGTTGACCCGACCTATTAGTAATATTCTTGCAAAATTTGAAGTAAATCCATACAGTACTTTTTGAGTTTACCCCGCACATAAATTGACTTTCCTACGATTTTATTATATGTATATAGATAAATATTTATCTTGAATCACTATATACAAATTTCGACGGACTTCGGTCCCCAGCCAGTACACCTTGCTTGGTTGGTAAGAAATTCCCTTTTCCATGTCGTGAAGTGAAGTTGTTACGATAATCCTCTACATGAAAATAACTTTAAATTAATAATTTAAAAAAAGACACATTTTCTTATCATCAGACACACATATACATTATTTTAAGAGCAAAACGTGAAAGAAGTTGATGATCTTCGATAGGATCTGATACCCTGCAGCATTAGGTAAAGGTTTCCATGGTTCTTTACTCAATGAGCTTGAGTTCTAAACTGCAAAGCTCTCATGACTTCCTTTCAGCTTTACCATGTAACCCTGAAAATAATTCTGAATTAGAGTGTTTGCAAAAATATAACAAATGGGATCACACGCGATGGGCTTATTTTGTTAAGTTAAAAAGTCCATGGTCCATCCGATCTAGAACCTTCCTATCCAGTTCCATCATCAGATCTGCCTGAGCGCTACGATGCCATGGACAGACGCACAGATACACACCTGAAGTTTAAAACGTTTTCGCGTTAAGGGCCCTATGTAATAAGTCATTCTATTTATAACAATCATCATCATTTACTATGTACCATGGTGGTAACATTACACCATATTTGTATCAGTCGTCATAGAACTCGACCATTTAGGGGTCATGATGAAAGATAAGTTATGAGTTTACTTGGCTTTAATAAGTAAATTGGCAGAAAGTATGAAGATTTATTCTTCACTTAAAAACTAAGGTATATACCCCGTATTGGTCCAGGCAATCTATGAAGAATGCACCTTCTGCCATTCTGCCTGGTAGTGCCAGTCACTACCATCATGACTTCCAGGTGGTAAAGTTCTGAAAGGTCTCGCCTAGTTCTTGTATCGTTGCCTTACCTATTCCTGCAGCAATAACATCAATGCTTGTCACCGTCGTGTTACGGTTTGGAGAGTAAAATAGCCGGTAAACTTAGGCATATGGCGACTATAGGCGATGGTTTGTCTTTACATCAGGAGAGCCAGCTTTTTACTATCTAATAATATGAAAAAATATAAAACCTTGGACAAATTACACGCATTGATTTGATTTTCCCTGTGTTGGTTCTGGGCTCCTTTGAAGAATAGGCCAACTGCCGTTCTGCCAGGCAGGTCGTAAAAGGTGACCTTGGCTATGCAAGTCACTAACATCGTGGCTACTAGATGGTAGAGTTCTGTATTGGCACGCCCGGATCTGGTACCACCGCCTTACTTATTCCTGCCGCAATAGCGTCAGTGCTTGTCACTGTCGTGTTCCGGTTTGGAGGGTAAGGTAGCCGGCAAATTTATGCATGTGGTATAAGACCTAGCCACAAGATAGCAACGCACCATTAACACCTTTGGTGTCTATAGGCGATGGTTGACTCTTTCCATCAGGAGACCCAACTGCTTGTTTGCTATCTTATAATATAAAAAGAAACCTCTTTGGTGTTGTCAAGGAACTTATATACGATAATTGGAATTATTACGAAGCACTATTTGAAAAATAAAAATGTACTTTATTTCGTTACTCATAAAGTTGACATTTGTTTCTTACTTAACAGAGGAGAAAAACGTTCTGAACAAGACAACGACATGAGTGATTGTTGTCCTTTTCTTGCAATTGCCAGTGTAAATAAAACTATCTGATGGTAGATTTTTATATATGTATATTCGGTAATCGTTAAATCCCTTTTATTCATACACGTCGATAAATATATTAGCATAAAGTGTATTGTAATTAACACAGTGAGTTCTAAAATGTGCTTATTTTAGTTATTACGTAATTACTTATGCAATGCAAAGCGGTTTCTCAAATTACCTAGTAGAATTACTTAGTAGTAATTTGCAAACTACGCATGGCCGCACTTATATATGGCGCTTGGCGCTTTATTTAGTAGAAAGAGACACACTCCACCACTTTTGACCGTGTCTGGCACGACGGTCTAGTCTTCAAACTAGCAAAGACAGAGGTTCTCAGAAGAATAGTCCGAATTATCCACTCTTTTCTGACAGGCAGGAAATTCCAAGTGGTAGTGGAAACCCATCTCAACACTGCGGAATATCACAGCTGGAGTTCCACAAGGCAGCTGTCTCTCACCATCGCTGTATTCCGTCTACACGAACGACATTCCGGTGGGAGACGACTGCCAACTAGCACTGTATGATGATGATGCAGCATATATCGCCACACCAATTTCTGCAAACATTGCTGCCAAGAAAATCCAAGCAAGCCTGAACTTACTCCCAGACTGGCTATCCAAATGGCGCCTGACAGCCAACGCGGGGAAAACGCAGGCGCTTCATCCCAGGAGCTCAAAAAGAATACCGGACCTTACCCTGAACGGTCAAACCATCCTATGGACCACAGTAGTCAAATACCTTGGAGTGACAATTGACTCAAGACTTACCATGGCCCCTCACATCAGAGACATCACAAGCAGGACACGTATGGCTATGGCAGCTGTACGACTGATCATCCAATCGACACTCCCCATCAAGATCAAGCTGGGGGTGTTCAAGACATATATCAGGCCAAGACTTACCTACGCAGCCGCTAGCTGGTACAACTTGACATCTCCATCATCCCGCAAAGTCCTACAGCAACAGCAAAACCTAGCGCTGCGTAGGATAGTGAACGCCCCTAGATTTGTCCAAAATGCCGTCATCCAACGTGATCTGAAAATGGAAGACCTCGAAGAATTTATTCGGAGAGTTGCTAGAAGGATGTACGAATGCGCCGATTCGTCATCCCAGCCCCACATCCAGAGCATTGCCCCTTATCATTCGCGTCCTCCTGACGCTAAACCCTTCCCAAGGGATTTAATTTTATAGAGCCCATTTAGTTTTTTCGTACCCTCCTACCGTCAAAAGTCGCTGCCGCGGTCGCTGATTGCCTTATTTGGCTTCTCCTACGGGTCTACCAGCCCCGAAACCATTTCCCCGCCCCTCCTTCAGGGGGTGAGAGAAGACACTCCACCCATGTCGTGGTACTCTTGTGAACATTCCGGGTTGAATGTAACTTCCTTGGGTGTTGTATAGTATAGTAGATAGTTGTCTATAGTATATAGTTGATCGTTGCCTTTTTCCGTTTGTAGAGTTATTTGCCTGTTTGTTATGTTATGATAAAAAACACGACGAAAAGCTTATGTGCCGTGTGATGCGCCTGTCTTGGATATTGTCTATCGACTTACTTTTCAATTATCTTTATCATAATATGTGTATTCAGTTCAGCGGCGCTATCACGTAAAGTATTACAGATGGGTGAATTTTATCTCTATACAGGCTGACGGGTAAAAAAGACGGTACATATCGAGCAGGGTGTTGAGTACTCGATTCTGATACAAAATATGTAAAAATTTAGGTACTTAAATGTTGACCTAATTTTTCAATAAAAATGTTTAGAAGGACAACCACGCGCGGCGCATAGAAGATCTATATGCGACAGTTTGAATGTTTGGATGGATGGGTTTTTGTTACTCAATCACGCAAAAAGTACTGAACGGATTTAAATAAAATTTGACACACAACTTTGGCACATAGGCTACTTTTTACCCCGGCAAAATTAGGCGATCCCGCGGGATTTCCAATACCTTTTATAATGCAGCGGGCTGCACGCTACAGTTAGTTGTTTATAAACGCAATTTACCGAACTTGCGACTCATGAGTGTCAGTACATCGTGCAATGATCATACATTTTGAATATTACTGCACTGATTTCGTTGAAGTTTAATATGTGGTTAAGCCACATTCTCTTTCTTTTACATACTTACTAGCTGACCCGGCAAACCTTCTGCCTTTTTAACTACTATTATTTTTTCTATACTTTCTCACCTTTTAAACTTTCCATGGACTTCTACAAATAATTCAAAACCAAAATTAGCCAAATCGGTTTAGCTTTTCTCAAGTTTTGCGAGACTAATGAACAGCAATTGATTATATATATATATATATATATATATATATATATATATATATATATTTAAAAGTATAAATGCCACCACTACGAAGTACTGGAACGATTTGAACGAGCGGCCTAGATAATGTTTTTTTTTCCACAGACAATGTTTAGAGTTAATGCGGTAACTCGATGTTATATAAACGGTTTAAATATAATAAGACTTATATAGAATTAAGAATTTAGAGCAGAGAGAACCAACGAACTTATATACGATAACTGGAATTTTACGAAGCAATATTTGAAAAATAAAAATGTACTTTATTTCGTTACTCATAAAGTTGACATTTGTTTCTTACTTAACAGAGGGGAAAAACGTTCTGAGCAAGACAACGACAAGAGTGGATGTTGTCCCATTCTTGCAATTGCCAGTGTAAATAAAACTATCTGATGGTAGATTTTTATATATTCGGCAATAGTTACATCCCTTTTATTCACGTACGTCGATAAATACATTAGCATAAAATATATTGTAACTAACACAGTGAGTTCTAAAATGTGCGTATTTTAATTATTACGTAATTATTATGCAATGCAAAAATTGTTTCTCAAATTAGTAGAATTACTTAGTAATAATTTGCAAACTACGCGTGGCCGCACTTATATATGGCGATTGGCGCTTTATTTAGTAGAAAGAGACACACTCCACCCATGTCGTGGTACCCTTCGGAACGATTTTGAAGCGCGTGTGAACATTCCGGGTAGAATGTAACTTGGAGAGAACCGACAGATACATTTTATTGTTATCCCATATACTCGTATTTTAATCAAAAAAGCCGTCACAGTTTTGCGATAAATAAGAAACGAATATTTTTCTCAACTCTCTACGGATAAGCTGTTTCTGGAGAACTCATTAAAACTTTTACCTGTTTTTTTCTTTGTTTTAAGCAGGTAAACGAGTTTCTAATTCAAATTTGTTTTATTACAACTTTGTCTACAGAGTCTTTAATTAGTATTTTTGGTTTTTTAGCATTTGATGAAGAGTTTTTTTATAGTCATTTGGATTTGTTAAAAATTTAAGATCAGGAGCCATATCGTGGCCAATTTTGGAAGCATATTTATTTCCGTTTATATTGAAATAGTAGTTTATCATTCATCTCACGTGATAAAAAGTGACGGTGAAGACGAAGGAGATAATCGCCCATTCAAAAGAAACCTGTTCAATCTACTCTTAAGGCTTTCAGAATTGTAGTTGTCAGGACAAATAGTCCCAGGCAGTTTGTTCCAAACCTCGGCGACTCGAATCAAAAAAGAGTTGTCAAAGCGTTTTGTCCGATTTTTTGGTATACCAAGGATATCCTTGTGATAGAACTTCTTTTTGGGTGTAGTAGTTCGATTAACAAATTTTCAGTTGAAACTAGTTAACAACACACTTGTACTTTTATTTCACTACTAGCTGTTCCCGCGACTTCGTTTGCGTGGAAAAAATTCTAAAATAAAAACCCGCATAGTTCCCGTTCCCGTGGGATTTCCGGGATAAAAACTATCCTATGTCCTTTCTTGGGTCTCAAACTATATTCGTACCAAATTTTATCTAAATCGGTTCAGTGGTTTGGCCGTGAAAGCGTAACAGACAGACAGACAGACAGAGTTACTTTCGCATTTATAATATGAGTACGGATAGTTATACACTAAATATTTAATTTCGGCGATCGGTTTCGATTTTTAAAGCATTTTCAGGACGTAATAATCTTTACTGCTCAGTGGTCAGTGATAGGTTAGTACGAATATTAGGTCCCAAAGATGCTTTAAAAAGCAGAACCGGTCGATTAAATTAATTAATTTAGTGTATAATGATCTATACATATAATAAAATCGTAGGAAAGTCAAAACTGTACATTAAGTATTTTTTTAAAAGAATACTTGGGGTGTGATCTACAATCGATATCGAAGCCAAAAATATAGTTTTTAGAATTTTTGTCTGTTTGTCTGTATGTATGTCCGGGGTAAACTCAAAAAGTACTGCATGGATTTACTTCAAATTTTCCATGAATATTACTGACAGGTCGGGTCAACATATAGGCGGCCAGGTGCTGTGCGGAGAAAACGAAGTCCGCGTGGGCGAAGTCGCTGGCAACAGCTAGACTAAATTTCACTAAATAAAAATACAAGTGTGTTGTTAACTAGTTTCAACTAAAAATAATGGAATTTCACCAAGTGCCGACGATTGAAAGTGTGAAATCGATAAAGGAATGGTGAGGAAGAATTCTCAGAAGTAAGTGCGAAAGTTCTCTTTGAATTTATAGGAATAAGTTCGAAGAGAGCTTTTGCATATACTATTTTCTTTACCTACATATTATGCTGCAAGACATTACTTTTAGTTTTTACCTAATTATGTGTTTTTATAAGATAACAAAAAAGGAAATGGATCTCCAGATGGAAAGAGACAATCATCGCCTATAGACACCAAAGACGTTAATAATGCGTTGCTATTCATGTGGCGTGGTGATAATGCCACTTGTATAAGTTTACCGGCTACCTTACTCTCCAAACTGGAATATAACAATGACAAACACGTTATTGGCCTAGAAGTTGGAACAAATAAAGCAGTGGTACCAAATACCCGAGCAAGACGTTGCGGAGCTCTACCAGCTTTAGTCATAACATGTATTAATCAATCTTTCTTCTTCTACAAACTGTCTGGCAGAACGGCCGCTGGTCCATTCTTCAAAGGGGGTCCGAATCTATACGAAGAAATTTGATTAGATCAACGTAAAGTACCCGATAAGGTTGATTCCTTCGTGAAATTGTAAAATATACGATGATAAGCGACATAAGCGATCATATAATATTTTTTTGTATGTAAGACCGTAGACATACTTGAGTATTATGTATATCAAACTTTCAATTTGATATCTCGACGTGCTCTTAAAAAAAGGATTTTAATTAACGAACAGACGAACAATAACAATAGGCTCTCTTTGTTGTCCGTTTGTGCGGGTTCCTTTTCACTTTTGAGGTAATTAAATGCGAATCCGATTTAAACCTTTAAATTGGATGTGAATCGTGGTATTTATTTATTAAGTTGCTGCTTTCTGCTTGCCTTAAAGTGGATTATGCGAGGTGATTTTAGGAAGAAACAACCGAAAACAGTTTTCTTGTCCAGTCTATGAAATATAAAGTAAGTAATTAAGCTAAGTATTAAATAAAATAAAGTATGACGTATGTCTTATGTATGGTAATCTTATGCCTATGGCATTGCCATCCCGCTATATGGATAGCAATGCACCATTAACATCTTTGTTGTCTATAGTCGATGGTTTTTCTTTCTATCAGGGAAACTATCTGCTTGATTGCTATCTAATATAAAATGTTTTAAAAAATCTGACATCCTGATAAAACTATCCGATATGAAAAATAATCAGCGCTGGAGGCAAACATAGACAGGATTATTACAATAAATTAATAATTCCTAATTAAATATATTTTATCAGCTTATCAAACCCATATTAATATTAAAACAGTTAGCCAAGAGCTTATCCTTAGAATTAATTACCGGCCATACATTGATGTTTGTATTACACAAACATGTAATAGGGTTTTAAATAATTATTATTCTCAGAACTGTTAAATTTTTTTATTTATTTATTTACATAAAATACACAGCTAAATATTTATAAACTTTACTTATAATGTACACTAAGAGCCAATAACGGATTTACATTTCTAAAAATAAACTTTATAAACAATCACTAAGTTGTTCTAACATTTTTTTACATTTTTTAACTGTGTGTGTTGAAGTAGTAAATAATTAAATAATTATTATTCTCATGTATATACATTTTCAATGGGCTCCCAAATGGTTATCAATTCGGCTGCATTTTTTGTGTTTGTTACGTCAGAACTTGGTCATTCATGAACCGATTTCCAAAAAAAATCTTATTTGTTTGTGAGTGTATATTTTTCGTGTGGTCCCATTTTAATTTGGTGATGCAGGGTTCCAAATGTAGAGGAAATTGGAAGTCGGTTGTTGCAGTTTTACTGTATCAAAATTATATACTCACCTCATATCGCCCTATCGCCTCTGTGGTCTAGTGAGTTTCTTCCGCCGGATCTTCTCAGTGTGTGGCCGCGTTCCGATCCGGTAGTAATTATAAATAAATCGACCGAAATTTAATGTTTGCACACCATATCATGGTAGAATATATTGGTAATTTTTTAATTTTTAATTTATTTTTAATAACCTGTGACACCCATATTCTTGCAAATAAATATTTTTTCATTTTCATTTTCATAGTGGTCCAGCGTTGCCGTTGACCACATGAGATCCCGTGTTCGATTCCGGGGTCGGGCACTTAAAAAAAGTGTTTTTTCAGTTTTCTGATAAACACAAAGTTGCCCGGGATTGGAAAGTGCCCGGTCGGCGATAGGCTTGTCACACATTTGTGGGACCAAGTATCTTCGGCTAATCCTGGGTGCAATTGTACCTCTGCCTACCCCTTTGGAGATACGGGCCTGAAGATGGGCTAGTGGTCCGGTGTCGGTGTTAACCACTTTAGGTCCCGGATTCGATTCCCGTGACAGGCACCACCCAGCATTGACTTTTCCTTTAAATTCATCTATACGAATCTATACAAATAAAGTTGGAGTGTCTGTTTGTAATATTAAAATAACCCCTTTTTACCAAATGCATACGGATGTATACACGGCACATATACCAAAATATTATTTTGGACCTGGAATAGCGTATAGGCTACTTTTTATCCCGAAAAAATAAGGTGATCCCGCGGGATTCGCCAAAATCTTCTATAATACAGCGGGCTGTACAATGCAGCTAGTACTTTATAATTCTAAAAACTAATTCTAGAGCCATTAGGTGTTTCAAAAGAATGCTTACGTTGCTTTAAATAAACCGCGAATAATATGTAGATGCTTATTTTCATCTCAATAAGGATAGTACTTTAGAGTAAATGGCCTGGGAATCGGGAAAACTCCTTAATGGGAGAGTTGATAAGTGTTGCCTCAGTTTCTAAGTTCGCTGAGTGTTTGCATATGAACATTGAACATTGATTAATAGATCTTCGTCTAAATGTAATAATTCGTGTAAAATAAGGAATTAACCATTGGTTTCAATTTTTCTCAAAATGTATTTTATGTATTACCATTATATTTTAAGTTCTTGTTTAATGGTTTATTTATTTATATTCATGCACAACAAAAATGTACATAGGTTAAACTTAACGCCTGAGGGCATTTTATCCTAGCCAATAGCATGCAAAACAGAAAAATGACTAATGGAGGTGGTGCATCTTAATTTACTTAAGAACAGAGTGACCAGACAAATTAAAAGAGAATGAAAAAACAAACTAACTTAAAAATTTAAAGAATCACATATATAACACATATATACATCAAGTGACACACATATACATAATACATACATACATAAGACATATTTAGACAATACATAGATAAATAACACGTATATACAAATACATACCTACATACTAAATACATATACATAAATATATACATACATACATTATATTCATACATATATTTATTAATACATACGATTAAAATCATCATACAGCTATGAGCAAAGAACAAATTATCACTCTATATAAGGTAGGGGCAAAAGTATTTTCGTATTGTTCATACAAAGAAAAATATTTTTTTAGGTATAATTTTTTATTTATTTATAATATGTATGTGCCGTTTTGATCGTTGACTTGTTGCCATCTTGTGGGTTTACCATAATCCCATTCCTGAAGAAATTTTGAGATTTTTGATTAAATCTGACAGGTAGTGTTCACAGTGTTCTTTTGCTTCCTAAAGAGTTGTGCAATGACCGAAATAGGTAGAAAACTGATAGAGCAAAGTCAGGGCTATACGGAGGATGCATCAACACATCCCAGCTAAGCTCTCTCAATTTTGGCGGATGAGTGCGGTTTGGCGTTGTCATGGTGGAACACCACGCCCTTCCTATTCATCAGCTCCGGCCGGTTTTTCTCAATAGCTTTTTTAACCTCATCAGTTGCTGTCAGTAGAGGTCAGAATAGATAGTTTTACCCGGCGGCAAGAGCTCGTATTGGACGATTCCTTTCCAATCCCACCATAAACATAGCATCACTTTGTTTCGAGTCAGGCCGGGTTTGCCACGGTCTGTGGGGCTTGTCCATGCTTCAACCAATATCTTTTTTTGCACATTCTTATCGTTAGTCTCCCATTTATCATCACCCGCAATCAACTGTTTAAGAAATGGTTCGGAATGGTTACGTTTCAACGATGAATCGCAAATGGAAACACGTTATTAGGTTTCTCTCAGTGTGATCATGTGGTACCCAAATGTCAAGTTTTTCTTGTACCCAGATTTCGTAAATGACGTAAAACTGTTTTATAATTAACATCCAGTTCTTCAGCAATGTCGTAGCTACTAATATGTCGATTTTGCTCCAGTTTCTCAAAGATGGCACTGATTTTATCTGTGACAGGACATCCAGAGCAAACCTCACCTTTCACACTAATATTTCCAGACTTGAAACGCTTGAACAACACTGTGCTCCTTTTATTGATATCGCATTAAAAACCGTAAACCCCACAAATTTTATTCGCGGCGTTCGTCGCATTTTTACCTTTTCTGTAATAAAACTTTAAAATGTACCGAATTTCTTCCTCACATACGTTCATTTTGCTTGTTACATTTAATGATATTAAAACCAGCCAGTTACATTCGGTACAGCCAAAGAGGTTTGATTACTATTAATACATTAAAAATAGGAAAATACTTTTGCCCCGACCTATTATTAATTCGAAAGATCGAAATATAATTTTAACAGTCTCTTAAATGATAATTTTCTCAGGAAGTACATTCCACAAACGAACTGCTTGATGGGAAAAAAGATTGTAAAAGAAAATCTGTTCGGCAAAACGAAACACACAAGGACAAATTTTCTTGCGTCCGCAGGTTCCCACTATGTGTGTCACTCTGCCAAGTCGGTGATACTTAATATGAATACAAAACACAAACATTGAAGAACTAGGGTAAATTTTGTGATGTATATAATAACTAATAATTCGTGTAAAAAATTAAAAATGTACGCCCAGTTGGGTGGATGTTACTTAGTTAAATATATGCACCCTTGTAGGGTGAGGGATTTCAATAAAACCAGTGAGTAGCAACACTAACAAGAAGAACATTAAAGCGTTATTCAAAGTTTTGTTCAAACAAAAAAGCAATCTCCGAAAAAAGGTTTGGCGAGGATTAATGTCGGTCAATTCGAAATTTATTAACATCTAAATATATTTGACATATTATATTGAATGGGTTTGAAAAAATGAAAACTTACAGGATGTTTACATTTGTTTTATTACAAAGTTACTTATACTCGCGTTGAGTGAGATAGTGTTCGTTTCTCCTGAGGCTGCTTCCGTTTCGAAGTGAAACGTGCGTTGAGTACATAAATTGTGTGCTTTTGTGCTTAGTGCCGGCGTAAGAGGTGGGAGGAAAGTGTGGTGGATGTGGGTGGATAATTGTGCCGCTGGGGTCTTCTTTTGGTCCGGACCATCGGTAAGTTTTATTTATTAATTAAACCGACGTCTTTCTTTTTGGTGCCATCGCGGAACATAGTTCAAATCTCAGATCATAGCAAAGTTAATTATTTTACCTTTTTAATAATGGATTTCCAATTCAGGCGCTAGTCTGAATCAATAAAATATTTATGTAATATACAAATATAACTTCACAAATATTTTAAACATTTATATATTCTACGCAATACTATTAATCCTCCCCGTGTTGGTCCGGGATTCTTTGAAGAATAGACCAATTGCCGTTCTCCAGGCAGGACGTAAAAGGCGACTGATTGGCTATACGAGTCACTTTCGTCGTGACTACTAGGTGGTAGAGTTTTGCATTGTCTCGCCCAGGTCAGGTACTACCACCTTACCTATTCCTGCCGCAATAGCGTTAGTGCTTGTCACTGTCGTGTTCCGGTTTAGAAGGTAAGGAGGAAACATTTGATTGTTTGTAAGCTTGTCTTCTATATCTATACATATCTATCTATAACTATATCCTCTATACATATAATAAAACAGTAACGAAAACAAATCTGTACATGAAATATTTCTTTAAAAAAATTATTGCTGCGTATTGTGTACAGGACATAAACCCCAAAACGATAGAAATTGAATTTTTTGTCTATTTGACTGTCCGTTTGTCTGACTGTTCGCTTTTCACGCAAAAACTACTGAACGGATTTTTACTAAATTTTGTGTAGTAATAGCTAATGACCCGGGTTAACATTTAGGGTACTTTTTACTGTGGGAAAATCTTTCATTCTCACAGAAAAATACAATTACTGGTTCAGAAAGTTCAAACAAAAATTTCAATGACATAATCTAAGCCGAGTTTCACTCTGCGTGAAGGTTTCAGAGGCGCAGGACTCGATTTGGCATTCGCGATCGCTTGATAATCTTATTTCACGCTGCGTGCATGTTTCAGAGGCGTGGCTCTCGGTGTAGTGCTGGCGATCATTTGTTAATCGAGTTTCACGCTCTGGGTACTTTCTAATGACCGCAAGGTAGATATGCGGCTACGGTGAGAGCTAAGTCGAGATTTACGTTGTGTGAAGGTCTTGGAGGCACGGGATCCAGCGCAGCGTTCGCGATCGCTTGTTAACTTTATTTCACACTATGTAGCTGTTGCCAACGACTTCGTCCGCGCGGAGTTTGTTTACTCCGCACTGCCCCTCCCCCGTAGGTGATAGCGTGATAATATGTAGCCTATATGTTGACCCGACCTATTAGTAATATTCATACAAAATTTGAAGTAAATCCATGCAGTACTTTTTGAGTTTACCCCGGACATACATACAGACAAACAGATAAACAGACAAAAATTCTAAAAACTATATTTTTGGCTTCGATATCGATTGTAGATCACGCCCCAAGTATTATTTAAAAAAATATTCAATGTACAGTTTTGACTTTCCTACGATTTTATTATATGTATAGATTGCCTAAAGGTTTCAGAGGAGCGAGATATGTTATAGCGCCCTCGACCGCTTGTTAACAGAGACTGACGGTCCTCATCGGTTTCAAGGAAACAAACTTACCTCATCCACTTGGCTGAGCTAGAGCCTTGAGATAAGTTACTTTTTTTCTCCTAGCCATTTTATATAACAACTAGCTGTGCCCGCGACTTCGTTCACGTGGAAAAAATTCTAAAATAAAAACCCGCATAGTTCCCGTTCCCGTGGGATTTGCGGGATAAGAACTATCCTATGTCCTTTCTTGGGTCTCAAACTATATTTGTACCAAATTTTATCCAAATCGGTTCAGTGGTTTGGCCGTGAAAGCGTAACAGACAGACAGACAGAATTACTTTCACATTTATAATATTAGTATGGAATAGTATGGATAATGTTTTTCTAGTCTATCATAAACATTCCCAATACAACAACTAATCAATAGAAAGTAAAAAACTTTTATTTTTACCTCGTAAAATATCGCTTGCCTTCGCATGAAAGCAGAATAAAAAATCAGGGGCATTGCCTGAACTGAACTGCCTGAACATGGAGATAGACAATATTTTGTTAAAAAAAAGTATTTTTAATCTTGAAAGATAATATATACCTACTCGAAGGAAACACAACAATAGCATATTTTAAATACGCGACTTCGCCCGCGTGAAAAATTTTCTAAAATGAAAGCAGTTTATTACTCGGAACAAACAGACTGACAAACAGAAAAAAAATGTAAAAAGTTATTTTGGCATATCTACAGTGTGTAAATCCACATGTATTTAGTGAGAAGCGGGTATTTTAATATTACAGACACTCCAATTTTATTTATTTGTATAGATATACATAGATGTGCAATATCTGTCGCGTTTTAGCCGGTTTCAGCCTTAGAGCAGTAGACCTGTAGTAGTAGTAGAGATGTAGCATGGCACAACGTAGTATATTCATATCATAATTATCATCATATTATCATCTTGCTTATTAATGTTGATATTGTTACGTACTCGGGTTCGCAATTGTAGGAAAACACCACTTATATTAAATCCGTGTATTTACACAATACAACACAACGTAATACTAAAATACACTTTACACAATAGTCACTTGCTGTACTATCACTGAACTTAGAACACTACACAATAAAACACTTCTCGCTTCGCACTAGTCAATTGATGTATCGCTCTCGATCGCTTGATAAAAACTGCCTCGTGTTTGTCAACATCTCTGTATTTATAGGCAGGGGAAAGTCCTAGCTGGATCCAGAAAAATCTAAATATATCGGGAAACAATGAATCACTTCTTATCGTAAACATGTTATGAGTCATAAATCCTAGTACACGCTACTTTCAACCTTATGCCATATCCCACAAAGTCCATTATGGCATAGCCCAGGTCAACTATTTGTTTATCAATAGGAGTAGCTATCTCTTTCTTTTATTTCTAGATAGTTAGCGTGCGCGCGCTCCAATTCTACACGCTTATAGATTATTCGTAACAATATTATTAGGTTTCTTTTGAAAAAGAGCTAAATAAAATTCAGAAATTTATAACAATAGACAGACATAAACTAAAATCATACTACGAAAGTCACTACAACATGCGTACGAAGTCGCGAGCAACAGTTAGTAATGAATAAACTTTAAACTACTGGACCGATGTTAAACAATCTTTCACTCGTACACAAAATAAAGAGAAAATATTTGATTGTTTGTAAGCTTGTAATGGATATACTTTCTGCTAAGTAAAAATGTTTTAATCGCGCAATCAATAAAGCATTCATTAAATGTCTTGTACATTATTCATAATATCTCTTTAAGTCTGTGATCTAGTTGTTCAATAAAAGAAAATTTCAGGACATAATTCTCGTATGTTACCAAGAAACTATTTCCAAGGTATCTGAAGATCAGCAGCTAGTGCCTGAAAAATGCCTCGCATACCACAGAAAATACTTCTTCAACACGTTGATCTTTTCGAAGAAATCTTTTGCTTGCGTGTAATTTATTTGTAGGTATATCGACTTTACCGAGTTTTTGAGCTTGAAACTTTTGTCTGTTATTCTGACTATTAAATTAATCGCTTTTCATAATGGAAAAATAAAAAGTAATAAACTTTCATAGTTTCTTACTTTTAATTTTTCGTTTTCATTGAAACAAAATGATTCAATGTAAAATACCTGATGTAAATAGTATTAAAATAAAAACCCAGCTAGCGTTGCTAGCTTGTGTTTTTATTTCGCGTTGTGATTACATTAATCTCATCCGTCACATCTTAACATCTCTTACGGTATGATTAAACGTTGTTTTGCCATACAAATTACTTGTATTGAATATTTCGGTGGGGTACTTGAAAAGGGGGCGGGGATTGAGATAAAAACTATTTTATCTTGTAAGTTGGACAAAACAGTAGATATACACAAAATTTGTTTGAAATCTGTTTAATAGTTTCGTAGTCTATCGTGACCAAACAACGTGACACGTAATTATATGTATAAGATCTAACGTAAAACGGTCTAAACTAATTTAATCGTTTAATTCAATCGCAAAAAAGGATTTTCATAATCAATTCGTAAATGACTGAGTTCTGAGGTGAGAAATATAGAGAGCCTTCTCCTCTTTGGAAAGTCAGTTGACAAAATTACCAATGACTTCAAAACTGAACTATTTAATGTTGTTTTTCCTTTGTAAGATATGCTTAGTAAAAGCTAGAGAAGCATGTAGCAAAGTTAGTGGGTACATATAATAGTAATATTATAGTATTTATTGTATAATTTATACTTTCCATCGTCGGCACTTGGTGAAACTCCGTCATAATTATTGTTTTAAATTTCATCAGGCCCTGATGATGCAGTAAAATGCGAAACCGGTTGGCTATTTAAATAAAAAAGTATATATTATATATAATTAGTGAATTGTGAAACAGTACAAGTGTAAAATTTAAAACAATATCTATAGTATATTGTATGGACTGAAAGGGCGCGTTCCGAATTCCGATCCGCTATTAGCTATAACATTATCGACCTGTCAAATGTGCCTGTAAAGGTTAATTTGAATTAAAAAAATTTCTTAGTCACAGTCGTGTTTCAGCATGAAATGTGGTAGCTGATAAATATATGGATGCAACGCATCATTAACATCTTTGCTGTCTGCTGGCGATTTTCATCAGGAAAGTCATCTGCTTGATTCTGTCATATAAAAAAAATGATCACACTTACTAAATGTTAATAGCAGCAATATTTCCGTTAAAGCATTTCTATGAAAATTAATCCTGCTTTCATAAATAATATAAATCCATTTCTAGACTCTAGAAATAACAAAGATTATTGTTAGCCATTTCTCCAAACTTTCTGAATTATAAACTAGGCGCGAGAAGTCTCACAGCTGTCTCGTAGTAATTGGTCAGTCTCACCTGGTCACCTGACCTAAATCTACTTAAAGCAAAGCAATTCTCAAGGTTGTTTTCAAGCAACATGTTTTAACTGTACCTGTTAGTTTTGTCGAACGAAGATAGCCTTGTAGTGCACAGGTCTTTAGAAAAAATATATATCAGAGGCGATGTCAGTATTTTATGAATAATATAAATGCAGTAAGATAGGGTTCTTTACAAGTAATCCTGATTATTCTAAACCAGCTGCAACCTGGAGGCAGCTGCATTATAAAAATTTTTGGTGAATCCTACGGGAACAGTTTCCGGGATACGAAATATCTTATGTGCTATTCCAGGTACGCCAGGTATCCACCACCTGTAAGACTAATTCCTGTTTCGCAATTCATATACCACATAATCTATATATAAGGTCCTTCCAAAATAGGTGATTATATTTCATTACAGCGTTCTGTACGTCTGACCAAAGATAAAGAATGTTATTTAAGGGACTAAATGTTTTTGATTTTTACGAATATATTAATTTTGTGTCCTAATGCTTTATTCCTGCATAAAATAATCCATGTTTAACGTTTAAGTGAGTAGTAAGGTAAATAACTTCACGCCATGTGTGTGAAACGGCGTAAAGCGTTATTATTTATTACTAAAATTATTTTAGTCGTAAAAATCAAAAAGTTTTAGTCTCCTGAATGACATTCTTTTTTGGTTGGACATCTTTTGTTATATGTACGGAGTGCTGTGTTGAAATATAATCACCTATTACCTGGGAGGGCCTTATAATATGTGAAGTGAAAAATTTGTACACCTTTTTAAGATAATTGCGCGAGCGGTGAAGTATAAAATTTGGTACAGTTAAAGTTCACATTGCAGAGAACTGCAAAAACTTATTTTTTTAAATAAAATACATTAGATATATACATTGAATGAATAAAAATTAACATTACACACACTAGGTACATTCACATGACATATTATACAAACGCGTATACTATTTTCTTTACGGCTAAAGTCTGTTGTCAAATTCAAGAGATTTTATTATTTCGTCTATGGTCGAATTTCGTCCACAGACGATCGCTAGTTGTTGTTATTAATTACAAAGGTTTTACATTCATTTATTTTAAGTAGCATTTTAATGCTTCTCAAGTTTATCATTATTGCTTAAAATCTCTCACTATCGTTAGAATCAGTTACTACCATCGTGATGACTACATCCTATTTGTTTGTTTGTTATCCTATGATATGATATAAAAAAAACTTATGCATGCAACGCACCATTAACATCTTTGATGTCTATAGGTGATTGTTGTTTTCTTCCATCAGGAGAGCATCTGCTTATTAGCTACCCAATGATGAAACAGCGAACACTTAGAAAATGTAAATAGCGAAATATTTTTCCTCGAAATATTTTAAGAGAAATATTACTATATTTCTCTTAAAATATTTCGAGGAAACTTAAGCGTGGCTTCATAAATAATATAAATCCGTCTGTAGACTCGACTCTAAAAACGATAAGGATTACCGTCAGCCATAGCTCCAAACTTTTTGAATTAGAAACTGGGCGTGAGGATTAAAATTTAGTGGCTTATTGGACTTTCTCGCCATTCGAGTATTGAAAGTGTGCATTAAAGGAAAACTTTTGATTTATATAATCGTTAAAGAATTTTGAGCCGTTTTATTATTTAAAACTAGCTACTAGACCCGGATTTGCACGGCTGTAGCACAGCTTAAATTATAATACATATTATCCATAAGAATACTAAAAGAAAATGAGAGAAAATTTCGCGTTTATATAACTTTTAGGAAAAATAAGTGAAAAAAGTATCTTCACGTTCGTACCCCGGAGGAGTAGGCAGAATACAAGTGCACCCATTATTCGCCGAAGATACTTAGTGCCATAATGTGATAGGTGGCGAACCCATCGTCTACCAAGCACTTATCAAATCCCGGGTTACGTTGTTTTTTTTATCAGAAAACTGAAAAACAGATTCTGAATTACGTGACCCGGGAATCGAATTCGGGACCTTATGCGGTCAACATCGACTAGTTGACCCGGCAACGTTGCTTCGAAAAACAAATTACTTGTATTGAATATTTTGGTGGGATACTTGAGGGCAGGGGTTAATTGATATAAAAACTATTCTATCTTTTAAGTTGGACCAAACTGTAGATATTGTTACGAATAATCTAGAAGCGTGTAGAGTTAGAGCGCGCGCGCGGTAATTATCTAGAAATAAAAGAAAGAGATAGCTAGTCCTATTGACAAACAAATAGTTGACCTGGGCTATGCCATAATGGACTTTGTGGGATATGGCATAAGGTTGAAAGTAGCGTGTACTAGGATTTATGACTCATAACATGTTTACGATAAGAAGTGATTCATTGTTTCCCGATACATTTAGATTTTTCTGGATCCAGCTAGGACTTTCCCCTGCCTATAAAAACAGAGGTGTTGACAAACACAAGGCAGTTTTTATCAAGCGATCGAGAGCGATACATCAAGTGACTAGTGCGAAACGAGAAGTGTTTTATTGTGTAGTGTTCTAAGTTCAGTGATAGTACAGCAAGTGACTATTGTGTAAAGTGTATTTTAGTATTACGTTGTGTTGTGTTGTGTAAATACACGGATTTAATATAAGTGGTGTTTTCCTACAATCACGAACCCGAGTACGTAACAATATCTTCAAAATTTCATTGAAATCGGTTCAGTAGTTTTGGAGCATGACTTAATTCTGCCATCCCCGTTTTTCTATCGATCGTCGAGGTGCACAGACTCTAGGCATCGTTATATGGTGGACGTTCCACGTACCCGGACAAAGCGGTTCGAGTCATCATTCTTCATTCGAACCGTAACGGATTGGAACATGCTTCCTGAGTCTATGTTCCCTGACAATCTGGGGATTTCGCCGTGTTGGTCCCGGCCTCCTTTGAAGAATAGGCCAACTGCCGTTCTGCCAGGCAGGTCGTAAAAGGCGAACGATTGGCTATAGAATCACTACCATCGTGGTTACTAGGTGGTAGAGTTCTGCATTGTCTCGCCCGGGTCTGGTACCACCGCCTTACCTATTACTACCGCAATAGCGTCAGTGCTTGTCACTGTCGTGTTCCGGTTTGGAGGGTAAGGTAGCCGGTAAACTTATGCATGTGGCATTAGACCTCGCCACAAGATAGCAACGCACCATTAACATCTTTGGTGTCTATAGGCGATGGTTGACTCTTTCCATCAGGAGACCTATCTGCTTGTTTGTAATCTTATAATATAAAAAAAACTTCAAGAGAAGAGTGAAGTACCTTCTAGGGAAGCGCGTTCCATCTTAGGTCGCATCATAGCTCACCATTAGGCGAGATCGTGGTAAAGCGCTTCCCTATCGATATTAAAAAAGGAGTCCATCGCTACTAAGATTAGCAAAGAAGCACACGACTCCCCTTATAGAAGACAACCAATAACACCAAATATATTATTGTTGCTATGCGTGTGGTAATGCCAATGTTGCTACACGTGTGGCAATATAGTAATGCCACGTTAATAAATTTATCGAGTAGAATCATGTGGGGTAACTGTACGAAGCGGGTAAGTGTACGCAACCCCTTTATTTATTAACTAGCTGTTGCCCACGACTTCGTCCGCGCGGACTTCGTTTACTCCGCACAGCACCTCCCCCGTAGGTGATAGCGTGATAATATGTAGCCTATATGTTAACCCGACCTGTTAGTAATATTCATGCAAAATTTGAAGTAAATCCATGCAGTACTTTTTGAGTTTACCCCGGACATACATACAGACAAACAGATCAACAGACAAACAGACAAAAATTTTAAAAACTATATTTTTGGCTTCGATGTCGATTGTAGATCACGCCCCAAGTATTCTTTTAAAAAAATATTCAATGAACAGTTTTGACTTTTCTACGATTTTATTATATATATAGATTGGGAAAAAGAGGTTTATAAAATGTGTAGACAAATAAGACATGTTGCTGGAGAATTAATTTATCTAAAAAAAAAATCTAAATGAAATCATTCGGTTACTCAAAAAAATTTAGAACCTGGTGCTGTGAAGATAAAATTAGTTGTCATGACGAAAGTTGTCGCAATGAATGACGTAAATGAATTTTTTTATGTGTCAATAATGTATTTAAGCCTTTTATTTAGTACAACATTTGAAGCTATGCTATGTCTCAATAAAGTTCGCTAAATGTTGATCTAATTTGATCTACTTATCTACTTAAATTAATAAAAAATCTACAAGCTTCATTTAACTGCGTACACTTACCCCCATACTGAGGGTAAGTGTGCGCATTTTTAGCTGATCAAATTAAAGCGATATTTCTCCGAAATGTTAAGATTTTATTGGTTACTTCTTGATTTAATTATTATTTTAATAAATGCTTGACCAGATACATATATTCATTTCTCATTCATGCTTATCCTTTAATTTTGATAAGAGTTTTAAAAAAAGTGCGTACAGTTGCCCCACAAGACACCCTCTAAGCCAGAACATGACAATAATAAGAATAGGCGCTAATGCGGCAAGAGTTGGTAAATTAGTGGTACCAAAAATGGGTAAAATACTACGGACCCTCACACCAAGTTTTCACTATGGTAGTGACAAGTCTGGCCAATTGTTCGCCTTTCGCGAATCGCCTGGGAGAATACCAGATGATCAATTCTTTAAAAGAAGCCTGCCCGCCTGCCTGCAAAAAGCTTTTCCTTCTCTGATCCTTGTCTTTCCTACCTCCACTTTATTTTTTGCTGATAGTACCGTACTGGGAATTATTTGTATTGCCTTTTGTTCAAAGGTCTATTTCTTACCATTCGAACTTGAACACTTTTATTTTTTGTAGTATTCTTTAACGTGCTGAAGATGCTTTGAAAAGCGAAACCGGTTGATTAATTTAAATAATTTAGTCTATACTTGTAGTGAAATAAAAGTACAAGTGCGTTATAAACTAGTTTAAACTAATTATAATGGAATTTCACCAAGTACCGACGATTGAAAGTGTAAAATGTAACAAAATATCGCTAGACTTTTCCCACTTTTCTCTGTGTTAATCTCAGATTCCTTTGAAGACTGGGCCACCCGTCATTCTGCCGGACAGGCCGTAAATGGCGACCAATTGGCCATGGCAGTCACTGTGGCTCCTAGGTGGTAGAGTTTTGCATTGTCTCGCCCGGGTCTGGTACCACCGCCTTACCTATTTTACCGCAACAGCATCAGTGCTTGTCACTGTCGTGTTCTGGTTTTAGGGTTAACCAGTAAACTTATGCATGTGTCATTAGATCTCGCCACAAGATAACAACGCACCATTAACATCTTTCGTGTCTATAAGCGATGGTTGACTTTTTCCATCAGGAAACCCATCTACTTGTTTGCTATCTTATGATATAAGAAAAATAAAAAAAGACAAGTTAGATGAACTGACCTAACCCTAAATAACCAAAATTGTTTGCTTAGGATATAGGTGCTAGTCAAAAATACTAATACATAGAATTATAAACAGTTTTTCGACTTAAAATTACCGAAAAATTCTTAGCAAATTTCTATTTGTAATTATGTTACAAATTGTTACAAATACATCGCTCAAAATTATTGAGTCAGGCTGGCACGCTCTGAGTAGGGTATGATGTTTTAAATAGCTACGTCACAGCAACCCCAACCTCCCGTCCATCAAGGGCTGCCAAAGTCTACGCATATTGTATGATTTATAAACTGCGCAATATTGGACCGGCTCCAATATGCAAAGTTTATATATAACGGGCATGTGCTTGCGACTTCGTCCGTGCTTCGATAAGTTTGACATTTGTTTGACCGCTCCGTTGGTTGAGTGGTTAGCCAACCTAACTACGCATCAATGGGGCTCCAAATTTCCGAAAAGGTCGTACATTTATGTGATAAGCATACATGTTTGTATTTCCGGGTTTTTGTGTTTGTTATATATTTGAGTATTTATATGTTCAATATTTATCTATTTATCACTAGCTGCAGCGTGCAAAGTTTTTGGCGAAACCCGTGGGATCTTCTTTTTTCCATCAACATATTTAATCAATTACAATAATTATTAGAGATTGGTATGAGGCGCAATCATTCCCAGGTTAGATTAACAAGACAAAATAAGCATAAAATATATTTCTTCCCTAACTCCTTAAGAGTTACGTTTGGAGAAAAATTTAACTTATGTACGACGTAGGGTCTTGAACCATCTCATTGCCAAATTTCATTAAAATCAGTTCAGCGGTTTAATCATGGAAGCGTAACAGACCGACAGACTTTTGTATTTATATATTAGAGTGAATAGTATGAATTTTAATCCTGCTGTCTGCAATACACCATAAGGTAAGAATGACAAGGGTTAAGATTCTGTACCTGATTACAGTTACCTGTCCGAGACAGGAATTTAATTGTTAAACTTGTAGTTTTGTTACCGGGGTCTCATCTGCATTTAGCGGTAGGTATTTATTCATTTAAATCCGCACGGACTTGTACTCGTAATAGTATTTACGTAGTATTCACGGAATATGTTTGTTCTGTGATAGTATTAATGCGTAAAGGGAAACAAAGATAATCTTTTCATTTCGGTGTCTTTATATGCTGTCATACGTTTAATTTAATCAAGAAAAATCCCTTACGATGCTGAATAAACAAAACTGATTTACGAACTGACAGACTGCCTATCAGCCTAACCTAACTGCCTATACGATTCGATTCCGCATGCTTGTGAGCGCGCAAAATTAACAACTAAAAACAGGTACCTATAAAAAATGATTTTTTTTACAATATCTATTAAGAATATCACTAAATATCGTATGAAGAATTAAAAAATATATTGTCACGGGATTCGTGGGATTCGAAGAAATAAAAATACTTACTCGATTAAAAATTCAGGACTATATTCCGGTATTCCATTATTACGATTTTAAATATATGTTGTTCTTAAAAGAAGATGATATCTCGGAGTCCGCGATGAGGGGAAAAAAAGGGAATTCTGGGATACCCAAACAGCGCAGTGGGTACGGCCTGGAAATTAGCTGGCTGGGTTAAATTTTTAACACTATTCTTAATTTAAATTTATTAAAATTTATTTTTTATTTTTTAGTTCGGTTTACTTTACGGCTTTACGATCGAAACATTTTTTTCGCCTTATTTTGGCAACTATTTTTAGTATTATAGCCTTGTTAGTTAACAGAATCAAGATATTTTGCATACTATTGTCGAGATAATTTAATGGAGATTAATTCTATACTTGCTAAAAATTAATTTAGTGCAATAGAAACGGAAAAAAATATCAAAATATGTCAAAAAATTTTCCTGTCCGTCATGTATGAAACTCCGGAAACACTGTAACTTATGAAAAAATCAATTATTTGAGTAATTTTTTTTTAAATTCTAATCGACAATTGTAGATCATCGAATGCGAATGGCTAATTAATTCAGTGTCGTTTAATTATAATTAATAAAAAACGAAAACTACAAGACTGTATATCGATATATATCCATGTAAAATTAACATGGATGGATATATCTAAATCTATAAATATTATGTACATTTATTTATTTATTTATTTTTTTGTTTGTCACAGAGACGGTGGCGGACTCTTCGTGGCTCGTGAAATCTAAGTTATATGCGCAGATACTGTTGCAAACTCTAATGCGCATACCTAGTCGAGTGCCGCGGTAGAAGCACGGAACCACTTACACGCTTATAGACATGTGTGTGTGTGTGTGTGTGGGTGTGTAAGTGTGCAAGGCGTTCCTGTCGTACTCCCATACAGGACAATACGACGGGGCCAGATATGGGCCATGCTTGGCGCAATGCTGTCTATCTCTGGCCCATGCTTTTAAACCCGCATTGGCCCAGCCTTGGTAGAAATCGGGAGTGATAACAGGGTGCCAAGCTTGGTTGCCTAGACTGGCCCAAGCATGATAACCAAGACTGGCCCAAGTATGTTAACCAAGACTGGCCCAAGTTTTTAAGCCAAAGCAAGCCCAGGCTTATTCAGCACTATAGAATTTACTAAAAGAAGTAGATTACAGAATATATTAAGAATTTAATTGTTTAATGTGAAACCAAATTAGTATTAAGAACCCAATTTCGAATAAATTGAATTCTCTGAAATAAAATAGTAATATTCTACGAAACGGTTAAATTATTTTCAGTCACCTATAAAATGAGTAGTTGTTAGTTGAGATTGAAAAAAAAGGAATTTTTTACTTGTCAATAATTAATTTCGATTTTGATATAGAGCTAACGCAGGTTCAGATGACTTAACTCTTAATATAGACCTAACTTTCGCTAATTATAGAAATAAAGTGAAAATTGCATTTACCCTAACCGAGATTCAAACCCGAGCCGCGCGCTTGCCAGATCGACCTATAACTCCGTACGACCGATAAGTTAACGCATATCTCACCATTCATATAAGCTAAATCTATATGGTGAGAGAGTGTGACGGTTTATCATTACATAGTATAAAACAAAGTCGCTTTCTCTGTCTGTCCCTATGTCCTTATGTCCCTATGTATGCTTAAATTTTTAAAACTACGCAACGGATTTTGAAGCGGTTTTCTTTGATAGATAGATTGATTCTTGGGGAAGGTTTTGGTATATAAACCTTTTCGATATTCTCACGGGAACAATAGCTACGCGGGTGAAACCGCGGGCAGGTTGCTAGTTATTTATATAATTTATGTTATTTAATTTTGTGTTTTGATAAAAATTATCTATTTTTTTACAAATGTTTATTAATTTAAAAAAAAAGCAAAAATCAAGTTCTTACATTTACTTTAGACTTTTTAAATCGTTCTGTATATTTTTAATATCGTATTACAATACTTTAATTTTTTTTAAGACCGTATCAATTTTGGCGATATACAATTGTTTTGTTGAAATAATAAATTTTCAATTTTAGCATTTACTATCAAATATTCGTTAAGTAATAAATATATACTGTTCCAAATTCTATTACTTAATGATTATTTAAATTTGGATTTCCCATTGAATGGCCAAAGTTAGGTTGTCGAATTCTGGCTCAAGTCTGGGTTGTCATTCAACGGCTAAGGCTAGGCATCCCAGTCTTGGCTAACGCTCGGGTAATCATTGAGTCGGTTAGGTTGCTCAATCCTGGCCCAAGTCTGGATCGGCATTGAATGGCCGAGGTTAGGTTACGCAAACTTGGCCCAAGTTAGGGTGACTCTAGGCTTGGTCAAGACTAGGTTATTCAGTCTTGGCCCAAGCCTGGGTAATCATTGGAATGGCCAAGGCGGATTGCCCAGTTATGGCCCGGGTATAGGACAATATAGGTTTGCCAAGGCGGGCTTCCCAATAATGTCCCAGGCATGGCCCCGTCGTTCAACTCTGGGGCTTCCTGTCTGGGGCTTCCTATATTCTTTTATCAGAACTATTTTTTTAAACCATTTTAAAGCATCTAATATAAATATTTTATAAGGTGTAAAATTTTTTCAAGTGGTAAAAAAAAAGAATTTTATTGTAAAAAAAAGCGTGAGGTTCATGTTGTCAATAGTTATTAATATTTTACTGACATATATGAGTAGAAGGATTATCATTTCGATGATATCTTAAAAAAATCAAGTCACCCTTTTTTTATACAATACATTTTTTTCTTATTTGTACAATTATTGATTTTTATTTATGAAAATTTTTTACACTATTTTTAATTCAAATTTATTAAAATTTAGTTTCTATTTTTAGTTTAGTTTTTTATAAAAAAAGTAGTTTTAGTTTTTTTAAAACTATTACTTATTTTTTACTTTTTACTTTGGTTTATTTATAAAAGCGTGATTTTTTTTTATTTTTTATTTAAAACTATTATTTGTTTTGTAGAATTAAAATTCTCCTAAGTATTCAAAAATTTGTCAATATTAGAGAAATCGGCTAAAGATAATTATTGGAAATTAAAATTAACATCAAGTCCTGTCTTATTGACTGTAGAGAAAAATTATAAACAATTTTAATTAAGTTTCTTACCTTATCGACTATAGATGAAAATTATATAAATTAACAAAAATCATATTTTGCAAATTGAAAAATGGAATAATATAAAAGCGTGTAAAAACTAAGGTATTTTATTAAATATCTTAATCATTTTCGCCAAAAATCTACTCCAAAGATACAGATAATTAAAATCAGATATTACATAACTAAAAGTACTTTAAGTGCTGTATTTAGATTATTTTCATTTCACTTTACAAGGGCTGGCTTAAATTGATTTTTTCTGAAACTTTTCTTTGTGCCCTCTTAGCGAAGGAAAACACGATTTCGTCCGAAATAATTGAAGTAAATATTTGATTTAAAATGAAGATTCAATCGGAAATTTAAGAGCGAATTTGAGATTAATTATTATTTAGGTATTACTAATTTAATTAGACAAGGCTCTTAACCTTAAAATAGGTATGACTTGTTTAAATAAATTGTATCTATTATAATTACGTAAGTTTGCCCACTTGTTTGGCAAACAAGCATATGGGTCTCCTGGTGGAAAGAGTCAACCATCGCCTATAGACACCAAAGATGTTAATGGTGCGTTGCTATCTTGTGGCGAGGTCTAATACCACATGCATAAGTTTACCGGCTACCTTACCCTCCAAAGCAGAACAGGACAGTGACTAGCACTGACGCACTGACTAGCACAGGAATAGGTAAGGCGGTGGTACCAGACCCTGTCGAGCCGATGCAGAACTCTACCACCTAGTAGTCACGATGGTAGTGACGCGCATAGCCACTCGGTCGCCTTGTTGGTTGTGTTGTTCCCCGGGTCTTTTGAAGAATAGGCCAACTGCTGTTCTGCCAGGCAGGTCGTATCTTCAGTGTATCATCGCGATAAATGAAAAGAACACTCTAAACTAAGTACTTAAAACAAGTTTAAGTAAATATTATCAAAGAAGCCTCGCGTTGCTTTAAACAAACTCTTGCTTTAAACAAACTGCGAATACTCAAGAGTACTAATTTTCATCTTAATCAGCAGATTGCTTACTAGATATGAAGTTGTGTGTTGAGTGTGAAGTTGGCAAGTTTCGGATCCAATTTCCTGAGTTCGTATGTGAACACTGAACAACAGATCTTTAGAGGAGTTAGTAATTTCATATATGGTAAATTCTGAACAGTTAAATTTATATCTATTCTATTATTACATATAATAAAATCGTAGGAAAGTCAAAACTGTACATTGAATATTTAAAAAAAAAAATACTTGGGGCGTGATCTAAAATCGATATCGAAGCCAAAAATATAGTTTTTAGAATTTTTATCTGTTTGTTTGTATGTATGTACGGAGTAAACTCAAAAAGTACTCTATGGATTTACTTCAAATTTTGCATGAATATCTAACAGGTCGGGTCAACATATAGGCTACATATTATCACGCTATCATCTACGGGGGAGGTGCTGTGCGAAGTAAACGAAGTCCGCGCGTACGAAGTCGCGGGCAACAGCTAGGATACTATATTTATGTGTATTAGTAGAAGTCATATGCTTGAATAGTCTGTACATTTTCATAATAATTGTTATAGAGCGTTATTATAAGCTTTTTCACAAACTAAGGGGGCATCCATAAATTATCAAAGACGAGTTTTACATTTTCTTGACTTCTACTTTCTTACCCCCTTTGCTATGTCGTGAGATTTGGTTCCCCTTCCTCTAATTTCGCGTGAGATATTCAAAAAATAAGGGTTTGAACACAGTTCTACGGTGCGGCGCCGGCTACCGGCTAACGGCACGGCGCCGTTACTGGGAGACGGCGTGGTGTCGTATCGCGGCACGGTGTCATGTACAGTGCTCCACGCCGTCACATTGCAGCAACCATAGTTTCATCGTATAAAACATAATTTTAACAGTTTTTGTCTTAATATGGACTGCGAAGGAAAATTATAAAGATAACCATCCATAATTATAAATTAATTCACACATACGAACCAACACAACAACAGCAAAACGCTGTACTACTGAGTAGTGCAATGTGCACGGTACACTGTGTATGGCAGCGTGCCGCGGTGCTACGCCGCATCGTTTCCCGGTATCGTCGCCATGCCGTAATGCGGTGGCCGGCGCCGCACCGTAGAGATGTGCCCGCGTCCTAATGTCCACAGAATTTTATATTAAATTTCTAGTTGACCCGGCAAACGTTGTTCTGCCTTTTTAACTATTCTTTTTTTTTCTATATCTTCTAACCGTTTAAACCTTCACTAGACTTCAACAATTAATTCAAAACCAAAATTAGCCAAATCGGTTCAGCCGTTCTGGAGTTTTAGCGAGACTAACGAACAGTAATTGATTTTTATATATATAGATTACAGTAGGACTAGTTACAATTACGATAAAGTTAAGTCTAGAGTTATAAATAGACATTTCAAACGAAGTAGAACTGCAAACAGCCGACTTCCCATTTCTGTATCTCCACCTTAAAATGAGACGACTTAGAACCGGGGACACTTTGTACAATAAAGAAATTTCCAAATCGGTTCAGGCGTCTTCAAATAATCGCTGAATTTACATATAAAATTTACCCGTGTTGGTCCCGGGCTCCTTTGAAGAATAGGCTAACTGCCGTTGTGCTAGGCAGGTCGTAAAAGGCAACCGATTGGCTATTCGAGTCACTACCATCGTAACTACTAGGTAGGTAGAGTTCTGCATTGTCTTGCCGGGTCTGATATCACCGCCTTACCTATTCCTGCCGCAATAGCGTCAGTGCTAGTCACTGTCGTGTTCCGGTTTGTAGGGTAGCCGGTGAACTTATGCATGTGGTATTAGACCTCGCCACAAAATAGCAACGTACCATTAACATCTTTAGTGTCTATAGGCGATGATTGACTCTTTCCATCAGGAGACCCATCTGCTTGTTTGCCATCTTATGATATAAAAAAATGTGTGGGCGGTTGACCTTACAAGCCATCCCTGAAACTTACCTATTCCTGCCGCAATGCCGTCAGTACTTGTCACTGTCGTGTTCCGATTTAGAAGGTAAGGTAGCCGGTAAACTTATGCATGTGGCATAAAACTTTGCCACAAGATAGCAACGCACCATTAACATCTTTGGTGTCTATAGGCGACGGGTGACTCTTTCCATCAGGAAACTCATCTGCCTGCTTGTTATCTTATGATATCAAAACAAATAAAAAAATATTGACAAACTGAGAACCCCTCCCCCACTGCCGTTTTTGGGAAGGTGGTAAAATATCGAAATATGTGTATATTTCAAAAGAAACTATATAGTAAAATTTTCATTGTAATAGTATTTTGTTTTAGTGGATAAGTGAGTTAAGTGAGTTATATTTAATTTAACCCGATTTTATTTCAAATTAATTAATTTAAAATTTAAATTGAATAAAAAATTAAAAAAATATATTTTATCTCAAATTCACAACAAACAGTACATGTTTGTTGAGGAAAAAACTACGTGACATTTGCTGAGTCGTCCCTTCCTGTCCTTACGTGAGATTTCGACGTGACATCTTGAACCTACCTCCTCTAACCCTAATTGCCTCACGTAATTTATGGACGCCCTCTAACTACTATCCGCGATTTTTGCATATAATCTGTGTAATACAGTGAATGCCGATATTGACATTTACTGATATTATAAAACTCAAGAACGGGTCGACAAATAATACGACAAATCGATGTGAATACGTTTTTTTGCCTTCATATGGAGGTACAGTTTAAACAAACTGATGATAACAAAATTGGGGGATCGCTCGTCTCTTCCGCACGGACTTGCATCCGTTGGAAGTAGTACAGAACTAATACTTGTGTATTGTCATGGGTGCACCGTGATATATGCGCAATGTTGGCCTTCGCGCATCTTGAACTACTGAGCTTAGCTAGACATTTCAAAAATATTTCCAAAAAATGTTGCTATCGTACAAACTCGCACCCTAACCCACTGTTGGTAGTCGTGGCAGACTACATCCCAGATCCTAATCCTGATTCCAAATTACGTAGGCCCCGCCACATTCTCACTGATCCCGACGATTCGATAACTCTGGCCAACAGAACACACCAAAATACTACACACCTATATACACAACACCGTCGCCGCCTGCGGTGACGAGGACCCCTGTTTCGCCCATCTGCGAACCGAACCCAAGGGCAAGGATCAGCCGATGGACAAAACTATGCCCCACCCTAAACCGAGAGTTTGTCTGACAGGAGACGAACGGCGTATAACCCTACATCTTTAAACTCTGACTGAGCTTTCTGCTTGCCCTCGCGACCGCTGAAGCTGTGAAGGCCTTTAAGACCAGCAGTGATTCAGATATTCCGAAAAATATTTATTCGTTGTACGGGTGTCGTCGGTTCAGACGCATTCAATTTTTTGCGATCTCGACACTTCTGCACTTCCACATGAGAGTTATTAGATTGCTATTTAAAATTCCTTTCAAACGGTGTACGTTCCTTGTATTTTGACCTGACTTTTTTAAGATTTTTTTGGCTGAATACAAATTTTCTCTGAATTTTTCACTTAAGCGCCATATATATTTACTACAAGCATTTAATTTTTTTTAAATTATACAATCACCGTCACATCGTCACAAATCATCACAAGAGCTTTTGAATAAAACTTAATCGAACTTTATAGTTTCTTTGAGTCAGAAGATATACCTACCATATGCAAAATAGGTAACGCAGTGAAATTACCTAAAAATGGCGGCACTTCCTACTCCACTCCCCGCGAAGCATCGTAATCCGTGCTTAGCTTATCAAATTCTTTGATTCTTTAGCTATCCAGTGGTATAATTAGATTTTGAATCTTGGCGATAGTTATGTAGCTATAACACCAAACTGTATCCCCCAATTTTAATATCAGCCGTATTTTTGAACTGTCCTTCCATATGAAGGCAAATTTAAAGACGTTTTTTGACGTTAATCACGTCAAAAAATTGATTGAAAATAAATTGGCAAGCCTGTCCGGATGTCCATATGTACGGGCTGCAACGATCACGGCCACAAAGGTACACATATTAAGAAAATTTATTATTATATTTTACTTTTAGGTTTTATTGATGGTAATTTAAAATAATTTAGCTTATATATTTCGTTCAAATTGAGTTTAAATGCCTCATATAGAAAATTATGAAGACAAATTAACAATAAATAATAAACTGCCTAAAATTAACTTTTTGATGCGTGCATTTTTTGAGTTTCCACACTATTTATGTTTGTTACAACCTTTATAATTCAGCGAAAACCACTAGCTCTACATAAACTCTAAATATTTCGGAAAAAGTCCAAGGTTGCTTTTAAAAATCGCGAATGCTAATATTTGCTCATTTTACCTCAATCAAGAGATTACTTAAAAGTTATTTGGCCGTGAATCCGGAAAACTCCTTAATGAGAGAGTTGGTAATTCTCAGCTCAAGTTTCTAAGTTCGCTAAGTGTTTGCACGTGAACATTGAACAATAGATTATCGTCAAAGTTTGTAATATAGCAATCGACGTAGGATAAAGAATATAAGTTTCCTTATTTCTTGAAATTTTATTTGTGTATTACCGTATAAATATAAATTAATAAACGAGCAAAGGTGTTTATAAAAGTCCTTAGGAAAATGAGGGTAATCAGTAAGTGAAATAAAAGTTTTTTCAATGTTTAGTGTTTTTATTGTGCACCCAAAGCCTAATATAAAAATTTTGCTATTATTACACGTACAAATAATATGGTATCAAACAAGATCTCATTCCCTTTATGGAGAACCTTAATTAAGATGTTTTATATAATTTCATCAATTTGTTTTATTTGGACGACGTAAATAAATAAATATAAATATTCACGGGACAAATTATACCTACTCATCTAACCCCAAAGTAAGCAAATTATTTGCTTGTGTTATGGGTGTTAGTCAACGATATTAATACATACAAATACATATGCATGTATAAATACTGGAATATATTTAGTAAATAATAAATGTCTGAATAATCATAGAAAAGTCATCTATTTCACTAATTGAATATGCTGAATCCTTTTTCTAAAGCATTTTATGTACGTATTATGTGCATAGATATATTAAATGTCGTATGCACCAAATAGATATTATGTGATTGTGTACGTAGGTCACACTTGCCGCTGTTGATTCTGGTTTACAGAAGTTACAGTGGTGGGAACGAGAGGTGGGCCCATTGCCCTCACTACTAGAGGTTCGGTGTCATTCGTCAGTAAAGACGGTTGAGTTGCGCGTGAGTTAAATTGTTGTTCCCGAGTTACGACGGCGTGGACAAACACTGAGGTTTTACAATTCATAGAAATGTATCGAAATGAACCAATGAATGAATGACTGATGATGATAATTGTCCTTTATGAATTGAAACTTTCTAGTTATTACACCACAATTATTAAATATGATCAGCTTTGTCGAGAAATTCTGTAACATATTGAAAATAATAATTACTTATCGATACATATTTACGAGATTTGGACTGATTTTAAAGTACAAAGTAGTTATTATTTTTAGTATCTTATACGGAATCGTTATATGGAATCTATCTGAATTCCGAATACATGTTGTTTGTATTGAATTCAAGTCAATACTAGTTATTTTTTAAACCTTTCTCGTCTTGTCTCGTCTCGTTTCGCCTTGTTTTGCCTTATTGGTGAAAGAGGAGGTTCAGAGCAGTGCACTGGTTCAGATGACATTAGGTTATTAAAAAATAACATTTTTACCTCTCGTAGAGAGTATTATATTCTTTGCAACGAACTGAATAAGATGCCAACGTGTGAACGCCGTTTGCGGAGCGCGCCAAGATCCTTTGATGTGCGCACGAAAAACTGACAACATTTGCTTGGCCGGCCAATGTTGGCGCCAACTACCAACATAGATCTACACGTTGGCCCAATATGCTGGCCCAATAACTTGGCCCAATGTGTACAGCCGTCTATATATGCTAATGTCAAGGACGTCGTTAAACTTTATCGATCGAAGGCAGGAAACAAAAACCAGAAATATGTTTGGCCGCCCCTTTGGTCGATTGGTTAGCGATCCTGGCTACGCAATCAATGGGGTTCGGGTTCGATCCCGACAGGGATATACATTTGTTTGATGAGCAGTGAGCATTGGTGTTTAATATTCTGGGTTTGGCTAAACAGTAGCCTATTCTACTTTGAATTAATATAGCTTTGGGGGCGTCCATAAACGTGAGGTGTTTTAAATTTTCTGTCCCTCCCTCCACCCCTGGTGAGATTTCGTGAGATTTTATTCAACCCCCTCCCCCATCCCCCAATCTTACGTGAGATTTTTCAAAATGTGGGTTTCTTAAATATGTAAACGCGTTGGATTGTTATTGTAAAAAGAAAAAAAAATGATTCGTGCTTTCATTTACGACTAGTTGAGACTAGCCCCTCCCTCTCTCTCCAACGTAAAAGTATATGAGATTTGACTCGACCCTCTCTCCCTCTCAAACATCTCACGTAATTTGTAGACGCCCCCTTTCAATAGGCGAAAGCACTTTTAAAATCGGTTCAGACATTTTTTGAATATATTTATATTAGCTTATAATAGCTATATTTTTTAGCTTAAAAAATTCTGTTGATCCGATGACTACCTGTCTACTACTAACTACCGCTCTCAATAATAGTATTAATCTTTAGGCTAATTTGGAGGTTTCCTGAAAATGTCACCGAAATCAGTCTAGCCATTTCGGATCTATATTTTATGTATAATATTTATTTAAATATACTACGAACTATTACGAGTCTCTATGGAAATTATAACTACGATAATAAAAGACAATAATTAACTCGAGAGAAGCAGCCGTCTAACTTGACTGTAGGGCTGAGACTGAGGGCTTGGTTCTACTAACCGTCTGTGGATATGGAAAAGTGATGTGTCTGTAGTAAAAGGGATGAGGTTAGCATATTAGCTTACCGTGGCAAAGTATAACAGAACGCTGGTCGAAACTCAGCTGTAAGATTGTTTATCTATATTAACACACAGATAATATACATAAAAGGATAGTTTATAAAAGGAAATAAATGTGGCATAACCATCAAGTAGTTGCTAAATCAAGACGTGGTTCTAGAATATTCAAACTCACACACTATATTGCTACGAGCAGCGTTATATTTATTGCAAGTTTTTTCAACGTGATGCACAATATATCTATCGTAAGCGCGTAAGCGAATCCGCCTCCGACTCGCACTTGACCGATTTTTGGGTGGCGGTGACCACACAGTCTTTTTGAGGACTGGATCCGCGCTTTCTATCACCCTGGTCCCTTTACTACCTGATAGAATGAAGTGAATGTAAATAATTATTGATAATTGACGATGTTCTAGTTCCTCATAATGATCACATTTGTAGGTTGGCGAGATGCCACATAAATAGCAATTCACTATCAACATCTTTGGTGTCCATAGTTGCTGGTTATCTTTATCCATCAGGAGAACCAGCAGATGTTTGGTAACATATGAAATACTTTATAGATTTGAAGAATCCGATAACCCCATGTCAGAACTGGGAAACTAATCCAGGAATTGAGGAATGTGATGGACACGCTAAACATTAGATCGAAATGGAGAAAGTTATTATGTTTAATATAAAAATAAAATTAAAAGGAGGCAGAAATGAGGTCTGTCAACAAAATTGTTAAAAATTAAAATCTTAAAATCGTTTAAATTTTCAAACTGATTGTAATATCAAATATTAAAATTTCATTACTTTACCTTAAACATTAGTATGTTGCTTATGCAAATCCATAAGATTGTCCCCTATCAAAAACGCTTAACGCGCCTCTCTTGCTCTGGACCAAGTCTCTTGCAGATTAGGTAGAATGAATCTATCTACCTAATCTGCAAGAGACTTGGTCCATCTACAGACATTCAATTCATTACGATACATCTGTTTGTTAGCTACCATTGACACCAATGACATTATCGTTGGATTTGCCACTTAAACGACATTCAAAAGTTGTTTGTGAAAACCGAGGCCAAAAGTTTCACGAGTTTACTAAAACAAAATCACAGATTAAGAAATTAAAGATAAATTAGGGAATAATAAATACGTATCAACAATATTTGCTACATTTTATCTATCTTACAAAAGCTTTTCAATCCTTCAATTACTGTTCTGGTTAGCGAAGCATGTAAAGCGAACCCCGGTGATGAGATTATCACAATCAAATATTCAATAGACGTTATGCGGGCCGGCATTAGCAAGTTGTAATTATAAATTTAGAGCTTCAATTACAACGAAAACTACATTTACTGCGGAATACCACAGGGTAGAATATTGGTTTCACAACTTTTTTTGTCAGGTAATAATAAGCTTGTCTAGTTTTACAGTAACAATGATGACATTATTTATGGCTAATAATGGGAATTACTATTTATTTCGTTTCTTTTTTTTCATTGTAGTGATTGCATGATTGGTACTGTCAAATAAAAGAGACAATACATAATAATTTGCATGTAAATCTTTTGTTATTTACATGTCTAGATGAATATTTGGGACATATAAAACGACCCTATTTATGTCTACTACTTAAGTGATAGAAGTCATTTAAATATTCAGAAGAAAACAAGTTGAAAGAACATAAATATACCAGTGTTATATTGCAAAATGTTGTCGAAACAATGTGGTATAATAATACCAAGATCACGTTTCATCGGCAAATTTTGTTATTTAATCTCAATTATATATATGATGAAAAAAGGATTATTCATTCTCTAGTATCCTAAATCATATATCACGATAAATGCTGAAGAATATAGCCACTTACCTTGAAGGGCGCTGTTTTTTTTTTGTTAAGATCCACAGATATAGCACCACCAGAAGTTTGATCAATTCATATAAGTATATAAATAAATCCTTCGATAGCCAATGAGCGTTTTAAATTTGATAGTTACCAAGTGTTGTCAACCGCCGTACTGAAAGTTTTGCAAGTTAAGTACGTAAGGTGTTTCTGCGATGTTGTCACCACGACAAAAATCAGCCGTCAAGGTTTTTTGTTACCTACCCTTTACACTCACCGTGATATAAATGCCTTTCGTTTAGTTGGTGCTGTATGTTTACGACAGGGGTAATTTTTCGAAAAATAGAAAACATATTATAAATCTAATACCTTTAAACGAGCAATTCTTGTATATATATATATATAATATAACCGTATTGTATATATATATATATATATATATATATATATATATATATATATATATAGAGTACAAATTACGGTATATTTAGCTCAAACAAGTAAAAACTATAAGCACAGATTTTTTTTAGGTCAAACATCTATTTTGTTAAAAATGACAGTAGGTATATTGATTGTTGAAAAGCTGTATGTTTTTAAAAACTATGATCGATTTTAATCTTTCTAATGGCAATTTTCGAGGTCTAACATATTGCTTTACCTACATAATCGATAAATTGAAAAATTTCGAAGTAATGTTATATATACAGGTTGTCTCAGAAATAAACATCAAGCCGAAAACGGATGACGGGCCAAGGGAAGGTGGTTCTCAAAAAAATATGAAAATTTTTTTTACCTGTTCTCTAAAAATTATAGCCATTTTAAAAAAGTGAAAATCAACACAAAATTATAATTTTTCAAGTACTATGACTACAAAATGTTTACTTAGCTTAGTTGTTTCGGGGAGATTTGTTACTGACTAGTGCTAGTATAAAATCAAATTCAAAATTTGAATACAACTCTTTTGGTTTCAGAGGAAATAACTCTAATTTGCCCAAACATGTACTCAAATTATTCGAATTTAACTGGCTGTGCTGAAGAAAAAATGTACTACGCTATTTCAGCACGTGGCATTAAAAGATGGCGCATTTAGCGGGCTTTCTAAAATGCTTTAATATTTACGACATTTTATCCTAATAATGGTTTTTTTTTTCTAAAACAACTCGGATTTAAGTTTTTTTGATTTACTTAAAAAATACTTCTGATGGCCTACAGTTTTTTTAAAGCTTACATAAATTTAAGTAAGACAGTACAGGTTTGGGTTTCGTAACTTAACTCATTGCTGGATACTACCGCCCACAGACGTAAAGACTCAAAAAGCGATACGACAGTACGCCTCTCGACGTATGAGATTAGGTTAAGCCAAAGTCACTACAGTCTATTTCTTTTTACGTGTCCATTTTAGTAAACAATAATGGCGGACCAGTGACTTAAATTAGTCATAGACAATTAATATGGTTGTGAAAAATCAAAAGATCTATTGAACAAGTATGACAAACTAAATTGAATGATTGATATTTACTGTAACAACTATCCATCCATTTTGTTATATTATTACAAAGTATTATAATTTTTATAATCTATATTAATCTATTTATATTAATGTTATCCATATTCCATATTATAATTTATAATATTACACATGCGAAAGTTTGAATGGATGTTTGTTACTCAATCACGCAAAAACTACTGAACGGATTTAAATGAAATTTGGCACACATATGATAGATGATAACCTGAATTAGCACTTTTTATTCCGGAAAAATTGGTTGCTCTGCGGGATTCACCAAAAACTATTATAATGCAGCAGCTGCAGTTTGCAGCTAGTTATATTATAAATACGAAAGGTTGGATGGATGTTTATTACTCAATCACGAAATAATTTCTGAACGGATTTAAATGAAATTCGGCACACAAATAGATGATGATCTGGAATAGCATTAAGCTTTTTTTATCCCGGAAAACCGAGTTCCTACGTGATTCATCAAATTTTTTTATAAGGCAGAGAGCTACGGGCTGCAGTTAGTATGTTATGCGAAAGTGTGTTTGTTTGTTTGTCTTTTTTTTAGTTAAGTTAAACTTGTTACTATGTTGTAAAAAACTAAAATACTTCTACTGGTAGATACCACAGAATTTTTCCTTGTCACTAAAGGCATCGAACTTTCTGCGATTTCAAATTTTTGTGCCAACGTTAGTACACTCAAGAGAAATCGAAATCCACTAAACCGAAGCCCAGTAAAACAGTTGAGAATGAGATCGAAGTCCTAAAAGTAGTCCTAAGTCACCAAAAAAACCACGAAAAACAGCCGAAAACACAGAAACCACATTCTCGCAACAAAGAAGGAAATCGAATGAGTAAATTTTACTTTAAATTTTTAGACCTTAATTTAAAGTGTCACCAAAATTTTAAATTGTGCAAACTTCGTTAACGTTGCGTCATTTTTACTGTTATCGTAAGTGTTATTGTTACTACTAGCAAAATGGTGGATTTGTATATAATTCTAAATAATTTAATTATTTTTTTAATATTATAAGACAGATGAATTTAAATAGAGAAGAACAATTTAAAAAAAAACAACAATCACTTTTTTCTAGAAAATAAAGACACGTAATCAATAATCGTTTTTCATTTATTACTAAAAAATAGTTTAGAAAAATAAATATAAAAAACTAGGAATCTTCGCAGGATGGGAGGAGTATCATTAGATACATACATCCTAAATAATTTAATTAATTTTATAATATTATGGGACAAGTGAATTTAAATATAACTATTAACAAAAAACAATACTTACCTTTTTTTGCATTACAAGATCATCGAATTATCGTAGTATACAATGATTAAATAAACCTGCCTTTAACAAAAATAAGATTTTATTTTATTAACAGCAGGTTACTTTACTATTACAAAATTATTTAGATACAAGAGCAAGGATTTAAAACATTATCAGATAACAGAACTTAGTTAACGATACTTAACTTTATTACTATAGCGATACCTCAGTTACAAAATTATTTTTAAACACTACAATATATACAATATATACATTACATACAATATATAATAGAACGAAATTGTTAATGCTAAATAATGTTATGATACCGATACTGTTTTGTGATTGGTTCACCGCGTTTCATGCTGTTTCGTGATTGATGCGTCAACTAGGTCTAGAAGGCAACGTCATAATACCATATAACATAATGTTAATTCGTAGTGTATAAACAGAGTGTAATGAATAACGTTATTAAACAGTAACAAATTCTGTATCATTTTTGGTTAATTTTATACTTGGAAATAATGTTTTGTCATGCTACAAGCAATAACGTTACCACAAAATACTTATATTAATAATCTCTTAAACAAGGATTATATATTTAAATCCTTGTTGAAGAGATTGAAAAACTATATTATTACTTTAAAAGTGTTAATCTTTGAAAAATAATGATTCACTAAAAGGGATATTTTAAGTTCTACAAGTGAGTATTTAACATTTAGACAGTTTGTATATTTTTCTATATATTATTATAACCTATTTGTCGTAGTTTAGGAATATTTATCTTTGATAAGGAATCATTCAATTAGCCATTCAAATTCGTTCATTAATGCACGTGTCTATCAATTTCATAGACAATCGGATATTCGACATGTCAAGTTCACATGGTATTTTTCAACTGTGGAAATAAATTTTGTATTCTAATAAGTTTTCGTAAATTAAATATGATAAAATAATATATTAGAAACAAACAAACAAACCGTTTACAATGAATGAATACGATAATCTAATTATATTTAATTCAATGTATATGATTGATGTGAAACTTTGGTGTTTTTACAACAAGTGGAGTTTGTTTACCTAAAAAGACACGTAAAAAGAAATAGACTGTACGCCTTACGACGATCGATTTTTCATACAAATATTAGTAACGGCATGCTGAAGTGTCACCGTAGAGGTTACTTAGATTTTTATACTGTCACCATGAAATGAATTATAAAAGTTCAAAACACCCATGGCGACGCACACGTCGACATATTTTTGCGCCCCCTCCGCACGCACACTACGCCCTTAGACGTCGTCTTTTCATACACTCAGGCGAGTAGTAGTGCGCACTGCGCAGCAGCGGTATCCCACGCGTTGTTAAATGCTTTTGCGCCATTTGCTGGTAAATCGTATTGAAAAGTTGTTTTTTGTTTGTATAACATTCTATGGCGGTGGCTAGGGATTCCTACGAAGAACAACAAAAAATACTGCAAGCCTTGTTTGATGCGATTTTTACTCCTAAGTCAAGTGAAGACCCTTTCGCTGACGATATTGAGTATGGAAATGACCAAGATTATGATCCATCTGGCAACGAATCGACAAATTCTGATGATGCATTCTCAATCTCAGCAACAAGGCGTATAGGGCATATAGACGTCTATAGACGTACTTTCGTGTTACATATATATTTTACCAAGCGTTGTGACACTACGTCTATTGGCAATGTACGAAAAAAAAATAGTGACAAATCAGTAACAATCAATATACTAGTAGTGTCCAACAATTAAACTTACGAGTAATTCATTCTCATCCCGTCATGGTCCCGTCTATGGTCTCTTTCCATCAGGAGAGTAACGTTTGTTTGCTATCTAATTATTTAAAAATAGATATACTCTAAGTTCCAATAGAATTTTTTATCCATTTGAGTTAACTACCAAAGATAAAAGTTATATATACCCTCATGAATCTTACAATACAAACAAAGAGGATAATGAGACACGGAAATATCATAACAAAAGGCTGTTGAGGAAGGATCCAAGTGAACACAAAAGGTCTTTGATTTATCCTTGTTTCATCTTACGTTATTTATAGATTAGTGGTATAGCTCGATCACATTATTTTTGGACCTCGATGGAATGCGATGCTTTTACTGCGACCACTCTCTTTTAATTTTCACTTTTGGGATCGTCCATAAACTCTAAGATATAAACTTATAAATATGGATAAACTACGTAACGCTCATAAAAGCGTGGGAGGAATCATCATCGTCTCTACCTAGTATTAGAAGAGGGAGAAGGTGGCTTGAATATTCTATCACGTACAACTTTGTGTTTTTCAGTCGACTTCCTAAAAGAAGGAGGTTGTCAATTCAGCTGTTTTTTTTATAGAAGAGGAGGCAAACGGACAGGAGGCCGCCCATAGACAACTACACTACCAGGGGTCTTGTAGCTGCGTTGCCGGCCTTTTAAGAATGACTATGCTCTTTTCTTGAAGGTCCCTAAGTCGTATCCGTTCAGAAAAATTTCTTCCGTTAGCTGGTTCCACATAGGAATAGTGCGGGGCAAAAAAGCCTCGAGGATTGTACGGTTGTGGACTTTCAGACATCGAGATGGTGAAGATGAAACTTTGAATTTTGTCGCGATGTCCGATGGTGAAATTCGGCGGCAGTTCCTCGGAACATTCCCCGTGATAGAGCCGATAAAAGATGCAGAGTGATAGATAGTTGAAGTAAGTGAAAGTTCATAGGTCCCATTTTAATTTGGTGAACATCTAATGCAGGCTTCCGGTCTCCGGAGATATAGAGAATGGGAAGTCGGTCGCTGCAGTTTTACTGAGTTAAATAATATTAGAAAAGATTTAAACCTATTTGACGTTACTCTTTAAGACATTATATTTACTACCTGGTTGACCGAGCTTGTTTGGTATTTTTTTGGTGAAATCGACGTTTCCTAAAAATAAAACCTAGCTAATTCGATTTGTCGCCTTCAAAAACCGGCCTGCACGCTAACCCCTGCACACTAAATTTAGTGTGCAGGGGTTTTCTTTGGAGCCGTTTCTATATTTATATATACAAGAATTGCTCGTTTAAATGTATTAAATAGATGAAATTAGTTTAAAAAATCCAAAAGTGCATCACTCATAACGCTTATTCGGTCATGAAAAATAAAATATGAATGACACGTGCATTTGATAGAACTAATATCCGTATCCATTTATGTTGAAATTAAACAAAATGGCAGTTTATTAATTAATTATATAAAATTAATGACACAGAGCTAGCACTTGAAATAAAAAAAGTTCAATTGTTGCGGCCGCTTTGGAATTAGTGGACCTACTGTTTCAAAAATTGCTACCACAGCTTACGATACAAGCGGTATGCAGGAAAATAAGCTTCGTACGCCGATGAAAAAACGCCTACCACGTCGTGTGACATCGGTTGAGAACTTCGACGCTGATACTATTCGTCGTCATATAATATATGACTATGACATGCGCAAAGAAATTCCAACACTTAAAAAACTTGTTGTTTCTTTACGTGAATGTTAACCACATTTTCATGGCCAAAAATCGTCATTAAGCTTCATTATGAAAAAAAAATTGGATTTTCTTATAAAAAATCGGACGAACGTAAAATATTGATTGAGCGTCACGATGTTTCTGTGGCTCGCTGCGAATTTTTGAACGAAGCCAAAAAAAATACCAGATTGGTCAAATGTTATTTTTACTGACGAGGCTTGGTTAAATGCAAACCAGACAGTATCTAAGAACTGGGCTGACGACACCACCGCTTCCACTAGTTCAGTACTAACAGGAAAAGGTGAATGCCTTATCATATGCCATGCAGGATCTATATGTAAATTTATGTGTGAATAGCCTCTGTGGTCTAGTGGTCCAGCGTTAGCGTCGACCACATGAGGTCCCGGGTTCGTTTACCGGGTCGGGTACTTTAAAAAAATGTGTTTTTCAGTTTTTTGATAAACACAAAGTTGCCCGGGATTGGAAAGTGCCCGGTTGGCGATAGGATTGCTACCTATCACATTTGTGGGACCAAGTATCTTCGGCTAATCGTGGGTGCCATTGTTGTACCTCTGCCTACCCCTTCAGGGATACGGGCGTGAAGATACTATAACACAAATCAAACGAGCCCAACTTGATAGAGTTGTATCATTTAAGTACTGAGCTCCCATAGGAGCTCAGTACTTAAATGATACAATTCACATTCTGGCTTCATCATCAGATCCTGGAGGATCGTAGTTACCACCAAGCACCAAAAGTGCTCGTCAACACCGATCAAACGAGCCCAAATCTAAGAAAACAGTGAACTATCACGAAGAAATGAACGCGGAGATTTACGAAGGATGGTTTAAAGAAATGGTGCAATCTCTGGAAGAACCGTCCATAATTATTATGGACAACGCTACATATCATTCCAGACAAATTGATAAAATGCCGACGCAGGCCAATAAAAAACAAGAGATAATTGACTGGATCCAACGTCATGACGAAAACATGAATAGTACTTTATTAAAAGTACAATTTAGTGAATATTTTAAAATCGAAAAAAAGCCTCTCTAAAACATATTATGCTATCGACGAAATAGCTGTCAAATGTGGTCACTGAGTTCTTCGACTTCAGCCGTATCATTGCCAATACAATACTATAGAACTAATATGGGCACAAATCAAAGGACGCGCCGATCGGATATTCGCCATATTTATGTTAACTCGAAAAAAAACGTGTATTACTTTAATTTCTAACATAATAGGATCTCTAGCATAGTACTATGTCTTGTTATAAGGCTTATTATAGATTAAGTTGACCTGAAATTACACAAACATTGTATGTAACAGTATGTAACCTATAGATTCCAATATCACAATTATTTACAATTAACTGTTCTAAATTCAGTTTTTTTATTTAGCTGTTTGATCGTTGATGTAAAATAGGAAAACATTGATTTCTATAACTACAACTATTATTATTCTATTTACTATTTACTTTAATATTCTTTGGATAGTACCTACTACCTAATCACAGACCAATTATTTACATACCTAATCTATTATGTCAATAATAGTTAATAATTGATTGTCGACTGCCAAGTGACAGTATTTGATGTTCGAGTTTCGACTTTCTGAATATGTGAATTGTGAGGGCAAAAGCCAATACCCTATAAGGTTTTGTGCTTGGTCTATACTCTGTACTCAAGGGCTAGGCATATTTATATGCTGTCTTCATGCTAATGAACTTTGTTATCTATTTTATCATTTGTATCTCCTCGTTTAATTTAATATGTAGTAAAGTAGGTAGGTACATTTGTTTAGTTTAGGTTTCTGCAACTGTAATTATGTCTTCCTTGATAAAAAGACAAAATTAAACATATCGCTTTTATAGGAATTCACTATAGTTACGTATTTGTAAGTGGTTAGAATATTCTGTGTTGTAGTTAGTTATTTACAGCGATATTTTACAGTGGACGCTAGCGGCTTTAGGATGATTTGCGACCTTGTTTGTAGATAAAGTATTTTATTATTTATCAGTTTTATTTTATTTTATGAATATACAAATTATTATATTATTTTAGTATACGTAATTGTTATATTATGAATAATAGTAGCAGTAGTGCTAGTGAATTTTTTTCTTGCTCATCTAATACAAGTTTTAGTGATGACAGTTTTGATAATAATTCTTTAAATCTTAAATTAACAAATTATTTTGCAAACGTTCCACGTAATTTTAATATAGTTCATATTAACGCATAAAGCATTCCGGCACACTATCCCGACATGTTCGCGTCGTTTGAATCAAAAAACATTCATGCGATTCTGATATCTGAATCCTGGCTAAAACCTTGTCTTCCATCTACTAGTTATTCTTTACCAGGTTATTGTCTTATTCGTAATGACCGGGTAGGGAAAGGTGGTGGTGGTGTTGCAATTTACCTGCGATCCCACATTCCTTACAGCATAGTAAGTACATCTCCCCAACAGCCTCCTTCTGATGCAGTTGAACACCTCTTTATTGAAGTTACGTTGTCTAATAGTAAAGTGCTTTTGGGAGTCGTTTATAGCCCCATTCTTAATGTTAACTATTTTCTATCCCTTGAAACTATACTAGAAAACTTAACATCAGTATATAAACACTCAATAATAATGGGTGATCTCAATACCTGTTTACTTAAAAATGATTTTAGAGCTCGCAAGTTAAGAGCACTGATGGAAGGTATTAACTTAAATATATTACCTTTAAAAGCCACGCATTTTTTCCCTAACTGTCAACCATCACTTCTCGATGGTATATTTGTTTCATCACCTACCCATGTCCATAAGCATGACCAGTGCCATGCGGAAGCATTTTCTTATCATGACGCTATATATTTATCATATTTAATACGAACTCCTAAAGTCAAACCAAAAATTCTTATGAAGCGTAGTTTTGTTAACTTGGATATTGATCGTCTTAAGTTAGATGCAGAAAATTTAGACTGGGGAAGTGTTTTTGCTACTGAGTCCGTGAATGATAAACTTTATATTTTTAGCCAGCTTATTTCTCAATTATATGATGTGCATGCTCCCATTAAGTTAGTTAAGGTTAAACATCTTCCTGCACCTTGGCTGACGGAGGATCTAAAAACACTTATTAATAAAAAGAACAGAGCTAAAGCTCGACTAAGGGCAAACAATTCTGATGTTAATTTGGAAAAGTATCGAATAATTAGGAATCGCTTCAATACCTTATGTAGGAATGCCCAAAGACGATATATACATAAATCAGTTGAAAACGGTGACCCCAATAAAGTTTGGAGATTTTTAAAGACTTTAGGTGTTGGTAAACTAAACAAGAACCCTTCCTTAAAAGATCATAGTATTGAAAAACTTAATAAACACTTCTCTTCCCCTTCTAGCGCAATAGATAGTAATTCCAAATATAATACTATAAAGTCTCTCTCCGGTATTTCCACCTTTAATTATCAACCATTCGAATTTAATCAACTTACTGATAATGATGTTAAAACAGCAATTTTATCTATCACTTCAAATTCGGTAGGCTGCGATAATATTAGCCGGAACATGATTTTACCTATTTTTGATATAATTCTCCCCGTCCTCACACATATTTACAATCATTCCTTGTCCACGTCCAATTTTCCAGACAACTGGAAAAGGACTATTCTGATACCTCTACCTAAAAAGTCTAAACCTGTTAGCTGCAGTGATTTTCGACCGATATCTGTCTTGCCGTTTTTATCCAAAATTCTTGAGAAACTAGTACACAAGCAACTTAGCTGTTTTCTTGATAAATATAATATTCTCGATCCTCTCCAATCCGGTTTTCGTTTAGGTCATAGCACGACTACAGCACTAGCTAGAATAACAGATGATATACGTTCCGGTATGGACAATAAACAAATTACTATACTAACGTTACTTGATTTTAGTAATGCTTTTAACACCGTTGACAGGGATATTATGCTGAGTGTTTTACAGTCTATCAATGTTTCTCCTACTGTGGTTAATTGGTTTCGCAGTTACTTGCAAGGACGATGGCAACAAATACGCGTGGAAGATCAGTGCTCTGATTGGTGCTCTATTTATTACTGCTGAAGTACCACAAGGTGGTGTATTATCTCCACTGCTATTTTCCATTTATATAAATTCTGTCACCTCCGCACTGTCTTTTCCTTACCACCTTTATGCAGATGATCTTCAAATTTATACTCTAACTTCGCTCGATGATCTTTCTTTGGCAGTTTCGTCGATGAATACAGAACTTGCTGCCGTGTCGGGATGGGCTCGTCAATATGGATTAATACTCAATCCCACTAAAACCCAGGTTATGCTTGTCGGTAGCCCTAACTTTATTTCAAGGGTTAATTGGGCTAGCATACCTAAGATTAATATTGACGGTATTGATATTCCGTTCAGTAAATGCGTCAAAAATCTTGGCATATTCCAATGAATATGCCAAGAAGAATACGAAAAGCTGTCTTGGAGTCAGCAGATAAATAGTATTAGTGGCAAAGTGTTTTCAGCTGCTGCTGCATTAAGGCGGTTACGTAATTTTCTTCCAATCCCTACAAAGATCATGTTGGCTCAATCTTTGCTACTTCCACTTCTTGACTATGCCGACGTTTGCTTTCCTGACTTGACTGAGGCTCAACTTGATAAACTTGAGCGAATCCAAAATTTCTGCATAAGATTCATATTTGGTTTGCGCAAGTATGATCATATCTCTGAATTTCGTTTTCAACTCAAGTGGCTCCCAATTCATCTTCGCCGGAATGCTCACATGCTTCATTTACTGTATCGTGTCCTCTTTGACCCGGCTGCTCCTCATTACCTCAGGAATCAATTCAACTTTTTGGCCTCTCCCAGTAAAGCTTCTCGCACTTTTAATAACCTTATTTTAAAAATTCCTAGTCATTATACAAAATTTTACTCACAGTCATTTGTTGTGCAGAGCATTAGATTATGGAATGCTTTGCCTATTAACATTCGAACAGCGCATAATTTAGCTAGTTTTAAACGACTACTTAACTCCCACTATCTCTCTATTATGAATATCTGAAAAGCAATAACAAGGATTAATGTTTTCAAATTATTAAAATTACATTGTTTTTAGCAAAATTACCTAGGTACTTAATTACATCCTGTAATTTTTTTTTTAATTTTTTATTCTTTTTTTTTTATGCTGAGCGTGTTGTTCCTGTAACGAGTCATCACTAATCTCATATTTGATTTATGTTTTTGCCTTTTAGTAAGTACATAATATGTATGTATATGAGTATGTATGTATGTATGTATGTATAAATATATGTATGTATATATGTATATTATATATATATGTGTATGTATTTATGTATCCAAGTATGTAGTTATAATTTATATATAGCACTTAAATTGGTTAGCACTTATATTTTTATTTATCATTTTTTTTTCGTAAGACGAGCACCAATGCCCGCGTTAATGTAAATATTTCCTAAAGTCGCTGGTTGTCTGGAAGAGATCACTGATGGGTGATAAGACCGCCTATTTGTACTCCGTTCCTTATCGTACATTGTTATTTTCTACTGTAAATGATGTGTGTTGTGTGCAATAAAGTATATTATTATTATTATTATTACCCATCCCCCTTTTACGGCAAACAAAATGCTAAATTTATTAAAAAATGCTTGTGCGGAAGTAACTGCCAAAAACTGGGAAAAAGTTGTAAAAATAACCCAAATCAATTTAGCGTCGGATTAGGAAATTCATGTGGCATTCGATAATGTTGTATACAAGAACAGGAACTTATAATAAATGTTGGGGAGAGCTCATCGAGTGACAGTGACGATTCATCAGATTTTGATTAAAATAAATAAATAAAGATTACATGTCATTATAATTATTTCATTTCATTGTTGAGTACCTATTTATACCTACTAATTTTACAACAGCTCCGAAAATTTTAAAGGTGTAAGCATTATCAATCAAGAATTTATACGTGTAACAACTTGTAATGAAATATAATATTATGCTTATATATAATATAACATTATAGTTCATAAATTTGTACAAAAGTATCCGGCAGTAGTTTAGTTTCATACATTTTGTAAAAAAAACGGGTCTGTTATCATGTTACGTTTATCGATATAGCTCCTAGAGTAGGTAATCATTACGTGTATCACATCACTACCCGTCCATGAAGAACAGCATTATTTGTGAGACATTTAAACGTAAACAACATGTAAACAACTCAAAATTACATGGGCGTCGATCTGTCATCGAGAAAATAAAGAAATGGAAATAGTTTAGCATGTCACAATTAGCCAATGTTATGTTTTTGATACAATCAGGCGAAATTTTGCGAAAATACATAATTAAAATTGGATTTAAACTTATTTGCAAAATTTCACAGTAATTTTATTTCCTTTTTGCATAAAGCTTCTTTTTGTCCTAGAAAATAGTGTTGTTCTCGTAGGATTCACAAAAACCTATACAGCTTATTGCGTATACACGCAAAAGGCTATGGGGGTACAATAGTAATACAATAAAAATGAATATTTTCCTCGAAAATATGTTTTCTTTCCGTTGTTTTGAGTAGAATCATTCGTTTGTTGATAAAACATTTGCAAAAAAGAAACCATTACAAATTAGTTCTTATATTTTAAGCACGTTTCATTCAACCTAATATACCTCTGATCTCTGAATGCAGGATTAACTTATTTAATGTCACAGTGTTTTCGTGTTCCTCAGAATTGACTGACACCTGTCCGCTTGCAGTCTATAAATAAATCTTTTCATATTTCATTACATAATATTTCTATTTCAATATTTTGTGTACGATCGACATAGTTATTATCTGATAGCTGAATAAGATCGTACATACATATATAAATTATTTAATGGGTGTTGATAGATATTTAAAGTTTTACTTAGAATGAATACTTAATTATTAATTAATAATTAATTAATAATTAGTAATTAATGAATATAAAAGTAACTTAAGAATAATACGAAAATTATACCTCTGTGTGATTTTCTGGTTAGCCGTATGGTTAGCTGGTAGAGAATGCTTTATGCATTTGTTTTCAATACATTTTGAATCTGGTTCAATAAAGATAAATAAATAAAAAGATAAAGTTTTAAATTATTTCCTTAATGTAAAGGAAAACTATTTGAGTTTGGCTTTACACTACAGCATTTTAAAATAAACTTTAATAATGATAAAATTTATTTTTATAATTACCGACGCTTATAGTAATGAAAAATAAAAACATTTATGTGACTTTATAAAGTTAAATTTAAAGATAGTTTTCGTAGACGTATTGCAGCTAAAATACAACAGTAAAACAACAGCGGTAAAAACTCCGTTTATGTTTGTGTATAACCACTAACACTTAACAGTGTCAAATTTACTTAAACATTCTACTCGGAACATTTTATAACTTACCTTAAGATTAAAACTTTAAGGTATAAAGTTCAGTAACTTAGAAATAATCGCATTATACTAAGATTTTCGAAGTCAGACTGCATTACAAGCTCGATTTCAAGCAAACCAGTGCTATGTTAGAGCTGTAAGCATATTTTCGCACGTATGAAGCTCGTGTTCTTTGTCAATGCTTAGTGGTTTGGACATTTGGCGATACGCCAGAACATCGTTGTTTCAGGTGCAATTTCTTTATATTTTACAATAGTTGCATGGTTTTATTTATTATGAAGGAATTACATTACTTTAAATTCATTTTGATTTCTTTGATGTTGTTTAGTAGTTTGGAAATTTGGCAACAAATTGTCACAATTTTCAGTACTATTAAATGATATTTCTTCTCTACTAGCCCAAAGGTTGACTGGTAGAGAATGCATTTACCGTTAAATACGCCTTGTGTACCTGTTTTTTGAAATACGTGTACAATAAAAAATTAATAAATAAATAAAATAAATATTTATGGTGTTATACCATCACGATATTAAGTACATAAATTAATTCCGAACCCAGAGATCTCGATCTGCGCATAAATCCAGGGGTTCACGTATTAAGTTGGATGAAAAGTATGAAATTAGTAATGTCAGCATAAAAATCATTGTTCAAAAAAATATTTTTGATTTATTGAAAAACAAAAACGTTTTAATAATGTTATTTTCATCAATAAAAAATTATTAAAAAACATCAGTCTTAATTAATAAAATTTAATTATCTATATAAATGTAAAAAGTCTGTTAGTTACACCATTTATAAGTCAAAAACGACGGGGGCAATTTTGTTGCGATTTTTGTGGGTTTGGGTTATATTTGTCCAGAATAGGCTAAAAAGCAATAAAATATAATATTCATCAAAAAAAAAATAGTAAAATATATCAGTCTAGCCGTTCATCTATGTATATGTAGGTACATATAAAAATCGTTTTAGTTATTTTACACCTTATTTTAATACATGGTAACATGATCCGATGGGAATCTAAATAAAAAGTAGGTATACCAATTAGAATGAAAATATTTTTTTTGAAGTATTTCTTTGTTAGAATTGTTTTCCACACCTTACTCATCACTTATGAAGTTTTTGCAAAATGCGGAGCAATATGTCATCCTGACAGTCCTATTCTTAGTTGGAACGCATAGTACTTCTCTAACTTTCTATACTACGTAGGTCACACTATAAGTTTTGCGTAACTTAAAAAAACAACATGTTATAACCAAAATATTATGTTTATTGCTTTTCAAAATAATCTCCTTTACATTTTAAACATTTTTTCATGCGATCGAACCATTTTTTAAAACAGGAGGACCACAAATCTGAAGGCATTTTTCTACGTGCTGATTGAACGCTATCACTGCCTCTTCGGAGTTGGTAAAAGTAAAACCTCTCATCAAACCTTTGATTTTGGCGAAAATACAGAAATCACAGGGTGCTAGGTCGGGGCTATACGCAGGATGAGTGGCGAGATGTACTTTTTCGGAAGCTAAAAATGACTTTGTTTTGTTGGCCGTGTGTGAAGAAGCGTTATCATGGTGTAGGAGAATGCGGCTTTTGGGTCGTCTCACGCGAACTTTTTCTAACACCTTGGGTAAATAAATGGTAGAATATCACTCGGCATTAACACTCTTTTGGTCTTCAAGTAGAATTGTACAAATAGGACCCGCAGCTGAGAAAAAAACCGCGATCATTTTTTTACCAAAGTTTCTCGCCTGTCTCACTTTTGTTGGCCTGTTCTTATTTACAAACACCCATTCACAAGATTGCTGTTTTTTTTCGGGTTCAAAACAATAAACCCACGTTTCGTCTCCTGTGACACTGTCATAAACTGCATTAGGATGTCCGTGGTCGTACTTCAGTAGCATCTGTGAGCACCATTCCACGCGAGCTCGCTTCTGCCCCGCTGTCAGTTCATGAAGGATCCAACGACAACAAAGTTTTCGAACTTTCAATTCTTCGTGTAAAATTTTCTGAATTTGGCTCATACCAATCCCCAATAGTCTTCGAATTGTCTCATAGGTAATCCGGGGGTTTTCTTCAATTGACCGCTTAACAGTAGCCACATTATTTTCGTTGACGGCAGTTGAAGGCCGCCCTTCACGAAATTCGTCATGTAAAGAAACTCGACGTCTCTCAAATTCACCAAACCATCGCCTTACGGTGCTCAAAGAAGGTGTTTCTCTCCCAAAAGCATTTTGAAAACGAACGGCACAGTCTTGCGGAGAAAGAGAACTTTTAAAATCATAAAAAACATCGCTCTAAAATCTTTTCGACTTAATTCCATTTTCGTTGCGTATGTAGAACTTTGATGTGTGATAAAAAAACAATTGACAAATCATTTTCCGCCAATTGTTTTTTTTTTATTACTAAGAAGTTTGCAACGTTTTAAAAATATAACATTCGAAATTCAAATAGTTCCGATTAGCTGGAAGTGCAAAACTTTTAGCGTGCCCCATGTATTTGCCTAAGACATAATAAGTGTGCAAAACCAGTGATGATGCTGTAATTAGCGAATCCGGTTGGGTGTTTAAAATAATATAAGGATAAGTGAACTAGAAGTATAATTACTGACTATATTTGTAAGCACTATATCATGTGACTTTACGTGATGAAAAACATGGACTATGTTTTCGAGTAAGAGATAAAATTTATCTTTGTGTTTCGGTTAATCTTCACTAAAAACATAAGTGTTTACTCATTTATACTTACAAAAAAGTAATTATTACAACAAAAAATAAAATTCAGACTGCTGCGGTTCGATCCGAAAAGAGCATAACTTTCTTTCTCACACAGTTAGATAAAAATAGCCTAGGTCATTCTCAAGCCTAAGACAAGCCTAATGACATGTCAAAGGCTTAGTTCCATCAAGGTATTTAGGCTTCAGAGTAACGCAATCGAGCAAACGTTATATTAGTTCTTAGTATTCTTTAAGTTTTTAAAAAAAAAATTACATTTTTAAATATGTGTAGATAAAATATGGAATAAGTTATTTATAAGACTGTAGACAGATAGACGTTATGTCAGTTAATTTTAAGTAATACGAAAACACCCCGACATTAAGTAAATTAATCTCGAACCCAGAGATCTCGATCTGCGCACAAATCCAGGGGTTCACGTATTAAGTTGGACGAAACGTGCTTGAAATTTTACGGATTAATTTTGTAATGGCTTCTTTTTATACTTGTTTTAATCAACGTAAGCAAGATATCATATAACTACGTAACCAAAAGGATATACTTAGCCTCATAGTTTCTGACCCCGTCGGATTTTCGCGATAAAAACTATCCTATATCCTTTCTCGAGTCTCAAACTATTTATGTACCAAATTTCATTCAAACCGGTTCAATAGTTTAGACGTGAAGAAGAGATAGACAGACAGACAGAGTTACTTTCGCATTATATTTTTAGTATGGATTACATATATAATTTAACACTCAAACCCAGAAATGCAAACATCTATCTATGTCTATAACACAAATGATTGTTACTGCCGGGGATCGAACCCAAGACCCATCGATTGCTTAGCCAGGGTCGCTAAGCACGCGACCAACGGGGTATAATAATACTCATTGTTATTATAATGCAATGTGTGACATAAAAAAGAAATGTGCAAAAGTGAACAACTTTTCTGCAGTCAGGTAAAAGTAATTGCTATTAGAATATCATGGAAAAGTCACTCAAGCATACACACAAAGAAGCGGGTGACGTCCTTTGTTCTGTCTACAGCAAAATTCGAAGATTTACGTCTAAAGACAGTTTTTAATTAAAATGTCTTGTTGGAAATTGGTTTTTAATGTAATAATCAACAGAGCAATATGTCTACTAAAAAGCACAAGGAAATAAGAAGACGCTGGGGGACAAAAATTAAAGAGCATGATTGGAAACTACTCTATGTGGTGCAGATGCGAAAACTATTGTGTGAACGTCCAATAGGTCCACCCTGCGTTCATACTACTTTACTTTTATAAGACTTACTTTTGTAAGCCAGAATCAACAGCACCAATCTCCCGATGACCGTTCGGTTGCAAGCTCAGATGTCGTGCTGAAAAGCTAACCAGTCTTGGAACCCGCAACGAAATTAATCAGAAATATATAGAAGAAGAAAATATATCCTGTTCCGATTTTTATTAGTGTGTGAGGTTATATGGTCTATATTATGGTGTTATCTGCATAAAGCAGACAGTTTTCCCTTAGATCACTCATACGCGTTCCTAGATTGATTAATTAAGGCGATTGTCACACTGCCACGCATTACGCTGCATGTTGCGTGTCGACGCACCTACGCACGTACATGTGGAAGTACAGATTTGCGTCATCGTGTGGGTTTATTCGCATCCACGCGCGTAGTTGCGTTTTGTGGGTTCACGGCAGCTCTGTATCATTTCATTCAAAGCCGTTCTCTGTGGTGATAGTGCAGAACTGAGCGTCACAACAGTTTTGAAAAAAAAATGGTTTTTAGTGTAGAACTCATTCAGGATGCTGCTGTTATACTGCGGCTCTCGGTGTGCCACCTTGCGTCTCGCCTCGCACTCACGCGCGTGGATGTGCTTGTATGCGCGTTACCTGCATGAACGCACGTGGATGCATTTTTTGTGTGTTGGACTGTGCGTGTTTTCTATACAAACGGAGATACTTACAAGCAACATTCGAACACACGTTCACGCGCTACATACGCACATGCGTGGCAGTGTGAGAATCGCCTAACATTTAATCCATAGTCTGTTGTAGTATAAAGCTGTGCAAATCTAAATGTCTGTGATATTTTTAGTATATGGTTAGGTAAATAGGTGTACATCAATAAGTTACATTCTACCTATATAAGTTCCTTGGTGTACATAGATATATTAAACGTCACTCAAAGTAGGTATCAATTCTTGCTCCCGCGCTTTTGTAAGTAAAACTGCTGTGTAATAGTAAAGTGTATAATTATTCTATTAAAATAAGTAGTTATTAAAACAGTTTATTTAAAACACTATTATTCCAAATTAAAGACACGAGAAACCAGGAGAATCAGTTAATGAGTAATTTGACGACACGAAAATAATCTTCAAAAAGTACACAAGCTAGACAATATCCAGGGTAAATTGGATAAAGACAAATGAGGGTGATTCGTCTTGACCGGTGCCAAGAAAAAAATGTGAAACGTTATACCTCCCCCGTAATGGCGAAAACGGAATGGGATAACAAACCCTTTTGACTGCGGTCGTTTATAAGTATAGGGACAGTTAGTCTATTTTTGGCAGATAGTTTCGATGATATTTTTATTTGTATATTATGTCTCCTGTTTCTTTTCATTATTTAGTTTCTTTTTAGACTTAAAGATACACTTGCACTTTTTTACAATGTCTTATTTATTACACGCATAGATACATTAAGCGAGGTTTATATTCTCAAAGATTACAATATGTTATATACGTATAAGTGCCATAACTCTTATACGTTTGGTTCTATGCATTTTTAAGATGAAATAAAAATATTTATAACAACAATATGGGTGTTACAAGTATTCAAAATTAATCAACCATACCAAGTGGTATTAAAGCAAAGGCGCTTCAGTCACAAAACACCTAGACTGAGTAAACCGCAAATTTCCACTGTGTCTTAAAAAATTGTATTTTTTATCGGAAACGGATGTTAGTACATTCAATAGAATACATTTTTCAAATAACTATAATCAAATCAAATCAAATATACATAAATTCTTTATTATTTAAGAAATAGTGTAGGACTGAGGTGTTTTTTCATTTAAGCGTTGGCCTAAAGCATGTTTGCTTTTCATTGCTTTGGATCGAAGGGAATTTGCATGTCACTATTTAATTCGTCAACTGTCAAAAAACGGCGGTAGTGTAAGGTACCGATTGCAAAAAAAAAACAAAGTTTAGAATATAGAATTTTATTAATTTTCTTAACAAGTTAGTTACAGGTAAGGTACATTATATTGTATTATAATTATTTATGGAAAGTAAAGATAAAATATTCTTGCTCACTGTATAGAAATTAAATAAAAGAAATTTTCCGCCGTGTTGGTCCCGGCCTCCTTTGAAGAATAGGCCAACTGCCGTTCTGCCAGGTAGGTCGTAAAAGGCGACCGATTGGCTACTGGTAGAGTTCTGCATTGTCTCACCCGGGTCCGGTACCACCGCCTTACCTATTCCTGCCGCAATAACGTCAGTGCTTGTCGCTGTCGTGTTCCGGTTTGGAGGGTAAGGTAGCCGGTAAACTTATGCACGTGGCATTAGACCTTGCCATAAGATAGCAACGCACCATTAACATCTTTGGTGTCTATAGGCGATGGTTGACTCTTTCCATCAGGAGACCCATCTGCTTGTTTGCTATCTTATGATATAAAAAAAATCGGGAGATCTTTTGCAGAGTACCTTAAGCAAAGGAAAATAAAACCCATTACCAAAGCAGAAAAAAAACAGTTCAGTACCTATACATATAATAAAATCGTAGGAAAGTCAATGTATGTCCGGGTTAAACTCAAAAAGTACTACATGGATTAACTACAAATTTTGCATGAATATTACTAACAGCTCGGGTCAACATATAGGCTACATATTATCACGCTATCACTGCTACTGGCAACTGCTAGTAGCGTGAATAAAATGTTAGTATGTTAGGAGATTTTTGCAATCATTAATTATTAATTTAATGAAAATTGAAATAAAATGTAGAAGAAGCTTTAATACAAACCCTACTTTACCCTATCACAACGGCCAAAATATTAGTAAGTTGTTTGTTACCTTTCTGCCTTTTCCTTCACTCGTTACCACTGATTTTTATTTATCAGCCGTTTCCGTGCTCGTCCTGCGCGTGCTGGTGTAATTTTTTCTTCCATTACAATAAGTAATTTAATAAAAAACACAAATTAAACACGCGCTATGCACAGTCAACTTACTATGAAAAGAAATTGATTCGCCATCTTAGAAATTTTGAAATGGCTGCTTCTGATTGGTTGATTGTGATTGAGGCGGATTTACTCCTAACAAATTTTGGATTGTGGTGGTTTTGCATGTAATCATTACTTTCTAAGTGAATTTTATGAAGGATTGAGGTGGATTTGCATGGTGACAATTATATTTTTGCAACTTTTTATCGCTACAATTTGGTGTGCTCAGTGTAATAAAATACATTTTTGGACTGAAGCGCTTTTGCTTCTATACCCTAATTTATTATTTTACATGATATGGTGTGCAAATATTTAAGATTATCAATTATATTTTATGTAGTTTACACATTTCTACATATTATTCACATTAAATTATTTTTACTTACATGCAAATATTAATACAACAAAAACAATAATTGATTTTTTACGACACGTACTTTTGACGAGACTTTTTCCCCATTTTGGTCTCGGGCTTCGACCAAAGTAATGTTTTGTTCGAACGGTCCCGGGCTCCTTTGAAGAATAGGCCAACTGCCATTCTGTCTGGCAGGTCGTATAAGGCGACCGAGTGGCTATGCGCTTCACTACCATCGTGACTACTAGGTGGTAGAGTTCTGCATCGACTTGACCGGGTCTGGTACCACCGCCTTACTTATTCCTGCTGCAATAGCGTCAGTGCTAGGCACTGTCGCGTTCGATTTTGGAGGGTAAGGTAGCCGGTAAACTTATGCATGTGGCATTAGACCTCGCCACAAGATAGCAACACACCATTAACATCTATGGTGTCTATAGGCGATGGTTGACTCTTTCCAACAGGAGACCCATCTGCTTGTTTGCTATCTTATGATATAAAAAAGCGATTTCACTATAATTACTAGGTACTGGATCGGAACACAGCCACACCATTTTGTAGAAGTATCATTTGCCAGGAAATTCTTAAAAGACAGAATGACCTAGAAAACTTTTATTTTGCCATATGAAGTAAAACTTCTTTTACTACGAAGATAAGTATAATAAGATACTTCTATCTTCACGCCCGTGTCCCAAAAGAGGCAGGTAGATGTATAACCGGTGCCCCCATGATAAGCCGAAGATAGTTAATACCACAATGTGATAGGTGACAAGTCTATCGCCAACCGTACTTAATCTAATCTCGGGCAACGTTGTTTTTATCAGAAAACTATAAAAACACATTTTTGAATTGTCCGCCCCGGGAATCGAGCCCGGAACCTCATGTGGTCACCACCAACACCGGACCACTAGGCCACAGAGGCGAATGATGTAATATCATACTAATCTAGTGCAAAATTATTTTAATTCAATTTTATGATAAACTTTAAAAGTAATTAGTACCTAATTACTGAATATGCTTAGGTAATATGCCATTCAGTATTTACTGTCTTCATAACGAAGGCTTTACGGAGAATATTATAACTTACCTTGCAATTCATACTGTGAAGCATAAAGCTTGTCCCTAATGAGATATCTCAACTTTGTGGTTTGTTTTGTGTTGCGGTCATAAAAAGGGATTGTTGGGACAAAATTATAGCTCTTTTGGGTTTATTCACCAAAATATGACCAATATAATAATTTATAAAAACAGTGATAGCAAAAAGACGGATATTATTTTGCCATCTAAACTAATATAAAGAGGAAAGATTTGATTCTTTGCTCGTTTGCTAATATTTAACTCAATAGCTATTCTACCGATTTAAAAAACTCTTTAACCTTTAGAAAACTACATTATCCAGAAGTGACATAGACTACTTTTTACCCCAATGGGTAAAGGAAACGAACCCGCCGAAGAAAAAGGAAATAAAAAGACGCTTAAATTTTTAAGTCATTCGATTGGGTTCTGTGGGGATGGGACACTCAAAACTGTCGCTAATTCAGTCTAAAAAGTTTATAGTTATGGCAAAAACGTCTTTTTGCATATTCAACCTCAAACGCAAGATTTAAAGTCATTTTTAAATAACAATGTACAAAAAGCAATAAAATTTTTGACTTAAGTTAGCCGGTAGGACAAGGCACATGTGGAGTCGAATATAAATATTTTTATGCATTGAGTATTTTAAGGGTTTGTAAAATTTACATAAAAGAAAATCTTGTCGAAAATCTGTTTTTGCGTAGAACATTTATATATCAATAAAATAAATAATGACCATTAAAATAATTTATTTATATTTCAAACGTTATAGGTTATTGGTTCTATTACACAGAACCTACACATATAGGCAAACTGTGGGTTTATAGCCATGTAGTATTTTGACGCTTGATATTGATACATTTAGTTTGCATAGTCTAATAGATTTAGAATATACTGAAATAGGAAATTTACTGCAATGGTGACTATGACTAGGTTATAAAGTTCATAGATTCTTACATGATAACAGACACGATTTTTTTTCAGACTTATTATGTAATGTATCGACAACATAGTAAGAAAACGCATTAATTTCCTAGAAATAAGTTTAGCTTTTCGTAGAATTCTCGTTTTGAATTAGATTTCAGTTTTTCTGTTTTTTTTTTGCAGTATTATGTAAACGAACATTTGTTTAGTTATAGTATCTGCAGACGTACGAGCGAATACTGCCCATAGACATTTGAAACACAATAGGTTAGTTGCTAATGCGATGTCGGCTTCTGAAAATTTTATTGACCCTCGTATAAAAAATTCCAATAAAACAATTTAGAGCTAAAAAATTGTGTTCAATGTTATTCAGAAGATCAAACTCGTTGATGATTTTGAAAAAAAATACATCTTTTCAAATACTGAATAACTAAGTATCATTAAAAAAAAAAAACTTTGGATTTTTGAACTTTTTTAATTCAATAGTCTATGCTTAGGCAAAGTTTTTTTTCTTTGAGTTTAAAATACTTAAATTTAGCGGGAAGTTTTAGGTGGCCTGTAGGGTCAACCAGCTCACAGATTTTTTTAATATACATTAGTTGGTTACATAGATGTGTTACATATACAGAAATCCTAATAGATACGTATATTTAGTTTGGAGTATAGTTTAGTACATATAATATTATTGCCAAAGGTAATTTTAGATTAGATATTTCCTGTTAATTATAAATTTCTTTTATAATTACGTTAGTTTTTTCGATAGGCCTGTTTACATACATTTTAATAACAAAAATGTCGTATATAAATAATTAAGATGAATATGTAAATATTATTTTTAACGTACTAGCGGCCCACCCGGCAATGTAGAGATTTTTAATAAAATAAAGAAAGGTTAAATAAGTTTCAAAGTAAATATGCGCGAGCAAAGCCTCGGGTAACAGCTAGTATGCAAATAAAACAACTCGTACATATAAACAGTTACTTAAAATTTATACGAGACTAGCTGCAGCTCTCTGCATTAGGATAAAAGTATTCTATGTGCTATTCCAGGTCATCTTATATCCGAGTCCAAATCCAAATTGGTACAGCCATTTTTTACGTACAAACATACAAACTTTAATATTTATAATATGTATAGTACCCGCAAGATACCCGCAATCAAAAACAACATTTTATTAAAAATAAATTATTAAATCAAAAAATAAACATTCCTAATGCAACCTGTGCCTTCCACTCAAGAAATCGTTATCAACAACACGTGTAAACAGAACAAAATTGTTATATTAAAAGTTTCGTAATATATCTCTAAAGTTCATCGTAAGAATCACAATTATATATTGTTATTTTATATTCGTACAAATATAATAAAAAGAATCACCTAACTTGGTCTTTAAAATAAGTAATCAATATAATCAAATATTTTAAAACCGTCCAATTGATGTCCTCTTCTCTTTTGGCAGTTGGTTAACAACTATAAAAGGCATTCAAAATTATTAATGAAAAAAATTAATCTTATTAAAAAAAATTAACTTATTAATGAAAAAGAATCGACTCCACTAATAATAACAGGATTAATTTGTATTATTCGACTAAATTAAAAGGAAGTTGTAATATATTGCCTTTTACTGAAAAAGTGACCATTGAAATTTTGTCGTATTATATTTGGAGCGTCGAATACATTTTTAAGACAAATAAAATGAAAATCATACATTACACCCTATATTTAGTAATATAAACGACAAAAATATATCGGTAAACTCTTATACTTACCGAAAATACAATATCTTATATTTTTTTAACGTTCGTAATGTTGTATTTTACAATTTATCAGAGAACAATTCTGTATTTTTGACGCGCGGACAGTGACGTGAGCGACGGGCTTCTATTTGAAGTGAGTGCACAATTTAAAATTGTTCACTCATTCTTAGAGGACGTTTTTGAGACACTGATTGTGTATCTTGGGTTTTTATATATCAATGTCTAAATATGGTAAGTATGGCGAATTATGCTTATAATGAGCAAATTTTTATCCGGTAGAAGGATAGTCGCAGCCATGTTTAAGATTACAATACAATAAGAGACATTTGATACACCAGTGTGTGACCTTTCTCAAAGTTAAAAATGGGTTTTGTAAAAAAGTTCTTTGACTGTATGAAATGAGTAGGTATGTAATGGCGGACAAAGAAAACTTCAAGTTAGATTGTAGAAAATATAAGGCGCTACGACAGACCTATGCTAGGCGTTCCAATGCTTTGTGGTGAATTCAAATACTGTGTAAAGTCAAAGTAGATGTCAAAGTCAACGGGTTTTCAAATACACAATAAAATTTCCTTTTTTTGATAAAACAGCTTCACCACAATCAACAGAATTGCTTAATATGAAACATACTGTGGTGAAATACGAATAATTAGTTTGTAAGGATGGCAATCGCGAACGATGTCGCGGGTACAGCTTGTTAGTAAATAATTTAGAACCAAGATTTGATTGACCAAGATTGACTTGCCCCACTGTCACACTATGATCATGAAGACCAAAAGAAGAAAGAAGCTTCCTTTATAAATAACTTTAAGTTATTAAATATTTCTTGAGATGCCCATTACGCTATAAAGTACACCTCCACACAGACTCGAACGAAGTTCTAAGTCTATGAATACAATATGAGCGGGTCACCTGACACTAGCGGAAAAGCAAACGGTAAAATTCAACTTATAGTAGAAGCAAGGTAAATCGAATAAATGCCCGTGTTGAATCGGACCCCTTTTGAAGAATAGGCTATCAGCCTTCTGCCAAGCAGTTCGTAAAGTATGAACGATTGCGCACACATATCATTAACACCATGACTACTAGGTGTTAAGAGTTCTGCAATGTCTGGATCAAGTTTAGTTGGTACCAAGTTTGGTTGATACGTTATTACCGCAGGAAAGGGTAATGCGGTTCACCGCACTTCTCCACTCTAAAACTTATTTCAATTTAAGCAATTGCCCACACATGTCATTTTCCCTGAAGGTTCGAATTTTATAATCGTTTTTTGCAATTTTTCAATAATTCATAAACGACATTACTTGTACGCTTACTTTAAGAACGCTCTGAAATTCATCTGCAGAAATAACAAAATAATAAAGTATGTGTAAACTTTTTCAAGTGTAGCTTGTTGCTTTAGCACTTGTTGTTATAACGACAACGGAAATACATAATTTGTGAAACAGATTGACAGACGGACAGACAGACAGCGGAGGTGGAGCGAACGGAGCGGAGGATAATAGGGTCCCGTTTTACCTTTTTGGTACGGAACCCTAAAAATAAGTGTTAATTTTATGGCAGAAAAGAAAAATCTTTGCTTTGTTTGATTATTTTCATGACTTTTCAAGTATGTCTTTTTTAACCCCCGATGCAAAATGAGGGTTGTTATAAGTTTTACCTAAACATACAACCTGATTGATAACCTCCTCTTTTTGAGTAGTACGCTACGCTATGCATGCTACGCCAGAAATACGCTAGATTTTTTTCGATTAGGTAAATAAAATCTTTACATTTAAAGATATATTTCTTTTTAAAAAACTGTTTTAAAGTTATTACTTTGTAGAAAATCTTTGCCAGCCCTTACAAAGTTCTGCTTTTTGCTAGTTTATTTAGAGACTATATTCGAAGAACAAAGTTCAATTAAGCAACATACCCGCTATCGCTTTCAACAAAGTCGTATCCTTATAAGCGTGATTTTGCTGGTCGCTTGATATTATAGGTATTTCTTGTGTAATATTACCTCAAAATCCGCTTAAAGTTTCATAAGAATATTTGCGGAACTTCATCAAAGCATTAGTGCAAAGTTTCTGGCGTAGGTTTGAAAATTATAAGAAGTTTGGTAAGTACAATATCTTTTGTAACTACAGGTTGTTAGTTATAAGGTGGTGGTAGATAGGTGGTAGAGTTCTGCCACGTCTCGAACTGGTTTGGTACCACCATCTTAACTATTCCTGCTGCAATAGCGTCGATGCATCTCACTGGCTTGCTCGGGTTTGGAGGATAAGTTACCGGTAAACCTATGCAAGTGGCATTCCAACCATCGCCTCTGTGGTCTAGTGGTCCAGTGTTGGCGTTGACCACACGAGGTCCCGGGTTCGATTCCCGGGTCCGGCATATTAAAAATAAGTGTTTTTTCAGTTTTTTGAGAAACACAAAGTTGCCCGGGATTGGAAAGTGCCCGGTTGGCGATAGGCTTGCCACCTATCACATTTGTGGGACCAATTATCTTCGGCTAATCGTGGGTGCACTTGTTGTACCTCTGCCTACCCCTTCGGGGATATGGGCGTAAAGATACTTTTTTATTCCAACCATGCCACATGCTTATTAGTTTGTCTGAGTGCATATCCCGTTGTAACTAAAACATACTGATCTTGATGAAAGTTGATTATATAGAGAGCAAACGATTGCGCATATTATAGGCTAAATAATTGTTGTCTGCCTGTGTGTTTGTATTATTTTATTTATTGGTAAACACAGGACTGCCTTTTGGTCTAGGGAATGGCCTATTCGACTCAGATCATGAGTGTAGTAGGAGGGCTAAAGTGTTATTGAGGTTTTTCTCGAAAATCTAAAATTCCATGTTGTTTCAATGTAATAATTTACTATTCCCGTGCCTCGGATGAGCACGTGAATAGTCTTATCCAGCGGTCCGATTATTGCTAGAAATAATAGTATTCAGGTCAGTAAAATGCAGCGATGGTGGTTTACACTTATTTCCCTAACTGGCAAACCCGTGAATCGTGGTGAACTGAAAAGTGTAGATACGTTCGGTTTACTCTGCCTACCCTACAAGGGAATAGGGGAAAAGCCGCTAAAGCAAAACAATGAAACAAACAGCGACAATGTGTTGTCATTTTTAAATTGCTTAACTCTAAAGCATTGATATAAAATACCCAAGATACACAGTTCCGAACAAAACTGACACTCAAAACTGTCGCTAATTCAGTCTAAAAAGTTTATAGTTATGGCAAAAACGCCTTTTTGCATATTCAACCTTAAACGCAAGATTTAAAGTCATTTTTAAATAACAATGTACAAAAAGCAATAAAATTTTTGACTTAAGTTAGCCGGTAGGACAAGGCACATGTGGAGTCGAATATAAATATTTTTATGCATTGAGTATTTTAAGGGTTTGTAAAATTTACATAAAAGAAAATCTTCTTGTTGAAAATCTGTTCTTGCGTAGAACATTTATATATCAATAAAATAAATAATGACCACTAAAATAATTTATTTATATTTCAAACGTTATAGGTTATTGGTTCTATTACACAGAACCTACACATATAGGCAAACTGTGGGTTTATAGCCATGTAGTATTTTGACGCTTGATATTGATACATTTAGTTTGCATTTAGAATATACTGAAATAGGAAATTTACTGCAATGGTGACTATCACTAGGTTATAAAGTTCATAGATTCTTGCATGATAACAGACACGATTTTTTTCAGACTTATTATGTAATGTATCGACAACATAGTAAGAAAACGCATTAATTTCCTAGAAATAAGTTTAGCTTTTCGTAGAATTCTCGTTTTGAATTAGATTTTAGTTTTTCTGTTTTTTTTTTGCAGTATTATGTAAACGAAAATTTGTTTAGTTATAGTATCTGCAGACGTACGAGCGAATACTGCCCATAGACATTTGAAACACAATAGGTTAGTTGCTAATGCGATGTCGGCTTCTGAAAATTTTATTGACCTTCGTATAAAAAATTCCAATAAAACAATTTAGAGCTAAAAAATTGTGTTCAATGTTATTCGGAAGATCAAACTCGTTGATGATTTTGAAAAAATATACATCTTTTCAAATACTGAATAACTAAGTATCATTTAAAAAAAAACTTTGGATTTTTGAATTTTTTAATTCAATAGTCTATGCTTAGGCAAAGTTTTTTTTCTTGAGGTTAAAATACTTAAATTTAGCGGGAAGTTTTAGGTGGCCTGTAGGGTCAACCAGCTCACAGATTTTTTAATATAGTTACATTAGTTGGTTATGTAACCATGTGTTACATATGTGTTACATATACAGAAATCCTAATAGATACGTATATTTAGTTTGGAGTATAGTTTAGTACATATAATATTATTGCCAAAGGTAATTTTAGATTAGATATTTCCTGTTAATTATAAATTTCTTTTATAATTACGTTAGTTTTTTCGATAGGCGTGTTACTAATAGGTATTTTTAGTTTGAGGTATAGTTAGTTATAATATTAGGTATAGAAAATTTAGAAGTTATAGGAAGTTCAGATCTTACGTTTTTACTTACATTTTAATAACAAAAATGTCGTATATAAATAATTAAGATGAATATGTAAATATTATTTTTAACGTACTAGCGGCCCACCCGGCAATGTAGAGATTTTTAATAAAATAAAGAAAGGTTAAATAAGTTTTAAAGTAAATATGCGCGAGCAAAGCCTCGGGTAACAGCTAGTATGCAAATAAAACAACTCGTACATATAAACAGTTACTTAAAATTTATACGAGACTAGCTGCAGATCTCTGCATTAGGATAAAAGTATTCTATGTGCTATTCCAGGTCATCTTATATCCGAGTCCAAATCCAAATTGGTACAGCCATTTTTTACGTACAAACATACAAACTTTAATATTTATAATATGTATAGTATAAGATACCCGCAATCAAAAACAACATTTTATTAAAAATAAATTATTAAATCAAAAAATAAACATTCCTAATGCCACCTGTGCCTTCCACTCAAGAAATCGTTATCAACAACACGTGTAAACAGAACAAAATTGTTATATTAAAAGTTTCGTAATATATCTCCAAAGTTCATCGTAAGAATCACAATTATATATTGTTATTTTATATTCGTACAAATAGAATAAAAAGAATCACCTAACTTGGTCTTTAAAATAAGTAATCAATATAATCAAACATTTTAAAACCGTCCAATTGATGTCCTCTTCTCTTTTGGCAGTTGGTTAACAACTATAAAAGGTATTCAAAATTATTAATGAAAAAAATTAATCTTATTAAAAAAAAATAACTTATTAATGAAAAAGAATCGACTCTACTGATAATAACAGGATTAATTTGTATTATTCGACTAAATTAAAAGGAGGTTGTAATACATTGCCTTTTACTGAAAAAGTGACCATTGAAATTTTGTCGTATTATATTTGGAGCGTCGAATACATTTTTAAGACAAATAAAATGAAAATCATACATTACACCCTATATTTAGTAATATAAACGACAAAAATATATCGGTAAACTCTTATACTTACCGAAAATACAATATCTTATATTTTTTTAACGTTCGTGATGTTGTATTTTACAATTTATCAGAGAACAATTCTGTATTTTTGACGCGCGGACAGTGACGTGAGCGACGGGCTTCTATTTGAAGTGAGTGCACAATTTAAAATTGTGCACTCATTCTTAGAGGACGTTTTTGAGACACTGATTGTGTATCTTGGGTTTTTATATATCAATGCTCTAAGGAAATATAAGTAAATATACGAATATTAAAAAACGATATCTTTTTTATTTTTAGATATAAAGCCATTATAATATTTTTTCAGTAATGCCTTTAACCAACCTACATGCCTCTTTCGGATCGGACAGGGGTTTCTTTACACACCGTATATGTTCCATTACAAATGTAATGTAACACACCAATGGCTTGACTGTGCTTGATGGTAATTAGTACCTACTGGCGATACGTGATTGCGCTTACGATAGGCCATGTAATATTTGTCTGTTTCTTCTATCTGCGGCTTGATTCCCGTTATAAAACGTCAATCGAGACAAATCGTTAAGGGCTTTTACACATTTTTTACACATTATGCAACAAGATGCATGACGTAACCTTATATTCTGTTTATGTGTGTAAGAGCTTTATGCGCTTCGACTCGATTGACGTTTTGTTACGTGAATAGGGGCTGTATGTCCCTTTATAACTCAAACACCGCTTTACCGATCTTGATTAAATTTGATATGTAGCAAGAATACGTACTTATCAGCCTAATGATTTTTTAAACGTCAGTGAATTTACGCCTAACGTAGCAGGTGGGTGTAAGCTAGTGGATACATGGATGGATAATATTCTGATTCACGATGTTTTATAGATTTATGCGTTACTATGTGGCAATTCAAAAAGAGCGGAAGTAATATTACTTCGGCCCTTGTAAGGTGTGTTCGGTTCTCCTGAAGATGCTTCGGTTGCGAAGTGAAGCGTGCATTTTGTGCGTATACTGTGTGCCTTTGTTCTTGTTACTGACTTGGTGGAAAACATGGTGGACCAGGGTGAATCACTGTGCTGCTGGCATAGAGTAGTGTGAGAGTAGTGTGGTGCATAGAGTAGTAGCATAACTACGGTTAGTTTCTTCCATTTCTTAAGTCGCATTTTTATTTTTCTTTCTGTGGCATCGCAGGGACGCACGTAAAAAGTTCGTGGAAGTTTTAGAAATATATTGTGTTATCATTTTTTTCTTCTTGATTCTGATTCACGTTATTGATTTCGGAGCGGGTTCGAAATTTAAGGAAGTTGTTGTTGGCGTGTGATAGAATGAAAGAATTGATGTATTTTTCATTTACTCTCACCGCTTGTATTATTTTCTTAATACTATTTTAATGCTGTAAAGGGGCATGATAAAACATGTTCGTGCTAAGATAAGTTATCATCACGTAGCCATGCAATGAATTATTAGTATACTAGCTGTTGCCCACAACTTCGTCCGCGCGGACTTCGTTTACTCCGCACAGCTCCTCCCCCTTAGCTGATAGCATGATAATATATAGCCTATATGTTGACCCAACCTGTTAGTAATATTCATGCAAAATTTGAAGTAAATCCGTGCAGTACTTTTTGAGTTTACCCCGGACATACATACAGACAAACAGACAGACAAAAATTCTAAAAACTATATTTTTGGCTTCTATATCGATTGTAGATCACGCCCTAAGTATTCTTTTAAAAAAATATTCAATGTACAGTTTTGACTTTCCTACGATTTTATTATATGTATAGATAAGCTTAAGGAAAATCACAGTAAAATTAGAGATTAATAAACACATTTATTAACCGACGTGTGGCTGTCATTTAATCAACGTAATAAATGGTTTTAAGGTTAGCTATAAGATGGAATCTCGGGTTGGTTAAAATTTTAATGTGATTATATATTATTAGTAGGATTGATGTTATTACTTATTAATCTTAACATTAGTGTCTCAAATAGCGTGTAATTCTTGGGGCAATTTTTTTTCAGCCGATAGACCGGTAATTTTTAATAGCTGATATTCAATGCAAACACATAATAAAAATAATATCGTATCTTATTACATTACATATCTATAAGTATATAAATTACGTGTCACGTTGTTTGTCCGCGATGGACTCCAAAACTACTGAATCGATTTCTACGAAATTATGATGTTATCTGCTGTTTGGTCCAAATTAAAAGCTAGGATATTTTTTAACTTAATTAACCTCCTCCCTACCCTCTCTCAAGTACCCCCCCCCCCCCCCCCAAATATTCAATACAACATTTGCCGGGTCAACTAGTATTACATACAAAAGAAAACGAGTGTGAGCTCACTTACGAGAGTTTATACGCGGTAGAAGTGAAACACAAGTTTTTTATATCATAAGATAGCAAACAAGCAGATGGTTCTCCTGATAGAAAGAGTCAACCATCGCCTATAGACACCAAAGGTGTTAGTGGTGCGTTGCTATCTTTTGGCGAGGTCTAATGCCACATGCATAAGTTTACCGGCTACCTTACCCTCCAAACCGGAACACGACAGTGACAAGCACTGATGGTATTGCGGCAGGAATAGGTAAGGCGGTGGTACCAGACCCGGGCGAGACAATGCAAAACTTTGCCATCTGGTAGCCACGACGTAGTGACTCGTATAGCCAATCGGTCGCCTTTAACTACCTGCCTGGCAGAACAGTTGGCCTATTCTTCAAAGGAGCCCGGGACCAACACGGGGAAGAGTAAAAGTGTTGCAGTTAAATCACTTTACGTCTTGTACTGTTGGCAAACAACTTGTTTTAATCATGGCAACCCTGTCCTTCCTTATCTTTATTCACATACTTCTCTTTGTACACATTTATTCAATAGGAACAGTATGTACCAAGTATATATCTTTTGTTTTTATCACGTCTTTATCGGTGTTGCATTTTTGTGCCATCAAGTTTTCGAATCACGACTCTTCGAAAGATATATACTCTTTTGTTTTATCATGTTTTTATCGGTGTCGCATTTTTGTGCCATCAAGTTTTCGAATCACGACTCTATAGAAGTTTTACTTCAAAAATTATTATACTATTAAACTGTCAATACTTCAAAAAATAGAACAGAGTTTGAATTTCCAATTAAGTTTTTCCTTATTAACTTCACAACTGTTTTCATCGCCAAAACTAAACAGATTTCAACCAGAAATAAACTCAGTTATAGCACATTACGGCGCTCTCTTTTCTTTCCTCAGTAATTGTTCTTGCGTCGCATTCCGTTCCAATATCGACTACTATACGGTACCTACTCTCTAAGTAACTGACCAAAGTTTATAATTCGTAATACTTTAAATTTAATATGTATTAGCAAATGTATATAGTGTCATTTCAGCTTTCATTAGTAGCTTAGATATAACCATCGCATATGAACATCAAAATGTATGTTACTGGTGCGTTACTATCGAAATTATCTATATGATTTTACACCCCTGCCATGCGAATAGCTCAGTAGCATCTTTAGTGCTTATAGACGATGATTGTCTTTTTTAATAGTAAAGCTATCTGGTTTTTTTCTATCCTATGATATAAAAAAACGTCATAGCGCCCTTCCACGTAATAAAAGTAAATAAAAATAAAAAGATATGGCAATTCACGTAATTGATCCCAAAGCGGGTTTGAACCGCGAAGGGAGTCGTTAGTGTAAAATAGACTTCATGGAATGAAAGTATCGGATTAGTAGTAAGTAGCCAATGCATTGATCTGTGTAAAATTTAGTTTAATAGTGACGGTAAATAATTGTTTACCATTGATAGGGTTTTTATATATCAATGTTGTTCACACATTTTTATGTGTTTGTGTGTGTTCCAAAATTTTATCCAATCTTTGGTAAAGTTAGCTGTAACAAATAATTAGAACCTAAGTATAAATATTTTTAATAGATTCTAATTATTTTACATAACATAGAAATATCCTGCCTGTTAGGTAAGTCGACCTGAACCTTGAAAGGGGTAACAAGGTATCTGATTCTTATTCCAAATAAATAACTTAACTAACTATGCAATAAATTCATAATTCATACGACCAACACGTTCGCGCAAGTAAAGCGCATATCAATAGATAGACAAATAGGAAGTTACGTAAATACTGCCTATTACTGCCTATTTATGTAGATAACTAACTATTTATCTATCTATCGATATGTGCGTTACTTGTGTGGACGTGTTGGTGCGTATTATTTATAAATTTTCTAAATAATTAGGTTAAAATTTAAGGGAATATTTTAATTGTTATTTATTTGGAATGAGAACCAGATACTTTATTACCTCCTTCAGGTTTAGGTCGACTTACCTAACACGCTGTGTAAACATGAAAAAACTATGAAGTCAAAAATTAAAAAAAAAATAAAGTTTGGTGAAACATTCATAAGTACTAATATTTGACGATTAATAATATTTGACGAAGTTGTCATTCCGCGAAGTGGACGTTTTGAGAAGTTGTCATTATGCGAAGTTAGCATTTTGCGAAGTTGACATTATGTTATGTTGGCGTTATGCGAAATTGGCGTTTTGCGGAGTAGGCATTTTGTGTCGTATTTACATTTTCAGAAGTTGGCATTCGGTGTCAGAACGCGGGGAATGTGTTGCTGCGCATAGGAACAAACGCTAAAATGCGCGTTAACTTAAATCACTGGCAAAAGTGTGAAACGCCTATAGATATATTGAACATTAGCTGTTGCCTGCGACTTCGTCCGCGCGGACTTCGTTTACTCCGCACTGCTCCTACCCTGTAGGTGATAGCGTGATAATATGTAGCCTATATGTTGACCCGACCTGATTCATGCAAAATTTGAAATAAATCCATGCTGTACTTTTTGAGTTTACCCCGGACACACATACAGACAAACAGACAACCAGATAAACAGACAAACAGACAAATATTCTAAAAACTATATTTTTGGCTTCGATATCGATTGTAGATCACGCCCCAAGTATTCTTTTAAAAAAAATTTCAATGTACAGTTTTGACTTTTCTACGATTTTATTATATGTATAGATATATATGCATTTCTTCACGCCAGATCTCTTACAGGGTAGGCAGAGAGAACCAAGTGCCATACATCACGGTCCTTGTAGACTTGTCTCGCTTCCTTTACATTCATTACTCTCTTTATACAAACACGCCGGTTGCGAAGAATTTGACACCATCTTCGGACGGTACTCGATCAATCTGGTCATGGTATGTCAGTCGTAGTCTTCCCTGGTACATCCTTCCATATATATTGTATTGTATAAATATATTGTAAATCCATACGAGTATATTGTATCGTCAAAAACAGAATAACGCCTTGTCGTGCAGTTTTATTAGGCTGAATAAGAAGCAAAGGTTAAAAAACACACCCGGAGAGAGTTTATTTCATCGGTAAGTGCTATAGCTTTTTATATCGGGGTGTAAATGTAAGCTACACTGACATCCTAAGAAATTGCCTTGGAAGGCGTATCCAGTTAATCCGTAATATGATATCGCATGTTTAGACATACCCACCAAATGCATGTTTATTAAGGTAAAAACTCTGGTAGGTTTCTAAATACTCAAGATTAATTGTTACTCAAAAGAAAATAAATACTATCAGAATTTGATCTAATCAATTAATTAAATTCGTTTCTAAATATTCAATTAAGTTATTCTTTTTACATCGAAAGCTTAATTTCATTCGCGTAGCGAAGCTACAGGGGAAATCTGATATTTCTATTTCGTATAATCCAAAGTTTAGGATTGTTTTAGTGACTTCAATTATAAGACAATTTTGTCGACGAATCAAATTTACTTAATAAGACGTATTGGTATTTGTAATTGTACCGTTTGGTATTTGTAGGCTTTTTTGAAAAATAAAACAAATATTCTGCAGCATTGGAGTGTCTTCTTCATAAGTCTAGTGTGAAGCGTGTTTCACTGAAATTTTAAGATAGTGGATGAGATTTAGGTCTAGTATTAAAATGCTATGCCTTAGGTTTTCGTATTAAAAATTAGGGTTTTTAAATATCTAGAAAATATAGTAACAGGATATTAAGTCAGGAAGTTTGATGCGTATCAACACCGTTTGTCTGTGAAACACATTACTTCCCGTCCCGAAAAGTAAGACGTAGTTTGAAATGCAAATTTGGATAGAGAAAGGTAACGGGGAGGTTTGAATGACAAAACTTTACAAATTTATTTAAGAGAACCCTAAACCATTGATATAAAAATCCAAGATGTACAGTCTTGAACAAAACTAACACTCAAAAGTGTCACTAATTTCATTTATGTAGTTATAGATATAGATATGGAAAAAACATGTCTGCATATCCAACCTTTAGCGCAAGCTTTATAGTCGTTTTTACAAAGTAATGTACAAAAAGAAATAAAATTGACAGTATTGCGACCGAGCGACGTGATTCTATTTGAAATTAGTGCACAATTTAAAATTGTGAGCTCATTTTTGGAGGACGTTTTTGAGACACTGTGTGCCTTGGGTTTTTTATATCAATGCCCTAAACCTATATACTTTTGTTGGCAGCGTGACTAGTTACGTTGACGTTGTTGCTAGACCGCCTGAGTGATTAAGTGATACCACTAGCCAACAAATTAATATTTAACCACAGAATACATAATAGTGTGGTTTAACTTCAAGATTGTGACCTATGTTTGTGACCTGTCTATTATGATTATGGATTGTATTAATAGCTGATCTACTATATAGTTTGCCTGGAAGACCGTTTAACAATTTAAAGGTAATCCTTAATCAAGCCCTTATCTTACAATCAATTCGATTTAATGGTGTATTTACATTAACCGGAAATAATCAACTTATGCGCTGATATTGTAGTACTTACAAGTGATAATGATGTTTTAACTCGTAAATTCAATACAGCTGGTATTTTCGTTTGAGAGTTAACAAACAATTGTTTTTTTAATATCGCACGATGCTAAACTTCCGTGGACTTTCATATGTGACCTCTGTAAAAATATTATGACGGCCGGTTCCCTTGTCGGGCAGGCAGAGAAAATTGAACGTCTATAGACATTTCGGTTCACCACAATTCATCAATTTGTCGGTTGGCAGGAAAATGGTGATGCCCATCGTTGCATTTGGTCGATTATCGACTAATCCTTAAAGATAACCCGAAGCCGCCGCCTTAACGTGCTCATTCGAGGCACCGGAGTAGTGAAACACCATCAGCCAAACTCCGAGCTGCTACTAAGATTTTGATTTATCGAGAAAAACCTCGAAGCAAACCTGCATAACACTTTGCCCGTCCCAGGGATGATCATGCTGTGGGCCAAATAGGCTAAACCCTAGACCACAGTTAGACAGTCTGTGACCTCTGTAACGCTGCTGAAAAGAAAAAAATGGATAAGAAATGAAATAAACTCACAAAGTTCCGGAGAATAAAGAAGACACCAGTGGCAGAATTTCTCAACAAAATCCGCAACACTTGCCATCATGTCAGCAACATAAACAAAAGCATTCAGTATGCCAACTCAACGCAGTCACAAGAGTGAAATAGTATTCGTTGCTTTCAAGGAATTCGTTTCTTTCGTTGCTTTCGTTATTTTTTCAGTTCGTAACCGAATAGGTTACGAACTGAAAAAACAAAAATCAGACTGGTAAACAGGCAAGCGTAATTTTAAATTGTCATCAGACTGGTAAACAGGCAATAGTAGAGGAGACAGTGGGAGATCGTCCTTCACCGATCTGATAACCAGATGAGACGTATATTTTATCAAATATTATTTATAAACAAATATGCATATAATTACTTGCCTATCCAAAAGTGCTCATAGCTATTTTTAATTAAATTAACTTTAATCGTTTTTTTTCATCACTTTCATACGTTTGATAACCAAATGAAATTTATTTCACTGATAATTTTTAACACACAGAATATGCCTAGGTAGGCTTGCTTACTCATTTCTGTGTATGGCTACCTGGCAAGCAGGTGTGAATAGGTAAGTCAATATAGGTGACTCCATGGATCTGCTAACTTATCGAAAGTTATATAAATTTTAGATTATTTTATTACAAAATCAATCACATATATTTCCCTGCAAAAAATCGTACTCAAAGTACTGTTGCCAAGCTAAAAACTTGCCATGAGCACTTTTGGATAGGCAAGTAATTATAGGCATATTTGTTTATAAATAATATTTGATAAAATATACGTCTCATCTGGTTATCAGATCGGTGAAGGACGATCTCCTACAGGCTCTTAGACCACAAGCGTAATTTTAAATTGTCATTAGAGTGTAGAGAGCAAACACGTGTGTCTTTCTGAGACGCAAACTTTCCACTAGATACATAGTAAGTGAGCTAGGATTATATACGATGGAAAGTAATAGGTATGTTAAGGAGTTTCTTCTTCTGCTGGCAAATATTAAGTCAGTTAAGTTTAGTCCAATATGTGATCAAATATTCGCAAGTTAAATATAAAGTGAATACATAATTATGTTCTGATTTGTTAAGAATACTCTAATAATATCCACGTAGCATATGTCAGCATATCAAGTTCGCGATAAGTTTCAAATTAAATTAGGCATCTTAATTTCATCTTTGAATTATGGATTTCCACAAAGTAATACCTATAAAATACTCAGGTTTTCCTTGTAATTGAAATTTTAGCAAAAGCTAAGTCTAGCTGAATTTTGCCTAAAACCAACGTGTCTCGAATGATCATTTAAAACTGTTGGTTTGAGTGATCACAATAAGCGGTTCTCATAATCGGGCCAGTGAAATGCGGCGATAGGGTAACCACCCATCACGCTGATCAACAAACCGGTAAATCATCCTGAACTGATTTTTATAGACATTTAGTTCACTCTGCCTATCACAAAATAGAACAATAGACAAATATATTATTCACAAATAATTTATATTATTCAGAAATACGAATAGATCGCAATCTTTAATATTTTGAAGAGGACTTCAGCATCACTTACAAACCAAGTAAGTAAATTTTCGCAAAACTTACACGCAGGAATAAAATAATTTATACCGTTAAATATTTATTAAGTGAATAAAGAAATTATTCACTTATTACGACATCTGTTTCTAATACACAGAGTGTTATAATACCTTTTAAAAATCACCACATAATTATACAGTTTTTAATAATATTTTGGATAGTAAATATTTTGTGTGCCTTACTGCAGAAAAACAACCAACCCATAAAAATATGTTGATTAATTCGGAGGACAGATGGCAGTACGTAACGATATTTGAATTTGACAACTGACATTAATAAGTGACGTTTAACAACAGTTGACATTTCAATATTGACCAAAGATTAGTAGAAAATAAGCTTACGAAATAATTGCTCAGATGAAGCTGTTGTCGAATTTTTAGTACTACAAAAGTACCAACAATCTACCTCATGAAGAGAACTGCTTTGTCGATATTCATTTATTTTCCACGTGGGAGTATTCAATGTCCACTTGTTAGAGTACAGCCTTAAGATTGACTACGACCCGCTAACACATTCACTCATTCACTCTTTCACTCATAAATACATACAAAAAACACACACACACACACACCCACACATACACATACACACACACATACATAAATACAAATACAATCACTTACATACACACATTCAACGACACACATTCTCAGCTTTATCTTTTTATTAATATTATATCATCTTATTATTGCGTGTCATGAGAATTTTGATATTCTAATATTAAATGAATTACTCAACCAAATTTAATAAATCAACAGTTCACATCTGGACAGATCCAGTTCATGTGACCACAACTTCACATATGTACTACCATTTGACAAAGGCGGCAGCTGAGCGAAACGAACCGTTCATTTCATTAAAATTGGATTTTACTCCATTGTTCTGATTATGTTAGAGCAAAGTTACCCCAATATAAGCAACAGTGTAGTATTGTTCTTCAAATTGGAAATTTTGTAAATATATCTTAATTTATTTACGTTGAAGAGTAACTACGTTTAAAAATTACGATACATATTTTGAAACAAAGGAAACATTTTTGACACTATAATAGCTCGGTTTGAATCTTCGGTTCGGATTAAGAGTTGTTAACGGAATCGAATGAGCTTTAAGAAATTAACTGTTTATTTAGTAATTCTATTGTAAACCTTAAATTAAGCTTTGTATAAAAGGCCTTTAAGCCATCAAGAAGAAGGTATGCTAGTGGCCTCTTACAAGATAATGCCACGTAAGCTCCGATTAACTTAAGTACAGTTAAGTCGGACTATTTGTTATGGTTTCTTTTAAAAATCAGTCTTATATACAAAAACTGCTACCATTACTAGCTTAGACTATTTTTTTCAATTAAACTCTTTAAGGCGAGGTATTTCGAAGCGCATCAATTCTATAGAAAATAGGTGGCGTGGTATGTTCTGAAACCGCTGGGAAACGTATTAATTTTCGGATATATAAATATAGGACATCAGCTGAAAACTAAAATTTAGCACATTCTTTTTTGTATTTACAACTAAATATCACCATATAAAATTCATGTGGAAGATTAGAAATATTATTAACAAATTATTTGTTTTAAAGATTTTTTTAGCCTGTTTTCGGAATTTTATATGATCGAGTATAGTACATTCTATCATGTAATGTGTTAGCACATTCTTTAGGTAATATCTTCAGGTATATCGTGTAATTTTTGTAATTGTTATTTAACAATCAATACAAAAAAACGTGATTTAACAAACCAGTTTTTTCCCGTTTGTCGCGATGCCTCGCCTTAATACATTCCAGAAAAATGCGACAGTATTTACGTATTAAACATAAATATGAGACATTCCAGAGAAATGCGGTAGTATTAATGTACTAAACATAAAATGGAGATATTTTTTTGGACGATGTTGTTGCAAATATCGCTAGTTTGGGGCTTTTTAAAATCGGCATAATCTTAATTTGGTTTTTTACTTCTACTTGGGGCTATAAAAATTTAAACAGGTCTTGCGATATTTTGACCAACAGCAGGATATACGCAGTTTTATTATAGCGTACGTTTTTAATTTCATTTTAAATAAAAAGCAGAAATCAGAAATCAGAAGTATTTTATTCAATAAAACTTTTTACAAGTTATTTTGACACGTTAACATATTTTTTAAAAACTACTACCAAATCGGAAACACGGCCACACACTGAGAAGGTCCGGCGGAAGAAACTCAGCGGGCTTGTCTTTTTTTTCATATGATCTATTTTTTTTACAATATCACAATATTACAAAAAATATATATGAGATCGGAATGAGGAGCAATTAATCCCAGGCTTTTTTGTCTTCTAAATAATCTGAGATTTTGTAATATCCTTTTTTTACACAGTTTTGTTTTAACACATTTTTTTAATTTATTGATTGATAGATTTCTTATAGTTTCGGGAAGTTTATTGTAAAAGCGTATATATTGCCCCATAAAAGAGTTACTTATTCTGTGGAGACGAGATGCATGCACAACAAGATTGTTTTTGTTCCTTGTATTTAGTGAGTGTACGTCACCATTTTTTTAAACAAGCAAATATTTTTACGAACGTACATCAAGTTCTCAAATATATATTGGGATATAACAGTTAGAATAGTGATTTCTGTGAATTTTTCTCTGAGGGAAACCCTCGGGCTAAGATTGTAAATTGCTCTAATAGCTCTTTTCTGCAATACAAATATAGTATTTATCTCAGCAGAGTTTCCCCAAAGAAGAATTCCATATGACATAATGCTGTGGAAGTAACTAAAGTATACTATTCTTGCTGTGTCGACATCAGTTAACTGTCTCATTTTTTCAACTGCGTAAGCTGCTGAACTAAGACTATTTGCTAAATTATTAATGTGCGGTTCCAATTGTAATTTCTTATCTAAAGTAATACCTAAAAACACAGTGGAATCCACCAGATCCAGGTTGTTTCCTAAAGAGCAAATGGAATTAAAGAGTCGCAGCTTCACATCTAAAAATCTGCGCGTGGCTCGCGAGCCGCAGGTTGCCGATCCCTGCTGTAGGGGCTATTCGGAATTTTTGTAATAAAAGATTTGGGCTAATGTATTTTTTACTTTAGTAACAGTAGAATATTTTTTTTACAATATATCAATACTACAACCAAGCCAGTACCATGAACGAAAGGAGGTTACGACTTACGAGTAAGAAGGTGTTCACAACAGTAAGATTTTTTTTTTAAAAAGGTTGTTAAATCGAGTTTATTTGTGCGTACTTTACTTTCAGGTGATATACTAACATTATAATGATAAGTAGAAAACAAGTTCATTTTTTAATTGGTGTTTTCAAATGCATTGTATTTTGTTTTAGACGCAATATATATTGTGTTTTAAAAATTGGGGCTTTTGGCACGGGGCTATATGGAATCCTGTTCCAAAAAGTTCTTGCTTTTAATGTCATAGTTTTATTAAGGTTAAAACCGATGTCTCGAAAGCCATAAACGTCTATTTTGTATAAACTTAAGGGGAAGCTGTTATATTTGCTTATACATATTGAAGGATAGTCAATGGTCAAAATATAGTGAAAAAATAATATTGCTTAACCACATAGTAAAATTCAACGAATTTATTGTAGTAGGTTCGAGTTAAGAACACAGTGAGTCATCGTTATTCGCTGGCCCATAAACCAATCAAATCCATTTTGTTGCTTAATGGACCAATCAGATCACATTGATGAATATTGGATAATGGGCTAATCAAATCACGTTGCACTGATGACTGACTGCATTCTTAACGCGAGTGTAGTGCAGTAATATTCAAAAAGTATGGTCACCTCACACTGTACTATCGAGCTTTGGTAAATCGCTGTTTATAAGCAATGAAAGTGTAGTGCGTGCGAGGTTGTCCGTACTAACTGCTAAGTTTCTATTTTGATTCAGGTATTAGGTCAAAATTTAACTACCTATTTTAGACATAATCAATATCAGAATCGAGTACGGAACCCCTCTTCAACGTATACAATGTTTTACCACACAACTTACATTAACTCTGCTATTTTAAGGTCTCCCTGATATTCTCTTCTTTTTCCTGATTAAGGAGATTCCCTATTAATTTTTGTCTAAGACAAAATTATTCCATTTATGTATGTATTTTATTTATTTCAACTTAATTTACTTTTGAGATTTGTAACTGAGTTCGCAGACATCCGACTTTTGCGATTTGTCCACGTCCATCCCAATTTGATTGTTTCTTTTGTATTTATCGAGCGCAGCATGGTATTTAATATGCAGCTGTTCTCTTGTTACGGAGTGATCCATAACCCTTTGACAGTTTAGGCATCTGAATTTTGGGTGGAGACATGTCAAAGCTTTGTAGATTAAGAATGGGAAATGAAATTTTACATCATCTTTTGTCGTCAGGATTGTACGTCTAAATGTTATTGAACTTTAATTATTACACACAGTAATAATTATATTTCTTAGGTACAGTAGCCGGGGTATATTACGAAAGGCTGGCAAAAAAATCGATGAATAGACGCAAAGTCTCATGAATTAAAATGAATTATCTTCTAACACACACAAACACACATACCTATTTATATAGAATTGCTTTTTATTGTATTTCTAGTTTTGTTTATTACTATATATACCTATATAGTCTCTGATATATAAACCTATTACTTCCCCGTCAGTGATTGTAAAAATGCTTATAGTAGTAATCTACACAAATAAATAAAATTGGAGTGTTTGTTTGTAATATTAAAATAACCGCTTTTTACTAAATGCATATGGATGTATACACGATACATATACCAAAAGAATAACATTTACGTTGTATTTTAGTACTCAAATATCGTAGAATACCAAAAAAATATTATTGATCGAAAAACTTCGAAGCTATGTCGAAAAAACACTTTTTTCAAAACTTTTTGTCAATGATTACTCTCAAACGGTTAAACGGATTTTGACGAAATTTTTTTTAAGAATAGAGATGATTAACTTTTGTACTACTGTGTTACTAAGCCAACTTGGTTCGAATTTCCAGTAAATCTATGTTGAGCGGAATCTAATCGAATGCCATTAATCGCGTTTCGATCGGTCAAGCCGCTCTAAAGTTATGAGATGTTTACATAAACACTAACACACATACACACATACACTCACACATACATACATAAATACATACATACTGACGTCATCGTGAAAATAGTCGGAAAAGGTTACTAGTACCTCAAAAGGTGGAGATCTGGTGAACACTTGATTTTCAAAAATCGGAGTAAAATCAGTAACTTCCTTATCTACATAAGTAGCGGAAAGTTAAAAAAATTGAATCTACGAAATAACGAATATAGACTCGTGCCTCGTGACTTATAGGGGTAAGCCTATTCGGCTCATATCATGAGGTCCGGTTAGATCCACGGGTTGGCCAAAAGTGTTATTGAGGCTTTTCTCGAAAAATCCAAAATCTCAGTAGCAGCTCGAAGTCTGATGGATGATGTATTACCTCGGATAAGCACGTAGAGCCTACGTAGAAATATTCGATAATTGTTATAAGGTCGGTGAAATGCGGCGATGGAGATCACCATTTATCTTGCCAACCGACAAAACCGTGATCGTGGTGAACCGAAAAGTCTATAGATATTCGGTTTTCTTTGCTTACCCTGCAAGAGAACCGGTGTGATGTTACTATATCAAACATAGACTGATACAATATATTATTTGCACTTAAAATCAAACAATAATGCCCAAGAAATCGAGTTTCCTTTTTCTAAACAACACATTTTTGCTCTCAATTTTTATTGGTTTATTTATTTAAACGCCTATATGAAAGCCCACCTTTTAGTCATGGAAACTAGAGCCAACATGTTTCTCATACCCCGTACCGAAATGTTTTACCGAAAAACCCAACGTACAATTTTTCAAACGGAAATATGAATCAGAAGGGAAATTACTATTCACTATTGAATTGGAAAAACTATCTACGGGAATAACTTTTGATTTAGAATCGTATTTCTATAGAAATACGATTCTAAATCAAAAGTTATTCCCGTTTGATAGGATTCTGGGTTTTTTTTACCAAATATATTAGTTTTACCAAATATATTATATTAGCGATCCACTTGTGGCCGAAATTCGATTATGGACTGGCTCAGTTTACACCACCGTGGATTGGAACGGAAGTGACTTTTTGCACTGAAATTATAGATAGCATAGTGAACCTTATATCAACTGTATAACACACAAATTAAGTACAAGCTAAAAAAAGGTCGCGCGACTTCCGCGGAATCCTCACGCATTCCCGAGAATTCCTCTAGCTACTGTCAGCGTCCTCAGGTACAATTTTAATTTCAAAAAGTCGCTTCCCTTACATTCCGCGGCGGTGTACATTGAGCCTAAATAATAAAATCTCTTTTTAGTTTAACAACTTACTGTAGCCATAAAGAAAATAGTATACATGTGTCTACATTATCATGTATGTTATTACGTTGATTAAATGACAGTCACACTTCGGTTAACAAATGTGTTTACTATAAATTGTAATTTTACTGGGATTTTCCTTAACCTTATATATTAATAATTGACAGGCACGGCAGCGTGATAGAATGAGGTGCGATAACATATCTGAGCACGAACGTGTTCTATCGTGCCCGTTACATCACTACCTCTTTCGAAAATAATTTAAGCATGCTGATAAAAACGTGGCGTGGGTTTTATTCCAAGCGCGTCATCTTCACTTGTTTTATCTGTTCATCTTGTTTACTATTGTGACGTATTGGATATGTCGTTATCGGATTTTTCTATGAAGGCCAGTTTGAGTCTATCTATAGATATGCAGATTTGTTTCTCTGCACGTTGTATGATGAAATATTTTTCATTCCTCTCAATGACCCTGAAGAGTCCCTCATAAGGGGGTGTTAATGCCTTCTTTAGTCTAATACGTGCGAACAGTTGAAAAGTTCTGGATGTATAAATATATGCTGGTTTGTTACGCGTCTCTTGGGTATCTTGACTATGCGAGAAATGTTTTCCCGAAGTTGTTTAATGTCATTCTGGTGAATATCTATGTTTTGTGGCATTGTTTCAAAGAAGTCACTGGGTAGACATGTTGTGGATCCATATACCATCTCTGCTGCGCACATGAATGTAGTATGTATAATGTGTATTTTTATTAATTTAATAATTTTAAAATACTGGGTTTCTGCAGTCCTGCAATGTTAACTTTTACTGTGCCAAACTTCATACTCCACCGTTCACGCAATTGTCTTAAAAAGGGGTCCAAATTTTTTTTTTACAGCCATTTAAATGTCATATTCCTCTACATATAACGTAACAACACTTTAATCGAATTGAAACGCTTAGGGCTCTTACACACACAAACAGGATACAACTTCGCGTCGTGCTACAACGAGATATTATAATGTGTAAGAAAATGTGTAAGTGCCCGAAACGCTTTGACATAATTGACGATTTCTTGCGTGAATCGGATCTCTGTATAACGAAACGTCAATCAAGCCAAAGCGCTTTGGGCTTTGGTACACAAACACGACACTACGTCGCGTCGCATCGTGCTACGACGTGGCATAATATGTAAAAGCCCTTAACGCTTTGACTCAATTGACATTTTGTTACGTGAATCGGGCCTCTATTATGTAAGGTAATGTGTAAAAAGAATATTAAAGTGATGAAACAAATGTTTAAATGTATTTAGCGGTTTTTATAAGAGGTTTCGGTAGAAGCGTAGATAATTAGGTCAAAATTTAAAAACCTATTTTTTAATGTATTGAGTATCAGAATCGAGTACCGAACCCACGGATTAAATAGATACGTCGTTCAAGGCAATTACTTAGTTTGTCAGCGTAGCTTGCATTCACACACAGAAATACAGAGTTATACTACTTATCGATGAAATAAAATCACTACAAGGGTAATTATAAACCGTGTCATCTCATTCGGTACGATAAATTAGTACAACATTGTTTATATGTATTTTTTCACAATATAATATATCTACAAATGTATGACAATTTTGACAGTGATAGGAGCATTGGCTCATATTCGTGGCGATACGTTTCTCTCCCAGTGCCGTGTCTATTAGTATTCATGTGGTTTGTGGCTGAACCAAACACCTTCAATGTGTACAGTCTACAAATATCTGAAGACCTATGACCTGGTATGTACAGTCCAGATCCATCAGTACAATGAATGAATGGAATTTATTTGCTCAAAATACGCTACAATTTTATAGGTTTACATAAATTATATTACATCCGCGTATTTTACCAAATTGGCATGCAAATTTTTTATCAAATAACTATAAATTAAAACTACTAATTTAATATTACTTCGGCAACCAAAATTGAAATATTTGAACTAACAATAGGTATATTAGAATTATACAATCGTCATATGTCTGTCCTGGTTAATATTTCCAAATTTTTTAAATAATATTATTTATTAGTAATCTAATAATAAATTTAATCTACTCTATAATTATTATTAACCAATGTTAAAAATATATATAACATGAAAAGTAAAAACGGAGCAAAATATCTATCAAATTTACTGCAACTAATTTAGTATCCATTTAAATAAATAAAAAAATCAATTTGATGAAATGAACTTAGAAATATAATAGACCGTGGTTTTTATATTAATCTTTATAATTTATGAAAAATTCCTGTACTGTATTTGTTAATTCAATCAAAAAAAATTTGTTACTTAATTAATAAAGATTTTAAAGCTGTTTTAAATTTATTTATTGGCAACATTCTCATATCTTTTGGTAATTTGTTATAAATTTTAATGCACTTTTAGTCACCATGGAACTAGTTAAAACTAGCATTGATTGTAGTAACGGGTAGTGCTCAAGAGTCTTACGGAACAATTGTAAATAATTTTACACTAAACAGTGAGGCCAAATACATTTATCTAAACCTACGAGCAGATCAATATAAACACAAATATACGTATATGTATATAAATAAATAAAATAGTCATATGCCTATTCATATAAAAGTAAATATACAATATATAAGTAATATACAATACAATAGTAATATACATACAAAGCGTTATTTATTATTTTTTATGATTGTATAATATACAATCATAAAACATTATAAATAACGCTACATAATTTATTACACACACATTATCTATCTATTACACAATTTATCACATACATTAATCCAATTTCATCAGGAGTTAAATTATCCACCCTCTATAAGTGTGTAAATAATTTTAATTTTAATTTTAATTTAGTAAAAAATTTTAATTTATTTGAAACACACTGGAAAAGTGAAAAAGCTTGAAAATGAGTACCGCATATATTGAGCGAACTGTGAAACACACCCACGAAACGCGCGTCGAATGCCGGGTTACATTATTCAATACGCACGTTCAATGTACATGTAATGTAATACTTTATTCCGCACATTTTACCTTTCAGAAATGTTACGCCTGGCGCACTGGGAGCATGCTCTAAAAATAAAAACATTATTGAATGAGACTACATTAAAAATGCCATGAATACTTACAAAGCCTTATTTGATAGTATTGATCTAGGTCCTATTTGAAGAGTAAATCATCTGCCATTCTGCCGGCAAAAAGACAGGCAGTTTTTAAAAATCAGTTGATTAGGCAAAGATGTTATTAACGCCAAGACAAAAAATCCACAATATCTTCCCGGGTTTGGTACCATTGACTTAGGTACCTAATCTTGCCACAATAGCGTCAAAGTTTGTCACGGTCGGGTTCCGATTTGCAAGGAATACAGATAAACTTATACATATGACAATATCATCTCGCAACATGGATAGCAACGTATCATTAGCATAATATTATAATGCCTTTGAGCTATTTGAAACAGTACAAGTGCATTTTAACTCAATTACAAATGGACTTTACCCCAGCGACCCAAAAGGCAAAAAAGGTGAAATTAATTAAAATTGCTATTATTCGCGAACTGTTTTATGTGCCTTTTGCGATAGCTCCGAAAAGATAGACGTCAATTTAATAAATGGATAACACTCACCGATGGTCCGGACAAAAAGAAGATTCCAGCACAATAGTCCACCCACGTCCACTACACTTTCTTCCACATCAGTAGCAAACGCAGTACATACAAATTATGCACTCAACGCACGTTTCATTTTATCTTCAGGAGAATAGCACTTCACTCTATAAAGGATGAAGCATTAACGTAAAAAGATGTGTTCATCTCTTACACCAATATTGTTACAAGAGTTTTGAATAAAAATGCTTTCTATTTATATTTAGTATAAATTACGATAATAATCAATTATTTAAGATGAGAATTAAAAGTATGTGGTATAACACTCGCGTATCGTGTTCGTAATATTGAAGTGAAAGAGAGGTTAAACTTGAAAGCAAGTGTCGGTGTAAAGATAAGAAAGGGCATGCACCGTTGGTTCGGATATGTAGAAAGAATGGTAGATGAAAGATTAACAAAACAAATATTCAATGCGAATGTGTAAGGATGTAGGTACCGCTGAAGGCCAAGATGTAACATAATGAGATTGATCGAGTATTGCAGTTCGAAGGTGGTGCCAAGAATCTTCGCAACCGGTGTGTTTGTATGAAGAGAGTAATGAATGTGGAAGAAACGAGACAAGCTTGCAAGGATCGTGATGTATGGCACTCGATTCTCTCTTCCTACCCCATAAGGGATCTGGCGTAAGGATATATATGTATGTAAAATTAATATTTAAATTTGATAAGCAATGACTTAAGATGAAAGTTAAAAGATAAGTGGATAATCAATTTTTAAGATGAAAATTATTACAAAGAAAATATCCGAGAAAGCGTTAGCCCAATTACGGTTGGGTAAAGTTTCGTTGCACCGACGCGTTGTTCCAAGTTTTCCAATAAAACTTTTACTGGAGTAAAGTGGACCATTTATCAGAGTATTATGTATGTGCAAGTCACAGATGCGGCTATGAATCGAGCGATACTCTGTACAGATGTATCAGGGATTCAGTTTAGTGCACAGGTTTTTTTACTATAAATTTTATCCCATGCGAGTCCTGGCCGGAACCTCTTTGAAGAAAAGGCCATATGTCATTCTGCCAGGCAGTTTGTAAGAGGCGAAAGATTGGATATGTGAGTCACTATCATCCTTAGTTCTAGGTGGTAGAGTTCAGAATTATCTTACCCAGATCTGGTGCCACCGCCTTAACTATTCCTGCCGCAATAGCTTTAATGCTTTTCAATGTCGTGTTCTACTTTATAGGGTAAGGTAGCTGGTAAATTTATTCATGTGGCACTACCATCTTGTCTCAAGAATAGCAACGTAACATTAACGTTTTTGATGTTTACACGAGACCGTTATCTCTTTCCACTAACGAGCCATCTACTTTGTTATAATACAAAAAAGCTAGTTTTGAAAACGTTTATTTATTATTAATTTGAAGTATAAGCTATTGGTTAGCTGATGGAATTAAGGCGTCAACGTAATTGATGTAAGATCGCGGATCTAGAAGCAATGACCCATGTCATGGCACACTCATTTGTCTTCTAAGCCTCACTAGTAACATGCAGCGGAAGCGATTAAAAGGAAACAAAAACGATATTTATTTGTTTTTCTGGAGATTCACATCATTGATTCCAATATTTTTTTGGTTGTAAAGAGAATACAGTATTGAAACTACTAAGTATGGTGATTCTATAAGCTTGAAAATGAGATCCGCATTGTCGATTCGAAGGATTTATTTCTTATCTTTAAACAGGATATAGTATTTAAACTATTAAGCCTTCGATCGAAGGCTTAATAGTTTAAATACTATTCGAAGTATTAAGCCTTATATATTTTTAGACTCTATAAGTACAGACGTCATTGCGGCAGAAATAAAATAGCCGGTCATACCAAACCCGATTGAGACGTTGCAGAATTTTACCACCTAGTTAACCTACTTTATATCTTAGTATTCAAACTAACTTCAACCTGTGGCTGCAATTCGACCATAGACTAGCTAAATCTCCTTAAGTTTGACAACAGAAGTTAGTCGTAAAGAACATACTACAGTGCTACAAGGAGCTTTTGGCACGTGGCCAAAATTAGAACTAACGCCGTCATCTTATAAAGCGACATTTTTGGCAGACAGCTGTAGTTGTGGTTCAATAAAATTTCGATTGCTTAAATTTTAATAAAGTTGTCTTAAAACATGCCAAAATTGATAAAAAGCGGTGTTAGAGAGATGACACTTAAAGTAAAGGATTTTTTATAAAAGTAAAGCGATCTTATGCCCCGATTATTCCATTTGAAAGAGTAAATGAACGTGTCTCAGCTGCAACAGATAAGTGATACCATACGATACCTTATTCGTGTACCCATTATTATCAAGAATACTAATTCATATTTTGTAGGCAGATGAAAGATATTGATTGATATAGATGATTTTTTCCCGTACATTATTAAAAGAAAATCTGATTTCAGTTATATCTTCACGTACACTTGCCAGAATTGGAAATGAATGAAGATTGGCTGAGGCATCATCCAGTAAAATATTTTCACCGGGGAAAAATAGAAAAACAAGGAAGGATAAAATTGTAATGAACAATTTTGATATTGGTGTGCTTAGGCAAAAGATACATGAATTTTATACTTCGAAAAAAGAAATACCAACAGTGAATAAGTTGCTTTATCTACTTAAGAAAGAGATTGGATTCACAGGCAGTCGGAGATTCGCAGACAATATAATATAAAACAAATTTGTTTTCGACTCAGAAATATTAAAAACAATACAAAGGTCCTGATGGAGGTGGCAGCGACATAACTGCTTGAATTTCTCATTTTCCGCAGGTATGTGTAAATGTCGTTATATAATCTTAAATTATAATTAAAAAAAGTATTAACATTAATGAAACAGCCTCAACAATTCACAAACTAACTGTAGATTTATTTTATTTTAGACTTTAAAGCATAATGTTGAGACAGAAAGTGCCTGTTGTCTACTTACTAACATATTAATGAAATATTATGTATTTATCTAACTGTACCATGCTAATTTTTATATTGTGCTCTGTTTATTTTATAGTTCAAAAAATTCAGATGGAGTATTAGAGCTCATCTCTAAGGACAAATATTTATTATTGTTCATGGCGGGAAGGCTTTGTGGAGAATGCTTGTTTGGTTTTCAAGTCGCAAATAAAAAGTCGTGATTATCACGATGACATGAATCACACAAATTTAAAAAAATGGGTTTTAGAAAATTTGGCTCCCATTTTGAAGGCATCCAGTCTAATGATAATGGACAATGCTCCAATCATAATACAAGTATCAGAAAACCCCCAAACACAAACAGTAGAAAAAATAAAATAATTGATTGGTTAAGAATCAACAATACTGAATATTCGGAAGAATATTATACAATATCACAACTTTAAGACTTAGTAATCAGAAATAAACACGAATCAGTGTATGCTGTCGATGCTATTCTAAAATGACTGGGTCACAAGGTAATAGCTTAAAAGTTCTACTAGATCCTTTAAGACATTAATAAAGTGGCATTATAATATATTATTATTTTTAATCGAATTAAAAAGTGAGGAGCATATCAATTTATCTTAAAGTTTTTTTAATTTTTTATGTATTATATATTCAATTGGAAAATTCTTTTTTTGATGCTAGAGTCAGATGTAGGGTTTCCGGAGATACAAGACATAAGAAGTCGGTTGTTTGCAATTTTATTGCGATTAAATGATTAAATATAATATTTTAAGTATAGTCAGTATTGGTTAGGTATGGCGATCTCTGTAGTTTAGGTAAATACCAATATGAATTCGCCAGAAAAAATATAAGTTACTTTATGGAAAGAGAGGCTACTTCTAGTTGAATATAACTGTAGTTATTAAGCGTTGAGCGAGTGAAATTAAGCTGAATTTGCATAGCGAATTTTCTGGGTTTTTGAGATTATGTGCCCATTTAATTTTACTTATTTTTTCTCAGATATTGCGTTTAATACTATATCATTGTTGTCTCAATCCTATTGAGATGGGGGATCCATGAAATGAAAAGTAGCTGAAGTAAACATTGGCAAGCCATCCAATCAAATATCAGAAATAATACGGAATGCTTTCGATTCCTTTCCTGTAGATGAATGGCGCAATAATTGCGCCCACGTAAAGAAATTAGAAGAAGAGTATCGAAAAATAGATGCATATTTGGACGAACCTTTTATCGAACAATTATACTCTGAGAGTGAAGAAAGCAGTGACGATGATGATTTCCAAGATGAAAATGATGAACAATTTGATAGTTGGCAACCTCTCGAGGTAGTTCATGGCGAATATAATTAGAGCAAACAATTTTAGTTTTTATTTAATTTTATATATATCTGTCAAGTTTTAATTTCATTTAATATATCCTATTATCCAAACATCTCTTTTTTTATGATAAGATACCATACAAGCAGATGGCTTTTCTGATGGAAAGAGAAATCATCGCCTATTGACACCTAAAATGTCAATGGTGCGTTGCTATCCATGTGGTGGGATGGCATGCCACATGCATAGGTGTACCGGCTACCTAAGCCTCCAAACCGGAACACGACCATGACAAGCACTTAATGCTATTGCGGCAGGAATAGGTAAAACGGAGGTACAATTACCCGGACAAGACATTGCGGAACCCTACCACCTAATAGTCACGAAAGTAGTGACAAGTTTAGCCATTCGTTCGCCTTTGACGACCTGTTTGGCAAAACGGCAGACAAATTAATTTAAATTCGTTTAAATTTAACCAAAAACAAAGAGGATTTTGTTAGCTGGTAACCTAATTTCACACCAACGCCGTCATGCAAATGTCATCCAAGTGCCAAAAGATCCTTGTAGCACTTGTATACATGTGTGTATATTGTCATGTATGTCACATGAATTTTGTGTATGTAACATTTCTTTTTATTAATTAATGTTATTATTATATTGCATATTATTTAAAAATATTAGGTTTCTGCAGTCCTCGTAATGTAAACTTTAACTGTGCCAAATTCCATACTCCACCGCAGGCGTAATTGGCTTAAAAAAGGGTACAAATTTTTACGTACTTACTGTGTGTAAGGGACATTAAGTAAGGGAAGGAAATTAATAAAACATGCCATTTATAGGTTCTAGTCAAGATTGCAATTCCTTCTTTTGTAGAAAATGCAATATCTACGTTTTATGATTTTTTTCTTATTTTCACGCTCCGCAACGTAAAGCTTGCATTGCTTCGACACATTGCGACCGCGGAACTCTAAAACCGAGCCATTGATTGTGTGGTACTTGGTGCATGATACATTGCCTATTTTATGTATTTCCTTAATTGTAACTTTTTTTAGAATAAGCATTGTAGACTATAAGAATAAATCAAATACACAAATTAAAAATAAACTGTAAAAACAATGAAAAATTTTCTTACACAAATTTTCAACGGTTTTCATCTCAGAATTATAGTTTCGAATTTCAGTAGACCATTCCTGACTCTCTGTACAGAAGATAAAACTAGTAACAATTTGTAACTCTTCCAAAAGCGGTGTTCATAAAATCTATTCTTTACATATAATAAAATCGTAGAAAAGTCAAAACTGTACATTGAATATTTTTTTAAAAGAATACTTGGGGCGTCATCTGCAATCGATATCGAAGCCAAAAATATAGTTTTTAGAATTTTTGTCTGTTGGTCTGTTGGTGTGCTTGTCTGTTTGTCTGTTTGTCTGTTTGTCTGTTTGTCTGTTTGTCTGTTTGTCAGTTTGTCAGTTTGTCAGTTTGTCAGTTTGTCAGTTTGTCTGTTTGTCTGTTTGTCTGTCTGTCTGTCTGTGTGTCTGTTTGTCTGTTTGTCAGTTTGTCAGTTTGTTTGTTTGTCCGTTTGTCCGTTTGTCCGTTTGTCCGTTTGTCCGTTTGTCCGTTTGTCCGTTTGTCCGTTTGTCCGTTTGTCCGTTTGTCCGTTTGTCCGTTTGTCCGTTTGTCCGTTTGTCCGTTTGTCCGTTTGTCCGTTTGTCCGTTTGTCCGTTTGTCCGTTTGTCCGTTTGTCCGTTTGTCCGTTTGTCCGTTTGTCCGTTTGTCCGTTTGTCTGTTTGTCTGTTTGTCTGTTTGTCTGTTTGTCTGTTTGTCTGTTTGTCTGTCTGTCTGTCTGTTTGTCTGTATGTATGTCCGGGGTAAACTCAAAAAGTACTGCAAGGATTTACTTCAAATTTTGCATGAATATTACTAACAGGTCGGGTCAACATGTAGGCTATATATTATCACGCTATCACCTACAGGGGAGGAGCAGTGCGGAGTAAACGAAGTCCGCGCGGACGAAGTCGCAGGCAACATCTAGTGGTATAATAAAATCCAGATCTCTAAACAAAGAGTGAATGAGCATCTTACAACACACTACGGTTCCACTTTTGACCCTTTCTCAGTATCGGGTGGGCTGAGGGCCATTATACTGTGCTATTGATAGTAACAAATAGATAAATATATTCAGCTATACGATTAATATTATTTTCATCGATATCTTCTTCGCCGAATAAATTATGATTTATTATTAAAATAATAGAAATTTTGTATGTTTTTTTTATATCATACATAGTGAACAAGCTGATGAGTCTGCTGATGGAAAGAGTCAACTATCGCCTATAGACGCCAAAGATGGTAATGCGTTGCTATCTTGTGGCGAGGTCTAACGCCTCATGCATTAATTTACTGACTACATTATCCTCTAAACCGGAGCACAAAAGTTACAAGCACTGACGCTATTGCGACAGGTATAGGTATGGCGGTGGTACCAGACCCGGGCGAGACAATGCAGAACTCTACCACCTAGTAGCCACGATGGTAGTGACCCGCATAGCCAACCGGTCGCCTTTTACGACCTGCCTGGCAGAACGGCAGTTGGCCTATTCTTCGAAGAAGCCCTAGACCAACACGGGAAAAGCTCGGGACCAACACGGGGATAATGTAATAGTAGGGTGTAATGGTACGGGGTGTAGTGGTAGGGTATGTTGTACAGAATAAAAATCAAATACAGAAGAAAAACCATGTGTTAACCTAAAAACACTTTTACAAGTCAAAATTCCTTGAATAATAAAGCTAGTATCAAAACCATTTATTTATTATTAATTTCAAGTATAAGCTATTATAATTGGTTAGCTGATGGAATTAAGGTGTCAACGTGATTGATGTAAGATCGCGGATAGAGAAGCAATGACCCATGTCGTGACACACTCATTTGTCTTCTAAGCCCCACAAGTAACATACAGCGGAAGCGATTAAAAGAAAACAAAATTGATATTTAATTGTTTTTCTGGAGATCCACATCATCGATTCCAATATTTATTTTTTGGTTGTGAAAAATGGAAAGTGTTGCTCGGGAGTTTTTATAGCATGTTAGTAACAAAAAAATGTGATATGGAAATTCCTGAAAGTAATTGAGAACCAAAAATTGAAAAATTGGAGAACTTACTCTTGCACCGAAATGGAGGGAATCAAAGCAACGAGAATTTGACTCATAAGCAGCAGCATAACTACAGAATCACAAAAACCAATTCCGATACGTCCAGACCTCGCCAGTTCATAGTAGTACCCATCGCAAAAAGCAAAGCTAAAATTTTGCCAAGTATGTTACATACGTTCTTATACTTATAAAATAAAAACTTTTTCTACAATGGGATAGAAAATTTGACCAGGATATAGAATTATTTGTATTTTTCAATTTTATGTATAAATCTGAGTAAAGCGTAAGTGAATTAAAAAATATCTGCAATTGATCAGAAAACGGCGCACGTGTTACGCGTGCAAAACGTGCAAAATTAACCAGATTTGAGGTGTTAAGGGTAAATAACTCCTATATAAATGTTTATTACATAATAAAATTTATATGACACGATGCATATAGAATGTATGAACAATGTTATAGTAGATTTATGCAAACATTATTTGTTTATATAGGAGATGAAATGGAGATAAGAGTCTGTTACGCTCAAAAATTGTACTCCGGAGAATAACCCATAGACATTAGGCAACGAATATTTCCGATTAGTCCCTAACTCCGTGGCCTGCGGCGGGAGCCACGCCAGTCGCAGCTTTGGATATTCATGGGTGTGTGCGTTTGCAAACTGTGCACCACACAAAAATTATTACACACATGCGAACAAATCCCCTGCGTAACTCGGCCACATGAGGTGGTTGAATTCGCCAAACGTCTGGTAAACATAATGTTTGTGTGCTTGTAAATAGGTGCTATTTATAAAATATTAGGCGTTTTTAAGTTATTATATTTTGTTTATTCATTTATTTACTATTAATTAAAGTCATCTAAAACGTACGAAAGTTTTATTAAAATATCTGTGAAGCGCAACTAAAGCACTGCATTACTGCATATAAGGAGCGCACGCCCCTATTATAGCGGCATCGGAAATACATAATTTGTGAAAACTTCAGCTTTCTATCTATCACGGTTTATGAGATACAGCCTGGTGACAGACAGACAGACAGACAGACAGACTGCGGAGGCTTAGTATAAGGGTCCCATTTTACCTTTTAGACACGGAACGGTTCCGATAGTTCTCTTGATTTTTAGGGTTCCGTCGGAACCCTAAATATCAATAGAGCTACCTGCTTTGTTCCTATACTGAGATATAAAAAATATTCCACATTATTTTATGTTAAAAGATAAACTTAACTTTAGCACAGATAAAATAAATAACTTTTGAAATAATCTGTCAAATCACAATGCCTCTCTAGAGGCCATAAACATTTTGCACGAAATTGTTTATAGCTACCCTTTGGCCCGAAAACCGATATAGTGCTCCCTGTAGGAATAATGTATGTATTGCAATGTAAATTTAATTGATTCGTAGCAGTTTATTCACAATAGCATGTCTACGTAGAAAATACAAAAAAGTTCTGGTTGGTCGAGTCGAGAGACCATAGCTATCGATGGGACTCATAGACAGTGATCCCTGGAACAAACTTTTTTCTTGATTATATAGGTAACAAGCTGAATTTTGTGAACAGCTTCGTTTTGACGACTCTTCGAAAAATCTCAAATCGGGTAACTACAAGGAAGTTACATTCTACCCGAAATGTTCACACACGCTTCAAAATCGTTCCAAAGAGTACCACGACATGGGTGGAGTTTGTCTCTTTCTACTAAATAAAGCGCCAATCGCCATATATAAGTGTGGCCATGCGTGGTTTACAAATTAATATTAAGTAATTCTACTAATTTGAGAAACAGTTTTTGCATTGTGTAAGTAATTATGTAATAATTAAAATAAGCACATTTTAGATCTCACTGTGTTAATTACAATACATTTCGTGCTAATGTATTTATCGACGTGTATGAATAAAAGGGATATAACGATTACCGAATATATAAAAATCTACAATCAGATAGTTTTATTTACACTGGCAATTGCAAGAAAGGGACAACATCCACTCTTGTCGTTGTCTTACTCAGAACGTTTTTCCCCTCTGTAACGTCTAGTAACGAAATAAAGTACATTTATATTTTTCAAATATTGCTTCGTAATAATTCCAGTTATCGTATATAAGTTCCTTGGGTAACTAATAAAGATAGATAAAAAGAAAACTTTAGAGTGTCTGACTAAGAAAAGTTTCCACTTTATGTGTAAGACAGTAACAGTAACCCTTGAATTATAATAATAATTAACAAGCTGTTGTGAGAAAATTAGGTTGTTTTTTTAACCCCAAAGTAAGCAAATTATTTGCTTGTGTTATTGTGATACTAATACATAGAAATACATTATAAATACCAGAATATATTTAATAAACACTCAAACCCGGAAATACAAACATTTATGCTCATCACACAAATGCTTGTCCCCGTCGGGGATCGAACCCGAGTCCCGTTGATTGCTTAGTCAGGGTCACAAATCACTCGACCAACGGGGCGGTCAAATTTATTAAATAAATTTGATTAATATTAATTTAAAAAACTCATAATTCTGAATCTTTAGAGTGTAGGACTGGTCAGAAAAACATCGAATGTGTAGGACAATAGTTTTTTGTGTTTTTCATAAAATAATCAAGCGATGAAAGTACAAAAATAATTATTCTTATTAATCAATATTTTTTCTACAACGAATTAAAATTTTCGAAGCCCACTAACTTTATTAGTTATCGGATTCGAAATGTTTCGAAGACAGAAAGGATGGGCGTCTCGTCAAAACGAAGCTGTTCACAAAAAAATCACCTTGTTTTTTTTAAAAAAAGTTTGAAGCACGGTCTATCGGGTCGATTCCCAACAGGGACAGGTTTTTGTGAAGAGCATAAATGCAAGGATTTAAAACGTTAAATTATCGATATGATTGCTGTTTCGTGATTGATTCGCCGCGTTTCATGCTGTTTCGTGATTGGTTCGCCAACTAGCGCTAGAAGAAAACGTCATAATATCATATACCACAATCAATCAAGACGACGTAAACATATCGATGTTATAACGTTATAAATCCTTGCATATGTTTGTATTTGAACTAAGTGGTGTTGCTGGTCAAAATCTTTTCTAGCTCGGAATCAGTATTAAGACATAGGTACATAGTTTTAAGTATTAGGATCCGATGCATTGTGAAACCGCTCTTAGTCAAGTGTGGTTTAATCATCATATATCAAGATATGTTAATTAATATTCTTGTGGGTAATGAGGTTCTAATCAGTTTTAATCATGACATATGGTTTTGTTATTACCCTTAAGACACTTTTTCAATTAGTGGGATTTATACCAAAAGGTAGGTTCCTTACTCAATTTTTTTCAGCCTTAATCTTAATATATATAAATAACGTATCTCTTTGTTTGTCCGCGATGGACTCTGAAATTATTCAACCGATTTCAATTAAATTGTGTTTTTATCTCAATTAACCCCCTACACCTTCTCAAGCACCCCACTAAAATATGCAACAGGTATTTATATATAAACTATTACTATATATATATATATATATATATATATATATATATATATATATATATATATATATATATATATATATATATATATATATATATATATATATCATAGTCAGCACTTGATACTATCGTGTTCCAGTTTAAAGGTTAAGTTAGCTGATAAATTTGTGTTTTTGACATTAAATCCTGCAACAGGATAACAACGCATTATATTAATGAGTGTTTGTGGGCGGTGGTTGTCTTTTTCAGGAGAGTCATCTGAGAATAGCAAACCTGTAAAATTGCGATGAAATGATTTCTAATAAAAATGAGTAAAATACGTAAAATAATTTTTCTGGTATCTGCGAACCCCTCTTTATTATATAAAAAGAATCACCATTATGTTGTATATTATTATATATTTTAGAACTATCTTGATATAAATTTTAAGATCTGTGTTACTTAAATTTTGGTAAGCTCACGTAAATTATTGTAAGATTTGACAAAAATTCCTAAAAACTATTGACAATCTAAACGATTTATCATTTTATCCTTTACAGAATTGACAAAAAATTTCTGACAACCTGCATAATTTTATTTACCTTAACATGAACAGTATCCTTCATATAAAAAAGAATCATCATTATTTTCTTGTATATTGTTATATATTTTAGAACTGTTTTGATATAAATTTTAAGATCTGTGTTACTTAAATTTTGGCAAGCTCATATAAATTATTATAAGATTTGATACAATTTCCTAAAAACTATTGACAATCTAAACCATTTATCATTTTCTGTTTTACAGAATTGGCAAAAATTTTCTGACAACCCGTATAATTTTATTTACTTACCTTAATTAGAACTATCTTGATATAAATTTTAAGATCTGTGTTACTTAAATTTTGGCAAACTCAGGTCAATTATTGTAAGATTTGACACAATTGCCTAAAAACTATCGACAATCGAAACGATTTATCATTATTTATCCTTTAAAGAATTGACAAATTTTTTGTGTTGACCTGTATATTTTTTTACCTTAACATGAACAGTAAGGCTGAAGACAAACCAGCACAATCATTCAGAGGTTTGCGTTTCCGAAGCGAATTATATGATACTTTGTACTTGCTAAGTACAGTGTAAACCCATGTTCTGACCTGTCTAGTATTTTTATCAAGAGGCTAATAATTTAGTAACCAAACATGTCTGAACAATTTAGTTGAGTAGATTAGTGCCCATTTAGTTCTATTTTCTAGGGCGAGTAGCCCCCGAAACACCCACGAGTGCGAGTGCGTGTGTTTAATGCAGGTGCTTAGTATTAAGCAAAAAATACGTGAAGATAGCCTTTGATTAGTGTGAGTCAATTGGTAATCAGCGTCAATTACTTTACTATGCTGATTACTAATCAATGGGGCTTTACTGACTCCGCTATTAAACAAGTGTGAACTTCTCATTTTAGTCCAGTTTATTAGTTGAATTACGCTGAATTTTGTAGGATGGTCTTGCGAAACACATTTTACTTGTGAACTGTACCTACTTGGCCAAAGTGCGAATGATTGCGATGATTAGTGATTATTTTAGCTACTAAAGTACTAACCACTCGACTAAAATATTAACGTGATGTGAACTAGGTTTTACGGATATTTCCTTGTGGTAGTCGTATGATCATATCGGTGTATGTGAATCTATAGAATACAGTTAGCATATCAATAACATTCAAAAAATTTTATTTGTTTCACAGATTCCAAACTGGTACGCATTAGGCGATCAAATGTTTTCTAAGGAAAATAAAAATGAGAAAAATACGGAACATAATTTTTAAAATAATAATTTTACTGATATACGCGGACCCATCAAAATCTCAATATGCACGTCCTGGATACTATTATCCTACAGAGGAAACTATAACAATTCGTAAGTATATTACTGTGGCTGATATAAAGTGCGGAATTGTAGTTAGTCTATTTGATATTGCACGACTCATAAGCACAATATTGAGAGAGTGATCAAGTATTTTTTTTAACTTAAATGGGATTGTATTCATGTTTCACTAAATCAGTAATATACTGGTACGTACATACTCGTAGATAATAAAGACTAACCCTTTTATAAACACATTCAACACTTTAAAAAAGTATTTGTCAAGTACAATCAAGGTATTAGTCTGCTCCGGCTATGGCAGGTAATAAGTAGTATAAGTTTGCAAATAAAACTGTGAGAGTAATGAAATCGAGTATTCATTCGTGGTCATACATGTCTTCACGCCAGATGCCTTACGGGGTAGAGAGAACCGAGTGCTATATATCACGGTTCTTGCAGATTTGTCTTGCTTCATCCAATATACATTATTCTTTTCGTTCAAAAACGCCAACTGTGAAGACTTTTGACACCACCGTCGGGCAGTACTCGATCAATCTAATCATAATACGTCAGTCTTGGTCTTCTCCGGTACTTACATGATTCCACACTCGCATTGTACATCAGTTCTGTTTTGTTAACCTTTCATCTATCATTTCTTTACTTGTCAAAACCAATGAAGCATCTTTATTGTTTATATTAATATCTATTATAAACGCGAAAGATTGAATGTTTGAATGGATGGATATTTTTTACTCAATGTTTTGCTCAATGTTAATAATACGATGCTACGGGATCCTTTATATGCAAGTTCGACTCGCACTTGGCCGTTTTGTATGTTTCAGGAACAACTACTGAGGAAGTTGTTACCTACCTTGATATTTCACAAGCTGAAGTCGACGAAATTGTTAACGTTGACTACGGGAAGTACACAACAATGAAGTTTGAATACTTCAATAAACAATTAGAATACCCGGAAATACATGAACCCAAGGACTGGAAATATTATCTATTTTATGGTTGGTATTCATATAAGAATAAACAAATGGTTTGCGTTGACGATTACACGAAGTGCATAGTTAATCAGTAAGTACTTTATTTATTTACTACCCTTAGTCCGCGTCTTCGTTTTCGACTTGAAAACAAGAACATTGCTTCAACAAAAAAGTTGCTATAGACGACTTTTCTAAAACCTCTTATCTTAAATATTTTTTTTATTATTATCGACAGGCAAAAATACCTAGGTATTAAATAATAACAAATGTTTTAAGCGAAAATATTATATAGAATAAAAGAAACAAGGCACGAATAAACGTGCAAGAGTTAAGATATAGCTGTTATTTGCCTTAGTATTTCTGGCGTAAATAGAATCATCCTCTTAACAATGATCTAACTTGATTAACTATTGTCAACAACGTTTTACAATAATTTCAGTTGTTGAATTATTCTTTTATATTTGGAGATTTGGAACATATAATCATTACGTAACCATATAGGCACGTACTATTACATTATATTCCTCATTGGAACACTTGCACTGATAAGATAAGATGACATTGTTATTATTGTTCAAACACCGTCATAAAATTGCGCGAGGCAGTTTAATGTAACACATCCGGACGCTACGATGCTTTGGCTTAACTGAGAGCGCACGGAGCTCCGTGACCGACCGACGGCTGGCGCTCATCAAAATAACTATTATGTAATCTTTGTGTTAGTGTAGCATTACCGCCTCTGTTGTCTAGTGGTCCAGCGTTAGTGTTGACCACATGAGGTCTCGGTTTCGATTCCCGGGTCGGGCACTAGAAAAAAAGTGTTTTTTCAGTTTTCTGAGAAACACAAAGTTGCCCGGAATTGGAAAGTGCCCGGTTGGCGATAGGCTTGCCACCTATCATATTTGTGGGACCAAGTATCTTCGGCTAATCGTGGGTGCACTTTGTTGTACCTCTGCCTATCTCTTCGGGTTGTGGGCGTGAAGATACTTATTCCTTGATTCACGGCGCACGTATCATAGTATTTATGCGAATATGATTTCAGTATTTTATGAGATAATTAGGTCAAAAACTATGGTCATATATTTTATAGATATTTGAGCTCAGAATCGAATACTGAGTATACTCCTTCAATAGGTCATGACTAAAAACAGCCTGTATGTAGTATCTTCAACATGTAAGTTAGTTTGTTAGGCACGTGTGTCTTTGTAACGTTTCATATGGACGCACTCTGTTTTGGCGTGATTTATCTTCAAGCCTATTTTTTGAGCTTGACCTTCCAGAACGACTGCTGATTTCTGGACTTTGTTCTTGATTTTCCTAATAAGGCTGATTTTTCGAATTTTTCCTTCACGTTTACCTGACATATATTCAAAAAATTGTTGATTATTCTTATGTCTTTCAGAGTAACACTGACTCCGGTATGTGCTTTCAATAACCTTGAGGACTATTCCAAGGGATTTAAGACGTTTAATAGTTATTGCTCACTTTATTTCGATAATTGCAGAAAAGGATATCGTGAGTATTTTCAGTTTCAATTAGGTATATTGCATGCACCATAATGTTAGAAGAATTAAGCGAAGTAAATAAAGTAAAGCCGATTGTAATCTCCTAAGCCTTTGGAAGCTACGAATTCCAGGCTCCCAAAATTCTTTACCATATTTCCCCAAACGGAATTCCCGTCTATGCTGTCCTAAATAAAAACATCCTAATCGGTTAATAAATAACCGAGTTCTGAGTTGACATAAAAATACAGCTAAATGTAAATATGGATTGTTTAGATGAATAGAATTTAATGCGAATGTAATAAAATGTAGGTGTTGGAGAAGAACAAGACTGACATAGTATGATCAGATTGATCTTCATTAGGTGCTGTCCGAAAGTAGTGTTAAGATTTGTAACCGTCCTATAGCATGAAGAATCGTAAACGAGAAGGAAGTTAGGAAAATCTTCAGGAATCATGATATTACAGCATTAGATATGCACTGCCTACCCTGCAGGGGATTTAACGTAAATAATTGTGATATGTTACAAAAGATAAGGCTTAAAGTTAAATTGAATTATTGACACTGTCGGGTAAAACAACTAAAGACAAGTATTGATTTATAAAAATAGTTTATACAAATCCGGTCAATTAGTACCAAATACATACTTTTGCAAATGTAATACTCGCGGTAATTGCAATGACATTTTTTAATTCAGTTCACTTTAGACAACTAACAAGCAGATGGCCCAGCTGATAGAAAGAAAAACCATCGGCTATAGTCACTAAAGATGTTAATGTTACGTAACTATTCATGTTTCGGAATGGCTATACAACATGCATAAGTCTACCAGCTTTCTACTCTCGAAACTTGAACATAATTATGAAAAGCGTTGACGCTATTGTGGCCAGAATAGCGTCAACGCGTCCTCAAACAAGCAGACTAGTAGTCACGATATAACGTTAAACAAGCAGACTAGTAGTAACGATGGGAGTAACACGTATACACCAGCCACTCTTTAGTCGTTTCCGAACTGGTTTACAGAATGTCAGATGGTCTATTCTTAAAAGTGGTCTTGGACTATGGCGGGGAAACCTTATAATATTTACATATCTATATTATATCTTATTCCAGGATTTTGGCGGCCTGTAGACTTTGGATATTGCAATATATACTGGTATTATTTACCGGTTCGTACTTATTTCTGGAACGTGAAGACAACATAAATTATCTTACGAACTCATTTGCTCAACTCAACTAATACTAATAAGGAGGTGCGTGTGGATTGAGTGACCTTCTAAATTAAATTAAAAATATGCCAGTTATTTAGTAAAAGCTCTCAAACAATTGTATAATTAATCTCCCAATTCGTAATCAAAAAAATTAAAGGTGTATATATCACTTTATATGTGCTTACTAAATTTTCATAGAGGACCGCCCAAATCTATTTATGTTATGAATGTACACATAAAGATTTGTATTATATTTTTTTTAAAGTTGTGTCAATTTATTATTTTTGCTTAAGATGGACATCTATTAAGTATTTCAAATTTTACAAATAATTTTATATGAGTGAGCAACTCAATCCACACATTTTCAAAAATCCGATTTTCTATGATACAAATGTAGACTATGCAGAAATGGCAAAAGTACTTAAAAACGCTTAAGTGGCTAATTTTTGAATAATTAAATTTTATGGATGCGCATTCAATCCTCAAATTTTTATAAAAGTGACAAAAGGATATCTTTAATTTATGTGTTACAAAATCTTTTATTATTACAGCTTTTAGTAAAAAAAATTACGAAATGACTGTCATTTTACATTTTTTTATTTTGTGGATTTTAAATAATATTCATTTTTCAATGTTTGTATTAAAAATATGTAATATATAAAATAAAAATAAAAATGTTTAATTTTTAGACAACAAAGATCCATAATGTTAGTTACAAAATTACATATAGCTAAAGTTAGTTCTTAATAACTAAGAATGATCTTGTAATATTAATTATATATTTGACCAGCGGACAGTCCCCGCAGTCGGCAGTGACTTTCAAGACATTGTTGTGGTTACTGCGAACCCTCAATTTTTTGCGCAATACAGCTGGTAAACTCTTAACCCCTACGCACGCAAACATCGCGGAGGCACTGCAGAATCGCGGTAGTCCCAACATTCAACAATGCCCTGAATGCATTATTGTATTGTATCCGCAAGGTACTGTATGATCTCGGTATAGTTACACCACAGACTGCTCGTGTAAAACGAGGTGCAATATACTTATACCCGTAAAAGTGTTACATTTACGGGAAAAGAACAACGAGCAAATTTGCGTGACAACATATTAGCCCTAAGCGACAATGCCCTACTTAAAAATCACAAATTCGCATTTCTTACAATTATTTAGTAGTCCATGGTCATCTGCGTAATCTTGGCATACTTTTAACATCTCTCTTAACGCACTTTCCATCATCGACGCTTGGTGAAATTGCATTTTAGCATCAAAATTAAAGTTAGTTGTACTTCTAGTTTACTTTTATTATTACTTTATACATCCAATCGATTTCGCTAATTACGTGTGTTATAGTTATACTGTTTTACATATACACTATAGAGTATGTAAAGAAAACCCTGTCAGATCCGAAAGGGGTATATAGCTAGGTCAATGACATATATATATATATATATATATATATATATATATATATATATATATATATATATATATATATATATATATATATATATATATATATATATACGTCGCAGTGAAATTCTCAGTACCGTTAGATTATAATCTACCTAAGTGATATTATAATTTAACTGCTAACTAAACCTAACCAAATTATAAAATCCCTAGGTAGATTATAATCTAACGGCTATTGACAATTTCACTGCGACATATATTTATATATAATAAACGTACTGTTGATACTGAAGAGTCAAGTTAATGTGGATAAAGATTCTGGTATCGGTGTTATAGCGGCGAAAGGATGGAGTTGGTATCAAACTAAGCAGCACGCCAGAATTACACACCTTGTTATAAATTCACTAGAGCCACACAGAAAGCACCAAAATCTCGCCTGTCAAATAAAAGTAAACTTTTAATGCTATCTAAAATAGTATTATTCTAATAAAGCCTTAAATAAGGCCTATTTAAGGCTTTATTAGAATAATACCAAACTTCGTAGTCGGTAAGGCCTCATTTTGTCGTAGCTTATGGAAATTAACAAAGGTGCGGGTTATGACCTAATGTAAATAAATAAGCCTTCATTAATAATTTATAATGTTACCTAGAAGAATATAGTTAGTACCTTTTAAAGATATTCCCTACCTTTGATAGATGACGATTAAATATAATGGTATGCTTGTTTGTGTTTAGTTTTATGAAAGGGCAAGGTGAATATGAAAACTTTCAAGATTTTTACTGCGTAAAAATTTTTACTGATTAGTGCGGATTAAATGTATAATTATTCTTTTTCTTTTGTCTTTTCTATTTATTATTGTAAAACTATTTTATGTTTTTATAGTTCTACACATTCCGTTTGTCTTATGAGTATTGTAAAATTACTTACATTTTATGCTGTAGTCTTATATTTCCTTTTCTACTTATTATATATTTATATCTTGTTATGTAAAATCATTTCCTTATTTAAAAATCTCTTTATATTTCGTACTATATAAATGCAAGATATGTACATTATATTTCATATCTGGTATTTATATATTTTTTCTAATACACATCATAATTACCTATTCCTGCTGCAATAGCGTCAGTGCTTGTCACTGTCATGTTCCGGTTTGGAGGGTAAGGTAACCGGTTAACTTATGCATGTGGCATTAGACCTCGTCACAAGATAGCAACGCACCATGAACATCTTTGGTGTCTGTAGGCGATGGTTGACTGTTTCCAACAGGAGACCCAACTGCCTGTTTGCTATCTTATGATATAAAAAAAATATATATTTTATAGCAAAAATGTACAGAATTTTGGAATAAGGAAATTATATAATAAAGGTATACATTTACAATAAGTCAAAAGGAAATATAAGACTATAGAATAAAAACGTAAGTTATTTTATAATACTTGTAAGGCAAAGGGAAAACGTAGAACTATAAGCACGTAAAATAGTAAGTAGAAAAAATAAAAGTAAAGAATCATTTTATTATAAGCGATGGTTGTCTCTTTCTATCAGGTGAGTTATATACTTGGTTGCTGTCATAAGATATTAAAAAAATCAGTGTGTAAAGTGTCAAATATGTATTACAATTTTGTTTTGGTATTGGTATAAGTCTGGGCCGCATTTGTGTACAATAAACTACCTGATTTTCTGCCAAGTAGTTTGGCAATCAATTGGATTGGCAAAACATGTCACTACCATTGCGACTACTAGGTTGTAGAGGTCTACAATGTTTGGCCTAGGTTTGGTAACACAGATTTATACATTCCTGCTACAAAAACGTCGGTGCTTGTCATGTTCTGGTATGTAGGGTAAGGTACTCCTTACACTTGTGGAGTATTTAAACAATAGTTGTTTCTTTCTATGAGGAGAATCATCGGCTTGATATTCTACACTATAAAAAAATCAATGACTAAACTTGATGTAAAATATATTTTTTAAAAATTTTGATGTTACCATTAAAACGGTCATCTGTTAAAAGTCTCATAATTTAAATAAGCAATATTAAAATACTTATACAAAGCCGGATAAATTTAATGAATATGAAAATAAGTTGTACGTAAATATTGACGGAGCTATGAAAGAAAAATGTAAATTTAATGTACTTACCTAAAGGATCTGTAAAATGGGAAAGGAAATACCTCGGGAGTTTTTTCAACGTTAATAGAAATGGATTTGCAAAATGGCATACATTTGAAAGGCAATTTGATAATATTTCATTTCGCCTGCATTTCGTTTGAAAACATCTTTGTATACCTACTTGTTCAAAACTCCAGTCATTTATGAACCGATTTTGAAAATATTTTTGGAGGATATACATTCCGTGTGGTTCCATTTTAATTTGGTGAAGGTCTGGTGCAGGTTTCTGAAGATACAGGAAATGGAAAGTCATTGCTGCAGTTTTGTTGCGTTTAAAATTATTAGAGTTCAGCTCACATTTTGTGCATTATTTTAAGTATTACTTGTTTGTCTACGTAAAAACGTGCAAAAATGCATCAAATAAATAAAGTATTAATTAGAATATTTCTTGAATTAAAAAAAAATGAGCCGATATTGTAATGTGACTCTTTTGTCTTTATATTTATGTTTTAGCATTCACCCCGTGCTTGGGAAAACTTTAAAAACAACTGAGATAAAATTTATTGCTTGTACGAGTTTAAAAAATCCTACTTTTCACATAACATATCTTCACGCCAGATCCCTTACGGGGTAGGCAGAGAGAACCGAGTGCCATACATCACGATCCTTGCAGGCTTGTCTCGCTTCTTCCACATTCATCACTCTCTTCATACACACACGCCGGTTGCGAAGACTCTTGACACCACCTTCGGACAGTACTCGATCAATCTGATCGTGGTTTGTCAGTCTTGGTCTTCCCCGGTACCTACATCCTTCCACATTCGCATTGTATATGTGTTTTGTTAACCTTTCATCTACCATTCTTTCTACATGTCCGAACCAACGGAGCATGCCCTTTCTCATCTTTACACCGACACTTTCTTTCAAACCTAACCTCTCTCTCACTTCGACATTACGAACCCGGTCCGCGAGTGTCACACCACATATTTTTCTTAGCGACCTCATCTCGACCGCGTTGATTCTACTTTCATGCCCTTTCTGACATACCCAAATCTCACTTCCATACAATAGACTTTTCTACACTTTTCGACACGTTTTTTTAAAGTTTTTCAAACTTTTGTCTATTATCTTTGTTTTTTTTTGAGTTTCTCAAGCGTTTGTCTATTTATTTTTCCGTCACTGCAAAATTATCTCTACGTGTTTGTTTACCATAGCCAACATAGCTGCATACATGATTCAACTTTAAATATTTACATACGTCGTGGCATTCATGTTATGGCTCGGCCGCACTTGTGTCTATCATCCCGAAGATACTAGCGCTCTAAGACACACGCAGTTCGGAATGTATGCGACAGCAGCCGATGATAGTCGGTCTGCATTTATCGCGTCATTGCACGAAGCTCTGTGACGATAGACGCAAGTGCGGTCGAGGCATTAGGATAGACTGGTCATTAAATTGTCAACAAGGATCAGATATGCGATCCTGATTTTACAGGATTGATACAGTTTACATATCACAGTTCACATACAAACGTCAGCGTCGCTGGCGGTATCGAAATGGCTCAGTGGTCTGGCCCAACTCGACCAATCCAAACTCAATCAAAACTCGAGATCTTTGATTTAAGTCAAGAGTTATTAACAATTAACATAGATCGGAATAGGTAGTGCAATTTACCGAGATTTTATACGAACGATGCCGTTCTTGTCCTCTGCCATAACATATGCATGCGCCAATTTATTAATAGAATCAAATAGGTTTCAACTTCAGATAAACAAAAAGTGATGACAGAGTGCCGCAAATATATAATAATAAAGTCTAAAATTCGCAATTCTTATCACTAAACGAAATGTACGAATTGATATAACCCCAAAAGTAAGCAAATTATTTGCTTGTGTTATGAGACTACAACGCTTCCAATTTTGTATCATATTTTTCGAAAAAAAATATTACGATTTACATGTGAAATGTAAACTAATAAAGTGTTACGCGCCGCTGTTGTAGTCTATGACATCGAGCGCTATAAAAAAGAATACTTGTGACGGCGAGGCGACGTTAAGAAAATATCTGACGATCAAAGAGTATACAATACTACGTAAGAAGAGACCGGACACCACAGAGAATAAATAACAACTTAATTTTAAAACGGAGATACCTAAATTAACCAATCACAAGCAAGGTAGATCAGTAATGCCAACCAAAAGAACAAAATAGTGACGTGCAGCCTATCGCTGAAATCTATCGATATCGATATACGAAAAACCCTATAAATAGGGGTCCAATAAACATTATTTCTACTTTCACTGGTTTCACTTGCGTGAGCACACAAAACCAGTGAAAGTGTTATCAGATTTTGAGAAATGGTAAAGTAAAATAAAAACGATTTATTCTTTGAACATTTTATTATTTTATATTATTTTGACCAATATGTATTAGTACCTAATATCAACCACAGCGACTCACAATTGATTGGCTTTGAAGAGGTTTTACGACTTCTATAGTATATTGTACTGGTGGTATTACACTTATGGTAATTTATATTAACGCTATTTTCACTGGTTCTGTAAAGCAACAGTTATAACTGCAGAAGTAGATGGAGATTCTGCAAAAAGTAATAAAATATTAATTAATTTTATACATATTTGTTAAGCAGCAAAAATGTGAATAAAGCGAATGTTTTATCTTTGTTTATTGCACATGGTTCTTTATAAATATGGCATGGAAATAAAACCAGTTTATCATATTTTATCCCCAGTGTTTATCTAGACTCTTTTGAAGAATAGACCAACTGCCGTTCTGCCAAGCACGTCGTAAAAGGCGACCGATTGTCTATAAGTGTCACTACAATTGTAACTACCAGGTGGTAGAGTACTGTAACCACTCGCCCGGGTATTTGGCACCACTTCCTTACCTATTCCTGCCACAATTCCGTCAATACTTGTCATTGTCGTGATCCGGATTGGAGGATAAGGTAGCCGATAGAATTTTGCAAGTTGCATTGCCATCTTGCCACATGTATAGCAACACACCATTAACATCTTTGATTTCTATAGGCGACGGTTTCTCTTACCATCAGGAGCTATATTACAAAATAAAAAAAAACAGACTGGCATAGCAGTAGTCTTAAAAAGATTAATAATAAATATTCACGGGACTAATTACACTTACTGATCTACCCCCAAAGTAAGCAAATTATTTGCTTGTGTTATGGGTGTTAGTCAACGACACTAATACATAGAAATACATATATAAATACTGGAATATATTTAATAAACACCAAATCCGGAAATACAGACATTTATGCTCATCACACAAATGCTTGTCTCCGTCGGGGATCGAACCCGAGCCCCGTCGATTGCGTAGTCAGGCTTGCTAACCACTCGACCAAGGGGGCGGTCAACGGGGCAGTCTTAAACATTGAACAGCAGTTTTCCTCAACTAAATTTTATTTTCTTGAAATCATCTATATCAAAGTACTACGAATTTTAAACTGTGTAACTTTTATACTGATATATATGCTAAGTCATTTTGACCCATTTCTTACACCTAATAAATCAACAATAGAATATCGATATCGATAAATTAAATTTGCACTAGTCGTTTTCAGGATTTAAAATAAAGGTTATTATTATAAAATTACGACATGCTTGCACTTAGAACAGTATTAAACTGATAATTTAATTAATATTATACTCACTTACCTTCATCAAGACGAAATATAGCCTTTAAAATACGTTTTGTACCATGTTTTCTTTTGGATTTGTAACCACATATTTAACAATTTCCGTACTTCATTTTAACGTGAATTGTTTATGGACACCGATTTTAAGAAGTAATAAATAGATACAAATACGATATTTAAATAATAACAAAGAATTTAGAAAGAAATTAAACTTAAATCACCATAGATACCAAATTACAACAAACAAATTAACAAGTATTACCAATTCTTTATTTCAAAAGATGCTAAATAATTTGCTTGAGTGCCAAATAACGTGCTAAAATTTTTAAAAAGGTATAAATAAATAATTATGTATCGAATAATAGCACTAATGATTATTCATACTCATTAAGTTATAAATTGTAAAATTTCAGTTAAAAGAGTGCGTACATGTAATAATTTTTTGCGCGACTGAAGTAAAATATGTTAACCATATTTATGTAAAAAAATAAAGTTATGTATTACTAATTTACTTATAAAATAATTTTCACTCATTATTTTATCGACTGTAAATGTTTTTTTCAATTGTTAATATAAAGGATAGGTCGAGAAAAAAGGTTTTCCATATTTGTGAATAAAAAGTAGAAGAAAAATCTGTTAGATTGAACTGTTTGTATTTGTTTGGTTTTGAAACCAAAATTAATGATTTAAAAACTAGTCTATTTATAATTAACATGATTTTTAGAAAAATCAAACTTAACAATACTACATGTAATTCTATTTTTAAATAACGAAAATTGTGTCAAACTTTCTGTCCGAAAAAAATCTGAATCATTCTCAAGTTGCACCTTTCGCAGCATTTCGCAGCATTATTTATTTTTTACCTAAGTACCAAAAGGAGGAACTTATCAATTTACCTGTTTTTTTTTTCTTTTTTTATATTTGTTACTACAGAATTTGGTTATTTATGAACCGATTCTCTAATATATATTTTTTTTCATTATAAAAAAAAATATTAAATATTTTTGTAATAATTTTTAACTCAGTAAAACTACAGCAATCGACTTCCCATTTTCTGTATCCCTGGAACCCTGCATCAGATATTCACCGAATTAAAATGTGACGGCGAGTATACCTACTACCTCAAACAAAAAAAAATCAAATCGGTTTAGAAATGACCGAGTTCTGAGATATGACACGTAGACGAATTGATATTGATACTCGGCTGAGTGTTGTACAGTTTGAAATATACGCTAAATTGTAGCGAAATTGAAGTTTAAATACGAGAATTTCCTAATACCACATTTTTTTGTACATAGAATAATTTCACTCTTTTTTTGGGAACGTGAATACTTATAAGCCCATTTTAGGTCAGACAGGGTTTTTTAACGCTGTATACCCGTCCATATTGTCTAAAAATATACTTATATTAGCATGAAAAAATATCCTGAAATGGCAACACCAAATGAATTAAATGACAAAATTATAGAGCGAGAAAGATATTAGTCATGAGTGAGAACGCTGCAGCCGGCATTGATATTCTACCTTGTTCATAGACTGTTTTTTTTTAAATTAGTTGCGACAGACTGCTGACGATCGGATGGATTGGTTGTCATTCTGTTATTTGGTTTACTGTAAAATAAATACAAAATTATAGTGATTGAAAAACTATTGGCTGTAATCAACTGCCGGCGATGGAAATTATAGAATAGAATGATAATATATAAAATACAATAACAAGTTTGTCTAAATGATCGCTATAATATTCACAGTTTAAAAGAAATGAAGGGATATTATAAACTTGTTGAATGGTACATGCTGATGTATTGTGACCTCGTAAAAGTGTTATTAACTATGATACAAACTCTGCCGATAGCGATAAAGATGCTGTGGACACGAAAAGTTTGATTGACATTTTAGAAAGTTAGACAATAATTAAGCTGTAGGGTCGACTTAACTATGCTAAAGTAATCAAAACCTTCTCTAATGTGTTTTCGTAAATACCTTGATGGTATTCACTTTTCAGGATGTTACACGCCGCTATTGTAGTCTATGACATCGAGCGCTATAAAAAAGAATACTTGTGACGGCGAGGCGACGTTAAGAAAATATCTGACGATCGGATGGATTGGTTGTCATTCTGTTATTTGGTTTACTGTAAAATTAATACAAAATTATAGTGATTGAAAAACTATTGGCTGTAATTAACAAAAGCGTCATATTTATATCTAGTATCTATAGTTATTTTTCTGAACACTAAATAGAACAATATTAAATAAATATTTTTTGTGATAATAGCACTAGGTATTTATTTGTAACATCAGATAAAAATCATATAAGTATCGTAGCAGATGTCTGTATTTCTATAATGATTTAAAACGATTTAATAACTTATGAGTGCCTATAAAGTCATGTTTTTTCCTCATTAATAACTTCAGATTATTACGTAAAACTGTTTCCGTACCATTATCTATAAATATATGTCAAATAAAATGACGAAGATTTTTTATGATAAAGAGTAAACAATAGCCAAGTAAAATAGTAAACCGTGACGATTGATCCATTCGTTAGTAAGCTAAATATATCTGGGGTCAATTCGTCAAGGCTCTTTAAGTAACAAATTGGAGCATTTCTGTTAAAGCCGCAGTTTGTGGGTTATACAAGTTGATTGACGTGGGTATATGCGTCACACATGGGTATTCAAACATATATAATAATAATAATAATAATAATAATAATAATTCACGGGACAAATTACACTGACTGATCTAACCCCAAAGTAAGCAAATTATTTGCTTGTGTTATGGGTGTTAGTCAACGATACTAATACATAGAAATACATATATAAATACTAGAATATATATAATAAACACCCAAACCCGGAAATACAAACATTTATGCTCATCACACAAATGCTTGTCCCCGTCGGGGATCGAACCCGAGCCTCGTTGATTGCGTAGTCAGGGTCGCTAACCACTAGACCAACGGGGCGGTCATATGACTAGATTAAGATTAATATATAATAAATAATATATAATAAATAATATAAGATTAATATAAACATATATGACTAGATTAAGCTAGTAGATCAATGACCAATAGACAACAATGACGATCGGTTCGTTACAAAAATCTTTTCAGATTCAAAAGGAGCATATGGGCAGGTTGATGGCATTAGCAAAAATAATTTTGTTTATAAATATATTAGGGTATTTTAAAATGTATCCTTCAATTTCGCTAAAATTTATCAAATATTATAAAGCGGGTATCATCACGTTGCAGCAGCATTGGCGGCATCTTTATGACTGTGTTTTTATAAATGACATCACTAAAATACTCCGAAATATAAAACTTCTAGCAATCGTAAAAGTTCAAGATAGTTGCCACTATTTTATACGCGTCCTATTATTGTCTCCGTAAATTTCCCGGAGTGCATTGAGAGCTCAGGTGTTGAAAAATGCTGTTTCCGCAATAGCGGTACGTTACTATGATGCTGCAGATAAAGTATTATATTATAGTTAAGGCTAGTTCACATTGGTCCAACAATTTTATGGAGAAAAGGACTTTATTTATGCAAGCATATAGTAAACAAGTAGGTGTCAATGTCAGATGGTCTATTCTTCATTATGTGGGAACAGAAAAAACGCTAAATTTTGATATATTTTCATTTCTAGAAATTGTAATTTAGCATATTATGTGATAAAGAACTCATAACAAGCATTATACAACATTTTTTATGATAGGAAACTATGGATTTACATATTATTATTCGAATTGGATACATTTAACTTAAAGTGTGTCACTATTTGTAGAATTTAAGCTTGATACTTAAATATCGATTTAAAAAATTAGATTAAAAAAGATAAGATAGTAGGTACTTTGGGGCTAAGTAATGATGCCGGTTACAACCATGAAGCTGTATTTTAAATACTACTGTCATCTTCTGAGGTCTTACCCTCTCTTTCTAACACAGCTGTATAAAAAGAGATGGTGAGACCTCATACACTGAGATATCACGTAAAATTTGCTTCAATTGATTAATACGAGTTCTAGCATCACCTGGACCTAATACTTAATGGTTACAACTAGGCATTGTCATGTAGAAGATCTCGGATGAAGTAATAATAGTTCCATGAGATAGATACACAATTAGACGCACACACGTACCCACAATGAAACTACTGCTTGCATTGTCAAGTTGTCAGTCAAACTACCTATCGCAGTGCGTTAATCAAAACATTAAAGTTATTAAAATTTATAAGTAAAAATGTCGAATTATATTATGAACCCTTTCATATTTGTAAAAACCAACTGTAAGGGATAAAAAACAGGATGGAATCATATTTCATACAAATTGGAAGCCATTTTTTTTTTCAATAAATCAAAATATATACACAGCAACACCAGTCCACGCACATGTTCGATAATACCGGCGTCGAGTTTTTTTTTCTATTCTGTTTGTTATTTAACTTTATTGTACACTTCAAAATATGTTTCTATAAAAGACGAACTTAATGCCTATGGCACTATCCGCCATTTTTGTTTTTTATTTAATCTAATATAAAAAATAACAACAAAAATATCCAACAACAAATTTGCGCTTATAAGTTTATTTAAAATTTATTTAATCTGAGTACAGTTGGAAATACGCCGAGTATTCGACTACTGTATTATGGATGCCCTATTATAGTCTTACAAATTGCCTCGAGCGTGTTGAGAGGAAAGGTGTCATGAAATGTTTTCATAGTACGAGCTTTGGAACGAGCAGTATAGACTGAAAATAAAGCTACACAGAGTTTTTCAATAAATCATGTAAGTCTTGGAATCGCCACATGTTATACAAGGGTTTTAATCAAAATCATTGATTTTTCCATCTTCAGTTTCTAATTTTAGTGCAGTAAAATATTCCTCGCGTTTAGCCAGTTACCCTTTTGAATAATAGACCATCTGTCATTCTGCCAGGCAGTTTGTAAAAGGCGAACTAGCCTATTAAATATACTAGACCGTAGTCCCACGAACAAACTTTTCTTGATTAATAACAAGCTGAATTTTTTGGAAAGAGCTTCGTTTTGACGAGACAACCATTTTCTATCGTTTTTCTATTTTCAAAAAATCTCGAATCGGGTTAATATTAAAGTTATACGGGTTTAAAATTTTGAATCGGTGAAGGACAATATCTATTAATAAAAATAATTATTTTTCGACTTTAATCGCTTGATTGTATTATGGAAAATACGATGAAACTTTTGTCCTACACATTCAATGGATTTTCTGACGAGTCCTCCATTCTAAAGTTACGTAATTATGAGATTTTTAAACTGATATTAATCAATTTCAAAACAACCTAATTTTCTCACAACAGCTTGTTAATTATTATTATTGTAATTTATGGGTAACATTGTTCTACACGTAAAGTGAAAACTTTTCTTAGTATAGCGCTTTAAACTTTCCTTTTTTTCTATCTTTATTAGTTACCCGATTCGAGATTTTTCGGACATAGAAAAGATGGTAGTCTCGTCAAAACGGAGCTGTGAACAGCTCCGTTTTGACGAGATAATTAATTATTGCAGCAGCAGCAGCAATAATTAATTATTGTGAACAGCTCTTTTATTAATTTTTATTAAGAACAGTTTGTTATTAATCAAAAAAAGTTGTTTGTGGAACCACGGTCTATACGTGTCGCTACCGACGTCGATTCTGGGTGGTTGACTTCCACAACGTCATGCCTAGTTTGGTACTACCACATTACTTATTCCTACCGTAATAGCGTCAATGCTACTGGCGTATTCTGGTTTGGAGGGTAAGGTAGCCGGTTAACTTTTGAAAGTGACATTATCATCTCGCAATACGGATAGAACGCGTAATCTTCGGTGTTCTTAGGCAACTGTTGTCTCTTTCCATCAGAAACCATATTTTCAGTAAGCCTAGTTTCTTTCTTAAATATTATTAGTCAAAATTTTTAGAAATCTATGTCATTTGTGATTTTTGACATTGATATTCTCGGAAATTTTGTATTGCTGCTCGAACTCATGGACACGAAATATATATTTTGCCTTCGATTTATTGTGTTATTAGTTATTGTATTCAGTGTTATGATATTATACAGGCTTAGCACACATTGTTCCGCCGCGCCGTATCCACAATCAAAACTCAGTACGAAATAGTTCATTATGCCCTTAGATCAAACAAATTTTTGAAGTTATACTTCTTTCTTGCAAATTTCTTGCAAATAAATTGATTATTATTATTATTATTTTGGCGTATTAAAAAAATGATGAGTATTTTTTTACGATACGGGCGCACACCGTCACGAAAAACCGCCACCATGAAATTAGCTAGTCAACATTTTAGTTATTTAATTATATCATTATTTTATGATATTTAAATAAAATTTATTTAACCAGATAATGGTTTTAGTTAAACTTTCTATTATTAGTATCGTTTTATAGGATATCATTAAGAATAAATTTTTTAGAGATTTCTATCTTGTTACGCCAAGAAGTATAACTTCTCACGTTTTTTTTTTGATCTGAGGTTAATCCTTCATTTCGTTCAAACACTGTCTCACACTGACGATTCTTAAATTGGTTAAAAATGTAGCTTTTATTCCACAACATGAAAATTAATCTTATCATCTAGTTTTAAAGCATATAGGTTTTGTTTCAATTTTATTTTAAACTAACTGTTGCCAGCGACTTCGTCCGCGCGGACTTCGTTAACTCCGCACAGCACCTTCCCGCTAGGTGATAGCGTGATAATATGTAGTCTATATGTTGACCCGACCTGTTAGTATTATTCATCCAAAATTTGAAGTAAATCCATGCAGTACTTTTTGTGTTTACCCCGAACATACATACAGACAAACAGTCAAACAGATAAACAGACAAAAATTCTAAAAACTATATTTTTGGCTTCGATATCGATTGTAGATCACGCCCCAAGTATTCTTTTAAAAAAATATTCAATGTACAGTTTTGACTTTCCTACGATTTTATTATATGTATAGATATAGATTGTTTTTTTATCTATATGTAACGTATAACGTATCTATATGTAAAATATTTTACCCTAAAGTTTTGAATTTCACGTCACTAAAAACTCGAATCTAAAAGTACGATAGCATAACTAAAACGGTCAAACAAAGACTAAAATAACACATATACGTTCGTTTAAAAAACTATCAAAGCTTTGTGCAGCTGCGGGTTTTTAGAATTTTCACAGAAAACATTTTTTATGGCATTTGACGGAAAGCAAGCGCAAGGTTTTCTTGATGGAAAATGACAAGAGTCGCCTATAGACAACAGTGTCATTAATAATAATAATTAAGAAGATTCCTCTCTCTGTCACCCTGACCACTGGCGGCTTAACTATAACGTTTCCGTTGGTGGAAAACCTACTTTGTCATATTTATTTTTATAATATTTTATTTTTTAATAATATTATAAATATAATAAAATAAGAATTTAATGTAAATAAAGGGACAATAATAATATTATAATGATTATTTAATAATAATAATAATAATAATAATAATTTCTTTATTTGCAATAAATAGGGTACATAATTAGATCTTATTTAACAATATGTTCTTTATTCCTATTTTGCCCTTTTTGTGGCGTGCAAATGTTACAATGTGTTACCCTCACTAAAATCGAAGAAATACTAGGTATATGATGTTGGATAGCCACTAGAGTAATACCAAGTCCAATTAAAACATTTGCTACTAGTCTGGAGAATTTTTTAAATACGATAACATTTTTATTTAATTTTATTATTGTTTTTTTTTTTTTTTTATAGTTCTATCAAGCCATTACCACCAATCAATTTTTCCTCTCGAATTTACAGAGTAATAATAAATTTAAAAAAAAACACATGTCATTTATATATCAAATTGAAATTAAACAGTTATTAATGTCTACAATTATAAAATTGATGCAAGAGTACATAACTAATATAATTATATTTAATTTTGTTTTTTAATTGTTTATTGAGAATTTAATAGAAATATTAGATGCATATACCAAAATGTCATAAAATGAATGTCATGTGAATAATACTAAAATGTCATAATAAATAATTTTAAATGTCATATAACAAGAATCATATAATTAATATTTTTTAATGAATACAAAATTAAAAACCATTTACAATTAACACTATAATTATTATATAGGTCATATGTTTGATAATAAGTTAAAATTTTTTTAAATCAAAGAATTCTTGTAGTGAGTAAAATGTATGTTGCAGAAGCCATTTTTTTAATTTATTATATTGTAGGTTACCTGGCAGCTCTCTTATCTCTTTAGGTATATTATTATAAACTCTTATAATAGTTACATAACAACTTTTTTCAAATATTTGAGTTTTACAGCTTGGCATCATCAGCCTTGTAGGATCTCTATACCCAAGCCTAGATTTATTCTTTGCCACATCAAACAGCTCATTATACTTATTAACAAAACGAGCAACTTCTAATATGTATATACATGTTAATGTAAGAATATTATTATTTTTAAATAAGGGCTTACAGCTATCTAACGGGCTCACGTTAAATATAGCTCTTATGCATTTTTTTGGGTTAAAAATACACTGTTACAGTTGGGTGAGTTCATCCATAGTATCAGCCCATATCTTAGAAGAGAGGTAACATATGCATAATAGGCAGTAAGAGCAGCATCTTTCCCGATGGTTTGTCTTATTTTACGTAGTGCGTAAACATATTTACTTAGTTGGTTGCATAGATTATTTGTATGAGATTTCCAATTACAATGTCGATCAATATAAATACCAAGGAATTTAGTTTCAAGCGTTTCAGAAATATAATGTCCATCATATTCAACTTTTAGAATTTTAGGAAATGTATTATAATGTAGAAATTGTATCATCTTAGTTTTAGTTATATTTACATTCAAATTGTTTGCAGTAAGCCACTGAAATACTGCTTTAATAGATTCATTAACTTCTATTTGGATATTTTTATTATTTTGATTGCAACCAACTACAAGTGATATATCATCCGCGAATTGAATACATTTATGATGTAGTATATTGGGTAAATCGTTTGTACCAAAGAGAAATAATAATGGACCCATTACACTACCCTGTGGGACTCCACTCTGACTGCGAAGAGTATCAGATTTATATGTTACTAATTCTTGTCTGTTATTAAGTCGTGTTATTTCGACATATTGTTGGCGGTTAGTCAGATAACTCTCAATCCATTTAAGAGCAACTCCTCTGATACCATACTTTTCACATTTATTGATCAATTTATTATGATTAATACAATCAAAAGCTTTACTCATATCAAAAAAAATAGCAACAACATCATTTTTCTTGTTAATATTCTCTGCAATTGTTTTCATGAGTGAGAAAGCTGCCAATGTAGTGGATTTGTTTTTTTGAAAACCATATTGTTCTTTATGTATTATATCATTTTTGTTTATGAAATTCACTAATCGTTTATGCATGGCTTTTTCAAATATTTTTGAAATTACTGGGACCAAAGTAATTGGTCTATAGTTGTTAACATCATCTCGATTACCTTTTTTAAACATTGGTTTTACTACAGATATTTTTAATCTATCTGGAAATACTCCTTGCAAAAATGATTCATTTATCAACCATGACAATATATTGGAGATGATATTAGCAACGTTTCTAATAATTTTAATAATAATAGTAATATATTATACTCCTCTCTGAAAGTTTCAGGACGGAATCCTTGTTTTAAAACAAAGAAATGAAAAAAAAAACACAAAATTCATAATATTATTATGAATTAGTGGATAAATTGCACAAATATATATTATAATAAACACCGAAACTCAGAAATAAAAATATCTATACTCATCACACAAATATTTGTCCCTGTCGCGAATCCTGACGCGAGTCCCGTTGATTTGTGATTAACCTAATCACTCAACCGCTATACTAATAATAATAATGGTGAGCATTCGACCGACAGACGGACATGTATGTATAAATGTCTGGCCTTAAACTAAATCAGAACATAACAGCGAAAAGTTTTTTTTTGTATCGATATGGAAGTGCTTGACCATTCACACTTGTAAGCTCAGATGCGGAATGAAATGGAACGCGCTTCACTAGAAGGTACCTGTTCACTTTTCCCTTGAAGAACCCCAGGTTGTACTCTTCGGAAAACACACTCAGGAAGCATATTCCAGTCCCTTGTGGTTCGGATCAAGAATTTCGAGTCGAACCGCTTTATCAGGGTACTGGGAACGTCCACTATGTGGCGATGCCTAGTATCTGTGCGTCTCGACGATCGATAGAAAAACGGGGATGGCGGAATTAAGTCATGCAATTCCACAGCGCACTCTCCAAAGTGTATCCGATAAAAGACCGATAGACTAACCACTCTGCAGCGACGAACGAGACTCTATTTAGCCTACCAGATCATCGTTGTTTATGAGCCACTTGGCACGCCTCTCTATCGCTTCAAGCGTCTCCAGCTGGTATTTTGCGGATCCATTCCAGAGGTGAGAGCAGTATTCCATAATAATAATATAAATAAGACGTTGACATAGACAGATCGAGATATTGCGGAACTCTATCACTTAGTAAGCATGTAGGCAGTGCCTTTTACGAGCTGTCTGGAAGAATGACAGATGATCTAAACTTCTTACTCGTATATATTTCATCTATGATCTATTGACATACATACATACACACATATCTTCATGCCAGATCCCTTACGGAGTAGGCAGAGAGAACCTAGTGCCACACATCACGATCCTTGCAGGCTTGTCTCGCTTCCTCCACATTCATCACTCTCTTCATACACACACGCCGGTTGCGAAGACTCTTGACACCACCTTCGGACAGTACTCGATCAATCTGATCGTGGTATGTCAGTCTTGGTCTTCCCCGGTACCTACATCCTTCCACATTCGCATTGTATATGTGTTTTGTTAACCTTTCATCTACCATTCTTTCTACATGTCCGAACCAACGGAGCATGCTATTTCTCATCTTTACACCGACACTTTCTTTCAAACCTAACCTCTCTCTCACTTCGACATTACGAACCCGGTCCGCGATTGTCACACCACATGTTTTTCTTAGCGACCTCATCTCAACCGCATTGATTCCACTTTCATGCCCTTTCTGACATACCCAACTCTCACTTCCATACAATAGCGTTGGGATAAGCACATGATTATGCAGGTCTAGACGAGCACCCTGACTTAAAATTGCGCTATTAAGTAATCTCACTAACGCTCCATTCACTCTGTACCCTGCACACACTCTTCTTTCAACATCAGCGGTGTACCTTCCATCCCTGCTAAAAGCACATCCAAGATATACAAACTCATCCACTTGTTCTAGCACTACATCATGTACCCCAACTCTTACATTCGTTCTGGTTGCTTCTCTTTCAAATACTAAAACTTTAGTTTTCTTCGCATTCAAATGTAAGCCCATACTCTTACAATCCTGAATTATAACTGTGACCAGTGTTTCAGCTCAGATGGAGTTGAGTCTAGAAGTACAGCGTCATCTGCATAAAGCAGGCAGTTCACCACTAGATCACTCATGCGCATTTCCACATTCAATGATCTCAATCTTTGGAGACACTTATCCAGATATAGAATAAACAGACGAGCTGACAACACACAACCCTGCTTGACGCCGATGTTGACATCGAACCAGGGCGATATGTTGCCGTCCACCCGCACACATGCTTTGCGATCCCAGTACATGGATTGCAAAGCACACAGCAGACGCCCATCTATTCCATAACTGGGTAAAATGTCCCAAAGTTTCTTTCACACAACTCTATCAAACGCTTTTTACAAATCCACAAAACCGCAAAAAACCTTCTGGCCGACAGCCAGATGCTTCTCTGCGATATTGCGAAGTGAGAAAACTTGATCCATACATCCTCTTCCAGATCTGAAACCCTCTTGTGCCTCCCACAACATTCCCTCGGACTTCCTTTGCATTCTCCTTTCAATGATCTTACCATACACCTTCGATGCTAAGCTGATCAAATTGATGGCCCTATAGCTGTTGCAGTCTATACGTGAGCCCTTGTCTTTATACAAGGGCACGGTGACCGCGCGCCACCAGTCTTCAGGTACTCTACCGGTCCTCCAACATGTATTGCAGAGGACCCAAAAAGAGTCCCAGACGGCAGGACCACCGTATTTGATCATCTCAGCAGTCATCTTATCTATTCCCGCAGCCTTTCCATTTTTCATACTTCTTGTCGCCCATATGATCTCTTGCATAGTAATTTCCTGGCATGCTTCCACAGACTCTGAATCACTAACTGAGTCAGAGACGGAGGCAGCGTCCTGAACAGCATCATACATATCTCCAAAATATTCACTCCATCGTTTTAACACGATTTCTGTGCTTGTAAGAATGTTACCATCCGTAGATTTAATCCTATTCATTCTGGAGGCTGCCGAACAACTCCTAGACTTCTTCACCTCCCTCCAAAAAGTTTGGTGTTTGCCTCGAAGTTGCTCGCCAATCTCTCTTCCGCTTTCAAACATTCTCTTTCACGCTTTTCTTTCACTAAGTGTTTAGTGGAATTCTTACAACAACGATACAATTCTTTCTTCTTGTCTTTCATACTATCATTCGCTTGCAAACATGATACATAGTCTAGCCATGCTTTCTTCTTTCTTTCAATCGCAGCTTTCACTTCATTATCCCACCATGTTTCACCTTCCATTGACTTGCACAGTTTTGCACTATCACATACTTCTTTCGCGGTTACTATCATACTTTCTTTCAAAGCTTTCCAACATTCGTCTACATCCAAGTCCGGTAGGTTCACTTTCGCCAACCTATCTCGAACCTGAATCTCATACATACTCCTTATACTTGGATCTTGCAACTTTTCGTTCTATATCCTTTCAAGCTCTCCGAATGGGACACGCTGTCGCCAATGTCTCCACTTCTTAAACAGACCCCTATATCGGCTTACTACCAAATAGTGGTCCGTTTCCAGATTAGGACCTCTGTAGGCGCGCGTATCCATTATACAACTGCGGAGTCTACTATCAATCAAAATCAGATCTATCACACTCTTTTGGTCATTCCTTCTCCACGTATACAAATGTATGTCCTTATGAGGGAATAATTGTGTTAGCCACATGAAGTTTCCTTTCCACGCATAAATCCACAATGTGCTTACCGGCGTCGTTCACTCTACTGTCACCCATCCATTTAAATCACCACACAAAATGACTCTTTCATTGTCTCAACCAAATCCAGAACATCCCTTACAGAATCCCAAAACTTTTCCAGGTCACTGGGGGACGAAGAGCTTTCCGGTGCATATAACGCGACCAAAAAGACTTTCGTGTATCCCAGTTTGATCCGGACCCAGAGAAGTCTCGAGTCAGCCATCCCATAATCTTTCAGACCAGAGACTTATCGTGACGATAGAAGAATACCTACTCCGGCGCCAGCATGATCGCTCTGGGGCACACCAGACCACAGAGCCAGACGAATCGGTACGCGTCGCCTCCAGGGGATGCCCTCATCCGCACTGCGGTACTTATTCGGGCCAGAATTGCAGTCTAGTGGACTAGCAGGGGTCGCGACGAGCACGCTTCTGACCAATGACAATTTAAGGACCTAATATTTAATTTTTTAGAGGACACAATTTTATTTTTGAGATATGTGTATGGGGTCAAAAGAAGCTGAACCCCAAGTTTGTGGTGTTGTCGCCTTTGTCCCCCGGCCACCATCTTGGAAAAAGGGGTGCAAACACCTTTTTCGCAATGTCTTGGAAAATATGCGTTCTAACAAAAAATCGTAAGAACATAATTCTTCTTCTTTCTTCTTTAATTTTAAATTTAGGGCAAAATGTTATAGGAACATATTTGTAGGCAAAGCGATTTGCTACAAATAATGTTTTTTACGAATTTTTTGTAAGAGGCATAGTTTCAGAGATATCGCGAAAAATGTGTTTGCACCCATTTTCAAAGGTCTCCCACCTTTGAAAAAGGGGTGCAAACACATTTTGCCGGGGGACAAGGCCGGCAACAACTTGGGGTTCAGCTTTTATTGACCCCTCTTGCTTGTAATGTCATAAGTTAATGATAAATATCTATTTTCAGACAAGTTTATGGAAAATACAATACTATATAAGTATATAATAATATGGGAATACATAGTTTTCTAATTAATAATGCTGTCAAAATAAATGAAGTTATTAATGTAGGTGACCAGGCCGAACGCTCCTAGGAAACCCGCCAGTCTCCTTTAAAGTTACTTTAACTTTACTTCCCTTTTTAAGATTATTGCGCGCATAAAATATTGATGTTTAGCGCAGAAAAATCTAAAATTGAGATTTTAGGGCTGCGTCTCATACGAATAACGTAAGTTGATTTTGTTTATTGTGAACTCAAATTCTTATGCTTGTATAAATAACTATACATTTCATGTCCAAAACTAAATCAAATACTTTAAGGGGATTAATTTCCTAGTTTGTTTCAAACTAAACCTCGCTAAAACTAAATTTGTTGTGTAAAGTTTAACTTTATGAAAATATTTATTCATACATAAGCGTCGGTACTTAAACGTTAGGACGATTTTAAAAATATAAGATATGGCTTTAAGCAATTCACAGCAATAGGTTCGGGTCCACTAAAAATAAATCGTATATATTGTAGTTTTCAATGATTAAGATATGGAAATAATAATAAACTAAAATGTCATAGAAGATAAGGAATAATACCATTGTTAGGAAATAAATTCGGCAAAAATAGACATTAAGTCACGTGACAGTAAACACAAATTTGGAAGCGGTTCGTCACACCGTGGTAAAACGTCGTCTTGATGATTTCATTTTCATAGAAACCACAAAGTATATAATGTAGATATTACCACGGCGTGATGTCATTAGGACGCCATAAAATTCTGGAGCGTTTTTCGCGGTAAATTTTAATTTCAATTTTTGAAACGTGATTTTTTTATTATAATGTACGTTATTTAACTAATTAAATAGTTTTTATAATAAAAAAAACAATAATAATAATATCGTAAGACAAATTACACAAATTTATCTAACCCCAACGTAAGTAAATTATATGTTTGTGTTATGGGTGTTAGTCAACGATACTAATACATAGAAATACGTATATAAATACTGTTATATACATATTACACACCCAGATCCAGAAAAAACAACATCTATGCTCATCACACAAATATTTGTCCCTGTTAGGAATCGAACCCAAGCCCCATCGATTTATAGTTAGGTTTGCTAACCACTGGCTAATGAGACGGTCTCTGAGTTTGTGGGTTTTATAAGTTTTATGGTTAATATTAGGTATATTATAGGCTATATAAGGTTAATTGTTAAGCAGTTTTTCAAATTTCTGTAATGGTTTCTTAAAATAGTCATTTTGAGAAACCATTACAGAAATTCTTCTTTTCTTAAAATAGGAAACCACCAAAAAGGTAATCGCTAGTTGTCTAGTCAAATTGTTTATAAATGACTAGTGCACGGCCGTTAAATCTTATATTTAATACGAAATATTTGAGTCCTACGGGATTATACAATTAGCAGTAATGTTTTTTAGTTCCTTAATGTAGCATTATCCCTATTTTTATAATTTCATGTACTGTGTAAATGTGTAAATTCGTTTTCCATAGTACGTACAAGCTGGTATACTTAAAATATACCAAATATAATGCGAACAACATATATAAATTACCATTCAAATGCGCTACACCGTTAAAAATACATTTTCCATTATCATTGAAAGAATTCCCGAGGTTTCATTTTCACATATTGCAGATCTTTTCGGCATATTTAATTTACATTCTTTTTTCATAACTGCGACAATATTTGCGTATAACCTATTTTCGTATTCATTAAATTCTACCTGTTGAATATAATTATATTGATATTGCTTGTTTCAAAATATTTTTTTCAGATGACGAGCGTAATGAATATATTTTTACGCTTTTGATAAAATTATATTAAACGTATCTTTGTTTTAGTTTTATTACATAAGAAAATTATAAATTTACACGTAGAGATCATTACACAAGGTAAATTTATTAATGTATTTCTATATATTAAGATCGTTGACAATTGCATATTTTGGGTTTAGATCAATTCTTGTAATTAGTCCACTGGTGATAATTATATTATTAATTAATATAATTGAAAGTCGGCCTAATACTAGTCATTCTCACATACAAAGGGTTCCATATACAATGATTAGAGCACAATATTTAAACTATTTAAAATGTTTGAGAAAAAGGGTGAGTAATGCCAATAACACATAGTTCTAGTATAGGTCATATTATATAGTTTGCTAGGTCATATTATGTCATTGCGAAATTAAAGGAACTCTAAAAGTTAAATGCTTTTTATTGGTCATCGCATCGTCTGAGCATAACTAGTCTTATTTACTGTTTTGTATGGTCTTAATTTTCTAAATAAAACTAAAATTGATAAAAATACGCCCGACATGGGATATAACGTTCCATAAATTCTATTCTATATCCTATTTCTATGTTTAAGGCAATTCGGGACACTCTTTCCGATTGTACTGTATGCGGTTGATTGCAATCCTACGAGTTTAGGTAGCTCCCAAAAGAAATCTTAATGTCCTTTATAAATGCTTTTATTAATAATTCTAACTGTAAGTGTGTTTTAGCATTTATCTCGTGTTGGGGAAAACTTTAAAAACTTAACAAAAAAATGTTTACATGACAAGATATGAACCCACGACCTTGCCTCGGTGGGGTGTGCTCTATCGAACTAAGCCATGTATGGAATGGTTCAATGGAACAAAACTTGTAATAAGTTCCGTTGATTATACTGATCGTTACGTACACATACGTATATCTATACATATGTATAATAAAACTGCAAGATGTCGAATTCTGCACGTTGAAGATATTTTAAAAAATTTTTTTGGAAGGCACTATTTAATCGATACTGAAGCGAAAACTGTATTTTTTTAAATTCTTGTCCTAGTTAAATGTGTTTATCGTTACAGATAAAATTTAAATTTAAAATATTGATCAATACTTTCGTGATTTTAACTATGTATGTATGTATTTAGCCACTTATCCCGTGATAAAAAACATATTTATTTTGTCCTTTATATTAAACCCTGAACTAAACTATCAAATGAGCCAATCAAGTATCTTAGACATTAAACTTAATATGATACTAAAAGTTACAAAGAAAAAGAAAATTTATTTCAGTGTTATCGATGGCATATCCTATTTATTGTACAGTAATCTTTGAAAAAAGCTTAACCTTCCCTATGAATACTAATGGTAATTATTCTGTCCTTTATCATTGATCTCTGATTAAACTATCCCTTGAGTTAATTAACGCCGTTCATCCAAGCCGTTAAAATTATCTATTGAATCTATAAGGTATTGATAATGGCATTCCAAAAGCAAAATATCTTTTAGATAATATTGAAAACGCATTAAAGACATCGTAAACCTTAAGTCTAGACCAAACTTTCTCATAAAATCCACGTTTCTTTAATGTAGGATGCCGCTGCTAAAATAGAAAGAAATGTCTATTTATATCTTTTCGGTTTTATTTGAATAGTACATCATAAAAGAAGTTATTTCATTCCATGGTTCAGGCCCATTTGAAGAATAGACCATCTGCCATCCTTTTAGGCAGTTTATAAGAGGCGAATAATTAGCTATACGTGTCACTACCATTGTGACTATTACGTGGTAGAGTTCTACAACCTCTCGTGCGGATATTTGCCATTTTACCTTCTCATCTATTCCTGCTACAATAGCGTCAATGATTGTTATTGTCATTTTTCAGTTTGGAGGGTAAGGTAGACTTATGAATGTGGCATTGCCATCCAGCTACATGGATAGTAACGCACTGTTAACAACTTTGGTGTATATGATGGCTTATCTTTAATCAGGAGAGCCATCTGCTTCTTTGCTATCTAATGATATTAAAAAATATATGGTATAACGTAGAGAATATATTTAGATAAAATGTTTTTCTACAATGGTATCCTAGATCATAATATACACAACCTCTACAATTCACAGCTTTCATCGCTTAACAAGAGTATGTTGCATCCGTCCACTTACCGGCTTAAAGGGCATTGAATCGAACTCCGTTAAGCAAAATGCCGATATCAATTTGGTCTAGGCGAGTGCCATCAATTCTGTTGGAACCGATATTCTGTACCTTTAGATTTCAATGCGATTACGACTAGAACGGCTAATGGAAGGAAAATATTCCAGTTGAAATACTAAAACATTACCTTATATTCGAAAAACAAGCACAGAAACAGAAAAAAGCAAACAGACCAAAAACAAACGAGACTTGAAAGACATTTTTATCCTATTTATATTGCAAACTTTAAAGTTAATTATCCGGATGTTTTTAGCTCAATCGTGTTGACATAGTTTGATGAAATCAGATAATTTTTAGTTTACAGGTTAGGTAGCCTATACTATTATTATAATATCTATTCATGATCGCGTGTGATTCACAAAAATCTTTGCTTTTGTCACCTAAGGAGTTGCAGAGTATAGTAGTAATTATAGCAATTGCGCGATATGCTGCAACCCTTAAGGTTCTTGCAGTTATTCTAGTAGGTTTCCAACTACAAAAGTTATAGTAAAAGAATAGTTGAAGTGTATCTTACCCAGCCTTGTTAAAATGGCCAGAGTCCTACAAAACTATAACTTCAGACGAAATAGGTTAATTGAATAATTTTGAAAAACTAATTAATTATTAACTTACCTTATTAGGTATATTAACCAATAATTTTGTTACATAACGTACATTTATAATAAAAACATTGTGTTTTAAAATTAAAATTAAAATTCACCGCAAAAAATCTTCTGGACTGCCATGGCGTCCTAATAACATCGCACCGTGGTAATATCTACAATTCATACTCTGTGGTTTCTATGAAAATGACATCAAGATGACATTTAACCACGATGTAATGTAACGCCTCCAGATTTGCGTTTACTATGACTTCTATGACTTATTATCTATTTTTTACCAAATTCATATCTTAAAAATATTATTACTCCTTATCTTTTATAACATATAGTTTAATTTTTTGTTATCTTCAGATCATAATTAATCATTAAAAACTAAAATATATCCGATTCATTCTTAGTAGACACAAGCCTATTATCAAATTATTTTAACGCAAAATAAACCGATATTAGAATTTAATGCACTCTTTAATAGCAATTATATTTAATTTTTTTTTGTCTCCTTAAAAAAAAATAATATACAAATTACGAAATAAACTCACAAACTACTTTTGCGTCAGATCTTGCAATAGTGTTTTAAAGATTGAGAGCAAGTACCAACTCGCTGTACGAATGTTACATGGAAGTGAATTTCACAGCCTAACTGCATTAACAGAAAAATAATCGGAGAAGAATTAAAATTTTAGGAAGGGAAATGTAATCTGTGTAATCTGATATTAGCACGGTAATCGCTACACGGGGAATAAAGTGAAAACGCTCACGAAAATAAATTTTATTTTCGTTGTGTACGTTTCTGGGGTTACTTTTATGTTTTTGTAAAAAATCGATTTTCAGGTATTTAAAGTGTTACTTGTTATTTGTTCAGACTATTTGAATGTGATTATAATAAACATTAACGGAAAATCTTCGTCGTCTTCATACTTTATTAATCAATGTTGATAATAACACTACACAGAGCTGAGGGCAACCGTCAAACACCAAGTAATATTGAAGTTACAGCAAATTGTTTGTGTTTTCGTATTGTCTCAACATAGCAGGTCAACGTTTCGAGCAAGCTTTAATATTTCATTAAGCAGGGTTTATGAGTATCCTTTAAGTAAAGTCTGAAACATGTCCTTCCTTTGGGTATAGTGAATATTATATCTTTAGTTAATCTAAAATAACTGTACCCGCGACTTCGTCCGCGTGGAAAAATTACTAAAATAAAAATCTAAGTTACTCCTTATTACCGTGGTTTGAAAGATCCGTCCCAGGGTTTTACCCGCATAGTTCCTGTTTCCATGGGTTTCTGGGATAAAAACTATACTATGTCCTTTCTCAAGCTATCTTTGTACCAAAGAACACTGGCCACGCTTCATACATCACTTGGACTCATAAATAGAATATCATGTCTTATAATGAAATTAGTGTCAGAATTGTGGTTTTATTATTTAAAAACAAGTTTCATTTATGAATGTATCTAAAGAAGTATTAATAAAATGATATTTCAACTTTTTATAAATTACTGACATTTTGTAATACGAGTTGTCAGTTTTGTCCATGTGGAAGTGAAGAGTGGGCGTGCCGCGTGCATCACTATTATGCGCTGTTACTCTAAATTGCCTTAGTGAAACTTACCATATCTTTAGGAGATAGTCGTCGTGCGAAAATCTATTATACACTGAATTATGCCGTATTGTGCCATCCTTGAATGCAGAAATGATAGTAGAATACAGATGACTAAAAATGGAGATATTTCATATCATCCGAATGTACAATTTTCATTTTATTTTAATTAAATTCCTGATTTAATATAATCTCTATTGATATAATAGAAAGTCAAGCTAAAATCAGCCGTACACCTTACATACAAAGTTCATTTTAGGTTGACCTAATTTTTCTAGAATACGTAATGACAGTCATTACGTATATCGTTCTAGAAAGTTCTCTACTCAAATATGACCAACTGAAAACTACGGAAAAATCAATACTGCCATCTATTGTAGAATAGCGAAACTATTTAAGATTATAGTTTCACTATTGTACAAACAGATAAGTCTATTTTCAATAGACTAAAAAAGGACGTAAATACTCTTTTTTGTAGCAAAATAAAATTTATTGTAACGCAGTTTGGTATATTTTTGAATGTTCTGTTTGTGTGTTTCGGATTATTGTTGTTTAATATGAAAACGACCAATGAAACAATGTTTGAATTAGTAGTTTATATGCAATAATGCTTATTTTATGTGTGAGTATGGCGATTGCGGTCCTGATACAAATGTTTGTACTTGCCAATTCCGCTTGTTCTATGTTTCATGGTTTTGTCGTATTTACATTTATCACAATATTATCTTAATGGACAAATGAGCTTAAAATATTCTATATTTTGATAAATAAAATTAAATAACAATATATAATTACTTTTACTATTTTCTTCCTAAACAATATTTTACAGCGGTGATGAGACCACTGTTTGATACTTTTTGATGGACACTTCTATTCACAGAGGTGGTTCTCCTTCCTCTATACTCCATCTGTAAAACAAGAACATTCAACATGGCGGAATTGTTTTTTTTTTGTAATTACGTGGAACCATATTGCTTCATCCGTCGAATTGCTCACTATGGAGACTTACAAAAAATGTATTACATTTTTTAAATATATCTATCGAGAATTTCTATATTGCTAGTTTATATTCAAAAAAATACCTATTTTTTAAGGTATATTACGATCTCAGACAAGACAAAGACCGTTGTAGCCAGCCTTCTTTCATTCAAATCGGTGCAGTGGTAGGTATAAGCGTGACGAAGAGACAGACAGGCAGACAGACAAACAGAGTTACTTTCGCATTTATAATATTAGTATGGATAACGTTTTAGCCCGTGTTGATACAGACCCCTTTTGAAGAATAGATCTGTCATTCTGCCAAGCAGTTCGTAAAAGCGAACGAATGCCTATACGTCTCACTACTATCGTAACTACTATAGGGATGATTACCGCCTTACCTATTCCTGCTGCAATAGCATCAGTGCTATTTGTACCGTTCTGTAGTTTTTGCGTGATCGAGTAACAAACATTCATCGATACATCCGTATATCCAAACATCCAAACTTTCGCATTTATAATCTTACATATGTCGCAGTGAAATTGTAAGTACCGTTAGATTATAATTTACCTAAGTGATATAATTTAACTGCTAACCTAACCTAACCAAATTATAAAATCCCTAGGTAGATTATAATCTAACGGCTATTGATAATTTCACTGCGACATATATAAAATTATCGTGTCACACTATTCGTTCCCGCACTCCTCCGAAATGGCTTGACCGATTCTCATGAAATTATGTGAGCATATTGAGTAGATCTGAGAATCGGCCAACATCTATTTTTAATACCCCTTAGTGATAAGGATTGTCCACCCTTAACATAAAAAAAGTATCTTCACGCCCGTATCTCCGAAGTGGTAGGCAGAGGTACAACAAGTGCACCCACGATTAGCCGAAAATACCTGTTCCCAAAAATGTAATAGGTGGCAAGCCTATCGCCAACCGGACACTTTTCAATCCCGGGCAACTTTGTGTTCCTCAGAAAACTGAAAAAAAAAACACTTTTTGGAACGAAGTTCCTTACGGCAGGCTTGGAGGGGATAGGGATTTTGCTGCGCGACCGAACTGAAAAAAATGTGATAGTAAAAGCGTAAGAAAAATGCGTGGAATAAAAGCGTTAAATGAGACGTGCGCAGGCGCGACAGTCGCGTACACAAGCGAGTAGTGCCGTTTAGCCGAAGGAAGTTCGTTCCTACCTGGTGTCCCGCGACACCACATCATTTTTTTTTATGTGCCCGACTCGGGAATCGAACCCGGGACATCATGTGGTCAACGCCAACGCTAGACTACTAGACCATAGAGGCGAGAACATTTTTTACTTAGAAAGGAAAAATTAAAGAAAAATACAAATCCTCAATCTTAGAATGTTGTTTAGCAATGTTAAAATCTTTATTAATAATAGCTGACCCGGCAAACGTTGTTTTGCCATACATATCAGGAATCCATAGCAAACAAACAACGTGGCACGTAATTTATATAAGTATACGGGAATGTCGTTCCAGGCAGCCGAAGGGGCATTGAACTTATATGGTCAATGGTGGTTAAAAAATATTAAATATTCTAATTTTCCGCGCAATTTTCTTATTATTTTCTTTTATAAGAACCTTCTCCTGACAATTACAAGAAAAAAAAAATTAGTGAAACCGGTCCAGTGACCACGGAACACAGGGATTGAGATATACAGTGTGTAAAGAAAACCCTGTCCGATCTTTAACGGCATAGTTTGGTAGCTTATTACAATATTACAATCACATTTATGTTATTCTTAAATGCTTTTGATAGAAAAATTTTTCGCGATTAAAAAAAATATTTTAAATACTACATAAAAACTTTGCCTATGGCAACAAAATATGTAATAATTAAGTATAATGTGCTATAGTTTATTCAGAAATAAAATTTTAATTTTCAAAAGTAAATAATATGCTCTTTGAAATATGCCTCAGCCTAAAGCGCATGAAGTCACCATAGTCTTGCAAATATTAGGACAGGAATTGTATTATTGAAGTATCCGTTACTTCATCTTCACAAAAAAGCTTATTTGTTTTTGTAATTAGGATCATTTTTAATTATTACGAATTTTCTAATTGAGCTTAGTAAACCATTATTGCCTGTCTGTGTTCCAAAGGGCATGTAAAATCGTTGACATTGTTAATAGCTGTTAAACATATTAATAAGGTAATAATGACGATTACATCGATTGTCATCCAAACACGTTACCCAGCAAAACTGGAGATATGAGAAACGTTTCTATAGTTTTGCTGGGGTAGCACCAGTAGCATAATTGTAGTACTCTTACCGAAACTTCAACATATGAAAACAATTTTAATTTCAATATGACATTTTATTAAAACCAATTACTACTATAGCAGATATGTTTTTTCTAAAGAAAATATTGTACAATAAATCATATTGAAATCAAAATTAAAATGTCCTCATTCCAAGATAAATATAGTCTTCGTATTTTGCACGTGTAACAGCCGGGCCGCGGTTCCTTTGAGTCTGATAGGTACATGGAACAGAAAACAAGCGGAATTAGCAAGTACAAACATTTGTATCAGGACCGCGATCGCCATACTCACACATAAAATAAGCATTATTGCATATAAACTGCTAATGCAAACATTGTTTCATTATTCGTTTTCATTTTAAACAACAATAATCCGAAACACACAAACAGAACATTTAAAAATATACCAAACTGCGTTACAATAAATTTTATTTTGCTACAAAAAAAAGAGTAGTTACGTCCTTTTGTAGTCTATTCAAAATAGACTCATCTATTTGTACAATATTGAAACTATAATCTTAAATAGTTTCGCTATTCTACAATAGATGGCAGTATTGATTTTTCCGTAGTTTTCAGTTGGCCATATTTGAGTAGAGAACTTTCTAGAACGATATACGTAATGACTGTCATTACGTATATCTTTCTAGAAAAATTAGGTCAACCTAAAATTAACTTTATATGTAAGGTGATTTTAGCTTGACTTTCTATTACATCATTAGAGATTATATTAAATCAAGAACTTTATTAAAATAAAATGAAAATTGTACTTTCGGATGATATGAAGTATCTCCATTTTTAATCATCTGTATTCTACTATCATTTCTGCATTCAAGGATGGCACAATACGGCATAATTCAGTGTATAATAGATTTTCGCACGACTACTATCTCTTAAAGATATGGTAAGTATCACTAAGGCAATTTAGAGTAACAGCGCATAATAGTGATGCACGCGGCACGCCCACTCTTCACTTCCACTTGTTTTTTTTTTGTTTCATGGATAGGTATGATACACGATATTCTATTTGATTTTAATATCGATGATTTGATGATATTTTTATCCAGTCATTACAATTAGACTTTAAAATACAACGATTTATGAACAACACAGATTAAATCATGCAGAATGGTAAAATATAATATTGTGGACTGTAGGTACTAATATTTCTATAGCCGCTAGTATAAGTTACAAAAGGAGTCGCTAGTGGGCTCAAGTGAGTGGTAGCCGAAGTTATTAGATGAATATGCGGCTGTAGTTTGCTGTCCGTTGGGATTGTTGGCGGCATGTGATGTACATAGAGGCGTGCGTGGCGGACCGCCGGCCCGCGTCTGCGCCCCCATCACCGAAATCATCTGTTGTGCTAAGTCACAATAATGTTTGTGTGTTAGGGTCCTGCGTTTGTTAAATTTGAACGTTGTATTAAATCTACATAAACGCTCTCAATTCTCATGCTACCTAAAATTTCTAATAAGCTACAGGCAAATTAAAACCGAATTCGTTTTTAAAGATGATTGAGGCTACAAAGGTAAACTTCAAAACAAGCGATTACTGATACAAGGCAATGTTATTTTTTTTTAATTTACTGGCATTAAAATACAGATATATCTTCGGTCAAAAAACGCTCTAGGTTTCTCCTTTCCAAAAACATTAGTCTCTAAAAGTAGGCAGATAAAGTAGTAACCATAACTTGAACTTCACTACAGGAAGGACTACCAAGTGCTTAGTAAACGTTAACTTGACTTGAAACTGGGACCTTCTATCATGCTTATCAAAGCATGACATAGCATTCTTCGTAACCAAGCTCAAAAATTGCCAATAAAAAGGGATTTGCATTGATAAAAAGAGGGAAGAAAGAAGAAATTTTAGATTTGGACTAATGACGTTGGTCAGAAATATTCAGATGTAGATATCAACAGCGTGAGAATGATTTGATAATGAATGATAAAACATTCATCATGTTCATTACATGATTCGGCGAACATATTAAGTCGTCGGTTTGTTTTAACGCTATTGTTGAACGTCAGATGTCGGTACATTAAACGTGACGTCATGACGTTAAAATGATCACAGTAACCATTACTTAATAGCATTAGGTACACGAGGCTATTTAGGTAATTACGAATTATTTGCAGACATTGAGAGGTAATAATTACCACAAAAATAAATAAAAATAGATCTAAAAAATAACGATCGATAACAAGTAATCGAATTCAAGTATACACACTGTATATATATGGACTTCAATGATTCCCTGGACTTCAACAATTAATTAAAACCAAAATTAGCCAAATCGGTTCAGCCGTTCTCGAGTTTTAGCGAGATTTTATTTCCTCTTTAAACAGGGAAAAGACGACACAATTCCGTCTTAATCTTGTAAGGAACATCAATATTATTATAGTAGACTAGAACGCCGGTATCTACACAATAACATGACTGTGTTTATTAGAATAATATTATGCGATCGGAACGCTGGATATCCACTCAACATTTCCACTCAATCAATTTCATCAAAAGTAAACAAGTTTAGCTGGTAAAGATAATATTCGTGCTAAGCTTTGTAATATTAAGTGGCAAACTTACTTCTAATAAAGTATTAAATTTAAGTATTAGGGAAGGTAATATCTATACTTATATTATAAATGCGAAAATATGTCTGTCTGTGATCTTGATAATATTTTTTTTATATAATAAGATAGCAAATAAGCAGATAAGTCTCCTGATGGAAATAGTCAACCATCACCTATATGATCGCTATCGCCAAAGATGTTAATGGTGCGTTGCTATCTTTTGGTGAGGTCTAATACCACATGCATAAATTTACCGGCTACCTTAACGTCCAAACCGGAACACGACAGTGACAAGCATTGGCGTTATTACAGCAGGAATAGATAAGGTGGTGGTACCAGACCCGGGCGAGGCAATGCAGAAGTCTACACCTAGTAGTCACGATGGTAGTGACTCTCATAGCCAATCGGTTGCCTTTTACGACCTGCAGAACTGCAGTTGTCTTCAAACATGTATTGAATTCTAAAAAATTGGAAATAAGTTGGGCATACCAACTTTTTTTACAATTTTTAACTCGAGGATTCAAAACTTAGATGGGAAGAGACACTTTCTATCACTTAAGCAACAATTATCTACAAAATATTGGTAAAATAAAAAAAACTTTTTTATAAATTTCCATAACATTGATAAAAGATCTATCCAATGATACCCCACAAGGCTATGCTTTCTTGACATTTTTTCATCTCTCATTGTATGGAGATATACGGCCCTTAATAATGTTAATTTTTAATGTGCCGTAATTTGCCCCAGAGTGCCAAAATTATAAGGTTTCTATTTTTGTCATTTGACTACGGAAGCCTAAAAATCAGATTTTTGAAATTTTACAATTTTTGTCTGCCATGACCTTAGTAGCGCGATAATCGTTTGTTTGTTTTTGTACAATAAATATTGTGTATTTTTAAATTTTCAAATGGCAGCCTTATTCAAATACTTTCAAAGTTGGTGAAATTTCCATACCTTTCGTACCCGAGTAACTAGGTAGACCTTGACGGGCTTTGTGAAATCCCACACTGAAATACATAGGTATGAGATATACAGTAGACATTTCAGGTCTGATAATTTATGTATAGCTAGCCGCCTACCGGCTCTTGGAATAAATATTTATTTGACAGTTTTAGAAGCCCTTTTTTGGCCTGTACATATTTTATCTACGAATTTGCCTCATGCTGTTTATAACTCTTTTCTCATCCGTTATGATGCAAGTGGTTATGATAAATTAGAAGGAAATCCTATTACAGCTAAATCGCTACAATTATAATAATATTACGAAAGAAGGGAAGTGGAATTCATAATAATGTCGAATATCATCCGCTTGACTGAGTGACATCGCTGTGGTTCACTTATCGAACGATTTGTGTAATAAAATTGGAGAAATTTTCCTACGCTCAGTTAATATTGGAATATACTCGTAGATGAATGGTATTTGAATATATTGGCTTTCACAATTGAATATAAATCAGTATGAACGAATGAATAAAGGAATAAATAGGAGAGTAAATTAAATTGGTAAGTAAAATATCGACAAAGTTAAAATAAGCCTCAAATTCATGCTTTGTCTATAAATAAATGCAACTTTGTCGATATTTTACGTCGGACGATAGTAAGTAAAATATTGATAAAATTAATTAAGCATAAAAATCATGCTTAATTAACTTTGTCGATATTTTACGTAGGACGATAGTAAGTAAAATATCGATAAAGTTAATTAAGCATAAAAGTCATGCTTAATAAACTTTGTGAGATATTTTACTTAAACAACAAATGCTTTTATCACATTAATTAGTTTCTCCATGTTGATCTAGGCCCCTATTTGAAAAATAGATTAATTGCCTTACCGTTAGACATCTCGTAAATGGCAAGATAAGGCTAATTATTGTCATTTACTCCATACCTTATGCACGAATAAATAAAGGGATAAATAGGGGAGTAAATGTAAATGGTAGATAAAATATCGATCAATTTTATCAATCATCAAAAAAATTTATCAATCATTAAAAGATCAATTTTACATAATAAACGTTTTTATTACATACATTATTATTCCCGTATTATTCAGTGCCCCTTTTAAGGAATAGATTAACTGTCTATATGCCAGGAATCTCAAAAAAAAGTAAGAAAAGGGTAAAGTCGCTTACATCGTGACTACTTACAAGGTGGTAGGCTTAACAATGTCTCGACCGGGTTTGATAGTACCGCATTGACTATTCTAGTCGCAATAGTATTGGTACTTATCGCTACCGTTGTCAGGTTTAGATGCTAAGGAAGCAGATAAACTTATGCATGTTGCATCCACCCTATCGTCATGATCAAACGCATCATTATCATGTTTGGTGTTAATAGACGATGGATATCTCTTTCCACTACTACTTTGCTATCTACCGAAATTAAATAAATAAATAAACAAACATACAGGTGTCCCGATAATAATATTTTCCTGATATTATATTTCCTGAAAGCATTGCTGATAGACACTAAACATGTTAGTGATTGGCACTAACATGTTAGAATCGAAATGGTAGTTATTAAGAAAATACTCACCGAACATAGTTTACCGGTGGGTACCACCATCTTACTTGTTTCACCCGTGAAATAGCTTAGCTGTGTTTTGGAGAGAAGAGCAAGACAGACAGCGTAATTACTGGCACTGAGACTTACCATCTTATGTCTCAGGATAGGCATCACATAAATGAGTTGCGTGGGCTAGTTCCAGGTAAACTAGTTTATGTTCATTGGCGACGTCAACCACCGTGACATCAACCATCAGGTGGCACGTCTGCCAGTTTGCCTATACAAATAACTTAAAAATACTTTAGTTGAAAATCCCTTTTTGCAAATCAATAGGAAACAAGCAGAAGGACCTCTTGATAAAAAATGGTAACCATCGTATATTGACACCAAAGATAATGCGTTGTTATTCATGCGGTGAGATGGTAATACATGTATTAGCTTACTAGCTGTCTTCACCTTCAAACAGGAGCATGGCAGTGATAAGCATTGACGGTATTGCAACATGAATAGGTAAGTCGGTGGTACCTAATTCTCAAGCGAGATGTAGCAGAAATCTACCATCTAGTAGTCACGATTTTGCTCAGGAGGCCCCGCCATGTACTTTCCTATCCCGATAACGATCCCGATATATAAGGTCATTCCATAATAGGTGAACATAGTTTACCCCAGCGTTCGGCGGGTATAATTAAAGATATCCAACTAAAACAAATGTCATTCAAAGGTGTAAAACTTTTTGATTTGTACGAATAAAATTTCTTATACGAATAAAATTTCATACAAATCAAAAAGTTTTAAACCCTTGAATGACATTCGTTTTTTTAGCTGAATATCTTTGATTAGACGTACCAAATGCTGTGTTTAAATATGTTCACCTATTTTGGAAAGACCTTATATAGGTATACACAATCAACACTACACTGTCGTCGTCGGCGTCGTCGTTACCCATTTAGTCCAAACGCCGCACTAAGCCGAGGTCCGGTCTCACAGGAGACGTGTTGGTCACGGGCTCCTTTGAAGAATAGGCCAACTACCGTTCGGCCAAGCAGGTCGTAAAAGGCGACCAATTGGCTATATGAGTCACTACTATCGTGGCTACTAGATGGTAGAGTTCTGCATTGTTTTGCCTTGGTCTCGTACCACCACGTCACCTATTCCTTCCGCAATAGCGTCAGTGCTTGTCACTGTCGTGTTCCGGTTTGGAGAGTAAGATAGCCGGTAAACTTATGCATGTGGCATTAGACCTCGCCACAAGATAGCAACGCACCATTAACACCTTTAGTGCCTATAGGCGATGGCTGACTCTTTCCAACAGGAGACCTGTTTGGTACCTTATGATATAAAAAAAGACAGCCCTTAGAGCGGGCGTTTGTAGCCCCATTTTTAATTTAAGCTCTAGAGCACTCTGCTCGCGCCATAAATCCGGTGACGCAGTAACGACCCATAAGGTCAACTGTAATAGCCATTTCGATAAAAAAGTCACGTTAACAGTGACACGTTCAGCCAATTGCTCGTCTTTTACGAACGCGATTTATTTATTTATATTTATCGCCCGTATTGGTATGAACTCCTTTGAAGTATAGACCAACTGCCGTTCTGCTGGCAGGTCGTAAGAGGCGACTGATTGGTTATACGTGTCATTACTATTGTGACTACTACCTGGCGAGTTGATAGAAATATCTAACAAAATACTCTCTTAGTTTTCCGGTCCAGCTCAGTTACGTTATTTTACCAGGAAAAAACCTTTTTATAATATTCTTTCCCGGGCTCCTTTGAAGAATAGGCCAACTGCCGTTCTGCCAGGCAGGTCGTAAAAGGCGACCGATGGGATATGCCCGGCACTAACGTCGTGACTACTAGGTGGTAGAGTTAAACTTATGCATGTGACATTAGACCTCGCCACAAGATATTAACGCACCGTTAACATCTTTGGTGTCTATAGGTTGACTCTTTCCATCAGGAGACCCATCTGTTTGTTTGCTATCTTATGATATGAAAAAATCAGGCTTATTATTTGGAAACAGCTACGTAGCGATGTTATTGAATTTTCGATATACAAAATATTAGGCTCCAACATCAATCATTCGTAAGTCGACATAAGGGACTTCCCTTGTGTCGAATTTATGAATATCGTAACATTGGTTAATATATGAGCAATAAGAATCGTGCCCAACTCAAAAGGGGCATAAGGAATAAATCGATAGAATTAGCTAATCTATACATATAATAAAATCGTAGGAAAGTCAAAACTGTAAATTGAATATTTTTTTAAAAGAATACTTGAGGCGTGATCTACAATCGATATCGAAGCCAAAAATATAGTTTTTAGAATTTTTGTCTGTTTGTCTGTATGTATGTCCGGGGTAAACTCAAAAAGTACTGCATGGATTTACTTCAAATTTTGCATGAATATTACTAATAGGTCGGGTCAACATATAGGCTACATTATCACGCTATCACCTACGGGAGAGGAGCAGTGCGGAGTAAACGAAGCCCGCGCGGACGAAGTCGCTGGCAACAGCTAGTATATATAATAATAAAATGATTCTGTCATTCTGTCAGGCAGTTCGTAAGAGGTGAACAATTGGCTATGCGAGTTACTTCCATCGTCGCTACTGGGTGTTAGAGTTTTGCATTGTCTCGCCAGGGTCTCGTGCCACTGCCTTGCCTATTCTTACCGCAATATCGTCAATGCTTGTGACAGTCCTGTTCCAGTTTGAAGAGTAAAGTGGCCGGTTAACTGATGTATGTGGAATTTAGACCCCGCTACAAGGATAGCAACACACTATTAAAGTCTTTGGTGTCTGCTAGCAATGGTTATCTTTTTGCATCAGGAGAGCCATCTGCTTGTTTGAAGTTTGTTTGTTTGTCTTGTTTGACAAATATATGATATAAAAAATATAAAGATAAAGTCAATGCATCTTTAAATTCTCGTATATATTCATCAATTTCGCTAAAGACCACAGGCCACTTTGGTTTTGTACATCCCTTTCGTGTCTTTCGGAGTAACGAGTATTAGATAAATTAGAATAATTTTTTACTATTTTTAAATAAATTAAATAAAATATATTGCTAGGAACAATCATATAAAAAATATTTGATTTTAATTTGTTATTAAACTTTAATTTGATTGAATTCTATGACCATATTCAAGTGTTACCATTGTATAAAACTTTAATTACATTTTCATTAAAACAGCAATAAGTTTATATAATATCATAATTTTCAATATAAGTATCAAATAAAAATAATATAGTTAATGCTAATTTATTTTTTGTTCTTTTAAGTACCTATTTAAGTGTCAAAATCTTAGCTCAGAATTCTGTCAATCTAACTTAGATTTCTTAGATTAGCAGCTGTTGTACTGAATACACACAATGACAAGATAAATACCTAATCACAAACTACCAAGGAGAGAACTGATTATTTACGTTAACCTTACCTGAATTCCAACTTTATTTAGCTACTATTCCCCAGGTTAAAAAAATATTTATTAAATGCAGATAGGTTAAGGAGTTGATATAGAATCTTAAGGAATATGTTGAACTTTAAGATAATAACTAAAAAAACAATGTATGAAGTTTTGCTCGTGTTCTTTAGCAAATATTTAAAAGCGGGTTACACCGCGTGGTTTAAGCAGCGACGCCAACATTGCGATAAACTGCAGAGGTACGTCCCTTAGTTGTACTAACTTTTTACTAGTTATGTATAAGGTTTACATTTTTCCATCGGAAGATCCATCCTGCTCGTTTGCTTTCTTATGGTATAAAAACCGGCCAAGTGCGAGTCGGACTCGCGCACGAAGGGTTCCGTACCGACAAAGCAAAAAAATACGAAAAAAACACGTTTAATGTATGGGACCCCCCTTAATATTTTCATTTTTTATTTTTAGTATTTCTTGATATAGTGGCAAAGGAAATACATTATTTGTGAAAATTTCAGCTTTCTAGCTATCATTGTTGATTCTGCTTTACAGAAGTTACAGTGGTGGGAACAAGAGGTGGAGCAATTGCCCTTTTTTAGCTATCACGGTTTATGAGATACAGCCTGGTGACAGACAGACAGACAGCGGAGGCTTGGGAATAGGGTTTGTTGTACCTTTTAGGTACGGGACTCTAAAAAAGGAAAAGGATAACCAAACATGAAATTATAATCAAAACTTTGAGATGAACTTAAATTACACGTATAAACTCCTTGAAACTCTTTAAACATGCCTTCAACGTTATTTCTCTTCAGAATACACGAAATTTGATAAGCAAATACAAAAGTTGTGTAATTAAAGACAGTACCAGTAGGCTTGCAACGTGCAAGATAAGTCAGTATTCACTAAATCAGATAGTAGATTTATTATTTGTTCTATATATTGTTTTTGGGGTTCCAAAGTAGGTAAACCCTTTATAGTTTCGTCATGTCCGTCCATCTGTTCAGCCGCAGTCTAGCTCAGAGATCTAGGAAGCTGCTATTTGTCATGAATATATATTAGTCACAGCAACAAAGTGGTAAAATAAAAAAAAAATATTTTTTTAGTGTAGCACGTCTACATGTAAAGTGGGGATGTTAACTTTTTTTTCCTCGCGTATCCAATAGTGTGAGGTATCATTGGATAGGTTTTCAAACCTATTCAATGAGACCCCACAAACTGACAATACCAACGATACGATATTGTCAATTTGTGAAAACAATTTTCGGATTAGGAACTTTCTTTGTGAAATATTATGCTTTAAACTGCTATTTTTTCTACACTTTTTATCGTCGGCACTTGGTGAAACTCCATTTTAACACAATATTTGCTAGCATATAACTATATAGATATAGCATACTATATAGCATATAACTATATAGAGTTAATAATTATTGTAAATACCCTGAGGATGCTTGTGTAAGCGAAACCGGTCGGAAATTAAATATAATTATCTTATTGTGAAACAGTACAAGTGTTATATGCTAGCAAATATTGTGTCTGCTATTTTTTGTTAGAATCAAGTGTGCCCCCAACCCTTTTGCCAGACAAATGGTTGGTTTTGGGGATAGGAAAAAATTCGCGAGCATGGTACACTACAACGGCAAGTGTCAACGACTGTCGCCGACTCATCGAGGATTGCTGCTTTGACGTAGGATTGCTGACACCTTTCGATGGCAGGTGCCACTGTAGTTGGTAACGTCCCCCTCGTGTATGTTTAATAAGAAATACAAAAATGAGCCCTTTTGTGTTTAATAAAAAAAATACAAAAAAGTTTAAAAAATCTTTGGCACTTCAAACAAGTATTTGCATTGTTGCTTGTCTGTTATCGATATTGCTCACCATTTGCATATATTTCAAATCTCAGGTTTAGTAATTCGTTTTTAATGAATTTTTCAGTATAAATCAAAAATAAATTGCCCAAAACAAGATATGTATGTGCCTAATTTATATCAATAGATTGGCCTTCTGAAATATATGACTTAATGTTGGATTATAGGGAGTATACTAATTTAATAGCTGAAAATCTTGTTGTGCATGCATCTCGTCTCCACAGAACAAGTAACTCTTTTATGGGGCAATGTATACGCTTTTACAATAAACTTCTCGAAACTATAAGAGATTTACCAGTCAATAAATTTAAAAAATGTGTTAAAACAAAACTGTGTCAAAAAGGGTATTATAAAATCTCAGATTATTTGGAAGACAAACAAGCATTTGATTAATTGCTCCTCATATCAATCTCATATATATGTTTTATAATTATGTAATATTGTGAATATGTGTATGTATAAAAAAATTATATGAAAAAAACAAGCCCGTTGAGTTTCTTCCGCCGGATCTACTCAGTGTGTGGCTGTGTTCCGATCCGGTGGTAGTTTTGAAGAGTGTTGACGTGTCAAAATAACTTGTAAAAAGTTTCATTGAATAAAGTTCTTCTGATTTCTGATTTCTGACTGCTCCTTCAGGGAAATATCATTGTGACGCTATTTAATAATATTTTTACAGTTCATTCCTCTAATTTAATCTATCATATTGAATTGAAAGCATTTTAAATGTTCGTTTTAATTTGGATAAACGATAACATAAAAGAGTACGACGTGAGAATATATAATCCGAACATTTAAATGCATAGAAAACCCACGTAAGAGGATCAACAATTTGCCAACATTCACGTATTTAAAATATGTAATGTAAGATGAGAATTTGGATGTGTTCATTTTGATATATTTATTTACGCTTCGCTATTGGAACAACCTTACTGACTCAGTTGTGTTATCACGCGTATAATTTGAGTTAACAAGTCGGAATAAACAAACATACAATCAAAATGTGTAATACCACATTGAATTTGCGTATTTAAACTACGTATTGTAAAATGAAGATGTAGATGTTTTCATTTTGATATGTGTAACAATTGTGTGTGTGTGTGTTACCGCGATACTTTGAATTGATGAGTAAGAATAAATAAAATATACTTATTCCTAATAAAATAAGTAGGTATAAAATGGAAGTGCCGGTTGTGGCCACTGTACTAATTATGGCCATTTATTGCAGCGCGTGCGTGCGTGAGTGCGTGCTTGAACTTGAATTAACAAGTCAGAATGTTTGTATACAGAATCCTAATAAAATTAAAATAAGTACATATCTATTACAAAAAAATTAGTAATAAAACTTATGTTTGTCCCTGTCGGAAATCGAATCCAAATCCCTAATCGATTGCTTAGTCAAGATCACTAACCACTCTAGCGAGTTAAAATGAAGTTATACATATCTTCTAAATGTTGATAATAATTATAATATTGTGTAACAATTTGAAAGAAAGAAAGAAAGAAAGAAAATATTTATTTGCAAGAATATGGGTGTTACAATTTATTAACGCTTTGCGATTCGAATGACATAATGGTTCAGTCATGTATTATCAAGCGTATAACTTGAATTAACAAGTTGGAATAAACAAATTTTCTATCAAAATGCACTTATTTCAACGGAATGAGTGGAATGAAAAAATTTACACATATAAACTAGGTACATATTGTAAAATGAGAATAAGAAAATTTTCATTTTGATATGTTTTGTTTTATATCATTAGATAGCAACCAAGCAGATGCCTCTCCTCATGGAAATGGAAGACATCGCATATAGACTCTAAAGATGTTAATGGTGCGTTGCTATCCATTTGGCGGGATTGCAGTACAAAATGCATAAATCTACCGGCTACTTTACCCTCCAAACTGGAACTCGATAATGACAAGCATTGACTAGAATGGCATCTAGTATATCTAGTATGGCAAATATAATAATTATCACATAGTATCATATTATGTTTTTCAAAAATCCAAATGCCATACTAGTACAAATCGTCAAAAATTTTTTTTACATCTTGGCTTAAGTTTGACAGTCATCCGCCCCATGGTTACAATCTGGGATATTTTTTTAGGCATAGTTGTATCCAACGAACAGAATACAATGAGGCCATGCTGTAAAAAATATTTTACGTATTATACAGTCGTATAATTAAAACGTGTCGATTAAATAACTTTTCAAGTATAGTAGCACTTTTTCCCCCTAGTAGGAGCGTAGCAAATATAATAACAGTCACATTTTATTACTTTATAAATCCAAATGCAAAAATAAAAAAATACAAAATCCATACTAATATTATTAATGCGAAAGTCTGTCTGTTAAAAGTACATCTGTTACGCTTTCACGGCTGAGCCGAATTTGATGAAATTTGACAAGGAGATAGTGGAAGACGCGAGGGTTGATTTTTTTAAATACACGCTATTTTTTACCCCTTAGAGGCTAAATTAGGGGATGAAAATTGTAAGAAAAATTTCATTGGTGACATGTTGCTCTACTCGGTAATGAATTTATGGGGGTCAGTTTTAAATAATATCGTATGCGACAAATTTACAAGCAAAAGCTAGTTTTAAAGTAAACGCATTTTACTACAATTTTAACTGCTAAAAAGTGACAGCTGTCTGCTTCAGCTGTATGCAGTCAAATGTAGCGAATGCAATTTTACGGAGCTACTCGCGTTTATTTAACAAAACTGACGATCGCCCACTGGTCTAAACTCGACTGTAATTTTATTTATATTTAAGTAAAAATATCTTCATTTCTTAAGTTGAATGTTTCTCACCAAATTTGGCAAAAATTGAATATACAGACAGACCGAACAGATTTATATACACGTTGCTACTTACTTGGAGCACGATCCGAAATACCCCAACCGTATTAATACTCGAACAATTAATGAAATATAAAATAAAACAAAAATAACAAATACTCTGAATCATTGATGATAGACTTCATTGCATTAATGACGTTACTGAATTATTGTCACTCTACGAATCAACTAACTTAAACTCTTAGCAACGAGCGGTTCATATCTTATCTTATCTTAACTTATCTAACAAGAGTGTGCACAAACAACTTTTTCTTATAGATTTTTGAGATAAAATGTTTTTTTCCATCATTACATAGTAAACAAGCAGATGGCTCTCCTGATGGAAAGAGAAACCATCGCCTATAGTCGCTAAAGATGTTAATGGTGCGTAACTTCTGTTCCTTCTGTCTGAACGTATAAAAATCTTTTTTTATATTAACATACTTGGTCAAATTGTGCGCTGTCATTTTCCAAGTCCAGTTTTCCATAAATTGGCATATTGTTTATAGTGTGACAGAATATGTGGATAGACATAAAAACGATAAAGTTCTTTTTCCTTTCTCATGTTTGATCAATATAGAAGTATTTATTTATTTAATTATTTAAACTCTTTATTGCACAAAATATACAACAGGCGAACTTAACGTCTAAAGACATTTTCTACCAGTTAACCTTGCACTTGTAGAAACATTGTAGTAACGGGTAGTGCACAAGAAAAGTCTTACGGAACAATTGCAAATAATTTTACACTAAACAAAGAGAATAATTACATTTATCTAAACCTACTGGCAGACCAATAAACATACAAACATTAATATATTTTATATATATATATATATATATATATATATATATATATATATATATATATATATATATATATATATATATATATATATATATATATATATATATATATTATAATAATCTCATAACTATTCATATAAAATGTACATAAATAATCATAAAACATAATAATACGAATAAAATAGAATACTATAAAATATAAAATAGTAATATAATACTGATAATAAATACTTACAATTGCATAACTAAAAGTTAATTAAGAGTTATTTTGAATCTTTAACATATAATCATATATCCTAGATTTAAATATATTTATTGAGGAAGCTTGTTGAATATGCTTTGGGAGGCGGATACTACAAATCTTTAATGAATAGGAGTACTGCAGTACAGTAGTAAAAACATTTTATTCCAGTTTAATGCAGTCACAAATTTTCAATTCGATGGCAATTCCACACATTTTCAATTTTGTGGAAGTGCACATTTCTCCAATTAAATGAAAGTACCAGATTTCCACTTTATGGAGGTTGGAATGAAATTACAACATGTCTCCAATTTAATAGAAGTACTACATTTGTATAATTAAATGGAAGTAACACATATTTACAATTTAATGGGAGTGATACATACCTCCAATTTAATGGAAGTACACATTTCTCCAATTTAACGTGTATACGCTATACGTGTCACTACCATTGTGACTACCACCTTGTAGTCACAATGGTAGTGACACGTATAGCCAATCGTTTGCCTCTTACAACCTGCCTGGTAGAACGGCATTTGGTCTATTCTTCAAAAGAGTCAGGACCGACACGAGGGCTATAGATAAGGGGTAGGGGAAGATTCTTCCTATTTTAAATGTCTGGAGAGACAACACATCTCCGTTCTAAAATATTGTTATGCTTATTAATTGAAATTAGTTTATTCATACCTATAGAATACCTAAAGAATATTAAGTCCTGAAGATTCTTTTCAAGAGCGAAACCGGTCGACCAATTTAATAATTTAGCCTATACTTGTAGTGAAATAAAAGTACAAGTGTGGTATAAACTAATTTCAACTAATAATAAAAGAATTTCAACAAGTGCCGACGATTGAAAGTGTAAAATCTATTTTTATACTTATCCAGTGTTACTCTGGGTACATTTTGAAAAAGTCTTTCTGCTAGGCAGATAATAGACGTCGAACGATTAGCCAAATGCATTATTAACATCTTGAAGGTGGTAGAGTTCTTCAACGGCTAGTATGGGTTTGCTACTATCCGGTAGACGCTCCCATGGCTTCTAGAGTAGCCATCCAAATAATGCGTAAATACAAAAATGCTATGCCGCTACAGGAGACATGCCGACTTATAGGATACACAGCTAAATAAACATTATTTTCTGTATTTTTCCCCCTTAATTCTATACTCGTTGGTATTTAAACCGTTTCTGAACGGAACATTGTACAATATAACATCAAGTTGGCACCCTTTTCTCAAGTATGCTCTTGGGAAAAATAAAAAGAATTCGTCCGCCATTTTAATATTAATGGTGAGTATTGTGCGTTGGTTGCCGTTTATTGACTAAGGTCAATTCAAAAATGTTTTAGCGTATTAATCACAAGTAAGCTTTAATTATAATCAAAATTAGTTCAAGATCTAACAGTTTAGATATTAATTTCCGAAAAACCGTAAATATCAATTAATAAAAAAAAAATTTCTCAACGATTACCAGCGCTTTGAGTAAGATAGTACCTATTATTACTTATTTCAAAAAAATGATATGAATATGAAATATCATATACAACATTAAAAAAAAAGCTGTAAAATTTAAGACCAAAAAAAATATTTAAAAATTATGCAAAAACGCGTTAATAAAGAAAAAATATTATGTTAATATTTATGTAATTAAATATTTTTGTACTATAGTATGTTGTTTTTTTTAATGTATGTGTTTATCAAGTAAACAAAAATTATAAAAAGAATACCTATTCTTTTCGATTTACTTTTGAAATTAAAAATCCTAGACTAACAAGTAGTCATATTTTTTCAAAGTATCATGTCACACCCGATTTATTTTGCAGTTCTATAAGGGGTCTACCTTAAGTTAAATAATTCTCACATTAATGTATTGCAGTATTCAAGAGCTCTTCAAAAATACACGCTTTACTGTATCGAGATCTACCCAAACAACTTATAAATCACTTTTTATGATAGTGGTTCACTGAAACTGACCCGGCATTAATGAAAAAAAAATACGAAAATGGCCGTTGCTTCAAGTGGATGATAATTACCATGAATGTATAAAAAATCTAAATAAAAAAATAACGTTGAAAAACTTAAATATTTTTTGTTTCTTCCAATATCGACCATTGTATTAAATATTTCTGGCAAAAAATAGAAATTACTATATTAATAATAATTGGAAAAAGGTAATGTTTAGCAGACAGAATAACCGTAAGAAATAGAAACAATTTCAATTTCTTAGCTTACAAGTCAGCCATTTTTTATTTGATATAAGAAGATAATGTTTGCATAAGGCCTTAAGTCGGTTAGGTATTGTTATTTTTAAATTGTCATAAATTGCCGTGTATGTTATTGCTATTAATTTTCTATATTATGTTGTTTATGTTCGTTCTTTTTATATAGGGGTGGTGTTGTAATATGGGTCAACAAATTTATATCTAATTTTATATTATTACTTTTGATTTTTTTTTTATGTTATTTTATTTCATAGTTTAATTTATTTATTGTACTTTTGATAAATTAGGTGAATAAGCTTTTTTTTTAATTATTATTTTATTTGTTGAAATACACCATAAATAGTTTTATAATATAGGTTATTATACTAATGGATGATGATAATGAATTCCATAATGATTTTTTATCCTGCTCTTCATCCGATGGTGAATTTTTGAGCGCTGGCAGTGATAGTGCGACTCTTGATACTTCCTTAAATGGACAACTTTGTTCTATTTTTACAGATTTTTCAAATAATTTTAATGTAGTTCACATTAATGCTCAGAGTATTCCTGGCCATTACTCAGATCTTTTGACAGTTTTCAGTAGCAATAATGTTGATGCCATTCTTGTTTCGGAATCTTTCTTAAAGCCTTCCCTTTCATCTTATCAATTTACCTTGCCGGGATTTGTACTCATTAGAAATGATCGTACATGCAAAGGTGGCGGAGGTGTAGCCATCTATCTTCGTTCAGATATTTCCTACAATATTCTTGCTGTTTCTCCCAGCGAATATAATGAAGCTGCCGAATTCATTTTTCTTGAAGTATGTCTAAATCACACAAAGATTCTATTATCAGTCATTTATAGCCCTTCACTCCACGTTAATTATTTTCCCACACTTGATAGTTTACTCAATGATTTTAGACCCATTTATAAACACATTTTATTGCTTGGTGATTTTAATACATGTCTTTTAAAAAATGACTCTCGCTCTCATCGGCTGCTTTCTCTTCTTGCTGGATATGATATGCATGTTCTTTCCCTCTCAGCAACTCACAAGTCTCCAAACTGCTCTCCATCTCTTCTGGATTTAATGATTGTTTCACAACCATCCTGTGTCAACATCCACGGCCAAATCCCATCCTGCTTTTCTTATCACGATTTAATTTTTCTCTCGTACAAAATTCGGGTACCAAAAGCTAAGGCTGCCTTCTCTCTTCGTCGTTCTTTTAAAAATATTGATTGTGAGTCATTAATAGATGATGCAACAGCTATTGATTGGTCTCCGGTATTAAATAGTGTTGACATTGACACCAAAGTGAGTTGCTTTAATTCTTTAATTCTTAACCTATATGACAGCCATGCTCCAGTTAAAAGAATCAAAATTAAACATAAACCATCTCCCTGGATAACTGACGACATAAAAAAGGCCATGGCTGTAAGAGATCGGGCAAATCGTCGTTATAAAAAGCTGCCTACAGAATATAACTTAAATCAGTATAAGCTCTCTCGCAATAAATGTAACAAGCTTTGTCGTTCTGCTAGGCGTCGTTACATCCACGACACTATCGCCAGTTCTAATCCTCAGGAAACTTGGAGATTCCTTAAATCTCTTGGCATTGGCAAAATTCAGTCTTTCGGTGACGGTATTACCGATCTTAATATTCTTAATACATATTTTTCCACTCCTCCAATTTTATTAAATGATGCTACTAAAACTATTACACTCAATTCTCTCTCGTCTACTTGTTTGCCTAACTGTCCCTATTTCTTTTTGAAACCGGTGCCTGAGGAAGTGGTTAAAAAGCACATTCTCTCTATTTCTTCTGCAGCAGTAGGTAGTGACAATATATGCTCTCGAATGATTTCACTAATTATTCCCCAAATTCTCCCTATTATTACTCACATTTTTAATTTTTCTTTTTCTTCTAATTCGTTTCCGGCTGTTTGGAAATTGGCTAATGTTATCCCTCTTCCCAAAATTTCTAAACCTTCTGTTGCATCAAACTATCGACCAATTTCCATACTTCCTTTCCTTTCAAAAGTTTTAGAAAGTATCGTTCAATCTCAATTAGCAGATTTCCTACACACAAATAAGTTGCTAAATTCATATCAATCGGGGTTCAGGCCTGGCCATAGTACCTTCACTGCGCTAGTGAAAGTTTCCGATGATATTCGATTGGCAATTGATTCAAAACGACTTACTTTGATAGTTTTACTAGACTTTAGCAACGCATTTAACTCAGTTGATTTTGATGTGCTCCTTGGGATTATGCGTTCTCTTAAAATTTCGACTTCTGCGTTAGATTGGTTTAGTTCTTACCTTCGGGGTCGTAAGCAGCGTGTTTTATACAAAGAATCTTATTCTGATTGGCTAGATATTACAGCTGGTGTACCCCAAGGTGGAGTTCTTTCTCCTCTGATATTTTCTCTTTTTATAAATTCAGTATCATCTTATATATCTTCCAATTACCATCTCTATGCTGACGATTTACAGCTATATCGACATTTTAGCCATGAAGATTTAACAAATGCTGTAGATATGATTAATAGAGATCTGGATGCTATTCATTCTTGGGCCCAGTCCTATGGTCTCTGTGTTAACCCGAATAAATCTAAAGCTATAGTTATTGGCAGTCGGTATATGTTAAATTCTTTAGATATTTTAAATTTGCCGCCAATAGTATTTAATAATTCTATTATCTCTTACTCTGACCAGGTCACGAATTTAGGTGTAATTTTCAACTCAGATTTATCTTGGGAATCCCATATCAACAATATATGTAAAAAAGTCTATTTCGCTTTTCATTCTCTAAATGCTTTAAAAAACTTTCTCCCCTTCAAAACTAAAATTTCTCTAATACATACTCTAATTTTACCTATACTAGATTATGCCGATTCTTGTTTTCTAGATGCTACTGAAGAACTCATTAATAAACTTGAGAGGCTCCAAAATCTATGTATCCGTTTTGTCTTTGGCTTGCGCAAGTACGACCATATCTCGAACTTCAGAGCCCAGCTTAAGTTACTTCCTATTCGTCTTCGCAGGAATACTCATATTTTGTGTCTACTTTTTAGAATACTGTTTAACCCAGCAGCTCCTCAATACCTTCGTGAACGGTTCTCCTTTTTACATTCTCCTGATTCTCCTTGTCGCAAATCTGTCCGTTCGTTATTGAAGTTTCCTGAATCTCATTCTCAAGCCTATTCTCGCTCTTTTAGTGTTCAGGGCGTTAACTTATGGAATTCACTCCCATTTCATGTTCGTGATAGCCCATCCCTGCCAGTTTTTAAGAAACGATTAAGAAATCACTATCTGTCTTTCTCTTTTAAACATTAGTTATTTCTGTGTATAATTTTTATTTTTGTTATTTTTTATTTCATAGTTTCGTAAGTCATTCTCATTTTTTCTTTTTTTGTTTTGCTTATCTCATGTGTATTTTAACTTTAAGGTTTATTGTGCACAATGTCTGCCGTTTCTTTATAATCGCTTCATAAGCCGGGTAGGCTGGAAGAAATCTTTATTACCTTAGAGATCTACCTTTTGTACGTTTTTAGTTATATGTTTTTTTCTCTGTAAAATCTTATAAGTTGTGTACAATAAAATATTAAATAAATAAATAAATAAATTGCAAACAATTTGTTTTACTGCATAAGCTACTTTGAAAATGGGATCTGGCTGCTGTTTTAAATCATGGTTCTTTATTTTTTTTTTCTTATTATCTTCATTTACATAAAAATTCACGTGATTTTAATCAATAGCTAAAAAAATTAATATAACTGATTTAAAACATGACAGCAACTACTTTTTTGGAATTTTTAATACTTTTTACGGCAATTTATCTTAATGTTGAATTTCACTGTATTTTTAAGATCTGTTACTAACTTTTACTCGAGTCCCCCAGAAGGTCAGTATTTTTGACTGCCAGAATTTATTTGGTAAGTAGCCTAAATGATGTTTTCATATTTATAACGAATGTTAGATTTGTTATAATTATGAGAGTGAGATAGGCTATGTACTTTTTTTGAATGGGATCGCAGTTTGGTTTTGTTTTTACTTTTTATAATAACTAGCGATCGCCTGTGGCCGAAATTCGACCATAGACTAAACAATAAAATCTCTTTTAAGTTTTAAATGAATTAATAAATATTCACGGAACAAATTACTTATCTAACCCCAAAGTAAGCAAACTATTTGCTTGTGCTATGGGTGTTAGTCAACGATATTAATACATAGAAATACATAGATAAATAGTTTTACATACATAATAAACACCCAAACCCGGAAATACAAACATTTATGCTCATCACACAAATGATTGTCCCCGTCGGGGATTAACCCGAGCCCCGTAGATTGCGTAGTCAGGGTCGCTAACCACTCGACCAACGGGCTGCCTAACATAACAAAAGTTTGACAGTTGACTTAAGCCGTAAAGAAAATAGTTTTGTATATATGTGTGTTAATATCATGTATGTCACATAAATGTAGTGTGTGTATTATTTATTTTTATTAATTTTTATACTTCTAATGCATTTTGTTTAAAAATATTAATTTTCTGCAGTTCTCCGTAACGTAAACTTCAACTGTGCCAAATTTCATACTCTATATATATAATATATATATATATATATATATATATATATATATATATATATATATATATATATATATATATATATATATATTGTTATTTTTGTAATGCATATTATAGATCACACCATCAAGTAACTTTAACATCTCTGCTCGTTTGCCCCCTCTTCTAAAAAAAAAGAAAAAGAAAGGATTCTGTCAGTTTTCTTCGGATACACATCCTGTAAACTCATAAGACTCCGTCATAAAGGATATTTAGAGGCTGGACGCCGCTTAATATCCTTGTATACATCCATATGTATTTAGTAAAAAACGGTTAATTTAATATTACAAACAGCCACTCCAATTTCATTTGTACAGATAAAAAAATATATTAAAAATTTGTATTTTAATCTGCATCTAAAAATATATTTATCTTAATCTAAGCGACGTAGTAGCCACATGTTTCAGACTTTACATAAAGGACGACCGTAAACCCCGTCTAATGAAATATTAAACCTTCCCCGAACCTTCGGTTTGCATGTTGAGACGACGGTATTAAAATACAAACAGTTTACTGTCACTAACTTCCATATTGCCTGGTGTTTGCACGATCCCTCATGCGATGTGTTGCCAACTGAATTTTATATAGAAAATAAGACTATACTTATTGAAAAACACGATAGTTAAAACTCATATGTAATCATAAAAAATAGTACTATGCTTTCCAACTGAGAATAGAACTGTCAAGATGACTTATTTTCCGCATTTTGCAAAAACTTCGTAAGTGATGAGTAAGGTGTGCGAAAAAATTCTAATAAAGAAATACTTAGAAAAAAAATGTCATTCTAATTGGTATGTTTTTTTATTTAGATTCCCATTAGACCATGTTACCATAATATATTACAATTAGGTGCCATATAACTAACACGACTTTTATATATACATCTATACATATAATAAAATCGTTGGAAAGTCAATGTATGTCCGGGGTAAACTCAAAAAGTACTGCATGGATTTACTTCAAATTTTGCGTGAATAATATTTGATGAATATTATATTTTTTTTATTTTTTATATCATAAGATAGCAAGCAAGCAGATGGGTCTCCTGATGGAAAGAGTCAACCATCGCCTATAGACACCAAAGATGTTAATGGTGCGTTGCTATCTTGTGGCGAGATCTAATGCCACATGCATAAGTTTACCGGCTACCTTACCCTCCAAACCGGAACACGACAGCGACAAGCACTGACGCTATTGCGGCAGGAATAGGTAAGGCGGTGGTACCAGACCCGGGCGAGACAATGCAGAACTCTACCATACTATCTCTAATACTTTTTAGCCTATTCTGGACAAAGACAACCAAAACCCACAAAAATCGCAGCAAATCCTCACATTCGCATTTCTCGGATGTTCTCGGGGTTTCTCGCCGTGAGTCTCGATGGGACATAAGTTTCATTAAAATCAGTTGAGAATTTTTTTAGATAGTTGATATTTGGAATCTGTTTAAATTTTTAAATAAATGACTACTTATTATTAACATTATGCTAACAATAATAAAAATTAAACCTTATATTTCCTTTCTCACAATTAAAAGTAAATATACAAATCCTTGAGGATAATAATAGGTATACTTTCGTAATATATCAATTACTATTTTATTGCTTTTTATATGAGAATTTGACAAAGAAATGCTTCCCAAATGCCAATATAAAGGCAATTCACGATACGCATTGAATATTTTTCTTATGAAATCTATTTCTTCTTACATTTAGAAGGGTCCATTGTAATAAGAAACTGCGATTGCCCAAAAATTGCTTCATATTTATAGATGGGTCATTTAGAGAAATACTTACGGATTTATCGACGACAGTACAGTCAGTCAAAAAACACTCGTATATACATTGACGTATTTTTGATATTCTGTAAATTTAACTACCCTGGAAAACCAGTTGCCAGTGAAGGGTTAGTCCGGGAGGCGTATCACCTAACGTTGGCAATCCGCCAGCGAACAGCGATGATTTTAAAACGTTACGAAAAAATCATCAAAACATCGCCAATTGCTTGCTGGTCACTAGACGCACTTTAAGCAATGTCACAGCACCAAAACTAATCAAGCGGCAACGACCACCACTAATATACAAGGCTGTTATGTGTCTTGCAATAACTAAACAATACGATAATTTCGCATTGCGAGTTACGTGATAACCCCGCGGGCCTCCTTTGAAGAATATACTATCCGCCATTCTGTCAAGCAGTTTGTAAATTGCGAACGTCACTATGCGGATCGAGTCGCAGTTGCGTTTTTTTTAATTTTTATAATAATAACTTGTTAAAATAATATACTAGTATCATAAATTGACTGCCTCTTGGCCTAGGGGTTCGCCTATTCGGCTCAAATCACTAGGTCCCGGGTTCGATCCCCGAGTTGGACTATTGTTGAAGCTTTTTCAAGGTTTTTCTTGGAAATCTTATGTCTCAGTAGCAGCTCGATGTCTGGTGGAGTGGTGTATTATCACTCCCGTGCCCGTTCCGTTAGAAATAGTCGATAATCGTTAACATGTTAAGGCGAGGCATCGCGACAAACGGGAAAAAACTGGTTTGTTAAATCAAGTTTTTTTTTATTGACTGTTAAATACCAATTTTACAAAAATTACACGATATACCTACCTGAAGATATTATCTAAAGAATGTGCTAACTCATTACATGATAGAATATACTTTACTCGATCATATAAAATTCCGAAAATAGGCTAAATAAATCTTAACACAAATAATTTGTTAATAATGTTTCTAATCTTCCACATAATTTTTATATGGTGATATTTAGTTGTAAATACAAAAAAGAATGTTCTAAATTTTAGTTTTCAGCTGATGTCCTATATTTATTTATCCGAAAATTAACACGTTTCCCAGCGGTTATAGAACATACCGCACCACCCATTTTCTATAGAATTGACGCGCGTCGAAATACATGCACAATAAATGAAAGTCTATCTGTCTTTTTATCTTATACGCTTTCACGGCTGCATCATTAACTGATTTTGATAAAATTTGGCGAAGAGATAGTTGTAGACCGTTTAAATTTTCAATTGGGTTAAAAAAGTGGACGAAAGATTATTTGACACGCTATTCTATTTACGGGCAAAGTTTCGCGGATTAGTTAGTCAATTTGACTGACCAATACTGTTCAGGCGAACAATATCGGTCAGTCATCAACACAGTCAAAAAAAGGCGGACGATTGTCCAATAGTATCCTAGTATCCTAACATCTACTAATCTAAGTGTCTAATAGTCGGTAGAGTTCTGCAATATCTCAACCTGTCTTTGTGATACCGCCTTACATATTCCTGTCGTAATAGCATCAATGATAATCATATCTTGTATCAGTTTAGAGGGTAAGCTATTCGGCAAACTTATGAAGATACTACCATCTCACGGATTAGTGATGTGCCGAGTACGGTTTTACTTGAGTCAGACTCGATTCCTGCTTGGAACTCGCCTACTCGAATACGGTACGGTACTCCGGTACTTGGGGCGTGATCGACAATCGATATCGAAGCCAAAAATATAGTTTTTAGAATTTTTATGTTTGTCTGTATGTACATATGTCCAGGATAAACTCAAATAGTATTGCATGGATTTACTTCAAATTTTGTATGAATGTTACTAATAGGTCGGGTCAACATATAGGCTACATATTATCATGCTATCACCTACGGTGGAGGGGCAGTGCGGAGTAAACAAATTCCGCTCGGACGAAGTCGCTGGCAACAGCTAGTATACGATAAATAAACGTAAAACTACGTAAAACCTCCACAAAACACCTGCCTGCACCTGCACTTTAAAACAGTGAACGAAGTAAATAAACTGCATTAAGAATGCGTACTTGCGTCGTTATACAACTCTATGTTATATAAAATTGTCCCATGATTAACGACTCACTGGAATGGAGACTGGCATTTTATCACACGGTTTTTCGAAATGAACTTCTCCGTTCTGTCGACTGTGACGAAGTAAAGAGCCCTTCAGACTCAACTCGTTCCGTAATTGGTACTTGTTTAGGCTTTTATGTAACATTGAAGTTGATAGCTGAATGCAGACTGTACATAATATAACCAGTAATAAGAACGCTGGACATTGACATATTAAAATGAACGGAACATATTTCGAGGCACTCCAATTAAATTTTATAATATAAAAAAATATTTCTTATAATACTTGTTCAGTATTGGAACATAAAATGAAATATGTTGGATATTTAGTTGTTTAATTACATATTACATTTAGAATTTTAGCGAGGCTTTCGTGTCGTCTTTTAACTTGTAACCAGCGTTAAATGACGTTTAGGCTGTGAGTGAATGGTTCGCCCGTACGCACGCCGCTCCTCGTTCTTCAGTCTTCTTACATTTGAATTATTGGCGAGAACAATACTGGTGTTAAGAATTATTTTTATTAATCCGTGAAGTATGAATTTACTACCCCATAATCTGGCAATTAACCAAAAGTCGGAGTATGAACTTTGGCACAGTTAGAGTTTACAGAAACCTAATATTTTTTAATGCAGATTGCATTAGAAATATTTTACCTTTTACACACACTTCATTCGTACTTACATGATAATATACATACATGTATATTTTTTTCTTAACGGCTAAAGTCTGTTGTGAAACTTAAAAGATATTTTATTGTATGGTCTTTGGCCATATTTCGATCACTAGGCTATTGCTACAATAGCACAGCAATCGAAATGTTTCGAAAATATTGTGGCGCTTTGTTAATTACATTAAAGAAGTAAAAGTGTGTTGTGGTTGAGGGTGGGTTTATGGTCATAATAACTTGAAATTCGGTATTTATGTTCTTCAACACAATTTAAGAATCATATATTTGGGGATTTTTGAAATTTCATTCCTTAAATGGTAAGAAAAACGTTGATGTTTCTATAAAAAATAGATTGTTTATTGTAGAATATTGTAGAAATTATTTAAAACTTAGTATTTATGATTTTTAATACAATTAAATTAATACGAGTTTAAGGTTTTTCAAATGTCATCTCTTCAAAGGATTAAAAAAGTGGTATAGTTTGTAGAAAAAATAAAATATGTTTTATTAAAATCTCTTCAAATTTATTAGTCATGGTCTTTAATTCAATTATATAAACGTGCATGTAGGGATGCTGTAAGTTTTATCTCTGAAAGAGGTAAAAGAGGGTATTAAAAGGGCTGAAAGCTATTACTTTATAAATAGTTTTGTTTGCTAGTAGATGCTGCGGCCGAATAATATTTTGAGACTATTCATGTACCTACGTTTACGCTTGAATGTTTTATTAACGATAGATAGATAAGTATTTTGTCAATATTTGGTATAAATATACAAAAATAAACAAAATAAAACATATAAACAACGAAGATAATTTAAGCAAGCGAATAAAAAGCAAAACTCTGAAGAAAATAATTAAAAATTGGTACTATTGAAGGTAGTAAAGTCTTTGCAACTAAAAATAAATAAATATATTATACATACAAATAGTCTAACCAATTTATCTAGAACTTTCCTCTATAAACATCAAATTAAATTATTTCTCTACTATTTTCTTACGAGATTTTGAAACAAAAAATACGAATTATTTAAGAGATTACATTTTACAAAATCAAATTTTGAAAGGTATTGTTAAATATTAATCGTTGATTGGATGCACTAAAATAAAGTGCTACACTGGATGTATTGTATATTACAAAACTTTCAAAAAAATAGGATACGTAACTGTTTACGTATCCTAGTTGTACGTAATTATTGTGTAAATTGTTATATGATTTTTTGTTGATTTTCGATATATATTTTTTCTTTAGATATTTATCTTTTTTCTTAAATGAATGGATATGTAGTCGATAAGTGAGCGATTACTGGTTACTGGTTTTGAGTTTGACAACATTCAGTCGATTCGTGATGATAAAAGTCCATATAGGTGAACAAAAATGTTAAAACGTATCTGCATCCATTGTAAATACTCTTTGACGTCGGGGCATGCCAGCGCACGAAATAGTACTTGCGCTGCTCCTGTCAGAAACTCAAGGTCGTTCGCAGCTATAATCGCCTTACATTGATTTAAGAACAACACATGTCACTATATTTTTTATAAGGTTTATTTAACGTAACGCAACTGCAAAACCTCTGGTATAGTAGTGTGTAGTTCGCGAATGAATCCTTCAAATGGAATATTTCAGTTGCGTTTAGGTTATCCTTCACTAGGTCAGTTACAATTTATCTATATCTCTAGTTCGCATAGTTCACCGCGAACGAAACGATTACGAGAGTCGAAGATTGCCGATCACACGCCGATGGGAGTGACATAGCAGACACAATCTCGGCCCGGCTGAACTTGATACCGGTTAACTATCTCACTCGCACTTTCTTGTATAATGTACATACATACCCGAAGAGCGATAAAATGAATTCTTTATTTATAAGCGTTCATTGCTTATTACGCATGATGGTAGTTTTGATCTTCAATTAGTATAAACGCAATGCATAAAATGTCATAATGTTTGTTTGAATTTATCTAAAATCAAAAATTACAATGAAAAATAAAAGTGTAGTAAAGTCAGCTTAAAGTTTAGGCCATAAGAGACATTTGCTGTATTCGGCAATTGTAAACACTATTTTAGTAAGAACTTAAATCTTTCATTAGTAAAAGTATCTAATAGTACGAATAAAAAAATATACTTTTATTTTAAAATTGTTTTACTATCGCTTCAACGTTTATCTCGTCCGCAGAAATCATAAGATTCATTACACACTACTTAGTTCATACTCTACTTCTTTCTACTACTTCCTTCTGTACTTAGTTCTACTTAGTACATCCGTAGAATTAATTTGTTTATGTTTATCACTTCTGTGATCTAATCGGTGTTGACCACATGAGGTTCCGTGTTTGATTCTGGGCTCGGGCAACTCAAAAATGAGTTCTTTTAGTTTTCTGATAAAAACAACGTTGCCCGAGATTGGATAAGTACCCGATTGGGCGATAGGCTTTCCAATTACTATCACATTGTGGAACTAAGTATATTCGGCTAATCGTGGGTGCCCTTGTGGTGCCTCTGCCTATCTCTTTGGGGATATGGGCATGAAGATTTTTTTAAATTATAATAAGGAATGTATGTTTAATTAATTTGTATAAGACTTTCAAAAAACTTAATATAATAATTTTAAAAAATTGAATTGTTGTAAATAAGAACATCTTTATTTCGTCTACTGTAAGGAATTGTTTTTATATTACTCTCTAAAAATATTAAAAACGCTACAAGTCTGAAGTATCTCCATAAAAGGGTCAGCACGAACATGCGGTCATTGTCATTGATAAACGACTAAAAGACAATGATACGCGTCATAACGAATGACCATGACACAGCACCACTAGCAAAGTAACTACAAACGATTCTCGACTGTCATATGATTGTCTACTTTCGGTGTCGATTTAAAAAAATATCTGAAAATTAAAAAAGATAAGTAGGTTGGTTTAAACTACGGAATTACGTTTAAACGCATTTTAAAGAAAGAAAAGGCGAACTGTCATTCTTTCATGTGTTTCAAAAAAGTTAAAAGTTAGTTAAACATTTGTAAACTGGAATTGGAACATAAGCATTGCTGGAATTGGAATTAAGGGAATGCACGTTTATTTTATACCTTTCCGCTACACAGATAGCAGCACATCATTAACGTTGTTGGTATCCGTAAGCCATGGTTATCTCTTTTGTTCAAGAGATTACTTTTGTTTGTTTGTTTACCTGTGATGTACGAAAAGCTTATATGTCTTCAAAATGATTACATTAGTAAGCATTAGAAAACAAGGAATGGCACGCAGAATTTGAACATTAGGTACAATGTTATTATTCTACATATTTACAGTCTTATTAGTAAACAATTTTGATCGTGTGCGCTAGTCAGCGCTCATTCTGTCTCGTTTGCTATCTTAAATTAGGTACTCGATGCAATAAGATGAGCGTCAGAGTTTATTAAAAACCTTAGTTTAAAGTGTGTTGCATGACTTGCGTTAAAGTTAAATAAGTTGCGTAAAATAAGTTAAAGTGTGTTGATTTCATTTACGAAGCCTGGGAGGATTTGCAGGATGCAGTTAGAGTGTTCTATGATTTGTCTAAGGCATTTGACTGTGTCGATCATAACATCTAAATCAGGAAGTTACACCACTATGGAGTTAGAAACAAAAATCTCGATCTTCTGATTTTTTACTTAAATGAAAGGATTCAGAAGGTTGATATTAATAGGAAAAGGTGCTGCTGTAGCCATAGGTGTCCGGCCGATCTCTATACTTTGTTCTTTCTTGTTTCTAATTTACATAAATGACTTGCCTTACTACGTAGGGTATAAGCATGGAATCGTATTGTTTACGGATGACACTTCACTTTTATTCAAAGTGAAAAGACAAATTGATAAGTATGACGAAGTAAATAATGCGATTTCAAAAGTTGTACACTGGTTCAGTACAAAAAAAATCTTTTATTAAATGGTAACAAAACCAAGTGTGTTAAATTTTCATTGCCTTATGTAAAGCATATAGATACCAGTATACAACTGGATGGAAAGAAAATGGATCTGGTGGAGTCCACTGCGTTTTTAGGTATTACTTTAGATAAAACATTACAATGGGGACCGCACATTAATAATTTAGCAAAGTTTAGTTTAGTTTTTTTTACTTCGGCAGCTTATGCAGTTAAAAAATGAGACAGTTAACTGATGTCGACACAGCAAGAATTGTATACTTTAGTTACTTCCACAGCATTATGTCATATGGAATTCTTCTCTGGGGAAATTCTGCTGAAATAAATACCTACTATATTTGTATTGCAGAAAAGAGCTATTAGGGCAATTTACAATCTTAGCCCAGTTTCGCTTTTTCTTTTGAAGAATCGTGGAAAAATAGAATGGCAAGCTAAGCTTGTTGGTATATAAAATCGTGATATTGCAATGATACATGCGCGAGCTTTATCGACAATCCATAAAACCGCAGTTTTACTCGCTCGTCGATCAGGGCTTTAAACTTACGACGTCAACATTTATTTTTGGTTTCACCTAAATGATTGTAAGGCGAGTGAATATTTAGCAAAGCGTGTCTGGTAAGTTGTATGCTACTGCATACTGTATAGCGAGGGTACTACTTTTTTTTTTATATCATAAGATAGCAAACAAGCAGATGGGTCTCCTGATGGAAAGAGTCAACCATCGCCTATAGACACCAAAGATGTTAATGGTGCGTTGCTATCTTGTGGCGAGGTCTAGTGCCACATGCATAAGTTTACCGGCTACCTTACCCTCCAAACCGGAACACGACAGCGACAAGCACTGACGCTATTGCGGCAGGAATAGGCAAGGCGGTGGTACCAGACCCGGGCGAGACAATGCAGAACTCTACCACCTAGTAGCCACGATGGTAGTGACTCGATAGCCAATCGGTCGCCTTTTACGACCTGCCTGGCAGAACGGCAGTTGGCCTATTCTACAAAGGAGGCCGGGACCAACACGGCGACCACAAAATAAGGTTTGTTTTTTCGTCCACATTGTTAGCAGTTGTCAACGCAACTAGGATTTTTAGGCATTTTCCTTTTGATGCTGGGATTCGCAGGGATGGTCGTTTGGACCAGCTGCTTTAGTTCATTTAAAAGAAAATCTCTCTTGGGCGTACCTAAATTTTTAGTTATGGTAAAACAGTATTACAATGTCAAAGATGTGGACATGGAGGTTTCCTTACGACTTCGATTTAGATTCATTCGATTTTGTAATCGATGATACTAAGTTACTAAAATAAAAGCGGGTAACCCCAAATAGAGTAATCGATGTCGCCACGAGTAATGGCGGTCGTCATTCTGTCGAAAGCCATACGAGGTAGATGCGTGATAATCTATTTGCTCTTAATACAGTATAATCTTGTCGATTGGGTGTGATAAAGTGTAAAACTGTGAAGTAATAAAATAATAGGACGTTAGATAATACGGTGTGCCTTTATTTTGACATTTCTGGCAACGCAACGCTTATGATGGATATTGGATACTAACTGCCAATACCGCAATGAGCCCCCCTACGACATATATAACAGGTAGCCGAGTTTATTACTCTGAATATAATTTAAAGAAATGATGCCGAGAATAATTAAGACCCGGATTCTAAAACTTAAACAAGATCGTTAAAAAAACTTGCAAATGCCAATTATTAAGTCATCTGGGATTGTCAGCTATATTATCCGTATGTACAAATTGTTTTGAGTAAGATTCTAATGTACAAGATAGATAACACACACACTGAGAAGATTGAATGAAAGTCTTGAATCATCTTGTATCTTGAATGGCAAATAAATAGGGTTGTCAAGTCCATGTTACTTTTATAGGACAAAATCTAGAAATATTTGTAAAAATATTAGTTGTAATGTAATACAAAAAACTTAAATCCAAATTGCTCTCCTGATAGAAATATATGATTACTAGCTGACCTGGCAAACGTTGTTTTGCTATATAAATTATTAAACATATAAACCTTCCTCTTGAATCACTCTTAAAAAAAAAACGGATCAAAATCCGTTGCGTAGTTTTAAATATCTAAGCATACATATGGACAGACATCGGAAAGCGACTTTGTTTTATGCTATGTAGTGATGATTATCATCTATAGAATAATGTTGCAAATGAAAGCGAAGTGGGTGGCTGTATTTTTTATAACATAAGATAGCAAACAAGCAGATGGCTCTCCTGATTGAAAGACACAATCATCCGCTATTGACATCAAAAATGTTAATAGTGCGTTGCTATCCTTGTGGCAGGGTCTTGATGTCACATACTTGAGTTTACCGTCTCTTTTACCTTCCGAACTGGAACACGATAGTGACAAGCAGTGACGTTATTACGGCAGAAATAAGTAAGGCCGTGGTAACAGACCCGGTCATGACAATGCAGAACTCTACCACGTAATAACGACAACGGTAGTGACTCGCATAGCTTATTGTTCGCCTCTTACGAACTGCCTGGCAGAACGGCAGGTGGTTTATTCTTCATAGTGAGCCCGGACCGATATGGGGAAAATGTATACTGTTAGTACACAGGTAAAATTCTGACTTATTTTTTGACCGTCTTGTGGGCGCATCATAGAGGACTCACTGAAAATCGGTGTTATAGCAAATATTGCATAGCGTATGCTGAGATGAGTATCCTTTTGGTATCACATCACTTATAAAATATATAGTTATAGTTATAATTATAGTTATATATATATATATATATATATATATATATATATATATATATATATATATATATATATATATATATATATATATATATATATATATATATATATATATTGTATGATAGTTTGAGATTACATTTTACTACTTCCATTTGATTTTGTCTTGTACTTTCTTCCTTTTAAACTAAAAATGGGTATATTGTCTGCTGTAATAGTTTATGGAAAAATGTGGTACCAATAAATATTTATTTTACTGGCTGACCCGGCAAATGTAGTTTCGCTATACAAATTACTTGTATTGAATACTTTGGTATGATGGAATTGAGATAAAAACTGTCATATTGTTACGTACTTCGGGTTCGTAATTGTGAGAAAACACCACTTATATTAAATCCGTGTATTTACAATACAAATAAACACAACACAAGACAACACAATGTAATACTAAATACTCTGATTAACACTAGTCACTCACTGTACTAATACTAAACTTAGAACACTCGCTTCGTACTGATCACTTTCAAGTATCGCTGTCGATCGCTTGATAAAAACTGCCCTGTAGTTGTCAACACATCTCTATTTATACCCAGAGCAAAGTTCTACCTGGATCCAGAAAAATCTAAATGTATCGGGAAACGATGAATCACTTCTTATTGTAATCAACTTTTGATAAACAAGTTATGACTCATCAATCCTAGTACACGCTACTTTCAACCTTATGCCCTATACCACAAAGTTCATTATGGTATAGCTAAAATGTATGAAGTGACACTAATCTTTTGTCATATTTTATCGAAATCTTATCCCCCGATTTACTGCCATCGTGAATTCTAGGTGGTAGAGTTCCGTAACGTCTTGTTCGGGTTTAGTGCCACCTTACTTAATCCCACCGCAATGTCGGCAATGACGTGCGTTGTTGTCATCCATTTTAGAAGTATGGTAGCTAGTAGACTTATGTATGTTTGAGTACCATTTAACCCAGATAGTAACGCGCAATTATTGACATATTTGTTGTCAATAGGCGACAGTTTCTCTATCTATCTGAAAATCCATTTGCTTGTATACTATCTAATCCTAATAGTCTATCTATCTATATTCTTTTATATCTATAAATTGGATTATAAATGAGAAAGACTGGATGTTTGGATGGATGGATGTTTGTTACTCAATCACGCAAAACTAGTGAACGGATTTGAATGAAATTCGACACACAAGTAATTGATAACCTTGAATAGCACATTTTTTTATCTATGGGCTAAATATAAGGTCCGTTTTGTGAAATATTAAGTTTTAAAATGCTTTTTGTTACAGTCAAGACGTGTTCCCTCCTCTGCTAACAACTTGGTTTTAAAAAAAAATGGGGGGTAAAAAATAATAATAGTAGTAGTAATGTATAATAAAGTTAAAAGAAAAATTATCACGCCTAAGTAAGCTTTACAAGTTTTTTGAGTAATTGTCGACCAACTTATAAAATGTACTTTGAGATTTTTTTATAGGCAGTAAAAACGTGGTGCGGATATATCCGTCATTGTCGTTAAGAAGCTTAAATGTTCATAGTGTGAAACAATTAAAAACCCTGTTTTTAGTCTGCATTATTGTGATGGGTAACTACGGAACTCTTCATTGCGCGTGACCAGACCTGCACTTTTTCAATTTATTATATTATGAGACAGCAAAAAAACAGACGGTATTTCTGATGGAAAGCGACAACCATTGCCTATAAACACTATAAATGGTAATATTGCTATCCGTGTAGTGAGGTGATAATGCCACATGCTTAAGTCCACTGTACATGACAGTGACATACATTGACGCTATTGCGACAAGAATAGCTAAACGGTGGTACCAAATATCCGGACAAGACGTTGAGACGTTGCGGATCTAAGTAATCACGATGGTGATGCTGATGACAAGTATAGTTAATTGTTCTCCTTTTACGATTTGCCTGGCAGAATGTCGGATAATCTATTCTTCAAAGGTAGCCGGCCCAACATGGGATAATGATGGGGTTACGATAGTATAAATTATATTAAAATAATGATGCAGTTTGGATTGGTTGATTGCAAGCATTTCTGTCATACAAACGTGACGTTCAAATGAAGGATAGAACAAAGCTTTGAACAAAGGATATTTACGCTTAAAAGCTAAAAGCATCGTAAATAGTAAACAGCTTTTGGTAATACAGAAAATGGAGTGACAGCCCTGACAGTGACGTCAGTGCACGCATCTCAAGGGCCATTATTTGAATATTAGCGTGAACATGCCAACAATAGTGATACTTTTCGGGATAGATAGTATGCCAGTGATTTCCCCATTGTTTGAAAAACATCATTTATCAATGACAAACAAAACCTTGACTTCTAAAGAAAAGTTCAAGGCTATAGCGCCAATATATAAACCCTATAAGCCAATGTCAGTATGAATAATTCAGCGGCTGATGTCAGATTTTTCAACGTTTATTGGAGTTGGATATTTATTTCTGGCTGAGATTAGTTAGTTTGATTTAGGATAGATTCTTAAATGTTTTGTAAATATATTTCTCTTGACTTATAGACTACATGTTGTGCTTTAAATAAACACTTTATGTTATTTCTGTTTTAATTTATTCAAAAGGTAAATTATTGTCCTTTCTGTAAATTATAAATAACTTGAACGAACAAAAACTGTATTTTTAGGTTTTCCTATGTGAGGAATGTAAAATAACGGATGAATTCTAGATGAATATATAACGCTTTTTGTGACACGCTGAGCTGTGTATTTCAGAATTATTTTCTTCGTTTTTTATATCATAGGATAGAAAATAAGAAGATGGTTCTTTCGTTGAAAAGAGGAACCAAAAAAAGGAAAAAGGCGCCTAACTGTGGAGTGTTAGAATGCTACAGTTATCAGTTTACCGGCGACATTATCCTTTAAACCGGAACACGACAATGATAAACACTGACGCTATTGCAGTTAAAAGAGGTAAGGTGGTTGTACCAAATATTGGTGATATGTTGCTGAACTTTACCACCTACTATACGTAGTGGCCACCAGTAGTAGTGGCAAATCAAGCCAATCGTTTGCCTTTTAGGAATTGTCTGGCAGGAAGACAGATCTTCAAGAAGAACCCACACTAACAGTTTCAGCCCGAAATTTACTAGGACGTCGTCATTTTAGTTAATGCAGGTAGTAAGTTCAGTTGGTTGCAAGCCAGGTCGTGGCACGGGAGTTCAGTATCTGGGGTGCAATCCAGCACCCTGGAGAAGCCAATTGGACTGACGAGGGCGGTCTCGAATCCTTCTTCTTGAAGAGGGGTGCGGAATTGCGCAGTGCGCTTTGCGCGCACGGGAACATTTGCTCAGGTGACCTTCGGGTCATGGGATGACGCGCCTCCAAGGCCCACGGCGTAAGGCGAAGGTTCTGCACTCGCTTGCTCACAGTGCATGAGGAAGTCTAAATTTGTTAAAAAATAGCCGCTGGAAGGACATTTGCCCAGAGGACCTTCGGATCGTGGGACGCCACCGAGACCTCTAAGGCCCGCAACCTATATGCCATTTTGTATTAATTATGTCTGAGTAAGGACTGTGAAAAAATATATCAGTTTTTAAATGTAGCCTTTGTATGAGTAATTTTAATTGTCTTTTTTATATCATAAGATAGCAAACAAGCAGATGGATCTCCCGATGGAAAAGAAATAATGGCGTTTAGACACCAAATATGTTAATGGTTGGTTGCTATCCGTGTGACGGAATGACAATGCCACATGCATACCCTCCAAACCGGAACACGATAATGACAAGCATTGACGCTATTACGAATGAAATAGATAAGACGGTGGTACCAAATACCAGGGCGATACGTTGTGGAACTGATCGGGATAAAAACGGGCTGTGCTTTAATTATCTGTAATATTTTAAATGGTACCATTTTAAATTAGAAAAGATAATTGGTAGGCTTTTCAACCAACCCTTGCTATTTTTTACTCTACATATTTCATCTTTAATTAGAAAATTTAAAGGATTAATGATTAAATAGTATAATAAAAAAATTTTTTTCTTGCGCTTAATTAAATTAATTTAATTTTTAATTTATATTTATAAAGGTGACGGTAGAAAATACAGTAGATTGTTGATGAGACGATTGTCTTTGTCAGTCGACGATAATGTAGCTCTAACATTCATCATCAGATGTTATGAAGTCATCATTCACATTATACTCTCGATTTATTATTTTATTTGTTGCCATATTTTGAAATTAAACATTTAATACCATCTACATAGAATACTTTCGCTGTTTAATACTGAATTTTAATATCGGTTTAGTAGTTTCTGAGTTATTTCGTTTTTTTATGTATAACATTAATATAGACTAGTATTGAATTGAGAAATTTATGAAGGAGAATTTTCGGGGTAAATTTCACACATATATTTGCATGAATATTTAACACGGCACATCTGTAGCTGTAAGCAAACCAATTTGTTACAGAGGATAATAGTACAGCGTGACGTCTTAAGTAAAATAGTTTTATCGTGAATATATTGCCAACAAAATACCAGATTAATAGACCATGTTAATAATAGACCATGAATACCTACTTTTGCCGAGTAGTTTACAAAAGGCTTGCGAAAGATAAGTGTGCAAATACTATGATGACTACTACAGCACAGAGTAGTGTAACCTCTCATAAGTGTTTGATCCTTTTTTATACATGATTAAATAGCAAAGAAAGCAGATGGCTATTCTGATGGAAAAATATTCATCGTTTGTAGGTACCTAAGATGTAAATAGTACATTGCTATCCATGAATATAATGCCACATACATAAATCTGTCGATTTCTTTGTCCTCTGAACTGGAACCCGACGATGACAAGCATTGGCGCGATTACGTCAGGTCAACAATATATATTGCGGTTGTACCCATGAAGTATTAGGTATAGGTGGAGTTAGCACTCGTATTAATCAACTGAAACAAATATATACGTTACATCTCTGTCTATGAGGTCTCCCCATCTCTATTTATACACCTGTGTTAGAAAGAGAGGGTTCGACCTCAGAAGATGACAGCAGTATTTAAAATTTGGTTTCAAGTAGGTATTAGAAGTGTTGCCTCCAGATATAATACAGCTTCATGGTTGTACTCTATATATGTTTTCTGTGGTTGTACTAAATACCCGGATAAGTTCATATTGCGAAACTGCCAAGTTAAGCCTAGTAGTCACGATGGTAGTGACACTTATAGACAATCGTTCACCTTTTACGAACAGCTTGGCAGGATGGCAAATGCTCTATTCTTCAAAGGGGGCCCGGACCAACATGGAACATACCATCTTATATTCTCTTACTCAAACACAAAAGCCCTTTTTACGGTCATACCGTAAGTAATATATACCATTGGGATTGTAACGGCATAGTTAGATATATCGGGCTACGGCGAACGTTCGGGTTTTCATGATGTGATCGGGTTATCGCGATACTGCACCAGGAAGGGGTTCAGCGTGTCACTGCAGTGGTCGTGAAACTTCGGCCCGCAAGAATATTTTGCGGCCTGCGACAAAGAAACAATAATAATTATAATAAACAATCTATACTAATATTATAAATGCGAAAGTCTGTCTGTCTGTCTGTTACGCTTTCACGGCTAAACCACTGGACCGATTTTCCTGAAATTTGGCATGGAAGAAGTTAAAGTGCCGTGGTCAAACATAGGCTAATTTTTTTTAAATCAGCCTTTAAATGGTTGAAATGGGGGATGCAATTTGTATGAAAAGATATCTTGACGACATGCTAATCTACTCGTGGGCGAAGCTGCGTGGGTCAGCTAGTAATAATTATAATAAGCAATAATAATAAGAGCAAACTGTAACTTACCCGAGTACATATGTTAAGTAATTTCATGTGCACGGCATATTTTGATATTGACGTAGTGTTTCGACATATGGTATTTTATTTTGTTCATGACAGAACGAAAATTTTGTACGACGTTATGACCCTTCATGGTTATCAAGGAGTATCGTAGCTTTGTAAACTTTGGGCAAATGAAATAAGAAGAAATAATAGCACAAAATGCAAGAATTTAAGTAACAAATGTTATGGAATTATAAAATTTTAAAGAAAATAAATTAAGGAATGTTACAATATTCTTGTTTGCTTTGTCGCGAGCCGCAGTTTGATGATCACTGATATTATAACGTAACTAATTGTTGCGATGTTGTTTGCAACACACATTTTTGCCGTAAGCCGATATTATTTGTAGCCGCGAAGTTACACATCATTAACATCTGTGGTAAGATATGTGTACCAGAAAATATATGAGTTTGTTTGTTTTAATATGATTTAAAAATTAATCATATTTACATTTTTTCAGAGATAAGACGTTGAAATTAGTTGTATTTATTTACACTAATATAAAGAGAAAAAATTTGATTGTTTGTTTGTAATGAAAAAACTTAAAACATGCTTAACTGATTTGAAAATTCTTTCACCTATGAAAGGCTACATTATTTCAGAGTAAAGTAGTCTACTTGTTCACTAAATTTAATAAATACATTTTTTTATAGTATAATATAGCAAACAAGCAGATGGGTCTCCTGATGGAAAGAGTCAACCATCGCCTATAGACACCAAAGGTGTTAATGGTACGTTGCTATCTTGTTGCTATCTTGTCACTTACCCTCCAAACCGGAATACGATAGTGACAAGCACTAACGCTGTTGTGACAGGAATAGGTAAGGCAGTGGTACCAGACCCGGGTGAGACAATGCAGAACTCTACCACCTAGTAGTCACGATGTTAGTGACTCGTAAAGCCAATCGGTAATAAATAATAATTTGCAATAATAATTTGCAATAATAATTTGCAAATTTGCAATCGGTAATAAATAATAAATAACAAATATTATTAAAGTCTTTGTGTATGTATAATATTTAAGTTTTACAATAGTATAATGTAAACAAAGTTAATGTGAAAGCCCTGATGATGCTTTAATAGGCGAAACCGGTTGGCTATAAGTTTAAAAGTGATGTGTAATAAATAAAATTTAAATTACATTTGTGAAACAGTACAAGTGTTTATATTATATAATCAATATGATGCAGTTTCACCAAGTGCCGACAATAAAAAGTATAAATTATATGTACATTATTCAATAATCTCAATGGCCTTAGGTTTAATGCTTTATTATCAAGCCAGACAAAAGAGCTAGGCCTCAAACAATAATTTGTCTAATTAAAACAATAATACTATTGCGCTAATGCCCTCGCTTCGCGAAAACGAAACTCCAATAATTATGTGCCTGATCACTACAAATCACCAGGTAATTGACTGGCTAGATAAGTGGTGCTTAAATGTAATTATGATGTTATCAACTGACTGATGGCATGTTATACTCAAAATTTATTTTCTGTTGAATGTTCGTGTAATTTATATAAATTTAATCTACATTTACTAAACTTTAGGACTTAGATAAAATCTTGTGGAATCTGCAACTACGTCATGGTCTAGGGGTTATTCAATATAGTATAGTGTGTATAAGTGAATGTACGAGATTTTTTTAAATTTCACTATAAAACTAAAAAACCAGTTGGATAATGTAATTAATAATTTATTGTGAAACAGTACAAGTGTTTTAATACAAATATTGAATGAAAAAGGAGTTTCACCAAATGCCGACGACAAAGAGTGTAGAATATGTCTAGAGGTTAGCCTATTTGGCTCAAAACATGATCACATGTTCAATCCCCGGTTGGGGAAAAGTGTTGTTGAGGTTTATTCGAAGTGTTTCTCGAAAATCTAAAATCTCAATTGGAGTCTAGCGGAGTTGTGTGTTATCATTTCCGTGCCTCGAATGAGCACGTAAAGCCGTCGGTCTCGGTTATTGCTAGAAATAATCGATAATCGTTAACATGTTGATAAAAAGCGGCGACGAGATCACCACTTATCTCGCCTACTGACAAACTGAATCTCGGAAACTGAAACTGAATCGTGGTACCGTAAAGTCTACAGACCTTCGGTTTACTCTGACTAACCCGCCGGGCGTGATGACACTTGTGTGATATTTTTAGTTTAGGGATCATCCATAAATTACGTCACAGGTTAAGGAGGGTTTTTTTGTGAGGTTAAGGGGGAGGGAGGGCGTCGAAGATGTGTAACATTGTGTGCCAAGGGGTAGGGAGGGGTAACCCAAATTTTGTAACATCACATTTTTAAAATATAATACCTGTATAGATAAACAATAATCGAAGGAGATCATTTTTCTAATATAAAATTGTAAAATATGTGACATCACACTAGGTAGGATAGGTCTCACAAAATGCGACAAGGACGGGAGAGGAGTCAAAAAATCATGAAATTCATGTGACGTAATTTATGGATGGCCCCTTATATGTGTGATCCTGATAATTAATTAAGTAGTTTATTTATAAAATATTTAAGAACTATAAGAAGTATTGCACGCTTAGTAGGGCCAAATATTTAAACTTATAAAAAGATAAACCGTCATTGTTACAATGTGGTCACAATATTTGAGGCCGTTACTAAATTATGATTAGCCGTTACTAAATTAGATTTTACTTCATTCTTTCAAAATTAAACAGTTCTAAACATGGAACATATCCTCTTAATCTACTCCTGTCTTTAACCGACATAATACCACCACTAACTTATTAAATAATGCTCGCTATACTATTTATATAAGGATGGCACAAGGTCACGGTAACGAATCCTGGCTCTTTGCCAAGTTCCAATGCACATAGAACTTTTTACTTCAGACATCTGTAATATCGGTCGTAAAGTCTCAGCTTAGTTTTTTTGACTTTGAAAATATAATAAAGGTAATAAATGTTACAAAGATTTAAGAATATTTGGATAAAATTATGGTTAAGCCTCTCTGTTGATTATTCATTCAAATATTCAGCGTTATTGTGATTTGCATAATCCATGCCACAGGCAATCTTGGCCCCAAACCATCACATTGCTTTTTATAAAGGTATTTTATTAATAACCAGTGACGTAGCGTGCTTAAGCGGGGCCCCGTGTAAAAATTTGTTTGGCCCTTATGAAGAGTAGAGATTTCTTATAAAAGAAAAAAATATTTGCATAAAATTAAAAGAAATATTTATTCATATAAATAATTATCTATGTCACTTTTTCCAAATTTTTTACAAACAATTCAAATTAAATATACAGTTTCCTTGGCTTTTTTCGGTAAATTGATGTATTAAATCATTGATGGTTGATGATGACTTTAGTTTTTCTTGACTTTTGTCATTTTTTAAATATATAAAAAATTTGGGAAGTTTTTATTAATTTTCCATTAAGCACTTTGGGGGCCCGTGGCCCGGACGCTTCATATAATTGATACGGCAGATAAGGTGGTAGCTACGCCCCTGTTAATACCGTTGTTTAATACCGTATCACAAGCAAATAATTTGCTTACTTTGGGGTTAGATCTTCTAGTGTAATTTGTCCAGCGATGTTTATTATTTTCCTCCATGTTGGTCTGGCATCTTTTTGAATAATAGAACGATAGGCGATCGATTGTCTATACGTGTCACTACCAACGTGACTACTAGGTGGTAGAGTTCCGAAACGTCTCGTCTGATTATTTGGACCGCCTTACATAATCTAATAAAGTTAATACTTGTCATTGTTGTACTCCAGTTTGGAGGGTAAAGTAGTCGGTAAACGTACGCATGTGGCATTATCATCGCAGCGTACAGAAAACAACACATAATTAACATCTTTGGTGTCTATAGGCGATGGTTTCTCTTTGGAGAGCCATCTGCTTATTTGTTAAAATGTTATTTTAGTGTATCTAAAATTTTATTAAATACGAAGAAATTGAAGACGTTTTCTAATACTTGGATACAAATGTCCCTAAATATTCTCTTATCGAAAACTGGTTTCGATTAGCGTCAATTCATAGACGACAAAAATTGTACAGCTTGTTAGGTATACGTAAATCGACCTAAATCTTGAAGGGTATCTGATTCTAATTCTAAATAAATAAAAACAACATACCCTTAAGTTTTAACCCACATTATCAAATAAATTCATAATTCATACGCACAACACGTTTACGCAAGTAACGCATATATCGATAGATAGATAAAAATAGGTAGTTACGTAAATACTGCCTATTTACAGGCTATTTACGTAACTACCTATTTATTTTTCTATCGATATTTTTATTAATTTGGAATGAGAATTAGAGACCTTATTCCCCCTTCAAGGTTTAGGTCGACTTACCTAACAGGCTGTATAACCTATCGTTTGCGCATTTGCGTTTTTACTATATTTATATAATTTTTTTAAAACTAAACTAAATAAGAGTAATAACGCAGGAAATATGAGGAACCTTATATTTGAAAGAAAAACAAATGTAATATATACATCGACGATAATTCATTCAAATAATCCGAGTTATTACATATGATTCGAGAAATTGATTATGAGAAAAGGGCGAGGATTTTGGCTCTCTCCCAAAACATTGCTGGTTAATAAAACAGTTGGAAACACGCGGTATCTATAGTCGGTGTTTATCTTTAAATATCAGGATTCCATTGATCCATCTGCTTGTTCTTTTTTAACTTAACTATTTTTCGGCATCTTCTTATAAATTTTTTCTTATAAATAACAACTTGCGAATATGCTCAAAGATGGTTAAAATAAAATTATTGCCTCTTAGAATATACTAACTAGTATTATTGTTTTCCCCGTGTTGGTTCCGGGCTCCTTTGAAGAATAGACCAACTGCCGTTCTACCAGGCGCTTGTAAAAGGCGACCGATTGGCTGCGAGTCACTACCATCGTGGCTACTAGGTGGTAGAGTTCTACATTGTCTCCCCCGGGTTTGGTACCACCGCCTTACCTATTCCAGCTGCAACCTCGTCAGTGTCTGTTTGCTATCTTGTGATATAAAAAAAATTAGTAAAGTAACCTGTCTATTGAAAGCACTTTGTTTTTACATGTTTAGAGTTCAGGTCTAGCTTGTATATTAACGTATACTTATATGATGTACTAGATAGGATATAAACTTATTTTGTACAAGTGTATACTTGTACTGTTAAAAAGTATTTTGTGAAAAAGTACAAGTGTGTACTTGTACTGTTTCACAAAATACTTTTTAATCAATTTACTTAAAGCATTTCCTTTTTACGGCATTTCAGAGCTACAAGTTACGAGCTCGTAGGCCGTAGTCCTGAAGCCGTAAAAAGCGAAACCGGTTGGCGATTGAAGTAAATAAATAATTTTTACTTGTATACACAAGTGTACATAATTAAAAATAGTAAAAACTATAAAGTATAAGAGTATATCCTTATCTGTACTTTTATCTTTATATAGTACTAGCTGTTGCCTGCGACTTCGTCCCCCGGACTTCGTTTACTCCGCACTGCTCCTCCCCCGTATCTGATAGCGTGATAACATGTAGCCTATATGTTGACCCGACCTCATAGTAATATTCATGCAAAATTTAAACTAAATCCATGCACTACTTTTTGAGTTTACCCCGGACATACATACAGACAAACAGACAAACAGACATACAGACAAACAGACAAAAATTCTAAAAACTATATTTTTGGCTTCGATATCGATTGTAGATCACGCCCCAAGTATTCTTTTAAAAAAATATTCAATGTACAGTTTTGACTTTCCTACGATTTTATTATATGTATAGATAAAACAAAGTCGTTTTCGCTGTATGTTCGCTTAAATTTTTTAAACTACACAATGGATTTTAGAGTAGTTTATAGACAGAGTTATTTCACAGCTAGGTTTTTATGTGCCTATAATACTTGAACGCAATAATAGAGAAAAGCCGAAAATACGCTTATGTCTTCTAAGAATAAATCGGATATTGTATTGTAATTTTTAATAATTAATAATTATGATATGGAATCAAAAATAACCTAAAATATTATTTTTCAAGTATAAGATATAAATTCGGCAAAAATAGACATTAAGTCACGAAGTGTTACGTCACACTGAGGTAAAACGTCATCTTGATGTTGTTATATTCATAAAAACCACAGAGTATAATATAGATATTACCAAAGCGTGATATCATAAAGACGTAATTTTTTTTTTTGTTTAGTATATTTGTTTATTATAAAAGTAGTCTATAAAAAGCAGTCGAGCGTTTTCGCGGTAAATTAATTTGAACTTTATAACGCAAAATTTTTATTATAAATGTACATTCGTTATTTAACAAAAATAAATATTTTTTTGGCTTATACAGTGTGTAAAGAAAATCCTATCCGATCCTCAAAGCCATTATTTGGTATCTTAATACAAACATATTTGTGTCATTATTTTATGGATATTGATAAATACATTTTCAATATATTTGCTTGATTTAAAGGGAAGTTGCTCAATTTTAGTACTAAAATGAGGCACTTTAAACTAAGATATTTTTCTTATTTTAATAAAAATAATTATTTTATACTTTTTTTAATAATGTCATTGACCTACCTATATACCTCTTTCAGATCGGACACAGTTTTTTTTTATACCCTGTATAATAAGGTAAATTATTTAAAAAAAAAATCAAAAGTCAACTAACCTTTTTTAAATATTTGTCGTAAAAAACATTTTCTTATGCGGTTGCATTGCAAACGCTGGCCTAAGTTTACCTACTACGGAATTTTAGATCTTAAAAAGATCCACAAAAAGTACACATTACAAGAACATTATATTATTTACGCTATTTTAATCAACACAGTATTGTTAGTTACCAATTAAATACGTAAGATATAACGTGTTTTATTGTAGATCACAATTGCCTATTATACAGTATCATTAAACACTCGTTCGAAGCCGGGGCGGGAAGCTTATTAACTACTAGCTGTTGCCCGCAACTTCGTCCGCGCGAACTTCGTTTACTCCGCACAGCTTCTCCCCCGTAGGTGATAGCGTGATAATATGTAGCCTATATGTTGACCCGACCTGTTAGTAATATTCATGCAAAATACTTTAGTTTACCCCGGATGTACATACAGACAAACAGACAAAAATTCTAAAAACTATATTTTTGATTTCGATATCGATTGTTGATCACGCCCCAAGTATTCTTTAAAAAAATATTCAATGTACAGTGTTGACTTTTCTACGATTTTATTATATGTGTACAATCGTCTATTCTTCAAAAGGGGCCCGTTATCGTATAAGAGCCCGTCCATTACTCACGTGATGTTTTTTTGGCATTTCTTAACTCCCCCTCCCCCTTGGTGATACGTGGTGATGTTTAAGACTACCCCTCCCCTCACCCCCCATAACACGTGTATTTTTTATTACCCACAAAGAATCTTATTTTTTGAAGTGAAAACTTCTTTAGGCGCGTTGAGCGTTTTGGTAGAGGGTAAAATCCTCGGTTCGCGTCACCGACATGCTAATGATAATAGTATATCTATAGCTATGTTTTGCATATAGTTTTAATTACTCTCAACTTAATAGTTCCGTTTTCACTTCTATCGGCAGTCCCACGACTGCTACTGTTTTTTTTAATATTTAAGGAAATACAAGAAAAAGTAGTATATAATTTTATTATAGAAAATTAAAGACTACAAAAATAACGTCTAGAGGTAAACAGAAAGGTTACAGGTTGTGTTTGGCTGACTTATGAATAACAAAGGAATGCGAAAAAGTTTTTTGGACTAATACATGAACATTATTTAATGTAGCTACAGGTCCAGGGACGACCGATTCGCAAGACTTTCGTCAACACCAATAACTGGATATGTAGGTATCTTGCAAATAAATACATGTGATATATTACTACACCCCCCCTCCCCTATTGTGATATTTCGTGATTTTTAAGGAACCCCCTTTCGAGCCTCACTTGATTAATGGACGGCCCCTATTGTGACTTTAATTTGACTGCTCTCCACCATGTTAATATTGTACAAAATTTTAATTACATTTATATTAAAATAGCAATAAGTTTATTTATCATAATTTACGTTATAAGTATCAATTAATAATTTTCCCTGTTTTTGTACTAAAGAATAATTTAGAGCTAATTTCTTTTTTTATTTAAGTATCTATAAAGTATCTTAGTAAAATATTAGCTCAGAATTCTTTCAATCTAACTTAGATGTCTGAGGTTAGCAATTGTACTAAAGACACCCAATGACAAGATAAATACCTAAATATATAGTAGATACTAAGGAGGGAAATGAATGTTTACGTTAACTATACCCAAAATCTGATTTTGTTTAGCTACTATGCCCCAATAGGTATAGAATCTTATGGAATATATTATACTTTAAGGTAATAACAAAAAAAGGGTTATTTTTAAAGATCTGGCCAAATTTGCAGAGGCTGTTCAGAATTGATAATATTTTTTTATATATAAGGTATAATTACCACCCCGTTGGTCGAGTGGTTAGCGATCCTGACTACGCGATCGACAGGGCTCGGCTTCGATCCCCGACGGGGACAAGCATTTGTGTGATGAGCATCAATGATTGTTTTTCCGGGTTTGGGTGTATATTTAATATGTTCTTGTATGTATATATGTATTTCTATGTATTAGTATCGTTGACTAACATCCATAACACAAGCAAATAATTGCTTACTTTGGAGTTAGATCAGTAAATGTAGTTTGTCCCGTGAATATAAAAAAAATGTTTGATTTATGTAATAAAAAAATTATAAAAAATCAACATTTAATTTTTATCCGACACAGAAAACAAAAGGCATGGATATAATTTCAATTACGCAATATTGGAACTAAAATATCAAAATATTTTAGTTTAGAGCCTTTAACCAAATTAAACCTCTACTCTACCGATGGTCAAACAAACACACACATACACTTTTTCATTTATAATATTAGTATGGATAGTAAAAGGGCTAAGTACAGGTATTTCTAATTAATTTGAGTCGACAAAATGTACTTTTTTTTTTCTTTTATTCGAACTTTAACTCAATTCAATAGAATTCTGGATAGGCTTTGTTTCGACGAGCTTCGGCTCGCCATGCAATCGCATATATTTAATACCTTCTATTCACGTGATCTAGGATGAATTGTCGAGCCTATTGTTTTACAAAAAAAATTCAGATTCTTCACTATCTTATCCAACATCGTAGTAGTAGTACGGAACATATCTATAATGCAGCAAAATGTCATAATAGATGATCCGAGCTAAAGTCGACTAGTAGTATCGAACATATCTATAATGCAGCAAAATGTCATAATATATTAGATGATCCGAGCTAAAGTCGACCTTCACCCACTTGTTTAATGGATGAAAAGCATTTTAACTAATATTAGCACGTCAAAAAATATATTGCAAATAGGTTGGCAGTAAAATTCTTGGCAATGATTATTTTGATAAAACTCATTAGTGTTAATGTTTAATAAAAAGTTAATTTAATTTACTAATAAAAATAATTTAAAATTCACTTTGAACATTACATTAATAAGTTTAATGAATAAAGGAGACTGATACCGTTGCATACAAACTTGGGCCCCCCTTGTAATAAGATGAATATTATGTTAATTAATAGCTAGTTTAACGTTATATAAATATTGAAAATTTTACAGATTTTAGCAATCTGAGAACAGAGATATAAGATATTCACTAGAAGTAAGGTTACGGTACTATGGTATAGTTTAACTCACTGTAACCGTTTACTATTATATAAACAACTGATACTTGTAATACAGGCAACTACGCTTCATGTTTATAAATTGACACAATACTAAAACACAGATTTTTGGAAAACACAAATTAAAGGATGCCTCTCTGTAGGTAGGTACGTAAAAAGTCCGCGACTTGCGAGTGCGACTCTTGCGAGCCGTCAGTGATGTCAGTTGTAATTGTCAATTTTAGCTGTTTTAAATCCACAGACACGAAATCGTATTAAGTTTGAAGTAACGTAATCAATCGATTATATAAATTGTATCGATTATATTTTTTCTTTTAATATTATAAATGGTTTGTAAAATAATGATGGTACTTATTGTTGATTATACTAAATATTAATCAAAAATACACTTTTACATATGTTTACGAGCTTATATTTCGATTAAAATTATTTACATAAATCGATTACAATTTTATCGATTATATAATTATAGTACCACAAACTTATTTTCGTGATTTCTTTTTTCTCAGAAAGCGGATTAAGCAAATATTTTGAACTTTGAAATAGAAAAATAGTATCATTTTTTTGAACCACACTTCAACCCTTTACATTTGGGCCCAAAAATCTCTCTCTCCTTTAATACTAACTAAAAGCTTGTACTATATATCCTCCTAATCGGCTCTGTGGTCTAGTGGTCCAGCGTTGGCGTTGACCACATGAGGTCCTGTGTTCGATTCCCGGGTCAGGCACATAAAAAAAGTGTTTTTTTTCACTTTTCTGTTAAACACAAAGTTACCCAGAATTGGAAAGTGCCTGGTTGGCGATAGGCTTGCCACCTATCACATTTGTGGGACCAAGTATCTTTGGCTAATCGTGGGTGCACTTGATGTACGTCTGCCTACCCCTTCGGGGATACAGGCATGAAGATACTTACTTACTTATTCTGAACTATATAGATTCCTATACGACTCTGATGATCCTATCACGACCTACACTTCTCAATTTACACGCACACGCCAAGCCAAATCACCGCCGGCGACGATACGGTCCACTGTTTCGACCCTCCAACACCCGAGACGTATAGAGATAGTCATGAGTCGTTAATGAATCGATATCCTGATGCCACTTAAGCTCCCACTCATCGTCAAGATAGGACAATTTAAGCCGTGGTTGGTCCCACAGGAGACACCATTAAGGCGGGCTCTTAGCTCACTTAATTTAAACTCTGGCACGCCCGGTTTCACAGTAGCCGTCATTTGGACCAACTACGTAAGTAAAATAAACCTATAGCATATACAAATATGTGGTTATCTATTTTTTCCTAGCACAATTACCGGGTGGATAAATATAAACAGGATTTTTGCTAACTTGCGATATATTTTTATCATCAATCATTTGAGGATTGACGGTATATGCGCGATTTATGTCGAAGTCTCTAATAGGCAGCCTTGTGCCCATACATTGACATTGTAAACCTTAATTAGATGAAGCCACTCCAAAAAGAAGCCTCCCTAAGTTCATTTTCAAGGAATGAATAACACGTGTCCCTTCCTATGTTCACTCGATACTGGCAAAGTTCACTGATAATTGTCATTCGTACAATAAAGAAGAAGAAGATATTGACTGAACTATTAATAAAAACTTGTTTGCATTTTGACTGGCATTTGACCATTAGAGTTTAACAAAATACTCGATTCGAAATTCAAAAATTGGGACAAAATCAGTAACTTCCATACGTAGCGAGAAGTTAAAAACAAATTAATACTAGTAATTCGGCCCGAATTACGCTTGCGATTGCATAGTTTAAATTTCACATCATTTCGTTCAAAGTTACTCAAGTTATCGACAAACAATAATACATAAATATATACATACGAACGAACGTTGGATTATTCTAGTAGACTTATTTCGCTCGCTCGTTCAATATCCGATCAATAAGCCCGTTTCTAGTATAATTTTGCCAAGCACCATTTTATTAAAAAAACGAAATTTCAGTTATTTTCTACTATACTCTATTTCAAAGATCCTATTAGGTGATAAAGAGTTCTTACCTATTCTTGCCAGCGTCAATTTGATTCTTGTCATTGTTATATTCCGGTTTGGAGAGAAAGGTAGGCAGTAAACTTATGCACGCATTGGCATTATCAACGCGCCACATATAGTAACTCACCATTAACATCTTTGGTGTCTACCGACCATGGTTGTCTCTTTCCAACACGGGAACCATCTGCTTGTTTCCTATCTTATGATGTAAAAAAAAACTTTAGTAAATTTTTCCTTATATATATTTGCTTAATAACTCAACAACATACCGCAACTTAGGCTGCAGTCTCTAAGAAAACTAATTTATTATGAGTGAATGATGATACAGCGCTATGACTTGAATTAAACAGATTTTTCAAAAATATGTTGTTTGAAGATTAAACCAAACTGAAGTTCAAATTGGAGTTGGAGTTATCCAAATTTCATCCAAATCTATCTTTATGCAGTTTAAATCTTTGCCCCAATATTGAGAAGCAAAATAAATTACAAAATGAAAAGAATAAGAAAGTATATTTTTTTAGTTCACGACTCGGACTTCCGCGAAAATTTATTTTTTCCAAAATATGATCTTTGGCCGATGGTCTGTATGACCGTTACTGCGAGCCGGGCTTTTGGGCGAGCAGAGTGCTTAGCCAATGTGAAAGCTAGTAGGGTTAAAACCCGCTCTAGTGAAGTCCTCTGTGAGATAAGTGTCGGTTTAGGACAGTATTTTGATGATGAGTAAGATTAGGAAAGTAAGTAGTATCTGGGTTTCTGCTCATTACTAATTAATTCTTGACTAGGGTCTCGAATGTTTGCGGGCTAAGCAGTTGGCCGCGTCGCTACTGGACCAATATTGCAATAAAACTCACTTGTGTTCTACTATTCCACGACTCAAATAACTTATTCTATCTATCAAATATGTAAATTACATTATCATTAGGCTGTGAAGATAATAAGATCAGTTTTATTGACTGTATTGAATAGTTAAATATTATGCTCCACTGTTGGCACTCGGCGATATTGCATACATACTTATGTTTATTCGAATGTACACTTATTTGACTCATCTATATGATATGTTGCATTCATTAAGTTTTTTGTCGTTTTAGTATTACCAGTATTCAAATGATGAAATCAAAATTCAGAAGTACTTTATTCATTAAACTTTTTACAAGTTATTTTGACACGTTAGCATATTTTTTAAAAACTACTACCGGATCGGAAACGCGGCCACACACTGAGAAGATCTGGTGGAAGAAACTCAGCGGGCTTGTCTTTTTTTCATATCATCTATTATTTACAATATCACAATATTAGAAAAAATATATATATATGAGATCGGTATGAGGAGCAATTAATCACAGGCTTTTTTGTCTTTTCTTTCTATTCTAAATAATCTGAGATTTTATAATATTCTTTTTACACGGTTTTGTTTTAACACATTTTTTAAATTTATTGACTTGGTAGATCTCTTATAGTTTCGGGAAGTTTATTGTAAAAGCGTATACATTGCCCGATTAATGAATTACTTATCCTATGGAGACGAGATGCATGCACAACAAGATTGTTTTTGTTCCTTGTATTTAATGAGTATACGTCACCGTATTTTTTAAACAAGCAAATATTTTTATGAACGTACATTAAGTTCTCAAATATATATTGGGATGTAACAGTTACAATATTGATTTCTTTGAATTTTTCTCTCAGCGAAACCCTCGGGCTAAGATTGTAAATTGCCCTAATAGTTCTTTTCTGCAATACAAATATAGTATTTATTTCAGCTAAATTTCCCCAGAGAAGAATTCCACATGACATAATGCTGTGGAAGTAACTAAAGTATACTATTCTTGCTGTGTCGACATCAGTTAACTGTCTCATTTTTTAACTGCATAAGCTGCCGAACTATGTCTATTTGCTAAATTATTAATGTGCGGTCCCCACTGTATCTTCTTATCTAAAGTAATACCTAAAAACACAGTGGAATCCACCAGATCCAGGTTGTTTCCATTCAGTTGTACCCTGGTATCTACATGCCTTATATTAAGCAATGAAAATTTAACACACTTACGTAACAAAACGTTACCATTTAATAACAGATTGTTCGTACTGAACCCTCCGGGCCATCCATGGTTACAGCAGCACCAGCGGACCTTTTTTAATTAATAGTAACCCTCTGAATTCTTTTATTTAAGTAAGAAATCAGAAGATCGAGAGCTTTATTTCAAATTCCATAATGGTGTAACTTCCTGATTAAAATGTTATCGACTCAGTCAAATGCCTTAAACAAATCACAGAACACTCCAAGTGCATCCTGCGAATTTTCCCAGGCTTCATAAACGTTTTTGAGTAATTCGACACCAGCATCTAATGGTTGAGCGACACTTCGTAAAACCGAATTGTTTATTGTGAAATACTCTTAATTTATCTCAATGTTTAAGCATTTGATGTAGTATAATTTTTTCAAATATTTTACTTAGGGTTGGCAAAACCGAGATAGGCCGAAAATTGGAACGATCGCATTTAGAGCCAGACTTGAAAATTGGAATAACTTTGCTGAATTTCATTAAATCAGGAAAAACACCATGTGTTACAAAACAATTAAATATTACCACTAAATATGGTGCAATAACATTTATTACTGAAGCAATGATTCTAACAGAATATCCTCATAAACCTAAGGTTTTTTTCGGTTCCAATGTTTTAAAGGCATTTCATATATCTTTTGTATCGATGAATGAAAATTCAAAAGTTTTGTCGCACTTTGGTACACATTGTTTCAGTAATGATTCAGCAGTACTAACTGATGAACTGAGGTTTTGAGTTGTTATTGCGGATGCTGTAATTCGCTTAATAATCTCAAAGTTAATTCATTCAAAAGCAAGGTAATCTGATTAAAACTATGACGTTATCAAATGACTGGTGACTTTTGGCACCGATAATATCAAATTACATTAAAATCGTTTAATATAAAAGGTCTAAAATTTTAACTTCTTTCTTTGCTAGAGCCGGCTGTTAATAGAGCAAGAGAGCTAACCTGACATTTAATTATTTATAGACCACCGTCCATGAAAATTTTCAAATCGCGATACCGGTATCTGAAACTAAATTATTTTAAAATTAACTAAATCATAGTTTTGTTTGAATATAGATAAATAACTAATAACTAAATCCAGTAAGTTTGTGTTTTTAATTCTTACTTTAACAGTTGTAACCATTACAAACTATCACATGTCATTAATAAACTACCATACAATGCTCGATGTACTATTTATCAAAGGATAGAAAAAGGTCAAGGTAACGTATCCTGGCTCTCTGCCAAGTTTTATTCCAAAGCGAACTTTTTACGTCAGACATCTGTAACACGGATCGTAAAGTGTGTATCTACTTAGCTTTTTGGCTCCGAGAATATAATAAAGATAAATGTCACAAAAAGACAATGAACATTTATAAAATATAATACTTATTATGTTATTAATTCGTTGTGTTGATTGTTCATTCAAATATTCAGCGTTATTTATATTAGCATAATCCAAGGCAAGGTTGATGATGTTGGCTCTATACCAAAACAATCCTCATAAAGTTAAAAGTATTCAATTGTACCTAACAGCTTACAGAATACCAAAAAGTATATACTTTTACCAATGTTAAAGAGCACATAAATACAGTTTGACTGGTGAAAGATTGTACGTATGAGGGTGAATCAAAAAGTTCTTAGAAATGAATATGTACACAATACTTTTTATTGGTATTTTGACAATTACTATATTATATAACTATATTATCCGCAGTTCGTTTAATCTATATTAATATGATAAATACGAAAGTTTGGATGTTTGAATGGATGGATGGATCGATGTTTGTTACTCAATAACGCAAAAACTACTGAACGGATTTGAATGAAATTTGACAGATAGATAATGACCTGGAATAGCATATAAGCTACTTTTAAGTATCTTCACACCCGTATCCCCGAAGGGGTAGGCAGAGGTACAACAAGTGCACCCACGATTAGCCAAAGATACTTGGTTCCATAAATGTGATAGGTGGCAAGCCTATCGCCAACCGGGCACTTTCCAATTCCGGGCAAATTTGTGTTTATTGGAAAACTGAAAAAACACTTTTTTTTATAGTGCGCGCGGAACTAGTTGGCCGCGCCTTAGGTGGTGACAGGGGTAAGGGGGCGGGTTGTCAACTGCTCGCAATGCACATGAGCTTAGACAGTGATGACCAATCTGAAGATATCGTGAACAATATTTTTTCATTTATTGAAAAGAATAAATAAAATACAAATTGAACTTTGTAATGTTAGTTCAGTAATTTGGTAGTAAACACGTGTCAGTGGAAGTTACGAAAAGTATTTAGTTCAGGCTGAGTCATCAGTATACGTTTATCGTGATCGGCATTGAAGACACTCTGCGTTGAATGCGTTCAAGAGGAAGGAGCTGGTATTGTGGAGCCCCTGGCCAAAGATGAGAACAGTACTCCTATGAAGCCTGATTTGTGACTTGTAGAGTCGCAAACAATCGACTGTTTTGCCCTGTTCAGAACAACAAGTTTCTTGGACGAAAGCTTTGCTTTTGCCTCCAAATGACCACGAAACGAGATAATGATGAGTTATGGATGTGTATTAAATATGTGTATTATATAATAAAAATCAGAATTATTCAAATCGGTTTAGTAGTTTTTGGGATTACCACGTTCAAACAAACAAACAAACTCAATTCTCAGAATCACTTGATTCTGAACTCTCTGAACTTGATTCAGAATCATCTTGTAAACTTATAATGATTTGGTCCATCATAGTATCAAATTTCATATCATGATTCCAGTATTCCTGTTTATTTTTTTGTACGTGGTCATCGCATTTTTGCCATTGTTCGGCAGAGAATTCGGAAAATAGCCTTGTTAGTATTGTCATTTTCTCGTCCAATGTAGCATTAATGTGATCTCTGGCCAGGCAATTTTTAATATTTGCCCACACAAGCTCGATCGGGTTGAGGTCTGGATGATATGGAGGTAGTCTGAGAACAGTATGACCTGCAGCTTTCAGAAGTTCGTCAATCTTGAATATTTTTTATGATTGGGTCGCATTAATCAACCTCAGGAGTTCAGCTTTGATCATCGTGGGAGAAAATGTTACATTATGATTTTGCAACCAGTGCTGCATATTAATTTTCAAACTGGACATAGTCGGTTTCTTCTCAACTTGCACACAATGATAGGCAGCATTATCCATAACTATGACTGAGTTAGGTGGAAGTTTAGGTATTAATTTTTGATCAACCCAGTTGTAAAAATTTGTAGTGTTCATGTCTCCATGATAATCCCCCGTTTTTGAATCTGATTTAAAAATTAGCAAAGCATCGTCAACTAACCCGTTCCGGCTACCAGCGTGAACTATTATCAAACGCCTTCCTTTGCCTATATCTGTATAAATTCCAGGCTTCGACGAAGATTGCCAACATTTTTGGACATTGTGACTTTGGTTAACGTAAGTTTCGTCCAAAAAGAATATATTTCGTTTGTCTTCTCTGAATTTTCTTATAGCCCTCATATATTTCACTCGCCATTCAACAATATTTGGTCTCTCTATTAAAAGGCATCTCTTCGATTTACATTTTTTAAATGAATATCCCAGTTTGTGCAAAAGTGTTCTTAAAAAAGTCAATCCGCAGTCTAAAATATTATCCTCTTTTAACACAGCATTTAGTTTTCGTAGACTTGGAATTTTTTCTCTACCGTATAAAACTGATTTATTTTTCTTCTTATCACTGCTAAATCAAAGTCATCAACTTGTATTTTCTTTTTTATTTCTTTTGGTCTACGTGGAGAACTAAATCTTGCTTCCCCTGTATTTTGCAACGATTTTTTACTTTCAGCAATCACTCTCCTAACACTTCGTTCTGATATCCCTGTTGCTTCTGCTACTAGTTTATGTATATTCGCATCAGTTTTATATTCTAAACTATTGACATCGGCTTTCCGTTTATTAAAAAATGTATGCACTTTAAATATTATTTCCTTAGATTGTCTTTTTATCGGCGGACTCATCTCGCTATTGCAATCTTATGTGCGTTTTGTCTAAACTAGCCGGAACTTTCAACGCGTGTTGCCGTCGCAAAGTACGGCGCCGCACTGAGTAATGACAGCAAGCGCCCCTGCCTCTCCGCCCCACCGTTCACATACCTAAAGCGCGGCCAACTAGTTCCGTGCGCACTATAAGTACCCGACCCGGGAATCGAACCCGGGACCTTATGTGGTCAACGCTAACGCTGGACCACTAGACCATAGGCGGCTACTTTTTATCCTGAAAAAATTAGGTGATCCCGCGGGATTCGCCAAAAACTTTTGTAATGCAGCGGGCTGCACGCTGCAGCTAGTTATCTATGCATACATATAATAAAATCGTAGAAAAGTCAAAACTGCACATTGAATATTTTTTAAAAGAATACTTGGGGCGTGATCTACAATCGATATCGAAGCCAAAAATATAGTTTTTAGAATTTTTGTCTGTTTGTCTGTATGTATGTCCGGGGTAAACGTACGTAAAAAGTACTCCATGGATTAACTTCAAATTTTGCATGAATATTACTAACAGGTCGGGTCAACATATGGGCTACATATTATCACCTACTGGGGAGGACTTGCGCGGAGTAAACAAAGTCTGCGCGGACGAAGTCGCGGCCAACAGCTAGTTAATAATAATAGGCTTGTTTCTACTAAGAATGAATCGGATAGATATACAGTGTAGGTATGTTAACCAAAAAACTATTTACTTTTATTTAATTACGTATATAGTAAAAAAATCGCGATATAAAACTGAAATTAAAAGGAGATTGATGAGATCGGCCTAAAAGGGCTACAAGAATATAGCATCAGCCGATATTATTAAATTAAATTAATGACTTATTGTATACCTAATAAGGTATATTATTGAACAGTTTTGCAAATGTAGTCAACCAGCCTATTCAAGACCATGATTATGAGATAAAGATGAAAATTTTGGCTAATAAGCCAAAGTGTTTTTTTTGGTAATGACCAAATGTTTTGGTAGTGAGCCAAAATGTTATGGTAATGACCAAAATATTATTACGGGACCAAAATAACATTTTAGACATTCTATACTTTTTGACATATTTGAACATTTTATGCCATTCCAAATTAGGTATATTGACAAAGATATGAAAGAAATCTGCATTTAGTCATTTGCTATTATATTAACTTAATTATTTTCAACACAATTTTAATACATTTAGTATTCAATTTAATCACATAATGAATGAATATTAATAAATTATATATATATATATATATATATATATATTGACATTAACCGCCCATTGACCGCCCCGTTGGTCGAGTGGTTAGAGACCCTGACTACGCAATCAACGAGGCTCGGGTTCGATCCCCGACGGGGACAGGCATTTGTGTGATGAGCATAAATGTTTGTATTTCCGGGTTTGGGTGTTTATTATATATATTCTAGTATTTATATATGTATTTCTATGTATTAGTATCGTTGACTAACACCCATAATACAAGCAAATAATTTGCTTACTTTGGGGTTAGATCAGTAAGTGTAATTTGTCCCGTGAATTATTATTATTATTATTATTATATATATATATATATATATATATATATATATATATATATATATATATATATATATATATATATATTAGGGTGATTAATTTGTGACAAACATTTTTTTTTAGGTGCTCAAGCAAAATTTTGTTCTATATATTGAAAAAAAAATTTCCACCAAGTTAGAGCTCTTAATTCGAGTATGAAGTGCTTGCCGTTTTAATTTGATTTTTTCCCATTAGAAATGCATGTAATTATTTTTATTTTTTTTCAAATTTCTAATGCTTGGACACATTTAATGATATTGGCATTCTGATTGCTGAAATATATCCAGGATTCCACGCTCTTTAAATGACTTTTCGTCAATTTTAATGTCGCCTGCTTTGGTCCACTGGTACCATCTGTCAAAGTTATGTTTTCGAATAAAATGCACATTTTTTTTATTTTTACAGCGAAAATTGATTGATAGATGGAAAAAATAATACATATTTATATAAAAAATTTGATTCTCTTCAAAAAGGTCGTAACTCAAGTCTCTCAGACTCATAGTTTTTAACTTGCAGTAACTTTTGTAACTAAAAATGTAGAAAAATGATACAAAAATTACAAATTATGATGTTTAAATTCAAGTTTTTGTTTCAAATTTATTTTTTTCATTACATTGTCAATTTTACTTTTTGTACTTTTATACCTGACATGTTACACATACTGACATACAGACACACATACACACACAAATAAATAAATAACACAATAAGCGGGAAACAAAAAAGTTAATACAAAATTTTAATAAATTTGTAATTTATCATAGTTTATATTTTTATTAGAAATACAACCGAAAGAAAATGAATTGTTATTTTATAAACTTTAAATGAAACCTCTGTTTACTAAATATATCTTCACATAAGTTAGGTATTACTTTGTTGTTGAATAAAGTTTTTTGGTACATGTTGGGAATTCTTTTCTATAATTTTGAACAGTTAATAATAGGCATTCTTTTTGATCTTCGTCGTATGTGCCAAACTCATTGAATTTTTCAGTGAGTGCAACACATCGCTCGGCTGTGTCGTTTACAACTTTTACCTGCTCAAATGAATATATTTTTTATAAAAATATGTATTATTTTTTCCATCTATCAATCAATTTTCGCTGTAAAAATAAAAAAATGTGCATTTTATTCGAAAACATAACTTTGACAGATGGTACCAGTGGACCAAAGCAGGCGACATTAAAATTGACGAAAAGTCATTTAAAGAGCGTGGAATCCTGGATATATTTCAGCAATCAGAATGCCAATATCATTAAATGTGTCCAAGCATTAGAAATTTGAAAAAAAATAAAAATAATTACATGCATTTCTAATGGGAAAAAATCAAATTAAAACGGCAAGCACTTCATACTCGAATTAAGAGCTCTAACTTGGTGGAAATTTTTTTTTCAATATGTAGAACAAAATTTTGCTTGAGCACCTAAAAAAAAAAATGTTTGTCGCAAATGAATCACCCTAATATATATATATATATATATATATATATATATATATATATATATATATATATATATATATATATATAATATATATATATATATATATATGTATATATATATATATATATATATATATATATATATATATATATATATATATATATATATATATATATATATATATATATATATATATATATATATATATATTGTTAATTATTTAAATAATGTACTCTATATTCTGGAATCTGTACGCCAAATGGCAGATAGTGGAGATCAATTATATATAAAACCAACTTTGTATTTACCCCTGTCACAGAAATAAAATTATTATTATTATTATTATATTATTGGCTGAAAACACACGGTGGTTGAAGGCGCCGTTTGTAAGAGATAATACTGTCAAGAAAATCGTCTGCTTGTTTATGATATAAAGAGAAAACTCTGTGACGACACTCAAAGGTAGTTAGGACAGAAAACATTACTTATTTCATTCGCGAGTAAAGCACTAAGAAACGGAGCATATTTTCTATGAAATGCTCTTATATTTTCTAGTAAAACTTTTCTTTAAATAATACTGCGACGGACAGCTTAATTTGCTTTTGGTCTTCAAGTAACTGGTAATTTTGCTTTGTATTATTTTACTCGATTTTTTACTCGATTGCGCTGGAAGGAGGATTATGTTTTTCGAGTGTACATGTTAATATGTATCAATATAATGTATATTTCATTGGCACGCTGTATAGCTTAAACGGCTTAATAGATTGGTGTATGAAAGGTATCATTAGAATCATTTTAATTGTAAGGGTGACAAAGGCTAGGCACCTATATGATTTCTACCCGACCGCACTTTATGAAGGTTTGTTTTATTCGGAGCAGGTTGCAGTCGAGTTTTTTGCTTTTGTAGCTATTGCTGGTGTTCTTCTTACGTTTCTTTTATTTTTTTCTTCTTCTCTTGTTTTCGATGATTAGTTAAGACACGATTACCACTATTACTCAACACATATTATTGGTAAAATAAAATTTTAATTGTGTGAAAAGAGTGCAAATATTATAAAGGATTTTTATTGAAGGGAAAAGATTTGAACCGACTGTGCTAGAAGGCGAGTTACGTTTTTCGAATTTATTATGTAGTAGAAGAACTACTGAACCCTGCGATTAACCCGCTTCCCACAAAGCTAGAACTTTCTTGAATATTATTTTACTACCTGGCAATTAAGAAAATACCGGCCTGGCAGGCGTCTTGCGTTGCGCCAACCAACATTTAAAAAGTATGGTCACCGCGCGGGCCACTTACAAGTGTAGTGACAAGTCCGATACGTTGCTGTTAGTAAACAATGAACTTTGATTTCTATGCACAGAGGCCATTACTAAATATTCTTATTCGATAATAATGTTAAAATTTAAGTTTCTTTTTTTGGAACGAAGTTCCTTACCGCGCGTTGTGAAAGGGGGCTAGACGGAAAAAAATTCTGACGAAAAGTTGTCACGACACTTTTCGCTATAGTAAGGTATTGTAAGCTGTGCGGCGTGCGGATGTTTCTCTCTCTCTCTCTCTCTCTCTCTTATAGAAAGCAAGCCAGATATTTTCATTTCTATTTCGCATTAAACAGTGTGGTGTCGCGACGATTATTTTTGTTGAATGTATACAGGTTTTTTATAAATAATAATAAAAGGAACTTCGTTCCATCCGGGTGTCCCTTGACACCTCTCAAGTTTTTTTTTTGTATACATTCGGTATCAGAATCAAGTTATATATATATATATATATATATATATATATATATATATATATATATATATATATATATATATATATTCTCTTTCAGTACGCAAATCTTTTATTAATTAGTCAATCTTTATAACCGTCTACGACTTTACTACCGTCTGGCGTATACTTACGACCATCAGAATATGTTGTTAACTTTTTTTACTTGAGATATATGTCAGTTACAACGTATTAAAATTGTAGTCTTGTGCGAGGTTATGAAATATTTTTTACATTTTTAAAATTAAAAAAATGTTGACACAGCCGCAAGACGCCTGCCAGACCGGCATTTTCTTAATTGCCAGGTAGTAAAATATTATTTAAGAAAGTTCTAGCTTTGCGAGGCAGGTTAGTCGAAAGGTTCAATAGCTCTTAGACTATAAGTATGTATGACAATAATTTAAATTTGGCACGCTCTGTATCATATACCTGCAGCTTGTTTATTTGAATTCGGCTAATCACCATCAATATGAATGGTATGGTATGGAATGGTTCGATCTCTTTAACAGTTAACTACTTCACTAAAAAAATTAAAAAATATCTAGTTAAAGCTTATGTTTCATACTTTGGGCCAAAAATATGAAAAAATCGAAAAAAAACTTTTTGTTAATAAAAAATTAATAAAACATAATTTTTATAGCTTTTTTTATATCATAAGATAGCAAACAAGCAGATGGATCTCCTGATGGAAAGAGTCAACCATCGCCTGTAGACACCAAATATGTTAATGGTGCGTTGCTATCTTGTGGCGAGGTCTAATGCCATATGCATAAGTTTACCGGCTACCTTACCCTCCAAACCGGAACACGACAGTGACAAGAACTGACGCTATTGCGGAAGGAATAGGTAAGGCGGTGGTACTAGATCCGGGCGAGACAATGCAGAAATCTACCACCTAGTAGCCACGATGTTAGTGACTCGCATAACCAATCGGTCACCTTTTACGACCTGCCTGGCAGAACGGCAGTTGGCCTATTTTTCAAAGGAGCCCGGAACCAACACGGAAGCTATCGGTCGGAGCGCAATCTGTAGGTGATAGATACATCAAACATCTTAATAGAGTTCTTTGAGAGTTCGTGCGAAATCTTAGCACGGGTCAGCTAGTTAATTTTTATTCAACTGCGCTAGAAGAAGGATTGGAATGTATGTTTATTTTTCAAATCCGGTCGTAGTCGGCAGTACGAGCGGTTTATTGTCTGTTTGAAAAACTAGTCTGACTTGAAAAACTCTCATAGCGTATGCTCGTAGCTATACATGAGAAAGGGCTTCATGGTACTTACTATTTTACCTGACTTAGCAAGTAATACAATGCAAGTAACGTTTCTGTGTCACGCGAACAAAGTCGAGGGTAACAACTAGTGTTTCATAAGGGCAGGTAAATGTCGATAAAAGTGAGCATAAGTCCGTTAACATCGTGATGTAACTCAATTGTCCTTGCTTATCTCGAGATTTAGGTTATAAGAATTTTTATACACAAGAAAGAGACGGAATCGTGATAATATTCCACTCTACTGCCTTTGGATGATAAAATAATGAACTGCGTTTACGGGGCACATGTTGCAAATGAGCCTCTCATCAAAACATATTATACTGCTCAATTGTATGTGTGCCTTAATTTTTTTTATAGCAATATTCTCTCGTGTAAATTTGCTTAAAATATAAAAATAGGCTCAAGGCTCGAAATATTAAGGTGTACTTGATTTTTGTGAGTGCATTGGCATGTTTTGGTTTTATTGGAGGGGAGGGGGGGGGTTCACGTGTACGACCAATCCTTAAGCCAATAAATTTCCAGCTACAACATTTCCTAGAAGTTAAATAGCATTAGCTTTTATTCTGCCTGAATATAAACAGAATTGGATTTCAATGATTTTTGTGTGTTTTTGGTCTCCAGTCTAGAATTTCAAATCGGTAATCCAGCATCCTGAGGTGGGCGGAGGAGACTAAACTGGGTGGGTGACCATATTATTATATACGCCAATCGTGAGAGGTACGTTTTCTGAGCCGTAAAATTTTAATTTATAGCTATCCCTACACGCTACACGCTATAATTGTGATAACCGACTTTTAGAGTAAGGCTTGAGCAGAATTTAAAGTTAAGTTTGGGCTCTTAACTCCCGTGGTAGGGATGTCATCTATTAATAAAATAAAATAAAATAAAAAAATGTATTCAAAAAGTCTTTTATACCAGGCACTTGAAGCCCATAATATTAGTAATATATTTTCTTATAAACTATGTTAGTAAATAGTATTTTAAAAAGTTTCACATATATTAAAACTTTACATATAAAAAGTGTGTTTCAAAATAATTTACTGTGTTAAGTGTGTATGTCACTAACAAGCACCCCTCACATGCAGACGTATAAACCTGTCCATAAAGGATGAGTCTTTTCTACTGTTTATCATATTTAGAATCTATACCTGTCACTGAACCTGGCTACTTGTAGAGATAAGAATCAATAATGAAGTCAAGTATTTTGGAGTAAAATTTTTTACTAGTATTTAGTGGTTTAACAACACCTTAAGAAGGTGTAGAGTAAGGATGGTAACGCAAATCCATTGTCTTTGTGACGCAAATCCATTAGTTCCTTTCATTCAGTTCGGTAAAAAGTTTATGTGTCTTTTTTGGATAGTGTTTTCTTATAATAAAATGTTTTTTAGATCTCTCCAGTAGTTTGAGTTTATTCGTTACAAATATTAAAAATACAAATACTTTCTTTTTATAATATTAGTATAGATAAATAGGCATTAAGTTCGCCTTTTGTGCAAACTTATTTAAAGTGTACAATAAACTTAAATAAATAAATATATACACACAGTGTTCTGAAAATTACAATAAAAGATGAGGGAGGTATTACAGTTTTTTTTATATCAAAGTAGCTGATAGCTCTCCTGATGGAAAGAGACAAACTTCGCCTAATGACACCAATTATGTTAATATGTTAATAGTGCGTTATTATCCTTTTGTCGGGGTCTTAATGCCACGTGCATAAGTTTACCGGCTACCTTACCCTCCAAACTGAAACATGATAGTGACAAGCACTGACGTTATTGCGGCAGGAATAGGTAAGGCAGTGGTATCGAATCCAGAGAAAAAAATACAGAAGGACTTGCAAAAAAAATCAAAGTAGTAAAATCGGGAGAGTTGCACCATGGCGGGTGCAAATTGTGACTCTTAAACCACTTTGACATTAAATTTTACTCACAGAAGAAACAGTCAATTTTAGCGAAAAAACCTACCTTTATATATATACGGTCACAATCTCAAAACTGCCAAAAATAATAAAACTTACTACGCAATATAACAAAAACACCTTTACGAACCTGACAGTCAAAAATACCGGCCATTACAAAAAATGGCGGCGTGCTTGATATTGGCCTCCCAGGCACTACCAAAGACTGTGGGTGTTTCATTAGCGCGAATTTGTAAGTCGGTGTTAAAATTTTACTACATTCATGTTATCACAAGGGCACTTCATAAACAATATCAAAAATAAAAAATACTGCAATAAACAAAAGCAATGAACAAAGTAAGTCGCTACTATTTTACCTCGTCACAATCCTCGTCAGACTATTTGAAACATCCTTAATATTTAACTCATCTTTTTCTTCTTGTATTTTCCTAAATCTTTCACTGTTCAACTTCATATAAATTGTCATCGTCAGCAACATCAGGCAAATCTTCATCCTAAGAACTAGATCTACCTGGCTTTTTGATATTTTTCATAGTCTGCTGGTTTTTGTCTTTTTTAACCTTTCTTCTGCCTTCCTGACTTAAACCTCCTCATCGTCCAGTAAGGGATTAATTTTCAAAACCTCTTTCTTATAAGGAAAGCCTGTGTATAGATAGTTTTATATTTAGTTTTACAGCTCCGTCTTACTGGTTTAGCCATGAGCTGACTATAAGACAGTAAGTTAGTTAGTCAGCGTTAGCGAAGTTTACTTTTAAAATAAAATGTTTATAAATAAAACAACCAAATTAATATTTTAAAGATTCGTGACAGTATACTATTCAGTTGCTTAACTGGGAAAATTTTCAATTTAATTTTATAAGAGCTGCGTGACATTCAAACATTTACATAAAGAGCTACGACGGTAATAAACCCATGAACTTTATTAGCTCCATTATAAGGCATAAAATTTCCTTAAAATCTTAATCGTCAATAATTAATATTTTATTTAAGGCCTCATTTAACAAGGTCTATAGTATAAAACAAAAACAATTTGAATGAGGTAAGTATACGTTGGAAACAAGCATCTTCTATACATATAATAAAATCGTAGGAAAGTCAAAACTGTACATTGAATATTTTTTAAAAAATACTTGGGGCGTGATCTACAATCCATATCGAAGCCAAAAATATAATTTTTAGAATTTTTGTCTGTTTGTCTGTTATCTGTTTGTCTGCTTGTATGTATGTCCGGGATAAACTCAAAAAGTACTGCATGGATTTACTTCAATTTTTGCATGAATATTACTAACAGGTCGGGTCGACATATAGACTACATATTATCACGCTACCACCTACGGGGGAGGAGCTGTGCGGAGTAAAGGAAGTCCGCGCGGACGAAGTTGCGGGCAACAGCTAGTCAATAAATAAATATCTATCGATTTTCTTTTTAGTATAACAAAATTTACTACGAATCGGTTCGCTATGGCATGTATCAGTGTTGTGTGTCGAAAAATATATTTCCTACACGATTTTTTTATCACGGAAAAATGAGTTATTCCTGCGGGATTCACCGAAAGCTTATATTGCAGCAGGCTGCACGGTGCAACTAGTAAAGTTCATAGGTCTATTAACCATAATATTGTTAAAACACTTATGATATTTACTCGTGTATTAACCATAATATGATTAATACACTTATGGACTATATATATATATATATATATATATATATATATATATATATATATATATATATATATATATATATATATATATATATATATATATATATATATATATATAATATTGTTAATACACTTATGAACTTTTCTATCAACCATAATATGGTCAATACCCTTATGAACTTTACTATTAATCACAATATGGTTAACCCCTAGAAACTCTGACGCGCAAGCGCGAATTTAAGCTCCAGGGTTCAACCCTCGCGCTCTTCGCGGGAATGCGACTCAGGTGCTGCGTTGGACAAAAATAAATATTTTCTCTATAAACCAAACTATATTTTATCATTATGTGACCGTATCAATTAATATATTTCCAATCTATTAGAAATCAAAATAAAGTAATAGGTAAAGTAGTTTTTATATTTACAAACAAACATTACAAGAATTACTTGAAAAATAATGAATTTCTAACTGGTTTTATTTTTGGCTATTACGACATATTTCTTATAACAAATTATCTGAGTAGCACCATTAAACGGCCTTTCTAATAATAACAGTATTTATATGAGAGAAATGCACCGCGAAACATCACAAAATTAAAATTCTATACCATTAAAAAACCACGAACACACACGCGTTTTGGTCGAACGAACAAAAGTGACTGGAGCAAAATAAACGACAGTGTCAGAACGTCAATCTACGATTTTGAAATGACAGATATTTTATCATAGAGCAAATGTTAAAAGCTTTTTCATGCAACAGTAGTCTGTATACTAAGGAAATTAAATTTTAAATTCAAACGCAAGGGTGGCAATTTTTTGCCTTAAGAGTGACTTGAGATTGAATTGTCATACATAATGGCAAATAAATGCCATTTTGAGAGACAAATGGTTTACACTTGTAAACTTTACAAGCTGTACCGTGCAGCCCACTGCATTAATTATAAGCTTTAGGTGAATCCCTCGGGATTAACTCATTTGTCCTGAATAAAAAGTAGCCAATTTCCTATTCCGAATTATCATTTACTTGTGTGCTAAATATCATCTAGGCAAATACAACTTTTAACTTATGTAAACGACAGGCAAATAAATTTTTAGGGTCAATTCTAGTTCATACGATTATAATATTGATTTTTACATAAGTACCAATAGGGATTAAAGGGGGCCTGTACAATACAGGGGGCGATACATAGACTTAATTAATTAAATCACAAATATTCGAATAATGAAATCCAAACGAAAATTCGTTACATTTCAAGTTTATTCACATAAAACATATAAATTTATTATAACATATAAGTTTATTCACATGAACTATATAAATTTATTATAACATCTAAGCTTATTTACACGAAATATATAAATTAAAGGGGGCCTGTGCAATACAGAGGGCGACACATAGACTTAATTAATTATTGCGCAAATATTCGAATAATGAAATCTAAACGAAAATTCGTTATATCACAAGCATTTCAAGTTTATTCACACGAAACATGTAAATAAATACTGATTGCTAATTGAATATTCATAACTAGACCGATGTTTTTGGAAGGAAATTCTCCAATATTTTTCCAGCACAGTAGTTATGTATGCGTAGTTAATACTTTGTCCGTGTGAAATATTTCAACATTGATTTTACCACGGAATAAACTGGATACACCTTTCAAGATAATTTCTTAGGTCGTTAGTGCCGCTTGCATTTACAAAGAGAAATACAGAGTTATAATACTTACCGATGAAATAAAATCACTCCAGAGGTATACGTTAAATTTTAACTTTTTATTCGACACGATAAAATAGCTCAATATGCCATATTTCTATATTTTTACGATAGAATATATTATCTAAAAGCGTTTGATGTATACATACATTTGCTTATATGATGGGCTACGAATTTTGCGCCCAACATTGCGACTATAAGCTTAGAGCAATAACGCTATTATTCTATGACTATAAGTATCTGTGTGGTCTGTAGATTTTACAGTTACATTTTAATGCCACTTAAACGTAAAAGTAAAATTACATCAAAGACGAAGTTAAGGTAATATGTTTTCCAATTTTCCATGAAATCTTATGATTACATAACTTGAATTGAATAGCACTTCACTCAACAAAATTTGAAGCATTAAGTTAATTGGACTTTCTGAGAATACTTGGGTTATAATATAAAACATGCGTTGAGTATATTATTATAATTTATGTATATATTGTGTTTCTGTTTATGCTACTGACGTGGTAGAAAGTATTATGAAATGGCAGGATTATTGTGCAGCCTGAGTATGTTTAATTTTAGGGTTCCGTACTCAAAGGGTAAAAAATGGGACCCTATTACTAAGACGCCGCTGTCCGTCCGTTTGTCTGTCTGTCTGCTGTTACCAAGCTGTCTCTCGTGAACCGTGATAGTTAGACAATTGATTATGTATTTCTGGTACCGTTTTAACAACAAATACTAAAATACACCTGGTAGCCACGATGGTGGTGACTCGCAAAGCCAATCACTCACTTTTTACGACCTGCCTGGCAGAACGGCAGTTGGTCTGTTCTTTAAAGGAGCCCGGAGCAACACCGTTAATGTTGACACTACAGAGGCTGTAGAAATCTAATATTTTTAAATAATATGCATTAGAAATGTATTTAATTAATAAAAATAAATATTACACACACTACATTCATGTGACACACCTACATGTTAATACAGGCTGTAAGAATAAACACCGTTGTCACTAAATCCACAGGTAGTTGACTTAATTATAAATACGTTTTATTATTTTCTTTCAAAAATATAAGAAAGTTTCTGTCCTATGACTATGCGCAAAGGGCGCTGACCTGCCGCCCTGGCCGTCCGGTCGGCTTGCGGTGTATGATCAAGCGCTGTTTCCCGCGTTCCGTCCACTTTGTCGTGCACTTGTATAGGGTGAAATCATTTTGAAGAAAAATAGATACTTAAATTAAAAAACAATATTTTTTTTGAATTTACGTTCTATAAGTGAAACCAAACCACTGTTTTCAAGGATAACGGTGTTTACACTAACAGCTTGTATACCTACACACAAGTACACTATTTTCTTAGATTTTTTTAACGACCAAATTCTATCGTCAAGCTTAAAGATATTTTATTGTTTAGTCTATGGTCGAATAAAATTTAGAAATCGAAGATGAGAATATTATGTACCTAATAATTATAATAGTAATACTAAGATGTATTTTTTTTTGTTCGTAAAGGTAAAAAGTGCTGAACCGATATTAAAATTATTTCCCAATATCAGTAACACAAAGTGTCACAAGCGGCTCTTCTACCCGACTACAAAGGAAAGAATGTGCAATAATGTTTCGTAATCTTATTTTTTGAGATTTTCTTTAATTTCTCAAACCTACTGAGTTAAATCGGTTATATACATAATATACACGTATTAAATTGATAGAAATAGTCATTGACTTACTAATATAAGTCAATAGAAATAGTCATAAAAGCTTCCTTAGACCTCAAAGCGTCCAGATTCAATGAAAATTCGATTTTCAAAAATTGGCGTGAAACTATAAACTTTGTTAACGAGAAGTTAACAAAAACTAATAAAGTACATCCTATTTATTGGTGATGGCTACCGCCTCATTAGATATAATCTAACAAAATGAAATCGCGAAATACTCCACAATTCTTCAAATACTTATATAATAACACGGTCATGTTTTCGGTATTTCAATCTAATACCTTAATATAACGTAATAAATGAGCTATCCAATCTACGCCGTAGGCAATACCCGAAAAACAGATACTGACTTTTCTTCGGATAAAATGTTTATAACTGAAAATGGAAAAGTGGATTACGTAAAGTGCACAGATAAAATATTAGAAAGTATCGTCACGTTCTCTTGCTGGGCAGGCAGAGTGAATCGAACATCTGTATTACATAAATAAATATCGCTGGTCAAATTGCACGAATAGATTTACCCAAAAGTAAGCAAATCATTTGCTTGTTATCGGGGTGTTGATAAAAGATAATTAATACAAATTTAAACGTCTATAAAATTCTTTATTCGAACCGCAAAGGATTGGAACATGCTTTCTGAGTCTGTGTTCCCCTACGAGTACAATCTGGGGATCTCTAAGAGAAGAGTGAACAGGTACCTTCTAGGGAAGCGCGTTCTATCTTAGGCCTCATTTTAGCTTACCATCAGGCGAGATCGAGGTCAAGCGCTTACCTATCGATAATTAAAAAAATAGCGTTTCTTTGGAATCAGGCAAAAAGTACTGAATCACGGCGAAGCTGCGCGGGTTTTTGAATAATAGACCAACTGCCATTCTGCCATTATTTGAAAAATAGACTAACTGCCGTTGTGCTGTTTTTTTGAAGAATATACCAACTGCCATTCTGCCATTCTTTGAAGAATAGACCAACCGCCATTCTTCCATTCTTTGAAGAATAGAGCAACTGCCATTCTGCCATTCTTTGAAGCCGCCATTCTGCCATTCTTTGAAGAATAGAGCAACTGCCATTCTGCCATTCTTTAAAGAATAGACTAACTGCCACTCTGCTATTATTTGAATAATTAACCACCTGATATTTTGCCAGGCAGTTCATAAAAAGCTACCGATCACTACCATCGTGACTACTAGGTGGTAGTTTGCGTTTTTTGGTAGACTTTGTGGAAACGTGCGGTGGTACCACCGAGGTACCACCGCCACCGCATTACCTATTCATGCCGTAATAGCGTCAATGCTTGTCATTGTCACTTCCAGCTTGGAGGGTAAGGTATCCGTTAAACTTATGAACGTGGCGTTAACACTACGCCATATGCATAGTAATTCACAATTAACATCTTTGATGTCTATAGGTGATGGTTGTCTCTTTTCATTAGGAGTGTCATCTGCTTGTTTGCTATATTCTGATTTAAAAAAAAAATCAATGATTAAAAATATTATATAAAGATGTACTCCTAAAATTTAAAAAGTGCACTCCGCAACGTTTTTTTTCTTAAAATTATTTATTATAAAAAAAAACAAATCCGAATGAACTAATTTTCAATAGAGATCTATTCTGAGTGGATTAGATATTATTGATAATAAAATAAAGTGAATTCATAAAGCCAATCAACCTATTTCGTGTTTACAGACATAAAATAATCAACTGACGGCCATCAACATTTTTTTTCAATGAGATTTTTAGAGTTATTAGCTCTCTTAAAAGGCTTAAAGTTATACAGAATTTGAAGAATTAAGATTTCTTTATAATCATATACTTTTTATATCAAATTAGTGTAAGAATTTAATAATGAGTGTACTTGAAGTTGGTTGAGCCATACATTTTTTTTCAATCGATAATAGTGTACAGCCGCGCCGCGATGCGTGACGGTAAGTGATTATCGTCACTCAGTAGTATCCTTCAACATCAGAATCCTTGCAATTTGTTGAAAATATGTAAGCTCATTTCCTGAATTTTGCTAAGCTGTACCAATTCAAATAAATCCTCGTGAACAACTGATAGAGACTAAAAAAGAACAGTACAAGGCAAAAGGGTATTGAAAACTGCACGGATGTTAGATGTGCATTGACATTGCTAAAACTTAGAATTTCAATACAATATCTGACAGTAAAATGCGGCAGCAGGAATAAATATAAAAAAGAATAATTTCCATGGTTGATACTATACAAATGCATAATTAATTTCCCACGTATCTAAACGCAAAAACTTTTTAAAGCCTTATTTTTCTCTTTTTAACATTTAAAGAATTCATTTTTAAAATATAATTTTTATTTGAGAACCCCTGAGGTAAAGGCTTTCTCCAGGGAATGCCACAAAACGCAACCATTTAAGTTGTTAAAGCATAAATTAATAGTTGTATTAATTTAATATTATCCCCATGAACGCTTCAGGCGGTGGATATTACTTAGAAGTTGCAAAATCAATAAACGTGCGGTACAGACACGTCGCCTAATACAGAATGATTGATTACGTTTAATGCCTGAAGCTGAATATAAACGGCTTTGAAAATTTCCGAATAAGAGGATAGTACAGCATGCATTTATTAAAGTTTTATTATTATTAATATACGTAGATTGAAAAAAAAAAACCTAAGTATTCAAACTAGTATTATTTTAAACCTGATAGACGTAGTCACGTCTTAGCTATGAATGTTCAAACCTAACTGAATTCTTCAATAAATAATAAAAAATTGGCAGCATACTAACTACGATACGATGAAATATGAGCTGTTAACGCGCAAGAGTTACGTAGTTAAGTTTGTGTAAATTTCCAAATACTCTATGCAAGTTTATTTTTTATTTTTCATATTTTTCTGCATGTATTTTCTAACGAGAAAACTTTAAAGAAAAATAAATTATATATATATATATATATATATATATATATATATATATATATATATGTAGGAAGTGGGTCAGATACGATAAATAAAATGAGGATGTGGTAATATAACAACTCTTTATATTTAGATCAGAATAACATTAGATCACTATTAAAGCTTTCCATCACTAATGACTAGTTCTGGTTTAACAATTTCAAGTAACTTAATTATTCCCTATTACAAATAAGTCATAATTTAAGCAATAGATAGTCCATTATAAATTGTACTGCGACTAATTTATAGTTGACAATAATAATTAACTTGTTTGCACAAATTAATTATCCGAGAGTCAAGGATAAGCTACTAGCAAGATACAACAAGTGTACCGAGCCACGCCAGAGCCTAGACTGCCTTATCGGCGGGCGCTCAGAGCCTTTTATACAGGTAGCAAAACAAGTTGAGTGGTAGGGATATCGAACGATGCGCTTGCCGGCCCGGGCCGTGCATTTGTTGTTTACACTTTACAATATTCTTTCATTTGACGACGCGGACGCCGACACGGCCATACTGACATGCACACGTCCTCGTGTGCGCATCTTTATACATCTGAGGACAAGGAACGCCTCGTTCATCCTGACATATCTTTTAGAAAACTAAACATAATCTCTTTTTTTTTTTACAACTCTATAATTAGCGTAATCTTTTAGCGAAATGTTACAATAGTGTGCTGGTCCGGTAACCCCTTCAGCAACTACAACTATTAAACCTTTCTCGTCAGTTTTGAAACCGGAGACTGGATCCTACTAAGCTAGGAATCCCTCATCAATTGAAAAAAACCGGAGACTCGATTGTACTAAGCTCCCTCTCATCAGTTAAAAACCGGAGACTGGAGTGCACTAAGCTCCCTCTCATCAGTTAAAAACCGGAGACTGGAGTGTACTAAGCTCCCTCTCATCAGTTAAAACCGGAGACTGGAGTGTACTAAGCTCCCTCTCATCAGTTTAAAACCGGAGACTGGAGTGTGCTAGGCCGGAAATCCCTTTAGCTAACGTGCTAGACCGGAAATCCCTTTAACTGAGAGTGCTAGACCGGAAATCCCTGTAGCTAATGCTAGACCGGAGATCCCTTTAGCTGAGAGTGCTAGACCGGAAATCCCTTTAGCAAACAGTGCTAGACCGGAAATCCCTATAGCTAATGCTAGACCGGAAATCCCTTTAGCTGACAGTGCTAGACCGGAAATCCCTGTAGCTAATGCTAGACCGGAAATCCCTTTAGCTAATGCTAGACCGGAAATCCCTTTAGCTGACAGTGCTAGACCGGGTTGCAATCCCTGTAGCCAAAAGGCTAGACCGGAATGAACCCCTTTAGCCGAGTCATTGGACCGGACACTCCCTTCAATGACTCTAATCTTCCTACATTTTTTGTCAATCCTACATTTTTTGTGTCAATCCTACATTTTTTGTGTCAATCCTGCATCTTTTGTCAATCCTGCATCTTTTGTCAATCCTGCATCTTTTGTCAATCCTAAATTTTTTGGTTTTTTTCCACTGATTTCTTTTCATAGTTTTATAAGACTCCCATTTCCTTTAATTATTTTTTTTCTTCGCTTCTTTTTTTTTTTATATATCATAATATAGCAAACAAGCAGATGGGTCTCCTGATGGAAAGAGTCAACCATCGCCTATAGACACCAAAGATGTTAATGGTGCGTTGCTATCTTGCTATCAAGATTGTGTTTAAGTATTGCTAAGCATTAATCTGTTTTCGCTTACTTCCTATTCTACATTGGTCCAAATTTTGCGGCCTAACGAAACATTAAGACTTATCAGGTCAAACGTGAAACTACCTCCAAATTTAAATTTTGCCTTGTGCTTAAACATTTGATCTGTTGAGTGGAAATTACATTACGACAAGCGACTACTTGGATTCTTGTTCATAAAACCGTTCTCTTACAAAGGAATCACAAGATATTTGTTAGATATGGCCTTCTGAACCAGAGTCAAATATAAAAAAATAATTAAGTTTCACTTAGTGTAATACACCATGTGACGCTCTGGAACAGATGTTGACTGGTTTTCTGTTTTCGGAACTTGATGTGGCAACTTCTTTCTTCTTGTAGCTCATCGGAAAAATGGAAGCTTTGTGGCTGGGCCGGGGTCACAACATACATAGCAGACCACTGGTGGTCGGCCACTGGATACGTCACCAGAGATAGTGGTAGATGACCTGCTTTCGCTGCAAGCAAAAATTATTTGAGATAAGTTTCTGTTTATCATGGCAATAGTTGTTACGATGTTCGATTCTATCACAAAATTGTAACTTCCTCGAAATACATTGGTGCTCTTAAATCGGTTCATATTTAAGTCTAAAAGGAAGAGATCTTCAAGTCCTAATATAGCTTGCCAAGACAGCAGCTTGTGAAGTAGGTGACGGCATGACTCTTAAGTGAGTGAGTAGCTACAATGATCAGATCAACCCCGTCTAATTTTTTCTTTTCTATATTCATTTTACTTGAGGTACACCAGCTAGTAAGTTACACGACAAAAATCCTACGAGTCAGATGAAGGGTCTTTGGAACGACAGAAGCATCTCATTAAAAACAAAGCAGAGGCTGGTTTGTACGCTGGTGTTCTCCATATTTACGTACGGCGCAGAGTCATAGACACTAAGAGCTGCAGACAGACGTCGCATTGATGCGTTTGAAATGTGGTGCTGGAGAAAATGTTACGTATCCCTTGGACAACACACAGGACCAACACCTTCATACTAAAACAACTTGGAGTAAAGACCAGACTGTCTGCTACGTGCCTTCAAAGAATTCTATAATACTTCGGCCACATCTCTATAGAAAGCAAGGAGACAATCTCGAAAAGCTAATAGTGACCGGAAAAGTAGAAGACAAAAGACCACGTGGTCGTACTCCTATGCGATGGTCGGACCAGGTTTGCACCAATCTTATGTCTAAAATGTTTTATGATGCTCTGCACGTCGCTGAAGATAGAGTCCAATGGCATAATATTGTGCTATCAAGAACAATCTAATGAGGAGGTTACGACCCTCAGTAATGAAGAATACGAAGCTAGGAGGAGGACACCAGTTAGTCATATCGTCTGCTTCATCAGAATCAAAGTATATCAACTTAAGGGGAGTAGATGTATTTACAGAACGTGAATTAATATTTTCTGCTATTTTTCAAAGAATAATTTCCATACCACAAGTGAAAAGAGACATTTACTGCTCTACATAATTAACCGAAATAGTTTGATGCTGAAGTGGGAGTGAATCCGATCCCACTTCTGATGTAGGAAGTGGGTCAGATACGATAAATAAAATGAGGATGTGGTAATATAACAACTCTTTATATTTAGATCAGAATAACATTAGATCACTATTAAAGCTTTCCATCACTAATGACTAGTTCTGGTTTAACAATTTCAAGTAACTTAATTATTCCCTATTACAAATAAGTCATAATTTAAGCAATAGATAGTCCATTATAAATTGTACTGCGACTAATTTATAGTTGACAATAATAATTAACTTGTTTGCACAAATTAATTATCCGAGAGTCAAGGATAAGCTACTAGCAAGATACAACAAGTGTACCGAGCCACGCCAGAGCCTAGACTGCCTTATCGGCGGGCGCTCAGAGCCTTTTATACAGGTAGCAAAACAAGTTGAGTGGTAGGGATATCGAACGATGCGCTTGCCGGCCCGGGCCGTGCATTTGTTGTTTACACTTTACAATATTCTTTCATTTGACGACGCGGACGCCGACACATATATATATATATATATATATATATATATATATATATATATATATATATATATATATATATATATATATATATATATATATATATATATATATATATATATATATATATATATATATATATATATATATGTCGCAGTGAAATTGTCAATTATCGTTTAAATTATAATATCACTAGCTGAGCCCGCGACTTCGTCCGCGTGGAAAAATTAAAAAAAATAGCCTTAGTTACTCGGTATCACATCAGCTATCTTCCAGTGAAAGTCCCGTCATAATCGGTCCAGTCGGTCCAGTCGTTCCAGAGATTAGCCGGAAGAAACAGACAGACAAAAATTGTAAAAAATGTTGTTTTTGTAATCGTACCGTGTATACATCTATATGATTTTAGTAAAAAGCGGTTATTTTAATATTACAAACAGACACCCCAATTTTATTTATTTATATAGATGGCGTCAACGCTTGCATTTCTCGCAGATAAAATTGCCCTTACACACATCAATTGATTTTTTTTTTGGTAAATCTATCATATCCGAATTCCGGGTACACTTTAAATATCAAGTCTTTAATGTTGGTTACGATTTCACGAAGGTTTACCTATGTAATTTTTTTTGTAGCCTAATTCAGGAACTTTCCCTAAGCAACCACTAACCAATCAATATGATCTTGTTTGGAAAATTGTGCTTCCTCTACCTAAATGACTGCTCATGTTGGTATACCTACCGCTTCAAGAATTAAACAGTTTTCCACAATGGGGAAGATTTAAAGGAAGATTTAATAATATCGTAACTACAAATCCTTATTAAGTAGCTATACAAATACAGTACTTACACCTACTTACTAACGAATTAGATACATATCAGGCCAAAGCGACCGATCATATATCCCTCAACAACACCGTAAAATAGACAAAATAGATAAGAGTATTCAACTACTACAAAGTAAAGTGATTTTTTTCAAAGAAGGAAAATCTAACGTTCCGTATCAAAGAAGTCTATTACGAAAGGAGCCGGTCACACGTTTACTTCGCGTGGGCCGCAGAGGTTAAAAGTATATAATTCCACTCATGTACCTTAAAAAAGCCGGCCGGCCGGCCGAACTCGCGCATTAAGGGTTCCGTACCATAATCTATAAAAAAACGGCAAACAATCACGTTTGTTGAATGGGAGCCCTCTTAATATTTATTTTATTGAAGTGAAAACTTCTTTAGGCGCGTTGAGCGTTTTGGTAGAGGGTAAAATCCTCGGTTCGCGTCACCGACATGCTAATGATAATAGTATATCTATAGCTATGTTTTGCATATAGTTTTAATTACTCTCAACTTAATAGTTCCGTTTTCACTTCTATCGGCAGTCCCACGACTGCTACTGTTTTTTTTGTTTTTTTTAATTATTTATTTTTAAAGTGATTTTATGCAAATGCAAAAGTGAGTTTATGCAAAAAAAACACGTTTGTTGTATGGTGGTCACCCTTAAATATTTATTTTATTCTTTTTTTTAGTTTTAGTTATTATAGCGGCAACATAAACACCTACATCATCTGTGAAAATTTCAACTATCATGGTTCATGAGATACAGCCTGGTGACGGACAGATAGATAGACGTACAAACGCACAGACGCACAGTGGTGTCTTAGTAATGGGGTCCCGTTTTAAACTTTGAGTATGGAACCTTAAAAAGTATAGTAAAGCCAACGCTCTCACAGATCGGCTCTTCTCGGCAATGTTCGGTTCTCGTTCGGCGGTCAGAGTAGCGCACCGCATCTAGCACAGCCTTTCGATAAACACCTAGGTAATAAAAAGTATCTTCACGCCCATATCCCCGAAGGCCTAGGCAGAGGTACATGTGCACCCACGATTAGCCGAAGAAACTTGGTCCCACAAATGTGATAGGTGGCAAGCCTATCGCCAACCGGGCACTTTCCAATCCCGGGCAACTTTGTGTTTCTCAGAAAACTGAAAAAACACTTTTTTTTGTGCCCGACCCGGGAATCGAACCCGGGACCTCATGTGGTCAACGCCAACGCTGGACCGCTAGACCACAGAGGCGATACCTAGGTACTATTGTTGAGTTATTTTCCTTTTACATTTTTTTTAAACTATGCATCCAAATAACATGGTATAAGAGCCAAAGTTTGTCTTCCTAAGATCTTCGTGTTGATGAAGTACTTTTCGTTAGTAAGGACTAATATGCCTGCGTATATTAATCCTACTGCTCAAAATTCACCTTATTAAAAATTATAGAAAATTTTCTATAATTTTTCGACTCAAAATTCCTTATTGTGTTGTTGTTATAAGAGATAGATATATAGTGTCGCGGACTTTTTTGTGCATCTACTAAAAACCAATATATTTGTAGTACATTGTACTTACGTGTACTTAAGCATTACGCCAGCCAGCACACGCGGATACAGCCGTTCGATACCGCTTTTTCTTCCGACTTAGTTTACCAAATATCAACATTTTACGCTAAGAATAACTGTAACGTAATGCCTGATAGCTTATAACTTTTCTAGCTATCATTAATCATACACACAAAAATTTTTTTCAATCCGACTTGAATTAGCGGCTAGCGCATTCAATGAACAAACAAACATTAAAATACTGGTATCACAATCATAATAAACATAAGTCTAAACTCAACGATTTAATTACATCTATATGTGTTTTAATACGTTAGCGCGATGTATTTTCGTGCAGCGACACCTAGTTAATGTGCACTACGTTACGCTTTCTTTCGATTAATTATATTTCCCGTGGGAACGAAATATTTTCCCGCGGTAAAAAGTAGCCTATGTCCTTTCTCGACGTCTAATCTATGTTTATGCCAAATTTCATCAAAATCGGTTCAGTGGTTTAAGCGTGAAAGCGTAACAGACAGACAGACAGACAGACAGACAGACAGACAGAGTTACTTTCGCATTTATAATATTAGTATGGATTTAGATAAAATTACACAAAAAAGCTATAAAATTTTTCTATTTCAATTTACTATCGAAACTCTTTTAGAGGATAAAAGCTATTTTGAATTGACTTTTTTTTCTAAATTAGTGCTTCACAAAGTTCCCAACGCTGCATTATCGTAAAGTGTGTAAGATACGTGTAGATTTTACTTCACACCCACTCTATATTGACTCTGATATATGTCTCTTCAAGACTAAATTTGAATAACATTTATTTTTAGCAAGTGATTTAAAAAAATAGCAGTATCTCGTGACTATTTATATCGTATTAGATACAGTTGCAAATTAGGATGGTGATAAGCTAAGTATAAAAATATACAGTATGTAAAGAAAACCCTGTCCGATCCTCAAAGGCATAGTTAGATAGCTTATTAAAATCACATTTAATATGTTATTCTTAAATGCTTTTGATAGAAAAATTTTTCGCTATTAAAAATATTTTAAATACTACTTACAAACTTTGCCTATGGCAACAAAATATGTAATACTTAAGTAAAATGTGCTATAGTATATTCAGAAATGAAATTTTAATTTTTAAGTAAATATGCTCTTTGAAATATGCCGCAGCCTAAAGCGCATGTAGCTAGTATTACCATAGGCTCGCAAAGGTTAGGACAGGAATTGTATTATTGAAGTATCGGTTACTTCGTATTCACGAAAAAGCTTATTTATTTTTGTAATCAGAATCATTTTTAATTATTATGAACTTTCTAATTGAGTTTAGTAAATTATTATTAGGGCATGTAAAATAGTTGACATTGTTAACCTCTCGAAACTTTGACACGCAAGAGCGAATTAAAGCGCCAGGTCTCATCACTCGCCTTTTGGCGGGAATGATGACTCGGTCGACTCGTTGGAAAAAAAATCTTTTTATTTCTACAACTAAGCCATATTTTCTCATTCTGTAAAAGACTGTGTATCAATTGATATATTTTCTGTCTATTAAGGATCAAAATAAAGTAATCGACAAAGTAGTTTTTATATTTACAAACAAATATTACAAAAAACACGTGAAAAATAATGAATTTCTAAATGACTTTATTTTTGGCTATCACGATATATTTCTTACAACGAATTGTCCAAATAGAATAATTAAACGGCCTTTCTCTAATAAAAACAATACTTACATGAGAGAAATGCACCGTAAAACAACACATCATTCAGTTTTATACCACTAAAAAATCGATAACACATACGCGGTCCGGTCGAACGAACAAAAGTGGCTGAAGTATAATAAACGACAATAGCAGATGTCAGTTTACGAATTTGACATGACAGATATTTTATCATAGAATAAACGTCAAAGACGTTTTCTTTATAATTAGAAATTTAAAGTTTAAATTCAAAAATTCAAAAAATCGAGCGGCGTAAAATTTTGCCTTCAGAGTGACAGTACACGCAATTGTCATACATAATGTCTAATATTTGCCTCCACGAGAATCGAGTGGTTAAACATAAAGTAATAATGGCGATTACATCGATTGTGCTCCAAACTCGTTACTATCAAAACTGAAGATATGAGAAACGTTTCTGTAGTTTTGCTGGGGTAGCACCAGTAGCATAATTACAGATACTCTTACCGAAACTTCAATATATGAAAACATTCTTTATTTCAATATGACATTTTATTGAAACCAATTACCACTATAGTAGATATGTTTTTTCTAAAGAAAATATTGTACAATAAATCATATTGAAATCAAAATTAAAATGTCCTAATTTCAAGATAAGTATAGTCTCCGTATTTTCTGTGTAGTTCAGCCGGGCTACGGTTTCTTTGAGTCTGTTAGGTATAATACACAATACTCTATTTGATTTTAATATCGATGATTTGGTGATATTTTTATCGAGTCATTACAAATAGACTTTAAAACAAATCGATTTCTTATACAACACAAATTAAATCATGCAGAACGTTGTACATTAATATTAAATAATATTGTGGACTGTATAGGTACTAATATTTCTATAGCCGCTAGTATAAGTTACAAAAGGAGTCGCTAGTGGGATTAAGTGAGTGGTAGCCGAAGTTATTAGATGAATGTGCGACTGTAGATTGCTGTTCGTTAACCGTTTCGATTGTTGGAGGCATGTGATGATATTGGTGATGGGGGCGCGAACGCGGGCCGGCGGTCCGCGTCCGCGCCCCCATCACCGAAATCATCTGTTGTGCTAAGTCACAATAATGTTTGTATGTTTTAGGGTTCTCTGTTTGTTGAAAGAGAACATTGTATTAAATCTACATAAGCGCTTTCATGCTACCTAAAATTTCTAATAAGCTACAGGCAAATTAAAACTAAATTCGTTTTTAAAGATGATTGAGGCCACAAAGGTAAACTTCAAAACAAGCAATTACTGATAGAAGGCAATGTTAAATTTGTTGAATTTACTAGTATTAAAATACAGATATAATGTCTGATTTCGGTCAAAAAACGCTCTAGGTTTCTCTTTTCCAAAAACATTAGTCTCTAAAAGTAGGCAACTAAAGTAGCAACGATAACTTGAACTTAGCCACAGGAAGGACTATCAACTGCTATAGTAAACGTTAACTTGAATTGACACTGCGATCTTCTATCATGCTTGACGACTTATTTGCAGACATTGACAGATAACAATTACCACAAAAATAAATAAAAATAGATCTAACAAATAACGATCGATAACAAGTAATCAAATTAAAGTATACATGTCTGACGAGTGACAACCTTCGATACATCGATACATCCCTACCTTAAGGAAGCGGTACGATAAATGTATTTGTAACATGCCGACAAAGGTTCAGCGGCGACATAATGGTGCGGTAAATGTTTTTGTAAGCATGCCGACAAACAAAAGATCGTCACCTCTCACTCGCCACGGTGTTGTCCAGCTTAAAATATTCGCTAAATGGAACGAAATTGAAGTGTGAATACAACTATTTTAAAATTCCATAGTATTTTATTTTTGTAAATAGAATCATTTTATCACGTTTTTTGGTAATGTCATTGACCTAGCTATATACCCCTTTCGGATCGGAAGGGTTTTCTTTACACACTGTATAAAAATAAGTATAATTTAAAAAACAGCGTAATGATAAACAGATAACTTATCTGATGAGTACATGAAGTACGAAATGCTTTGTTATAAGCAAACGATGTTGAGTTTCGACTCGCGCCTAAACCAGCACGGAGTTGGATGACCTATTGGTCTCTGGTTCCCTCTCGGCTGACTAAACCCCAAACAATTTAGTCCGGTTTTAGGCGTGCTAAGCCGTGATGGCGTTTACGCTGTTTCGCCTTCTTTTCGACTCTTGAGGTGCGATGAGTTCGCACGACAGTGTTTATGCATTGCTTCTTTCTTATGAGATTAGCTGTGTAGAATGGAATGAGTTACATTTTTTTGTAGAATATTCTTAATAATAGCTCTGTTATGATAAATTGTTATCTAGTGTTTAGTTTTATTGATAGCTCGTAATTAACTTATCACGAAATGTAAACTGTGAGAAAATGCTTAGTAGCGTTAAGTTATGCCTATGTACCATTATGTGCAATAAAGTATTGAAATAAAATAAATAAGTTTGCTAATAAACAACGTAATTTTAATATTTTAAAATCTGTAACTTTTGAAAATTAGATTAAATTTTCATTATTGAAACGGCTTCGACGTAGTCTTTTTTAGTACTAAATTTATCCAACTACTCCCCACACTATGGGGTACGTGAGAAAAAAAATAACATTCTCACATGTTGGGGACCTACTCTGAAAAAAATATTTTTCAAAATTTAATGTCACATTGCTGCCGTGACTAATATGTATGTTCGTGCCAAATTACAGCTTTCTAGTACTAATTATTTCTGCGCTAGACTGCGACGGACGGACGGACATAGCGAAGCTATAAGGGATCCTAGTTTACTTCGAAACCCTAAAAACTCTGTGATGTCTACAAAAATATCGCTAATTTTTTTCACAGACAGAAATACGCTAGTCTCTCTGGTAGTTAAAATAAATTGGGAGTTAAAACGAGGGGTACTCTTAGGACTAAAAAAGAATATTTCAAAGGGATTATCAAATGAAAAGGCATGAAAATAAAAAAAAAGTTTTTTAATTTAACCTAGTGTCTGCAATATTTTATTAAAGGAACCAGGATTATCCATGAAATTTCCGGTCAGCGTAGAATTATAAATTAAAGACGTGCTGAGATTTCCAGTCGTGAGCCACAAACCGACATTTAAGTGCTGAACTTTCAGAGATATTACGTTAACTAATTCTTGAAGCCTTTTATCTAGATTCTTTATAAGATGAAGTTGTAAGATGATTGAATAATATTTAAATTTGGTTGTGAAATTCCTCAACCCTCGTCAAGAGTGATACCGCAGTCTCAGTCATTCCTTTTGCAATATCCAGCCTGTTACCAAACTCAGTTATGATCGAGTGTATGTATGAGTGAACTGTGAAAGTAACTTTTTTATATCATAAGATAAAAAATAAGCAAATACCCAGGCAATGCAATTTTTATCAAAAAAACTGAAAAAAACACACTCTTTAAATTAATTTCAATTCTGAACAAATACCAGCAACAAACATTAAATAAAACATTATACTTGTCATGTCGCTAGAAATTGCTTCTATTTTCAAATTCATAATCCGATTATTAATAACATATTATGATTATATTATACTAACAATATTTTTCTGTTTTGAAATCGGTTGAAAACAAAAATGGGATGACAAAAGAGAATGAAAAGGTACATATTTTTAAGGTAAATATTTTTTTCTTTGTTTATTCATACACGCATAAAATAATCTATTGTACGCTTTGCCATTCATTGCTTCTCATTAAAATTAAAATGTCTGAATACGCAACACAATAGTAATAAGTAAATATTATAATTTACTTCGAAACAGTTTATTAACAACAAGCATTTTTTTTATATTACGTGTTTTGTAAGCCAAAGTATTATGACGTAACAAAGACGATATTTCTATAATAGATTTGCTATTATCCGTCTTCGGTTATTTTTAATGGAAGATATCCGTCACAGGTAGTAGTACATTCTTGTCACAGCGATAGAAACTCACCTCTGACATGTCTGGTGTTTGTATGTGATGGTTATTTTTTCAAAAGAATCATCTACTATCCATTAATATAAAATATTTTAGTGTCGAAGTTTACCATTATCTTTGGTAAACCTGTTTCAACAGCAAACAAAATTACACAAAATATACACTAAAATTATTTTTCTTTTTGTAACCAAAGCATATTTTATGAAGGTCACATTCTCAAAACTTTATTTTACTGAATGAGAGTTCCCAACTATACTGTTTGAAAACACTACGATATTGTTTTTCACCAGATTATACTTCTTACTGTTGAACAAAAAGTAAACAAAATACTGTTTTCAGTCATCTGGACAGTTAGGTTTATGATGTTCTTGATAATTCTAAATTAAAAATTTAAAAAACATCCGACTATTTTTTCTTGTCGTTAGACCACTATTTTACTACATATGCACCAATTTAGGAGCAAAACGTGAAAGGAGCTGATGATGTGCCAATGGGGATTCTGCAGCATCGGATTAAGGTTACTATGGTTCTTTACTTAATGAGTTTGAGTTGTTTTATTGCAAAGCTCCTATGGTCTCTTTCCAGCCCCACCATGTATCCTTGGAAATAATTCTGATTCAAAGTGTTTGCAAAAATATAACAAATGGGAAATGTTTAGAAATTCCATGGCCACCTTCTAGTCCCATTCTCAAGCCCTGTGAATTTTCAAGCAGTAATAGCCAACTATACCAGCCAAATCTCAATCACCTTCCAGTTCCATCATTATAGCTTAGAAAACATCCGAAACTTAAGTGTTTGCCAAAACAAACAAGTTCTCGTGAACTTCTTCCAGCTCTCTATCATCAGTCACTGGAAACTACCTTGCTCCAAAGTCCTTAAAAGGACGATCAAATGAGCCGAAAATCAATGGTGTTGCTCAATTTTAATGCAAAGTTCCTACGCCCTGATTCATTATAAGAATCTGAAAGTCATTTAGCACCGGGTATTTTTCTAAACAGGACAAATGAGTTCGAACTCGATGGCATTATCTTGTTAAGTTTGAAAGTTCCCATAAGCACCTTCCAGTTTCATCATTAGATCCTGGAAATTATCCAGCATATAAATATATGCCAAAACAGTTCGAAGAAACTCACACTCGATGGGTTTATCTGATTTAGCTATGGAGTTCTATTTTCCTTTTAGAATCTCCTAAAGTACCCAGAACGGCTTTGTGATTTGGCCGCCTCGTTCCAGCCATGCAGATCGCCACATATAGTAATTCTTTTGTTAGCATCAACCATATCCAGAATATGTCTAACAGAATCCCAAAACTTTTCCAAGTCGCCGGTTGTCGACAAGTTTACCGGTGCATATGCTGCTATCAAAAAAATGCCCGTGACTCCCAGTTTAATACGGACTAGAAAAGCCGTGGAACCAGAACCAAACCATAATCTTTCACACCAGAAACTAAGTAAGAGGACAAGAGAATACCTACTCCAGAACTAGCGTAATCGCTTTGAGGTATACGAGATGACATAGTCATCATGCCACCGGGAATTTCAGCAGCTTCGCTACCCATTTGCTTAGTTTCCATTACACATAAAGCATCCAGGCGTCTCTCATTCAATACATCTATCAACTCATTCATCTTAACTTTCAACTTACTTCTCACGTTCCATGTGCCTATTTGGTACTCTGCTCTCCTCGATTCGCCTGTTCAGGTCTTCGACATTTGCAATCTTATTTATGTCCCTTGACCCTTTAGTTTCTGAAGAAACATTGATTCTCTGTATGTATTCTAACCGTTGTCTTTGACTATTGAATATGCTTATACCTATATTTTACGAATAGTATAACTGGAAAAGGTTCCTTTTGCAGTTTTTCCATCTATCTTTGATATTGAGATTTCTAAAAGGAGGGTCAATAAAATCTTCAAAAGGCGGCATCGAATTGGTAACTAGGTCTTTGTGTTGCAAATCTTCATTGTTAGTTGACTGCTTTCCATCAGTTGGTCCTCTCGTTCTATCGTATTTCCGCCGATATAATAGAAAAGCCAAGCAAGTGTGAGTCAATTATCAATTATTATAACAGTATTTTTTATATACATATATACTTTTTATATACATAGGATAACACAGTAGTAATTATTCTGATGGCTTTCCTAATAAATAGAAGAACCATCGCCCAAAGATATCAAAAATGTAAATGGTTCATTGCCATCCATGTAAAGGTGCAGTTGGAATGCTACGTAAGTTGACCGGCTACCATTCCCCCAAACTGGAATATGAGAGTGACAGAAACCGTCGAACAAATACTTTTTGTAGAAGGAATTTCCAATAGATTTAAAATCAATTTTCAACCGACGAAAAAACAGAGGTTATCAGTTTGACATATAAGTATGTAATATTGTTGAAATTTGATAATATTTGAGTATGGTCTGTTTAGACGTCCAAGCAAGCATGTTTGTATGTGTCCACGACATTCTTGGGAACTAAACGCTATATCGAATAATTCCATTTGATTTCTCGGGAACTAAAAGTTACATCGGATAATTTTTTTGATTTAAATTAGATACATTAAAACTTAGGGATTTATCTAAGTTTCATCAAAATCGGTACAGTTGTTTTTAAGGTATGGGTATAGTCGGTTTATTTTTTAAATTTCCTTTATAATACAATATTTTATATCAATAACACTTGTACTGTTTCACAATAAACTATTATATATATTATCCAACCGGTTTCGCTTCTATAAGCATCATCAGGGCAATTACAAATTAAAACTAAAAACAAAACAACATCTAACCGTTCTGATTTAATTTTATAGTATGACAGCATAATATAGTATGTATTATGCTGTCATATTATAAAATGTTAAATCAGGACGGTTAGATGTTGTTTTGTTTTTAGTTTTAATTTGTAATTGCCCTGATAATGCTTATAGAAGCGAAACCGGTTGGATAATATGTATAATAGTTTATTGTGAAACAGTACAAGTGTTATTGATATAAAATATTGTATGAAAATGGAGTTTCACCAAGTGCCGACGATAAAGAGTGTTGAATATATTTTCTTTATAATTTTATTGCTATAGCGACCATAGTAATTTGAACTCTGAGAATTTTAGGTATCTGTTTGTGACAGAATCTTAGTAATACTACCATTGATACCATTTTACGGAACCACATAAACGAACGTTTTACTTTACACGCTCAGACTCCCAATTCAGGTAATTGAGTCAATGCACTTAGGGTTTTCACGCACATAAACACGATAGAACGCCGAGACTCGAGACTTGCTACGACGCGGCACAATATGTAAGAAAATGTGTAAGTGTTAAGTGTCTTAAAAGCTTTGATTCGATTGCCGCTTGACTAGGTGCATTAAACCCTAGAACGGCACTAAATCTGATCGAAGTTCTTAAAAATATTTAGGTTTCTTAAAGGTTTTTATTAATTTTAGTTATTATGCTTAGTGTTAATTTAATATAAAATACTAATATTTTAAAGACAGCGTGCAAAAGCACTGTTAGTGAAGTACCTAAAAATCGTCACTTTTCTTTGTATCACTTGTCTAGATCCACCTGGATAGGAAAATAATAACACTACAAGAACGTAATCAACATTGATAGAGCTATCGTTTATATTTAATGTAATACATTAAAAGGAAACTAAGTAGTGGAAGTTAGGAACTATATAGGATATTTAGTACTTCTACGTGAAGTTGTTATTATCTTTGATAGGTAAATACATTTGATTCATAGTGCCTTACAGTTTAAGCTTAATAATTATTTGTTTCTCGAAATAGCAAGTTTTTCGATTATGTGACCTCTTTAGCATAAGTTTCATTTTACTACGATTTAAAGCTTGTTTAAAAGGTTGATGGTACCTAATGGGTGCATTACTGTTTAAATTTTGTATTTCTATCAATAAATATTGAATTTGTGTGTAATGATTTTACTACCCTGGTTTTTCTCATTATCCTGGCGGTAAATTAAAGTTCTCATAATTATATTTTATAATAATTTTTAGTCTAAGGATAAAATATCAATTGTCATCTTGATATCTTTTATGTATTCAGATCGGAAGTGCGAAAAGAAATACCAGATTTCAGTCCGAGATTCCTTGATTTGTATTGTCTCTGATCTAGATCAGCTGATACCATTGACTATAGAATGTGATTTCTGGCTGATACAGTGCGTCGATCAGTCGGACCCACACTTATAGCAGCTAGGAAGCTTTAGAATTTTTGGATTAATAATATACATTAAATTTAGAGTAAATATACCGAAGGTATATAAATTAAAGGAGACCCCAGTGGCACAATAATTCACTCATGCCCACTACACTAAGTTTTGCACGTTTCACTTCGTAATCGAAGTTTATTTATAAAAGTCGAAAGCCTCATCTTTTATTCGATCGAGCGAACTTTAAATCTCTATGTGATTCGAAGTCACGTGAAGATTTCGCTAAAAGTTACAAATTAATTTCACATTTAAATTACGGATTTCCAAAATTATACTAAATCTATACAATATATATTTAATTTATTCCTTAATGACGCAATGACTGGTAGACCGGGTACAATTGTAGCACAGGTCAATAGTACCATAATGGATATTTTTAATACCACGCCAAAGTTTACAGATCGGATAGACAGGGTACAATTGTAGCACGGGTTAAGAGTACCATAATGGATATTTTGAATACCATGCCAAAGTTTACAGATCGGGTAGACCGGGTACAATTGTAGCACGGGTCAAGAGTACCATAATGGATATTTTTAATACCACGCCAAAGTTTACAAGTGTGCACGCGCATAGACACGGGCTACATGACTCCAGAGGCGCTCCCTACTCCTCGTTGCACTCGCTGTGAAACCGGCACGCTGGTGGATAATTTTTAATTTTCGATAAGCTGTAACTTACTACTAACAGAACCTTTCGGACAATTTATTGCTGTTATTAGTTAAAATGGATGTGGAAACTATAAGTTTAAAATTATGGGACTTTTAGATAGTTTCTCTAAATTATCTGCTTTAGTGCAATTGTACCAACTTTGCTCGGGTCAATAGTACCGGTATTATTGATGACCTGTCGTAGAATTAACCCCATGGCATATCAGAGCTAAAAAATAAATAATTAAATGTAATTATGTAACTAAAGGTGTGTTTTAGATGCCACGAAATATAATAAGACAGACTGCGATTTAAAATATATTTTATTGTATGAGTAGGCAGACAAAACTTCAGATTTTAAAGGGATGTAGCGGACGCGCCGCTGCGTATATGTTCAACGTTTATCTTGTATCTTTAATAAGGTATAAATGTTTTCGAAGTAGAAGATTCTGGAAGAAGAAAAAGCTAAACTTATTTAAAAAATACAATACTAGGGTAAATCTAAAGGGAGAAAACTTGACGTCGTTCAGAAAAAGAAAACTGCAGCAAAACAGGACTTTGAAAGTAGTGAAGAAGGATGGTTTTGTATTGTATGTATAGAACCTTATATTGTCAGCCACCCTAATGAAATGTGATTAAATACATTGAGCATTTAAGGAATGTAGGTACACGTCAGGAGCCAATTTATGTTTGTCACAATTATGAAAGCGACACAAGTGTGATGACAAATATATATTTTTTATAATATTGTTTCTAAGGGTCAATTACAATTGAACCTTAGAAACAGGGGTCAGTTGTACTTTCATACTAAAATATTTAGAACTGTTTTAAAACTTGATTATAGCAAGTATGCAACTTGTAAGCCAAAGTTAATTATTAAAGAAAATTTATGTTATTTTTGTTTAAAATATGAAATTGATACGTTAATCTTACTACTTTACATTTGAATTCATCGAAACGATTGATCTCACGACCTTTGTGTTCCTGATAATTAAGAATCATAACAAACTCATGAAATTTCGAATTACTTATTGACAAAATGTTTTAAATACCTTTATGTAAGTTTTATTACCTTACGAAATTTTGTTACAATTAACTCTTATAGGGTGTTATTTGTAACACTGGCCATAATTTGACTCAAATTCGTTTTTAACCAAGTTTTATTTAATCTAGACATTGATATCTAGACCACCGACCACATAGCCTATAGACGTCTAATGTTTGATTTTCCGTATTGAATGCATTCTGGCAACTAGCTGAGGTAAGACGAAGTGGGGTTGCAACGCCGTAGTTGGCTTACTCAAGGCCACAGTGAAATATAGTAATGTACAGAGCATCTGATTGGTCGACACTTAGAGTAATAACGCTCAGAGTGATAATTGCATTCAACGTATCATTCATATTTTAAGCAAAAACCGTATCGATGTGTGCATGACCTTCGTCACCCTTCGTGTAATTACTTGCGTTGACACAAAGACACATTATTGCGTGAATAATGTTGCAAGCAAATAAATATTTTCTCAAAACGGTATTTAAAATAAGTCTACCTTACAAATAGTCTTTCATATAACATTAATAGTCATTTAGTATAAACTTGAAACTTATACTTTTTACTCGGTTACGTAAAATTTTTTAAATGCCGCGAAATATTCTAGATGTTCCCAAGATGATATTCCAAAGTTATTTAAACTTATATTTTTTTTTAGTTTTTGTGCTTTCATTTGTAATTTAAAATATTTTTACCTCATTAAAATAAAGATTGTCTTTCTTTCCAATAGTATTATTAGACATATAGAAAACTTAAAACTTACATTTTTTACCCCGTTGAGGTAAAATGAGTAGAATTACAGGGAAGTGTTAAAGAGATTCTCAAGATATTTATTTTTTTATATATATCAGTAATCAAATAGTGGTAACCAACCAGCATAGAAAAACGTAATTTCTGTGCGCAATCTCCTGTAACGTTTTTAGCTGAATCGGAAACAATACAGCTCTTTATGGCGACTCTTTGGCTTCTACGTGTTATATATGCATTGGAGTATATGGCACAAATTAATTAAGTCGTGTATTAATACTCAGTCATATATACATACAACATAAATTTCAAGCTATGTAGAATTGAAACTTAATTATCAGCATAAACATATAAGGAAGCCAACATTTGGCGCAGACTGATTTTAGGGCACGTTACCCTACATTATTTCGTCGATAAAACTCGAAAATATCGCCAATAAAACTACTTGACACTAAGGAAAACACGAAATAATGCCGTACTTTGGCATATTATTTCATAAGAAAAATTAAAAAAAAATCTTTTTGGCAGTAACAGTATTTTTCTGGTGATCACTGCGGCATCTAGAATGCTAGTTGGAACAATTTTTTTGCCTTCTAAAAGTCCTCATTATACACGAATACAGGCTTTGTAATATCGGTTTGACAAATTTTAATATTTGTGCCAGTATAACTGGTAAGTCCCAAAACTTAAAAAAATATTTTTTATGCAAAAGCAAAGTCCATGCTATGTAATATCGCACATAAAATAGGAATACACACGTTATTAATTATAATAAAAACAGGTAAAAACAAATACGTGGTAGAATATTTTCCACTTTTGCTGGCAAAATTTTGAATATCGTTCAACTTAGATATTTACGATTTATTTGTTTGGATTTTATACAAAAATATCCGATGCTAAGTAGTTCTTATATGTGAAATGTGATCTTCAAGTCCTAAATACGCTTTTGTGAAGCACGGTGACAACCTTTCACCACACAGTAACTCACATTTTTTGAAATTGTGAGAGCTGTACTCTGTGTGGCACGTGTCACATGTCTGAGCGGCCGGCGAGCGTAAGAAGCCTTTTCAGGCTTCTTTGAAATGGCTTAATATAGCGCGGGTCGACTTGGTTTCTATGCGTTATTGGCGCGTGGACATTTACATCGGATCTTTAAGTCAGATGTGTTGACACAAGTCATTTGCCTATTTTTCGTCGGTGATATAGACCAACTTTCGATATTTTCTTCGGTAGATAATATATCAAGGCTTTAAAATGTAAATGTCAAAAACAAAAACTGGCAGCTAAATTTGTGTAATCGATCGATGTTTGGAAAATTGTACTATTGTTCCCGGTCTACTCTACTAAACGTTTATAAATATGACTAATGTGCTTTTGTCTTTTGGCCTAGTACAGGGGTCGGCGACGGAGGAGTTTTTGAGTCGGAGGAATAACAAATTACAATTTACAAAATTTCAAAGTTTCAAAGTTTTAAAGGGCCGCAAAACGTTTCCTTGCAAACAATAAATATTTTTGGAACGAAGTTCCTTATCGCGCGTTGTGAAAGGGGGCTAGACGGAAAAAATTCTTACGAAAAGTTGTCACGACACTTTTTGCTATAGTAAGGTATTGTAAGCTGTGCGGCGTGCGGATGTTTCTCTGTCTGTCTGTCTCTCTCTCTCTCTCTCTCTCTCTTATAGAAAGCAAGCCAGATATTTTCATTTCTATTTCGCATTGAACAGTGTGGTGTCACGACGATTATTTTTGTTGAGTGTATATAGGTTTTTTGTAAATAATAATAAAAGGAACTTCGTTCCATCCGGGTGTCCCTTGACACCTCTCAAGTTTTTTTTTTGAAAAAAACTAATCTATTTATTAAATATTAAGTAGTGTTTTTCACAACAAGTGAGGTAATATAGATATTGTTTGATTAGATACCTAATCACTTATTATTTAGTTGAAAGAAATAAAACTAACATTTACTTAGAACATTAACTTTTATTTCAATAACAAACAATTGAACAAAACAAATTTTGCTTTGCATGGTTATTTATACAAGTAGAAAATTTTTAAATGTGAAAATTTATTTATAAAATAAATAATGTTTGCGCAAGGAACTAAAGAGTCACAGCTTTATTTATTTATTAAGGAAAACTTACAGCTTACTATAACACATATGATTTACATCCAAAGTGCCACATGTGGCTCACGAGCCGCAGGTTGCCGACCCCTGGCCTAGTACTTAATTACAAATGCCAACAAAGCATTTAATCAATAAAACAGAGTAATAACATGCGTTTGAGTCACCCAAGAATTTCATAATTGCTGGCGCCTCAAATTCTCCATGTTATGTAATATGCAAGTGGTTATTGAATTTTTTAACCTCTCAATTTAATAAAGAAAAACTTATGTTACTGTCTCGATCGCTCTTAAAGTTCAATCTATTTTACGTGCCATATGATTAATTTTTCTATCTTAAAGAGACAACCATTGCCTATAGACATTAGATATGTTATTGGTGCGTTGTTATCCTTTTGGCGGGGTCTTAATGCCACGTGTATAAGTTTACTGGCTACGTTACCCTCAAAATCGGTATACGACAGTGTCAAGCACTGACGTAATTGCTTCAGGAATAGGTAGGGCGGTGGTATTAGACTCGGGCGACACACTGCAGAACTTAATTACCACCAAATAGCCACAATGGTACTGACTTGCATAATCGATCACTTTATACGAACTACCTGCAGGAAGGTTCGATAAATCGTCATATCCGCAAATGTGGTAAAAAGTAAAAAGGGGTTATTTTAATATTACGAACAGACATTCAGATTTTATTTATTTGTATGAATAGATAGAATGAAACCTAACGCTATACTGACATTATATGTAATATACAGATTTTCATTTAAGCTAATTCCGCTTAAATCGTGTTTATTGAGCTCATAACTCATCGAGGATTAACCAACGAGAAGGATATTAACTTGTTACACATGTTTCAGGATGTTCCAACGAGTATTTCATTAAGTAATTAATCCATATAGACTGAAGAAATCAATGAAATAAACAACCAAAAGAGCATGTTAATAAAGTAATAAGGGAGTGTATGTAGTGCCGCGTCAGTGTATCGAAATCATGATATACAGAACTGAGTGCTAAGTGTGAGTTTTTCTTTTCACATTCGATCGTGAGCGCGTTTCGAGTTTACTAGAAATTTGTATGTGATTTGTACAGCGCCACCTAGTGGTAAACTGGTTTCTCACGTTTACCACTAGGTGGCGCTGTACAAATCACATACAACTTCCTAGTAAACTCCAAATGTGCTCACAATCGAATGCGAAAAGAAAAACTCACACTTAGCACTCTGTAAAGCGTATGCAACCTACGGTCTTTTTTTTTAATTATTAGATAGCAAACAAGCAGATAGCTCTTCTGATGGAAAAAGAAATCACCGCCTGTAGACACTACAGATGTTAATGGTGCGTTGCTATTCGTGTGGCAGGATGGCAATGCCACATGCATAAGTCTACCAGCTACCTGACCCTCCAAACCCGAACATGACAACGACAAGCATTAACGCTATTGCGACAGGAATACGATCGCATTATTTCTTATTATTATTTATATTCACCACCCATTGTTCGAGTGGTTAGCGACTCTGACTACGCAATCGACGGGGCTCGGGTTCGATCCCCGACGGGGACAAGCATTTGTCTGATGAGCATAAATGTTTGTATTTCCGGGTTTGGGTGTTTATTAAATATATTTCAGTATTTATATATGTATTTCTATGTATTATTATCGTTGACTAATACCCATCACTGATGACACGATGACAATAATTTGCTTACTTTGGGGTTAAATCATTCAGTGTAATTTGTCCTGTGGATATTTATTTATTTATATAAATAAAATATACTTTCCTCCAGTGGTGCATATGAACTATTTTTATCAGAGCTGAATTGAAAGTTCATGTATTATGAACTTTAGCTCAACTCTTTGAACTATTTAAAATGATTATAGAATTAACAGAAATTATGAACATTGAACATTTCAAAGATCTTTGAATATTCTAATATTGATTCTAATACAAAATCATACATTTACGCTTTTCAAATAAATTTAAAGCAAGCGCACCACTCAATTTAGATTGGAGACAATGTGACACTTTAGGCCCTGAAAGTAGAGTCGAAATATGTGTTTTGATCCAGAGTTTTGATATTTAATAGATATATAGATAATTTCATTCGGAATTTTAGAATTAAAGGAGCCGGGATGTCGGGTATTTCAGTTTTATCTGTGTTTAATTATTGCAAGCCGACAAATCGATCAATACAACACTATTAAAGTATTTGGGATTTATTTCAAACTTTTATAACATAAACTAGCTGATGACCGCGACTTGGTCTGCGTCGTTTATACATTCATATACATTGCTGAACTCGTAGATTTTATTAACATCGTAGTTTCTTAAAATTGCAATTACATTACGTAATTATATCGTGCTTTTTTACATGTCAAAGGAATAAAATGAAAAAATAAAATTAAATATACGCGCAGATCTCTATGATTTTTTTAAAGTGCTTATTACACTACCCGATTTCTCTGACTCTTCCTCTTGAGAGCACTGTCCTAAGTTAAATCATGGAAATTACTTCTCGTGTGAGTCACAAATGATTTTGATTCAATAAAAACATTTACATCACTTAAAATGTCTTTACATCATTTACATCACTTAAAATTACATTACCCAATTTTTCGGGCCCTGCCTCTCGAACGCTTTTCTCCTAGTCAGGATCCCGCTTATTACCCTACGCTAGACATGACTTTCAGTTTGACGCACAAATTGTGTTTTGTTCAATAAAATTTCTATCATCTTAATACTCAAATCAGGTACATAAAAACTATTTACGACCGCTCTGTTGGTCAGTGGTCAGCGAACCTGACTACGCATAAATGGAGCTTGGTTTCGATTCCATATAGGGACAAATATTTGTGTGATGAGCATAAATGTTTGTATTTCTGGGTTAGGGTGTTTTATTAATTTATTCCAGTATTTTTATATGTATTTCTATGTATTAGTGTCGTTGACTGACACTCATCACAAATATTTTGCTTACATTAAGGTTAGATCAATACCTAAAATTTGTCGAGTGATATTTATTATTTACTAGCTGACCCGGCATACGTTGTTCTGCCTTTTTAACTACTCTTATTTTAAGATATATATATTATAGGATGCAGGCTTATGATAAACACCGCGACATACGTCTCGATCGAGAAAGTGACGTTTGCTCGACTGTTTTTTGTTTGATAAAATGACAGCAAGACATTCAATCGGTAGAAAAAATAACTATCTTCGAGTAATAATGATCATTTTCTCTTCCTTTGAAATATCATGTCTTATCAAGTGGCAAATGCGTTAGCAAACAGAGAAAGTGATATAAATATTGAGAAAACGGGTCGATACAATTTTATCGTGTTGCTTATCCTAAGCCTGCTGGACTTCAACAATTTCGACGTTTTCGACTTTTAACGACACTAACGAACAGCAATTGATATTTACAACATAGAAGATAGATATAAGATAACATATACCATTAATGAATAATTGTATACTTTATTATTTATAAATATAAGATAATATATTATACCATTAATGAATAATGGTATTAAAATCTTTACATAAAATTAACCCGTTATTTATTTCTTACCACCTGCAACATGCAGCCCGCAACAATATAAAAGTTTCTCGTAAATCACACTGGAATAATTTATTTATCCTATTTGCTATTCTAGGTCATCAATCATCATTTATCTGTGTGGAAAATTTCATCTGATTCGGTCAAGCCATTTTTGCGTAATAGAGTAGCTAATATTCATTCATACAAACTTTCGAATTAATAATATTAATATAAATTAGGTTAGTTTCATTTTATGTAGGCACGTGCTAGCATGAATAAGAAAATAGCTAGATGAGTAAACTCGGCGCTCGCTTCTCTTCCTCCATATTTTTAGAGTTCCATACCTAAAAGGAAAAAAAGGTACTAAGCCTCCGCTGTCTGTTTGTCCGTCTGTGTCACCAGGCTGTATCTCATAAACCATGATAGCTGGAAAGCTGAAATTTTCACAAGTTATGTATTTCCGTTGCCGCTATAATAACAAATACTAAAAATAAATAAAAAATGAGAATATAAAGGGGGGTCCCCGTACAATAAACATGTTTTTTTGTATTTTTTGCTTAATTATAATAACGGTAACAGGTGGACGCTTAAAATTTTCACAGAATATTTTGTTGTATATTATCGTTCAAAATAAATAATTAAATAAAAATAAAGTAAATATTAAAGGAGCCCCCTTTTACTTTTTTACTACTTTACTTATACAATAAACGTAATGCAATTTTTTACTCGATCGTAATAAAGAGATAGAAACTTGAATAGAGATGGTACGGAACCTTCGTGCGCGAGTCCGACTCGCACTTTTTTTATAGTATAAGATAGCAAACAAGCAGATGGGTCTCCTGATGGAAAGAGTCAACCATCGCCTATAGACACCAAAGGTGTTAATGGTGCGTTGCTATGTAGTGGCGAGGTCTTATGCCACGTGCATAAGTTTACCGGCTACCTTACCCTCTAAACCGGAACACGACAGTGACAAACATTGACGCTATTGTGGCAGGAATAGGTAAGACGGTGGTACCAAACCCGGGCGAGACAATGCAGAACTCTACCAACTAATAGCCACGATGTTAGTGACTCGTATAACCAATCGGTCGCCTTATACGACCTGCCTGGCTGAACGGCAGTTGGCCTATTCATCAAAGGAGCCCGAGACCAACACGCACTTGGCCGGTTTTTTTATTACATATAATACCCGATCGACGGGGTGGTAGGGAGCTCGGGTATCGGGAACCATTCGATCGCCCTGTTTAGGTTTTCTGACTGATAACTCCCTGATCCGTTTTTTTTCTTAATGGCAAAATATGGGGATACATATTACCAGTAACAAAAACCTCTTCTTCTGCTTCTTATTAAACACCTATTGCACTACCCAATCTCCCGGGCCCTGTTGTCAGGAACGGAAGAGTTCGGAAGCAAGATGAATTTAAAACCCATTAAATTCATTTTACAATACTTACGTTTTACGTTTCCTATAATCAACGATCCGTCAATCATAGCAGTAACAGCAACCAATTAAAAAGGCTTTTCTTTAGTTGTTTGGATATTTGGTCCCTTGACATTTATAGGAGCAGTTTTATCTTACGCCTCGTAGAAAATGTTACTACTCATACCTAAAACGAATCGTTTTAGTCATATAGGAACTGGGCATTGGTTTTAATATTGATACGATTGATTTTAAAAACGAAGATATTGCACTGAAGACACTTATAAAAAATATTTATATTGATTGTGATTATATTATAAAAGTTATTTATATCATCACGCCAGTTTCCATGCGAAGTAGTCAGAGTGAAAGCAACCTCAATATACGGTCTAGTTCACCAGGATTTAATGATTTGTCGATAGATGAGATGGCTGGTAATTACCCATCGCTGTATTTTATAGACTTGATAACAATAATTGCTTGTCCTTGGTTAATAGTATCTTACCAGTATTGTCTCCTTCTCAGCATAGGGTGTTTCCAAACAACTATTAGACCACGTGCTGTCAGGAAGATTTTAATTTTTTAATGATAACATTAAAAAAATCTCAATAGCACTTTCAAAATACCCCGGGATCAAGTGACCTCATATCCAAGTGAAATAGGCTAATCACCAAATCACGAGGAAATAAATAAATACTTATGGACAAATCAAATTAAAATAAATAGATATATATTTTTAGGCTAGTTGCATAAAGAAAAATGCTTTCATGTGAAATGATTTTTAATGAGAAGTAATTCAATTACAGCCTTAGTCCAGTGTTAACGAAAACGTTAGCAAAATAATTATTGGATTAACAGTAACATCACCGATATAATAGCGTGATCTTAAAAATTGATACTTTTATTTAATTATAAGTTATGTAAATATGTATTTGTTTGAGATCTGTTCGTGTGATAGATAAGCCTTAAAAACTCTTAAAATAAAGTTCTCATTCATTCAACATTGTCAAATTCTGCATTCCTTTTTTGTTGATCACATCAGTTGCACCAATTGCTAATATACATATGTTATAATGGTTAAATGAGTGCATCATAGAAGACGAAATCCACATTTATAATTTCATACTTTCAATAGGTGAATACTTTCGTTTTTATAACTACATAATATGTATTCAGCACAATCAATGAATCGATCAGAAAGTAAGGGAAAATCGCCATGTTGGATCAATGATTCTTACTAACAGTTCAGTTGATAAAGCGTTGAAACTATGGCTTTGAACCAGTTTTGTTGAAATGTTTCTTTGTTTTTTTATATCATACATAGTACAACAAACAAGTTCTCCTGATAGAATGAGAAACCATCATCTATATACATCAGAGATGTTAATGGTGCGATGTGGCAGGATGGTAATGTTACATACATAAGTCTACGGTCTACCTTAACCTCCGAACCAGGAACACGACTGTGACAAACACTGACGCTATTGTTTTCTTTGTTTGGTTTTAAAAGTTATATAGTGATTCAAATAATGATTTTCAAAATGTCAAAGACAACTCTTTTTTTTCAATTTAATCTTTATATGGGTGATTCCGTTCTAACTGTGATATTCAATGTCCTGTATTGTTTGTTCTCACAGGTCGTTAATTAATAATTAATTTATGAAATTTTTGTACTTATTGGAAAATAATAAACATATTTCAACATTATTTTCATATAATATAACTTGCCACTTACAGAAAACTTACAATATATCACTTAAATGTCAATACCGTGTCATGTCCATTTCTAGAATTTATTTATAAATTGTTAGTTTTTTTGTCGTAATAAATGATTTAAACTAATTACCTCATAAATTCTAATGTTTACGACAAAAAAACTAACAATTTATAAATAAATTCTAAAAATAGACATGACACGGTACTGACATTATATCACAGTTAGAACGGAATCACCCATATGCACTTTTGATTTGATGTGATTTAATTTACCAATTCAAAATAATAATTTGCCAAATATGTTTCGTCAAATGTTAAATTATTCTATTAATTCCAAGCAAAAAAGATATCTGTGAACAGTAAAACAAAATATCTACATATTTGGTTTAAATTTATGAACCAAATCCAATGCATACAATATCTGGAAAATATTTTAATGGTTAAAAAAGTTCATACTGTATATCTATTGCGCTAACATCAAGTTTCGTAGTAATTTCTACGAGAGTGGTTGTAACTTTTACAAAAATAAATATTTTTATAGATTAATCACTCCAATAGATATTGCTAACGTGTTTGCTAACACTATTATTGGACTTTCGAAATCCAAACCATTTCCTATATATTCACACAATGATCACAATATTAACCTGGAAAGAAACTACACCGACAAATTATGGGTATATAATATTAATATATTAATAATTATCGGTACAATAACTATTTCATTTATTACAACATCAAATTGAACTGTCAAATTATTTATCCAAGCGTAGTTTCCCCACACGGTATCGCAATATTCATCTATACGAGTATCTCTTATATCTATTTATTTACAATATATTTTATAATGAAATATTTACAATACTGCCTCTTTTCATTGTAAGATATTTCTTACACGAATACTTTGTGTTGATTTAATAAAATATTACTCACGACTTGAGCAAGGAATATGATGCCAAATCGTGATTCATAATTTATTATTTTCTAAGATTACTCTGGGAATTAAATAGTATAATTTCCTAAACATTTTAGAAAAAGATATTAAAAAATGGTGCTGCGATACACCTGGCAGATGTGAAATATTGACACTACACAAGTGTAGAAAATGAAATAATAATTACACTACTACACAAGAGTAGAAAATAAAATAATGATTCCTTATGTGATAAATATGATATAAATAAACAAATATTCATCTCTTTTTTAATTATTTCATGTTTTGAGTCTGTGTGCGTCTCATGTATGGTATCTGACCTTTACGTATAATATATTCAGTGGCATTAAAGTTATAACAACGTACTTTTCAAAATAAAATACGAGTGTACATAATATAGCTTTTGCATGACTATTTATGAAAAATCATTCACTTCTCTGTTCTGCAACTACTTCAATTGTTATACTTTTGCCAGTACACAAAATCTAATTAATTTATACACCACTGTACAGCTAATTTAATCAAAATTAAATCTATTATTTTAAAAATTAATTTAATGTAACAGAAATAAAAAAAAAACATTAAAATAAGCTCAATCATTTTTCGCCCAACAGTAAAAATAATTCATAATAAATAATATATTATTCATTAATTACAGGTAATTATAAAAGTTGGAAAGCCGTTCGACATTTGTGCTTTCTTATTTTATTATTATTTCTCATAATATACATTTTTCTCACGATTAAGTGAAAATTATGAGTTATGTACTTTCGGATTTTCCAAAATATTTATAACTAGTAACTAGTAAGAAAATATACATGTAAATATTGATTCGCAGTGCTTGTAATTTATAATATATTCTCAGCGGTTACAATGAATGTATAATGTTCCTTATATTCTGTGCAAATTAGCTGACCTGTGACACTGACGACGAAATGGAAAAAATACCGTATTAGTGTTTACTGCGTACACATACACAATTTTGTTATTTTCATTAATACTAGTTAATAATTTAATACTATCTACAGGATGATATTAGAGAGATCCTCTGAATTATTATTTATCTGTGGTGTAGTGGTCCGGTGTCGGAGTTGACCACATGAGGTCCAGGGTTCGATTCCTGGGTCGGGCAATTTAAAAATGTGTTTTTTCAGTTTTCTGATAAAAACAACATTGCCTGGGATTGGAAAGTGCCCGGTTGGCGATAGGCTTGCCACCTATCATATTTTTGGGACCAAGTATCTTCGGCTAATCGTGGGTGCACTTGTTGTACCTCTGCCTACCCTTTCGGGGATACGGGCGTGAAGATACTTTAATATTTATTTGATTTAAATATCTTGGCTCGTATTAGATTTCCTCATTCATAGCAAACAAGCAGATGGCTCTCCTGATGAAAAGAGAATTCATCGCCTATAGGCACCAAAGATGCTGATGATGCGTTGCTATCTCTGTGGCGGGATCACAGTGTCACATACATAAGTCTACCAGCTACCTTACCCTCCAAAGCGGAACATGATAATGGCAAGTGCTGACGCTATTGCGACAGAATTGGTAAGGCGGTAGTACAAACATCCAAGCGAGACGTTGCGGAACTCTACCACCTAGTGGTCACGATAATAGTGACACATATAGCCAATCGGTCATCTTTTACAACTTGCCTGGCGGAATAGCAGTTGGTCTTCTCTTCAAAGGAGCCCGGCCCAACAAAGGGTAAAATCTAACTACCAATCTCGAGCAAGAAATACTCAAAACTTCAGAACTAAAATGCATTACCTGGAATGCAAATCCTTTATATTCTGAATGAACACGGGATCTCTAGACCAACAAGGTAATGGAGATATAAATTATTTAGAATTTATAATATTAATTAAGGGACTAGGTATAATTGGCAAAGTTAAACTATGCTTCTATGAGTCAGTGTCAATCTGTGAGTGATATACTCATTACTCATTTGTTAGTAAATTGCAATCTCTGAAATGTCCAGAAATCTTAGCAATTTTTCCACGGAATTATTATATTTGTTCTGTGAAATTTTCACAATATGTAATTATGTTCTTCTTCTTGATTGAACGAATGGCAATTATCAGTGTTCTCTGCCAGTCTCAAGTAAACTTAGGAAGTGACACGTGTTATCTATTTATTGAAATGGAATTAGGAAAGTTTCTTTTTGGATTGTAGGCTTTGTCTAAGTACGTTTAACAAAAACAACGCAAAAATATACGGTAAGACAAAAAGAAACAACAAAAAATCTACATATGACAAAATAATGTTGTTAGAATCGATAGTGTAATTATCATAAATATAAAGGTATTATTTGACGTGTAAAAAATATGTTACGTTCGTAAATTTTTACTTATAGAAATAACCTAGTATGGTAATTATGCTTTGAATATATAAATATAATAAATTCTCATTTTTGGTATCAGTGTATTTGATAGAAATTCGGTTTAAATTAAAAAAAAAACATTAACTTTAAAAGAAATCTATCGAACGTAGATTGAACATAGCTCTTTTATACAATTTTAACATCACAACAATTCTCTATTCAGATTACTTCTTTTTATCAAATTAAAAAAATATTTTGTTTAAATTTAAATCAGGGCTTGTTAACCGGTTAATTTTCAAACCTAATTCAACGCAAGTACACAAGAAGCGTTTTGTAAAGGTTTGACTCTACTTTAATCTCAAAAATACCGGTTTCTTTAAAGAAAAAAATTATAAGGTTTTTGAATCTATAAACCGGTTAATACAAGTTTTTGGTAGGTTTATGAAGCAGTCTCATATTAGTCATGCTCCGAGCTTCCTAGTCCTAGAGCTTCCTATAAAAACCGCTAGATAACACTATTAACCGGTATTTTTTAAACCAATAAATACAGAATGTAAAACAGCAATTTGTAGACGTTAATACTTAGATACTGTAAAAAATTATCAAAACTAAATAAATTTATAATAAATAAATTTATAATACATATGTAAATATTAATTTTAAAAAACATATTATCACGCCGCGCCGGTTTTCTTGGAGGCCATCTACCTGCGGACCAACTACCAACCAGGGTTGTTACTCGTGCAAGTTTTTACTGTAACATGCTGATTTTTTCAGATCAATATCAGCAGATGCTGATCCTAATGCTGATATCAATAAATTATTTAATAACAAATACTACTATAAAATTTTTAGCGAATGTGTTTCTATTAGAAAAAAAAAGTTACTTTTAATATTGCACTACGCATGCAAAACACTAACTTCCACCTCAATTATGTTGACAAAACAATCAAATGAGGGAGCAGCTTGCTTTTTCAAACAGTTTGTAATTGATTAAAACTTAACTTGCGCTAGAACCCGCCTTCAATGAAGATATTATGACTTTAATGTCTAAGGAATAAAAACAATGCTGATAATCGCAACAACACTATTATTTACTATCAATAGACGTTACAGTTCACTACAATTCACTCGTTTGTTGGTGGACGATATGGATGGTGATCTCCTTCACCGCATATTACCGACTTGATAACGAATATCACTTTTTTATCTAAATTATATTAACATATAATTGACTGCCATGTTGTATAGGGATAGCATATTCGGCAAAAGTGTTATTGAGGTTTTTTGAGGTTTTTCTTGAAGAACCAAAATCTCAGTAGGAGCTCGTAGTCTGGCAATTGGTGCGTTACCTGTCCCGTTCCTTGAATGAGCACGTAAAGCTGCCGGCCCTAGTTCTTACTAGAATTAGTCTATAATTGTTATTAGGTCGTTAAAATGCGGCGATGGGGATCACCACTCATTTCGTCAACCGACAAACCGGTGAATCGTGGTAAACTGGAAAGTCTATAGACGTTCGGCTTACTCTGCATACCTCGCAAAGGAACTAGGCGTGATGATACTTATAACTAATATTTTTGAAGTAAAAACTATAACTAATAAAATATCAAATTATATGAATACATTTTTTTTTTCAATTTTCAATAAAGAAAATATATCAGAACATTATTAAAAGCTATTTTATATCTACCAACGCCTTACCATAAAAATTTAGAAAATTGATAAACATAATTATATTATAATCTTTGTTTATTTCAACTCGTTTTTATACATTTGACAGTGCCAATTTACAAATAATTAATAGGAAACAAATCCCCTTCTAATTTTGTAAAACAATTTTATTTGACTAAAATTTAATAATTTGTCTGATCTACGTATATCTAAGTATCTTTATTAAAAGAGTATCGATGTGTTCCACAATCAATAATGGAAATGTTTACATGTTTTTCTTTTTTATATCACTATATTTACAGTAATTATTTTTGTCATTATAAATAACATAATAATATATAAAATTAAAGAAGTAAATGACGTATGATTCAATATGTTAATATAAAAACAATAATTTCTTTTATATCATTTACATTATACTTTTATATTTTTAACGTCATTATACGTTTCGGAAATATACATAAATTATATAAAAAAATTGTACCAGTCCATAAATATGGACGATTTGAGTCGTTTTACAATATTAACTCTGCTTTTATTTAAGTTAAGAAATGTTCTTTTAAAAGTTATTTTCTGATATCATTTGTTAGAAAAATTATTTCAAAATAACAATTCTTCAATTTAAAAAATCTAAAATTATAAGAATGTTGAATTTATAATAATTAAAAGTGACTTTTATAGCCGTGTATTTCAAAAATGAATAGATTAGATTGCTCAAAAAACATATTACCTTTTTAACGGATTTTTATTTGAAAAAAAAAATAGTAGATAGTCTGGCAATAGAAATTCAGAATTAACCATATTTAATGGCACAGCAGTGAGTCAAAATTGTAGGGTTTCAAGTGATCCGAAGTGATATTTTTACAATTACTTGCCTAATTATAAACACATGAAAATACATTTTGGAACTCATAAAATGCTAAAGATGTAATAAGATACTCCTAACAAGAACTAATAACGTAAAGTGTTAATTTACATAACTACTAAGTATAGAAGAAAACGAACAACTGTTGAAGAAAATACAAGATTCTAAATCTACTATCACATGTATTAAAATACTGGCTTCTAATTAATGTCAGTACATAATAATAACTTTATAAAAACTAATACCAAGTGCAGTAAACTTATAGCATGCTACATTTTAAATTCATATAATAAGACTCTTTGGTCTCGTTTTTCTTAACTAATATTTATAAATACTTATATAAATGAACTATTATACACATCTTACATTATTTACATTAGATACTATAACGAAGAGTACTCAGTACAAAATATGTAATACAGCTTTAAATAAATATTAATTTGACGACTAGTATGTTTCACGTTCTCAAACACGAGATAAATGATTACAGCGTTATTTTGGTTTATTAGTAGTCTTAATTAAATCACAGTATCTAGGTCTTTTGAATCGACCTCGGTCATTGACAATCATAGAAAACTTTCCGATGCTCTAGTCTCTTCACGATCTACAGCAGACACTATTTCTACACCTTCTTCATAGTGAAACTTTGGTGAATTATTACCGCAATAATGTTGACTTGGTACTCCATATTGGCTATGATAGAACTCTTCACGCATCATATGGTTTAAATTTGAACATCTAAAGAAAAGAATCTCTTGGAACGGCTTTCGAAAATCTCTATTTAAAGTAGCATATATTATTGGATTAAGCAAACTATTAATGTAGCCCAGCCATAGAAAAAGCGCACTTACAGCATCAGGTATTGCATTTTCTGCTACAAACGGTCTAACAAGAGCTAACACGAAAAATGGTAACCAGCAGACAATAAATGCGGACATTATAATACCGAGTGTTGTTGACGCTTTTCGTTCTTTGGCTAAATGAAATTTCAACTTTTTCTGATGTGGTGATTGGTTGGGTTGTAATAAATCCTTAGCTAAATGACTTTTTTGAGCAAAGTTAGATAATGATGACCGAATCCTACTAGTAGATAATTTATTGCTATTTTCAGAAGATTGTCTTCGCCGTTCCTTGGTTGAAACTTTAATTTCCGGAGTGATTCCCATTTGGGTCGCGGGTCGATTAATAGTGTGAATTGGTTTGGTTGGTGTTTTTTGTTGTTGCAGCATTGGGCACTGCGATTCGTTTGATTTTCGTTGCCCGGAGAAGCATTTTCCAATAGTACTTTCCGTTTTTTCTATACTACACTGAAACAAAGAAAAAAATTAGAAAAATAATAAAATATAGTTACGTCGAGATAGATGTGGAATGGCCAAACTGAACTCAAAAACAGATATCATATTCTTATAGGCGCGTATGTTAACGTTTATAACTAATTAACGCTTGTTAGTTGCGATAGCCGAAATCGACAATTATCCGTGCTCTTTGAGGCACTGGAATGTCTATCAACAATTATTTTCCAGAATTAACTTAAACAAATCCATTATTTTAATATTCACGGATATGTGGACACAGGTATAATGGACTTATAATTAGCCAGAAGTATTTACCCATAATGTGACAGGTCGCCAATTAATCGATATAACCATCTCTAGTAAACTATGTTTTCTAGTAAAACTAAATAACGTAATTAGAACAATTTTATAACTCAAAATTTGAGATCAGAACCTATATAAAAATACAAATATAGACTTAAAGATTACTTGCTTTTATAAACAGATCTTATTTATATCATAATATATGACACAAGACTGATGGAAAGAAACAACTATAGCCTATATACACCAAAGATGATAATAATGCGTTAATATCTCTTCTCCCCGTGTTGGTTCCGGGCTCCTTTGAAGAGTAGACCAACTGTCGTTTTACCAAGCAGGTCGTAAAAGGCGACCGATTGGGTATGTAAGTCACTACCATCGTGGCTACTAGGTGGTAGAGTTCTGCATGTCTCGCCCGGGTCTGGTACCACCGCCTAACCTATTCCTGCCGAAATAGCGTCAGTGCTTGTCACTGTCGTGTTCCGGTTTGGAGGGTTAGGTAGCCGGTAAACTTATGTATATGGCATTAGACCTCGCCACAAGATATCAACGCACCATTAACACCTTTGGTGTCTATAGGCGATGGTTGACTCTTTCGATCAGGAGACCCATCTGCTTGTTTGCTATCTTATGTTATAAAAAATATATATATCCGTGCGGTGGGGTGTTAAGGCAACATGCCATTCACCAACTACCTTACCTTCCAAATTGGGACACGACAGTGACAAGAATTCACCTGTTGTGGAAGGAATAAGTAAGGCGGTGGACCTGAACCCGGACAATGCGTTGCAGAACCATTTCTTGGCCACCAACCAGACAAACATTTTATTTCTACTTAGCATTTATTGGGCAGAAAACGATCGTTTATCTACTTTTTATTAAAAATAATAACATGTTTTTTATGCTTAAATAATTCTTCGAAAAAAAATGGCGTAAATTGTAAAAACAATGATAAAAGTGCGTAAAAAATAATTTTTGGCCGAAATAATTTGAAATTTTTTCTATCAAGAGTATAGGCAAGAAAGTTGAAATTCGTTTGTGAATGTATTTTACAAAAATGATATATTTTTATCTTAAGGCTCATTTTGTAAATTGATTTTTATCGGTTATCGGGCAGTAAAACGATCGTTTATCCACTTTTTATCAAAAATAGTAACTTTTTGTATGCTTAAATAATTCTTCAATAAAAAATAGCGCAAATTGTAAAAACAATGGTAAAAGTGCGAAAAAAATGAATTTTTGACCGAAATAATTTGAGAATATTTCTATCAAGAGTATGACGCAAGAAAGTTAAAATTCGTTTGTGAATGTCTTTTACAAAAATGATATTTTTTTATCTTAAGACTCATTTTGTAATAATTTCAGTAACAACTGAAATATATTTGGACGCTATTGCTGCAGGAATAGGTAAGGCAGTCATTTCAAATTCTCGGTTACCATTTATTAGTTACGATGGTATTGGCACATATACACCCAGTCGTTCGCCTTTTACGACCTACCTACCTGACAGTTGGTCTATTATTCAAAGGTGCTCGGGCCAACACGGAGGATATATTGATAGTCCTACTATAATTCTAGGCCGTTAATAACAAGCGTCATAAGGGATTTTAAACTGTGATATATACAATAAAACTTCTACATTTTGTTTTTTAGGTACTTAATCTAAATTAAAATGAAAATAATTTAATGTATGGTCTTGGTATATTACTCCACCATTATAAATTTGCAATACTTAGGCTAAAAACATCAACACAGAACACAATTCCGTTTTTAAAACTCTTATATCGCATCTTTTTGTTAATAATACGTAAATCAATAACAATGAACCCCTTTTTACGATAATTATGAAACCGGACGTTTTTTTAATATCATATCATAAAGTAGCAAACAAGCAGATGGATCTCCTTAAGGAAAGAGTCAACCATCGCCTATAGAAACCAACGATGTTAATGGTGCGTTGCTATCTTGTGGTGGGGTCTAATGCCTCATGCATAAGTTTACCGGCTACCTTACCCTCCAAACCGGAACACGACAGCGACAAGCACTGACGCTATAGAGGAAGGAATAGGTAAGGCGGTGGTACCAGACCTGGGCGAGACAATGCAGAACTCTACCACGAGTATGAAATTTGTAACGGTTAAAGTTTAAATTGCGCAAGAATACAAAAACCTTATATTTTGTATAACTAGCTGACCCGACAAACGTTGTTGTGTCATTTAAACTATTGAATTACGAATATCGCTATTAAAAAATAAGGGTTGATGTTAGGAAGGTAAAAATTTAGGTTTGTATGTATTTTTAATGACACATACACAATACAACAACATTAAGGTGAAGCTAATAAAAAGCGTGTAAAAAATAAAAATGTTGTTAAAAAAATTAAAAAAATAGGATGGACAAAGAGTTAGGGGTATAAATATAGACAAGAACCTACTGTCAGACCTATTTGAATTTGCATAAAAAAATTCATCAAAATCGGTCAATCCGTTTTGGAGGAGTATGGTAACTAAAACTGTGACACTAGAATTTATATACCTACTATATATGCATTGGAAATACATAAAATAATAAACATCATACACACTACATTCATTAGACATACATTATAATATACACACACGTATACTATAATGTTTATTGCCAAAATTAGAAGAAATATTATTGTTTTGTTTATGGTTGAAATTCGAACAAAGGGCGATCAGTGACTTTTCCCTTCCCTTCGCTTAAATAGTTTAAAACAAAGCTTATAAAAGAATTAAATTTAATAGAGTTATATTCATTACTTACTGTTGTGTTCGTACTACCAGTTGACCCCCTAGGATTAGGTGGATTGGGTTGGTTACCCAAAAGTTTAGCCTCTGCTGCACCGCCATTTTTAACATTAATTTCCAAATAACAATGAGTTTCTAAGTGCGACTGTGCTCGTCTTTCATCTTTCACAATTTTCTTTGCAGCGCTAAATATCTTGTAATACACTACAAGCATAACTGTCAATGGCAAATAGAATGACCCAAATGTCGCATATATTTGGTATCCTTGATTTTGAGATACTGAACAAGACGTCTCTGTCTTTTCATTCCCCAATATCAAAACCGGTGGTAGCGATATAAATGCCGCACTCATCCACACTATAAAAACACAAAATAGCATTCTCTTTGGAGTTCTTTTCACACCATATTCTAAAGGTTTCGTGATAGCGTAATATCGATCCACTGATATCATACACAGATTAAGAATACTTGCTGCACACGATAAAACATCACTAGATACCCAGAAGTCACAAATAACTGGACCAAACGGCCATGAACCAAGCAAATCATATACCATGGCAACCGGCATAACCATTATTGCAACACAAAGATCACTGACAGCGAGTGAAACAATGAGATAATTACTAGGCCTTCTTAACTTACGAACTAAGCAAACAGCGATACAAACTAAAATATTTCCAATGATAGTACAAAATATTACCACCATAAAGACTATTGCCAATATTATAGTTGCAATTGTGGAATATTTTGAATGCTTTAAATGCGAGTGTTTTGAAATGGTAGAATTTGTATCGAACAAAGACCAGTTTAAAGTTGAATTTGGATTAGAAATGTTAAAATCTGTGAAATCTAGATCATTCAATTCCGTTGAAAATGAAAAGTTTGCTTGCGATACTAAAAATGTAAGTACAAGAAGGCACGAAGGTAAAGTAACAAAGCTAGGCCGTGGGTAGGAATTATGATTTGAAGTCGCCATACGAGACCCTAGCTTGGGTAACGTTTACGTGCGTTTTCTTATTGTGACCATGCATTTGCTTCATATAGCCTTTTTAGTCTAAATACTTCAAATCTTTCATCTTAAAGAATCAGAACAAAATCAATCAAAAGTTCATTAAGTCAAGTTTGAAAAATGACATCGCCATGAAGTTGTTTCGGCTTAGATTGGAGCCATTGATTACAATTGAGAATAGGCTTTAATTGACATATTGTTTGGATTTCCTTCCCAATTCGAAACAAAGCCATTGGGCTACAGAAACAAGAGAAATGTTCTTTTTATATGGTGATAAAGTTTAAAATCGATCCACTTTTCTTCGGCTCCTTAGAAACTTGTTGTTTTATTTCACTTGAAGGCGTTTCAAGAAGCTACTTCAATATCCCGCCAGTGAATTGCTTCATTACAGCCGCTTGTTGAGATAAGTTTCCAATCTGAAAAGATGAAAACAAAGTTTTAATGATTTTTCAAGTAATAAGGTAATAATAAAATTAATAATCTATGATCTATATCTATATATTAACACGTCAAGGAAAAACATTGGAACCCTTTTTAAGCCCATTTCGCCCACGGTCGAGTATGAAATTTGGCATAATTCAAATTTATATGGTGGAGGACTGCAAAACCTTAATATGTTTCAATAAAAAACATTGGAAATATATTAAAATAATAAAAATAAACATTACACTCACTACATTCATGTGACATACATGATATTATACACACATGCATAGATACTATTTTCTTTACGGATGTCAATTGTCAAACTTAAAAGTTGTTTTACCGTATAGTCTATGATCGAATTTTGGCCAAAAGCGATCGCTAGTATATACTAATATGTGACGGAAAAATTTTGGACCCCTTTTTACGAGAATTGTGCGAATGGTGTAAATATGAAATTTGGCATAGTTAAAGTTTACATTACGGAACTGCAGAAACTTAATATTTTTAGATAAAATGCATTAAAATACATTAAAACAATAAAAATAATTATTACATACACTACATCCATGTGACATATACGATAGTGTACACACATGTATACTATTTTTTTACGGCTAAGGTCAGTTGTCAAACTTGAAAGATACTTTATTGTTTAATCTAAATTGCGCGAATTGAGAATTAAGAAATTTGGCAAAGGTAAAGTTTATTAAGAGCAGTTATTAAGAGAAGAAGTAAAGGAAGCTAATATATGCTAGCTGCATTATAACATGCAACCCGCTGCATTATAAAAGTTTTTGGTGAATCCCGCGGGATCACTTGATTTTTCCAGGATAAAGTAGCCTAGATGCTATTCCGGGTCATCTATCTGTATGCCAAATTTCATCCAAATCCTTTCAGTAGTTTTTGCGTAATTGAGTAAAAAATTTTGTAATTATTTTTTAATAATTTTGTGACATTCTTTGAACCTGACATTTCTTTTTATTATTTTAATTATTATTGTTTAATAATTTTTTTGACTTGATATTTCTTTATTATTATTATTATTTTGATTGACATACCTATTTATTTTACCATAAAAATTGTATATTTTTTAAACTTCAATAAAAGATTTGTTAAATATCCTCCCTTGCGGTAAAACGTATTCTCTCCAGCTGCAAACTTTGTGTTATATGTTTTAATTAGTTGAATTAATTATACGTGTACTTTTGTGTAGTTATAAAGTAATGTTTCTGACGTCCATAAGTGTAATCGAGCTTACCTATGTCGAATAAATGCTATTTGAATTCGAACATCCATCTATTTATCCAACCATCCAAACTTTCGCATTTATAATATTAATGTAGATGCATTAGAAACACATTAGATTAATAAAAATAAACTTTATACAAACTACATGCATTTCACACAATATTCACACATATGCATTAACTAAATTAATTAACATTTAGAAGATATTTTATCATTTACTAGCTGTTGCCTGCAACTGAGTCCGCGCGAACTTTGTTTACTCCGCACAGCTCCTCCCCCGTAGGTGATAGCGTGATAATATGTAGCCTATATGTTGACCCGACCAGTTAGTAATATTCATGCAAAATTTGAAGTAAATCCATGCAGTACTTTTTGAGTTTACCCCGGACACACATTGACTTTCCTACGATTTTAATAAGTATGTAGTATGTATATGTATAAGTATGTATATGTATGTATAGATTACAACATTAATTATACTAAGTATTTACTGCTAACGCAGGAGTAAAAAAGTAGCGTGGAGGAGAGAAACCGCAGAATCTTTTGGCTAGTACTTTTTTGCCTGATTGGAGATAGGCTTGCCACCTATCCCATTTTTGGGACCAAGTCAATATCTTCGGCTAATCGTGGATGCACTTGTTGTACCTCTGCCTACCCCTTCGGGGACACAGGCGTGAAAATACTTTTAGTACTTTTTTTAGTTTTATCATCCATATTTTTTATATCATAAGATAGCAAAAAAGCAGATGGGTCTCGTGATGGAAAGAGAAACCATCGCCTGTAGATCTAAAGATGTTAATGATGCGTTGCTATCTTGTGACGAGGTCTAATGCCACATGTAGACGTTTACCGGCTTACCTTACCCTCCAAACTGGAATACGACTTTAACGACCTGCCTGGCAGACCGGCAGTTGGTCTAATCTTCAAAGTAGTCCGGACTAGCACAGGGGAAACCTACGACGAAATCAAAGGAGTATTATGATTTTTTACCATAAGAATTTATATTCATTTCATTGTCATTCTTATATTCATCATCATTTATCACATCTGTTCCTAGATAACAATTTTAATAGATAATAGTTTTATGTGCCCATACATTAAAAAAAACTCTCCCTCCTCCTTCGAAGAATAGGCTAACTGCCGTTCTGCCAGGCAGGTCGTTAAAGGCGACCAATTAGCTATACGAGTCACTACCATCATAACTACTATGTGGTAGAGTTCTGCATTGTCTCGCTCGAGTCTAGCATCACCGCCTTACATATTGCTGTCGCAAGCGTCAGTGCTTGTCGCAGTCGTGTTCCGGTTTGGAGAGTAAGGTAGTCCGTAAACTTATGCATGTGGCATAAGTTTACGGAAAGAGTCAACCAAACCAACAACACTTTTGGTTGTTGGTTTGGTTGACTCTTTCAATCGGAAGACTCCCCATCTGTTTGTTTGCTATCTTGTGACATAAAAAAAGCAAACAAGCAGATGGCTCTCCTGACGCAAAGAAAAACCATCGCCTATAGATACCAAAGATGTGGCTATCCGTGTGGCGGGATGACAATGCCACGTGCATATGTCTACTGGTTACATTACTCTCCAAACCGTAACACGAGAAGCATTGACGCTATTGTGACAGAAGTTGTTAAGGCGGTGGAACCAAATATCCGGACGAGACGTTGTGGAACTTTACCTCCTAGTAATCTCGATGATAGTGATCACACGTATGGCCAATCAGTCACCTCTTACGACCTGCCTGGCAGTATGGCAGTTAATAGATTCTTAAAAAGAAAAAACACGGGTGATTGTGTTCGAGTATTATTAATGTATTTATAAGGTAACTTCTATGTTTAGCCCATATTAGCAAAAATCCAACAATGACATATTCACGTATACGACATAAAAAAATAAGCATGGTCTGGAGAACGTTTATGAAACAAGTATTTTAGGCAATCGTCCAAATAAAGACGTCTAATTGTTCTACAAACAATTAAACCTAATAAAAATAATCTTTATGAACGTTAACTAGCCATTAGATAGCCATAAATAGTCGGATAACAAATAGCTTACTGATTACGATCTGACAAGTAATACGAAACGGTAGTGTGACTCCATAATTGTAGTGTGACGTGCTAAGGCCAGTTCTTGAGTGTATTTAAAATTATTTGATTAATTATTGTGAGGAAGCATAGATGATTGTTGATTTTTTGATGTGAATTTTTTTTGAACAAAACTTAATGTGTATAGTAAAGTATATCTAATACCTTTAAGCTCATCACACATGGTTAAGATACTATAATATTTTAAATATTAATTATACTAATATTATAAATGCTAAAGTAACTCTGTCTGTCTGTCTGTTACGCTTTCACGCCTAAACCGATAAATCGATTTGGATAAAATTTGGTAGAAATATAGTTTAAGACCCAAGAAAGGACATAGATTAGTTCTTATCCTGGAAATCCCACGAAAACGGTAGCTATGCGGGTTTTTATTTTAAAAATTTTTCCACGCGAACGAAGTCGCGGGCACAGCTAGTATAATATATCTTTAAGCATATTTCAGAATGTCGCTCACCATAGAAATCCTAGAACCATCACACACGACAAAGTTAATGTATATTTTATCTTTAGTACCATAAGATACCGAGCTATACGACCAATATGAAAATATATATTTCATAACTTACTTAAGATGCGAAATATACGCATCTTAATATAAATACATGGCGTCGTTTTTTTTTCGGGATATAGGTACGCGAACGCAGTGCCACAGATAATATAATAGTTACTGTCCCCGTATTTGTTTGGGCTCCTTTGAAGCATATACCAACTGCCGTTCTGCCAGGCAGGTCGTAAGAGGCGACCGATTGGCTATATACATATGTCACTACTATAGTGACTACCAGGTGGGAGAGTTCCACAATGTATTTGGTACCACGGGTATTCGGTACCACCTTGCCTATTCCTGCCGCAATAATGACAATGCTTGTGATAATCGTGTTCCGATTTGGAAGGTAAGGTATCCCGCCACACGGATAGCAACGCAACATTAACATCTTTAGTGTCTATAGGCGAAGGTTTCTCTTTCCATCAGGAGAGACATCTTCTTGTTTGCTATCTTATGATAATAAAAATATTTAAGCAATGCGGGGTGCTCTCAGCTATGTGCCGCGTCTAGTCAACCGGCAGAGGGAGGAAAACTAGACACGAAAGCTGTTGTCTTTTATGTCAATAAAAGCTAGGTATCCGTCCGCAAACAGTTGACACGGCTTGATAGTTTTTCATTCAGAGTTAATTTTGTTAGGAATATGCTATAACAATTTTAATTTCATATTCTATAATAAAATCGTCGCCTGAGAAGCTGTCTAACAAATCGAGAAGTAAGGCAGTATCACTCATAGTCAACCATTCTGTATATAGAACTCCTACAAAGAATATGTGTAGCAACGAGGAAGACTCGTGGTAAAATGAACAGAGACACAGAATGTTTTCTTAAATTTCATAATTTTTACTCACGCTTTATATTCTGTTCACTAAATGCAACGTTACAATGAAATCTGTTGTAATTTATTTAATAATAAACTGGTATTATGCCAGGCTAGTCGATAGAAGTAAATAGAAATTGGAAAAGCGGTGGTAGCAGACTCGGGCAAGACGTTGCAATACTCTATCACCTAGTGGTCACAATGTTAATGAAATGTTTAGTATTATATTTTATATTATTCTACATTAGGTATTATATAGACAACAATGAAGTAAATAAGAATAAAAATTTGATTAATTATATAACAAAGCACCTCGACTATACTACTACTATGAATTAATAAATCATACTTAAAAGGGCATTAAAGACGTCCCAAAATAAATTACGGCTTTGATAAAATTTTAATGCCAGGACTCGCAACCTGTTTATAATAATGAAAGCGAGCGTCAAGTCCCTATGGATGTTCTTAACATTTAATTATAGGATAAGGATACTAAACAAGAAAGGCCTTTGTTGCAGTAATATAATAATAAAAACAGGTGAGCCTTACAGTAGAATATAATTTATACACTCCATCGTCGGCACTTGGTGTGACTCCGTCATAATTATTGTTTTAAATGTTGCACTTGGAATTGTGAAACAGTACAAGTGCAAAATTTAAAACAATAATTACTTACAGTAAAAGCCTTACAGTAGAAGCCTTACAGTAGAAGCCTTACAGTAGACTGTATCTGAGGCGAATCGGTTGACCACTAAACCACAAATCAGTCGATTATTTTATTGTATTTTGGACAAATGTCAATTACTACGTCAAATCTTATTGAATGAAGTGCTGCTGGATTCTCCTAAGGATGCTTCGGTTACGAAGTGAAACATGTGTTGAGTATAGGCGATTGTTTATTGTGTGCTTTTATTTTAGATGTTTTATTTATTTATAATTTATTGCACACCAAATATAAAAATATTGTACAAAAGGTGGACTTAATGTTAAATACATTCTCTATTAGTCAACCTTCGGGCTAGCAGAAAAGGTAAAGGGTAGGTGTTATATAGAATGAAAATACATAATAATAACGTACACAAATATAGTCATAATGATTCAAATTACACTAATATGCTTATACTGTACTGGGTATTATAATATAAAGTTAGATAGTGTATAAATTATTGCATGTAAATTTAAATATTCATCATTCATAAACCTAAGTAAATTGAACAGCGACTTACAGAAAAACAATAAGTCTGAATTTAAAAACTTTAGCTAGGGTTTACTTAAAACACACATCGTACATCGTACAGTAAATAATGTTTAAGGCGTCGTTTAAATGCATTTTTGGACTGAATACTTTTTTTTTATATCATAAGATAACAAACAAGCAGATGGGTCTCCTGATGGAAAGAGTCAACCATCGCCTATAGACACCAAAGCTGTTAATGGTGCGTTGCTATCTTGTGGCGAGGTCTAATGCCACATGCATAAGTTTACCGGCTACCTTACCCTCCAAACCGGAACACGACAGCGACAAGCACTGACGCTATTGCGGCAGGAATAGGTAAGGCGGTGGTACCAGACCCGGGCGAGACAATGCAGAACTCTACCACCTAGTAACCACGATGGTAGTAACTCGATAGCCAATCGGTCACCTTTAGCACTTTTAACTACTGCTTGAGAGTGCTTCGCAATAAAGTAAATAAGAAGAAATGGAAATCACTCGCAACTCCGATAATACTGCTACATTAGTTTGTCAGTCTTCAGCTGTCTGAAGTGTGGATAGACGCCGGAACCTGGCGTTAAAATACTTCGTTGCGTGCCACAAAACCCGATATCAAACGGCAGTCATATCATCTAATGTTTGCAATCCGCCAGCGATCGGTGATGACTCTTAAACGTTACGAAAAAAATCATCAAAAACGTCGCCAACTGCTTGCTACTCACTAGATGCACTTTTTACAATGTCACAGCACCAAAACTAATCAAGCGGCAAAGACTGCCACTAATATACAAGGCTGTTATGTGTCTTTCAATAACTAAACATTACGATAATTTCGCAATTTGCAAGTCATGTGATAACCCTGCGGATAAATGGCAGACGCATCTGTCGATATTAATTAGGACCTACCATAAACGAGGACATTACTTTTACTTAATACGTTTATAGACGGTGACCGCGTTCTCAGGTGACCTTTGCAGATGAATCTGTCGATGTGTATGTAGATGAGGTATAAACTTTAACGCGAACGAAGTCTCGGGCAGCAGCTAGCGTGCTATATATAGGTTAACTATATAATTCTGTAACCGCACGTCTGCAGCCATCTTGTTCAAGAATTATATCCGTGCTCGTTATTTCTGTGGCGGGCGGAAATTAAACATTGTTCAGTTAAGGGCGGCGGAGCTAAAAAAAGTATATTGCTACATTACGGGCTTTTATTTAACTTTACCTGGGACGTGATTTTTAATATAAAAATGTTTGGCATTATAAAATTTCATAATGTCTAAAATGTATCTACGATATGCTATTTTTGATTTGGCTAGAAGAGTTCTGTTTTTATTTAAGCGGGAAAAGCTTGAGTAAAACCGGAGCTAAAAAGGAAAATGGTTAATCTATACATATAATAAAATCGTAGGAAAGTCAAAACTGTACATTGAATATTTTTTTTAAAAAATACTTGGGGCGTGATCTATAATCGATGTCGAAGCCAAAAACATAGTTTTTAGAATTTTTGTCTGTTTGTCTGTCCGGGGTAAACTCAAAAAATACTGCATGGATTTACTTCAAATTTTGCATGAATATTACTTACAGGTCGGGTCAACATAATACCTACATATTATTACGCTATCACCTACGGGGGAGGAGCAGTGCGGTGTAAACGAAGTCCGCGCGGACGAAGTCGCTGGCAACAGCTAGTTTGTATATAAAATCAAAATCAAAGTCAGAATTCGTCCATTTATTAACTGATTTAGATTAAGATCGTGTACTTTTCGTTTAGCCAAAGATAAATATGTATATATTGTATAGTTTCACTTTAAATATCCATACTTTAATATTCTAAATGCGAAAGTCTGTCTGTCTGTCTGTTATGCTTTCACGGCTTAGCCGCTGGACCGATTTTCATGAAATTTGGCATGGTATTGTTGAAGATCCGGGGTCGAACATAGGCAAATTTTTTTTCAAAATTCAGTCCCTGGAGGTCTGAAATATGGGAAGAAATTTTTCATTAAAAGATATTTGGACGACATGTTAATATACTCGCGGGCAAAGCTGCGCGGGTCAGCTAGTAATAAATAAATACAACAAATAAATATTCACAAGACAAATTACACTTGCACAAATCACACTATTTGCTTGTGTAATGGGTGTTAATCAACGATATTAATACATAGAAATACATATATAAATATTAGAATATATTTAATGAACACCCAAACCCAGAAATACAAACATTTATGTTTATCACACAAATGCTTGTCCCCGTCGGGGATCAAAGCCAAGCCCCGTCGATTGCTTAGTCAGGATCGCTAACCACTCGACCAACATTATATCACAAATACACAGGACATAATATAATAACATATAAGCTCAGAATCACTAGGTTAATACTACTTTTTTACGTGCAATGCAAAATGTCTATATTGAGTATTTTTTGTCTCTTTCCACTCGTTTTCTCTTTCCATGATAAAGATTAATTTATCTTGTTGGTATTCTGAAATAAAAAACGCCGAATTCTAAACCCATGTATCTCGAAAACCCTAAATCAGATCATTACCAAATTTATCTTTTACCGAACGGAAAGTACACGATCGTAATCAAAAGAAAAATCAGTTAATAAATGGACGAATACTGAGTCAATAAACGTACAAAAGTACAATCGTTCTTTTATATTATTAGAATAAACAATCAGATGGCTCTTCTGATCGAAAGAGAAACCATCGTCTAAAGATGTTAATGGTGCCGTGCCATCCCATCGTGGCACGGTAATCGTAACAAGACAATAACAAACAAGCATTGACGCTATTGTGGCAGGAATATGTAAAGCTGTGGTACCATATACCCGGACGATACGTTGCGGAACTCTACCACCTGGTAGTCACAATTATAATGAGTAATGACACGTGTAGCCAATCGGTCGCCTTTTACGACCTGCCTGGTAGAACGGCAGTTAGTCTATTCTTCGAAAGGGGGGCCCGACAAACACGGTGAAACTTACGAACTACGAATTTTCTATTTCCTGGAAGTCAATTGAAAATACATAAATTATTAATTTAAAAAGCGTCCCTTTATGGAATCAAAAAATATCCTTTATGGAAACAAATAAATCTGAACATATTCTTGCTGACGAAATATTCTTTGTTCCATTAGCGTATTGCACTTCAGAGAATTACATGTCCATTTCATTAACGATCATTCTGGAATGGAGTGTGCCTTGTTGTATAAAGATTAATTTTACATCATTGAATAGCAAACGAGCAGAATATATATATACTCGTAATTATCTGAGATTTAATAATGCCCTTTTTTAAACACTTCAATTTTAACATACTTTTTAAGTTTTTTTATTGTTGGATCTCTTATAGCTTCGGGAAATTCACTGTAAAAGCCATGAATAATTATAAAAATATAACAACATTGTCATAACCACGGTCATAACATTGCCTCATAAATAATTATATATTCTATGTACTTAGCACTTTTTTATTAAGAAATAATTCTAACATCATTACAATTTACTGCTTTAATTATGAATATTCGTACGGATTTTTAATTACTTGATTTTGGTTTGTTAGTAACTCTACATCCAGCCAACTCAGCAAGCTTTAATTAACATTAACTAAATTAGAGAGGTACAAATTGTAGTGCATTCCCAGAAATGCAACACTGTATATGAATTTACGATAAACATTCAGCTAGTTAGACAATATCTTATTAACATTATTATCCTAATATCTCATTATCCTAATCATTAAAGAGTTTTGTACCTGGACGACTAATTTTCGTATGGTATTTTTTTGAAAATTTAAAACAAAATCCCCAAAAAAGTTACCGAAACAATGTTTTTTTTTAACTTCTCGATTCTACTTTAATGATTAAGTATGTATGTATGTATGTATGTATGTGTGTGTATGTAAGATTCATAACTTTTAAACAACTTGACTTCGATTGCTTCTACTAAACTAGTACGTCTAGTAGTGAAAATAAAAACTGATTCTATCTAGCAGATTCATCTAGAAACTTTAATAGAATCTCGAAAATAGTCTTCAAAATGATTTTTCTATACAATCAAGATTCAAAATCTAATCAAGTTTTTTCTTTGAAAAACTGCATTAAATAATCTATATATATATATATATATATATATATATATATATATATATATATATATATATATATATATATATATATATATATATATATATATACATATATATATATATATATATATATATATATATATATATATATATATATATATATATATATATAATCAATTGCTGTTCGTTAGCCTAAAAGTTAGCCTAAGTTTTGGTTTTGAATTAATTATTGAAGTCCAGGGAAGGTTTAAAAGGTGACAAAATATAGAAAAAATAGTTAAAAAGAAAGAACAACATTTGCCGGGTCAACTAGTGTAAAATGTACGATTCATTCGGGAGTTATTATTCAATTCAGCATAACTTCGAGATTATTTAACCAATCAATATTAGATCTTGTACACTAACTTACTACATATCAACTGCATCAAATACCTTTTGAAAGATCAAGGTCAAATTATGTTTTTTGACGTATTCAAAAATTTAATAGCGTTGTTTTCAACAAACTTTCTTCAAATTTTTAAAATATTTTCACACAATGTAGCGATTAATTCCAAAATTTGATGAGATTTTTTCCTTAAAAGAATGCGTCAAATGCCGTAAATCAAATCAAAATCGGTTGTTTCATTTGGAAGTAATAGATGAATAGAAAATTTAAAAAAAGTGTTTTTACGGCATAGCTTTAAGATTTTTCAACTAATTGGTTTTGTAATCAAGACAAAATCTCAAAGTTACAGCTGTTCAATAATTAAAATAGTAGATTTCAATATAAATTTTTGATTTTTATACTCTTCAAGCTAAAATTAAATAATAAATAAAACTTAGTTATATTTTTGACTGCTGTGACCGTAAAAGACCTCAATTTATTTATTTATTTATTTATTTATTTATTTTACATAAACAAAAATCCACAGCTTAATTTACAGAAAATACTTACAGTACTATATACATTGAACATTAGCCAATTACGGATTTTTCTCTGTTTTCTGATCATATTATGACGTAGTTAATTAGGTAGTAAATAATTATTAATAGAAGCGGAAAGTTACAAAGCTGGGAATTTAAAATTAAAAATAATAATAATAATAAGAGAGAAAATTATAAAAGAAAATAACATATTTATACAATTAAAGATAATGCAGTAAAAAAAACAAAAGAAAACAACTCCAGCATCAGAAATACGTTAGCGTTTGTTTATGTACGTGCGTGTGTGTGTGTGTATGTGTTGGGTGTGTGCGTGTGTGTGTGTGTCTGTGAGAGAGAAAGAGAGAGTGTGTGAGAGTTACATATATAAAGCATCAATTTAAGGTAGATGGAAAACGATTAGTTGTATGGAAAGTAAGAGGATTCGTATAGATACGGTGCGAACTTACCGAAAAGTTTCAGAGATAGCCTGTCAACAGGTAGGGTCTACCGATTTAACAACTTTTGATTTTAATTTTAAAACCTACCACTACTACATGTGTAAAATATATACAGCTTACAATATTTAGTTTGTAATATCTATACATATAGTAAAATCGTAGGAAAGTCGAAGGTAGAAAGTAAGAAAGTAGAAAGGTAGAAAGGGCGTGATCTATAATCTATATCGAAGCCAAAAATATAGTTTTTAGAATTTTTGTCTGTTTGTCTGTATGTCTGTTTGTCTGTATGTATGTCCGGGGTAAACTCAAAACGTACTGCGTGGATTTACTTCAAATTTTGCATGAATATTACTAACAGGTCGGGTCAACATATAGGTTACATATTATCACGCTATCGCCTACAGGGGAGAAGCAGTGCGGAGTAAACGAAATCTGGGCGGACGAAGTCGCAGGCAACAGCTAGTAATAAATAAACGTAATTTAAACTACATGTAGCTCGAAAAATATATAGAACTAGCTGTAGCCCGTGATTATGCCCGCGCGGACTTCGTTTACTCCGCACAGCTCTTCCCTCATAGGTGATAGCGTGATAGTATGTAGCCTATATGCTGACCTGACCTGTTAGTAATATTCATGCAAAATTTGAAGTAAATCCATACAGTACTTTTTGAGTTTACCCCGGACATACATACAAACAGACAAAAATTCTAAAAACTATATTTTTGGCTTCGATATCGATTGTAGATCACGCCCCAAGTATTCTTTTAAAACAATATTCAATGTACTGTTTTGACTTTCCTACGATTTTATTATATGTACTTATTATATAGATTATGCAATATTTTATCACTTAATACGCTTGTACTGTTTAACATGCTGCTGCTGCACCGCGTAGCCTGCTGCAATATGAAATTTTTCATGAATCCCGCGGGAAAAATTTATTTTTTCGGGATAAAAATGTGCTAGATTATATACTATTTCAAGTCATTGTATACCTGTGTGCCAAATTTCGTCTAAAACCGTTCACAAGTTTTAAACAAACATCCATTCTTCCATCTATCCAAACATCCAAGTTTTCGCATCTATATATACAAATAAATAAAATTGGAGTGTCTGTTTGTAATATTAAAATAATCGGTTTTAACTAAATGCATATGGATACACGGTATACATACCAAAATAACACTTTTTACGATTTTTGTCTGTCTGTCTGTCTGTTTGTTCCGGCTAATTTCTGGAACGGCTGGACCGATTTTGACGGGACTTTCACTGGTAGATAGCTGATGTTATAAGGTGTTACTTAGGCTACTTTAAAAAAACACGCGGACGAAGTCGCGGGTACAGCTAGTTTATAATATTAATATATATTAGTTTCTCCGCGCAGCCCGCTGCATTAGAAAAGTTTTTAATGAATCTCGCGAGAACCACATCTTTTTCTGGGATGAATATCCTATATACTAATCATGTGCTTATCCCAACGCTATTGTATGGAAGTGAGAGTTGGGTATGTCAGAAAGGGCATGAAAGTAGAATCAACGCGGTCGAGATGAGGTCGCTAAGAAAAATATGTGGTGTGACACTCGCAGACCGGGTTCGTAATGTCGAAGTGAGAGAGAGATTAGGTTTGAAAGAAAGTGTCGGCGTAAAGATGAGAAACGGCATGCTCCGTTGGTTCGGACATGTAGAAAGAATGGTAGATGAAAGGTTAAGAAAACAGATATACAATGCGAATGTGGAAGGATGTAGGTACCGGGGAAGACCAAGACTGACATACTACGATCAGATTGATCGAGTACTGTCTGAAGGTGGTGTCAAGAGTCTTCGCAACCGGCGTGTGTGTATGAAGAGAGTGATGAACGTGGAGGAAGCGAGACAAGCCTGCAAGGATCGTGATGTACGGCACTCGGTTCTCTGAGTGTGATGAATGTGGAGGAAGCGAGACAAGCCTGCAAGGACCGTGATGTATGGCACTCGGTTCTTTCTGCCTACCCCATAAGGGATCTGGCGTGAAGATATGTGTGAATATCCTATATACTATTTCAGGTCATCATCTGTCTATCTTATTGATACAAACCAAGATGGATCTGATATGGATACAAACTATCAAATTTCGTCTAAAGCCGTTCGTTCAGTAGTTTTGGTGTGATCGAGGAACAAACATCCACCCATACCACCTCTTACATGAGTGTGCGAGGACTCAGGCTATAGCCTCGTTTTCACTTTGATAAGTTCGGGTGCGAGTGTTTAATGCAGGTGCTTAGTATGAAGCAAAAAGTACGTGAATACAGCTGTTGATCAATGCGAGTGATAAGTATTCAGCGTAGTAAAAGTGAATAGGCGCTTATTACTAATCACGCGCACTGCACAATGGCTGTCTTCACGTATTTTTTGCTTAGTACTAACGACCTGCATTAAACACTCGCACTTGCACTAATCAAAATGAAAACGGGGCTTATGAGAGAATATTTCAGAGAGCAATATGATCTCAACCTACTTTATGTAGGTGCTTATCAAAGTATTTTGGCTGCACCCTTGAGTAAGGCAGCCAAAGATTTGTATATTTGTATAGATATTTACTTAATTTGATTATGATATTGAGATTTTATAGATACTGTAAACCTCTACAGGGTGGCATAGTCGCTAGGCGACTAAAAGTCCTCAAATTTTAGATTAAAAAAATCCTCCCATACGTACATCCAAACATCCAAACTTTCACATTTATAATATTAATATAGATTTTTTTGTTTTATAATATTAATATAGATGTTTTGATTATACTGGCATCATTTATTTATTGATATTAATAACTAGCTAAGCCCGCAACTTCTTCCGCGTGGAAAAATTTCGAAAAAAGTAGCCTAAGTTACTCCCTATCACATCAGCTACCTGCAGTGAAATTCCCGTCAAAATCGGTCCAGCCGTTCTAGAGATTAGCCGAAACAAACAGACAGACAGACAAAAATCATAAAAAATGTTATTTTGGTATATATATCGTGTATACATCCATATGCATTTAGTAAAAAGCGATTATTTTAATACTACAAGCAGCCACTCCAATTTTATTTATTTGTATAGATATATAGATTACTAGGTTAGCAGAAGTGTATTAAGTGATAAAATATTGCAATAAATTGGGGTTTCACCAAGTGCCGACGGTGAAAAGTGTTGGATATTGAATTATGTTAATTATAAACAATTGTACAAACTTTTAATTAAGACAATTTTGGTTTGTTTGCAATTCTATGCCTCAAAACTTCCAGTAGAGTAATAAATGAAAGCGAAGTTTTAATTAAGATTAGTAAATTCGGGAGTTACAAACTGGAAATGCAATCAAGAATGTTAAATAAAGTATCTTCACGCCAGTATCCCCGAAGAGCTAGGCAGAGGTATAACCAGTACACCTGCGACTAGCCGAAGATGCTTAGTTACAATGTGAAAGTTGGCAAGCCTATCGCCAACCCGGCACTTATCCAATCCCGGACGTTTTTATCAGCAAAGTGAAAAAAAAAACACATTTTTGTAGTGCCCGACCCGGGAATCGAGCCTGGGACTTCATGTGGTCAAAACCGACACCAGACCACTGGGCCACAGAAGCTTTTTTTTATTAAATTACTATTAGGGGCCTATTTATAAATTACGTCACAGGTTAAGGGAGAGGGCGGGGTCGACGAAGTGTGACATTGTGTCACAAGGGGTAGGCAGGGCTCCCAAATTTTGTGACATCACATTTTTTCAATTTAGAAGCAACCACTATAGGTAAAAATAATCGAGTGAGATCATTTTTCCAATGTAGAATTGTAAAATATGTGACATCAGACTAGATAGGGGTCTCAAAAATGTGACCAGCTGTGGCAAGGACGGATGGCATATTCATAAATACCCGACGCATTAGATGCCAGAAGTTACATTGTAAGCAACGATTTAAAACGTTATAATTTCGATATGTTTGCTGAGTCGTGATTGGTTCGCCGCGTTTCATGCTGTTTCGTGATTGGTTCGCTAACTAGCGCTAGAAGACAACGTCATAATATCATATACCATAACCAATCATTTGCGTCGTCGGCAAACATATCAAAATTATAACGTTATAAATCCTTGATTGTAAGTAGCAGACATAAAGGACTAACGCGTCGAGTATTACTAGATCCCGAAATTCTTTCTAGATAGCAGACCTCTCAGACTAACACGCCAGTAATCTTGTTATTATAATAATGAAACGAAATTAAAAGAGGAAAATAATAAAATACGAGTATAAAGCAGATTAATTAAAACGTTCTCAATACTCAATACTCAATACTTTATTGCGTCATATGTTATACATTTATAGGTGTTAAGTATACATTCTAGGAACAACATATGTACCCTGATAGGGTGTAACAATGCGGAGGCACACTGATTCACTTTTCTGAATAAAATTTGTTTCTTATTAAAATTTATCTTTCAAAAATTCGCTTAAGGTGTAGTAACATTTATTTATCAGTAGGTTCTTAACATCGCGTAGAAATATTTTACAATTTTCTTCTGATTTAAGTTTTTCGGGTAATTTATTAAATATTTTTACAGCCATAACGTTTGGCCCCGAGCTGTGCATTTTAAGGTATGAGATTGGTAATTCTAGGTTGTGTTTGAATCTTGTTGTAAACTTTCGTAGGTATTCAGTTTGTTTTTTAAAGAACTGGGGATATTTTTTAACAAATTTTAGTATTTCGAATATATAAATTGAAGGAAACGTTAATAATTTTAATTTTTTGAAATACGGTTTACAGCTTTCTGGTTCTTTAATATTAACAAGAATGCGGATGCACTTTTTTTGGGATATAAAAAGATCCGTTGCGTTTACACTATTGCCCCATAGTATAATGCCGTATGTTAACCACGAATAGGCATAGGCGTAGTAAACAGATAAGGCTGTATGTTGGTCGGTCGCTTTTCGGAGTTCCCTCAGTGCATATGTAAAGCTTGATAGTTTGGTTTTTAATTTAGATATATGATTTTTCCAACTTATATTAGTATCTATATCTAAGCCTAGCAACGTAAATGTATTTACACATTCTATTGTGGTATTTTTATATTTAAAATTTATGTCAAGAGTCTTTTTTTGATAAGGTCTGAATTGCATTAATTTAGTTTTTGAAAAATTTATGTCGAGATCATGGTCATTCATCCAATTAACTATATTATTAAAGATGTCAAAAAAAATTTAGTAATATTATTATTATTATTGTTATAAGATGTCAAGATAGAAATGTCATCCGCGAATAATACACAATAATTATGTAATATTTTAGAAAGGTCATTAATATATAATAGAAATAAGATACATCAGAGGACGCTTCCCTGTGGGATGGAGTTTTCGGTATATATAATTACTGATCGTACCATACTAATTTTCCCGGTATTAAAGTCATAATTTTCCACTTCTACGAGCTGCTTACGATTGTACAGATATGATGTAAACCATTGCAAAGGTACACCTCTAATCCCTACGTCATACAGCTTTTTTAATAATATATGTATCGAACTTTACTTTGTCATAAGCTTTTGACATGTCTAGTAAGATACCGAGGGCGTATTTTTTCTCATTTATTATGTTTAGTATTTTATCTATATATTTATAAGTAGCCAGTAAAGTTGAGCGACTTTTCCGGAAGCCGTTTTGCGAGTCATGAAAAATATCATATTCTTCACAAAAGGAATTTAAGCGTATTTGCATGGCTTTTTCAAATATTTTAGATGAGGTGGAAAGCAGCGCTATTGGTCTGTAGTTGTTTGGGTCACGTTTTGATGCTTTTTACACGCTTTTTATTAGCTTCACCTGTATGTTTGTATGTTTGTATGTTTGTTTGTAACCGACTTCTTTGGGCGCGATTTTGACCAACTTTAAACGGCCAGATTTCGTTCAAACTTTGCAGATTTATCGAGGACCGATGACAATACACTAATTTGATAAAATTATTCCATTTTTAACCGACTTGAAAAAAAGGAGGAGGTTCTCAATTCGGCTGGTATATTTTTTTTATGTATGTACACCGATTTCTCCGAGGTTTTTGAACCGAATTACGTGATTCTTTTTTTGTTTGGTGCGCAATAGTTTCGAATTGGTCCCATAAAAATTTGATTCAGGTAGGCCCAGTAGTTTTTGTTTTATGAGCATTTTTTTATTTATTGTACCTATCTCGATGTCTGAAATCAAATCTCGCAAGAAAATTTGATCCACTTCCCGGTTACCGATTGAGCTAAAATTTTGTATACGTATGTTAATTGAATGACAATGAAACCTTATTATGACATGGAGCTGATCTGATGAATCTGAATCGGAAGGTGACCACAGTAACTTAATAATTAAATGGTTAAAAATCTGTTAATAACAAGACTATTGAGTTTGGACTCATTTGAGTCATGTTGACGAGCACTTTGGTGCTTGGTGCTAACTAGGATCCTGCAGGGTTCGATGATGAAGCAAGAAGGTGACCATAGGAGCTCAGCAATTAAATAACAAAACTCTATCGAGTTTGGGCTCGTTTGATTCGTGTTGACGAGCACTTTGGTGCTTGGTGCTAACTAGGATCCTGCAGGGTTCGATGATGAAGCCAGAAGGTGACCATAGGAGCTCAGCAATTAAATAACACAACTCTATCGAGTTTGGGCTCGTTTGATTCGTGTTGACAAACACTTTGGTGCGGGTGGAAACTAGTTATAAAAGGAACTACTCTTAACAAAAGTCTTTGTTCTACGTCTGTCAAGTCGGTCAGTTCAAGAGGTAAAGATATAACTTCCATGTTGTTCCAGTAGGCCTGAGAAGGAACTTGTCTTTTTTTATGGTAGTCGAGCAAAAAAAAAATCAAAACGTGCTTTAACTAATGACGTCTGTTGTTTTGGATATAATAATTTCTTACAGATTGTACATGGTACTTCAGCATATTGATTTATGGTGGTTATAAAATTACGCTCAGTAATTGAACGAAGTCTTTGTGACGTCTGTCGCGCTACCGCTAGGCGGTTCTCACGTGGCTGAGCAGACTCGATTGCTGTACGGTTTCGTATCACTACTAATCCACGAGCTCTCTGCTCGGCGGACTCCTTAGCTATACGCTCCTCAATGAGACCAATTCTATGAGCCTTCTGCTCGGCAGACTCGTTCGCTAGTAGTTCTCTCGCTAGTCGCTAGTTCGCTAGTTCGCTCAATAATGAGATCAACTCTAATAGCTCTCTGCTTATAAGACTCATTCGCTAGACGCCCTTGGATCTTACCGAGTCTACTTCTACCAAGGCTGGGCCAAAGCGGGTTTACAAGCATGGGCCAGAGATAGACAGCATTGCGCCAAGCATGGCCCATATCTGGCCCCGTCGTATTGTCCTGTATGGGAGTACGACAGGAACGCCTTGCACACTTACACACACACACACACACACACACACACACACACACACACACACCACACACACACACACACACACACACACACACACACACACACACACACACACACACACACACACACATATGTCTATAAGCGTGTAAGTAGTTCCGTGCTTCTACCGCGGCGCTCGACTAGGTATGCGCATTAGAGTTTGCAACAGTGTCTGCGCATATAACTTAGATTTCACGAGCCACGAAGAGTCCGCCACCGTCTCTGTGACTGAGTTTAATTGACTGAGTAAAAAAAAATAAAAAAAAATGTACATAATATTTATAGATATAGATATATCACCATCCATGTTAACTTTACATGGATATATATAGATATACAGTCTTGTAGTTTTCGTTTTTTATTAATTGTCATTAAACGACACTGAATTTATTAGCCGTTCGCATTCGATGATCTACAATTGCCGATTAGAATTAAAAAAAATAACTCAAATAATTGATTTTTTCATAAGTTACAGTGTTTCCGGAGTTTCATACATGACGGACAGGACATTTTTTGACCTATTTTCATATTTTTTTCCGTTTGTATTGCACTAAATTAATTTTTAGCAAGTATAGAATTAATCTCCGTTAAATTATCTCGACAATAGTATGCAAAATATCTTGATTCCTTTAACTAACAAGGCTATAATACTAAAAATAGTTGCCAAAATAAGGCGAAAAAAATTTCCGAAGGTGGTATCAAGAGTCTTCGCAACCAGCGTGTTTGTATGAAAAGAGTGATGAATGTGGAAGGAGCAAGACAAGCCTGCAAGGATCGTGATGTATGGCACTTGGTTCTCTCTGCCTACCCCGTAAGGAATCTGGCGTGAAGATATATGTATATGAAAAAAAATTTTCGATCGTAAAGCACTCTCTGATGCTTCGCATCATGAGTCGTGCAATAGTTTAAAATTAAAAAAACAAGCTATTATAAATAAACCAAACTAAAAAGTAGAAAATAAACAATAGTTTAAAAAAACTAAAAAACACGCTTTTTATAGAAAACCGAACTAAAAAATATAAAATAAATTTTAATAAATTTAAATTAAGAATAGTGTTAAAAATTTCAATAATTATAAAATAATAATAGTGTGAATAAAAAAAATTAATTTTATTTAAAAAAAAGCGTGGGGTGCTTTTTAAGATATTACCGAAATGATAATCACTCTACTCATATGTGTCAATAAAATATTTATAACTATTGACACCATGCACCCCACGCTTTTTTTTAAATAAAATTATTTTTTTTTATTCACACTATTATTAATTTATAATTATTGAAATTTTTAACACTATTCTTAATTAAAATTTATTAAAATTTATTTTATATTTTTTAGTTCGGTTTTCTATAAAAAGCGTGTTTTTTAGTTTTTTTAAACTATTGTTTATTATGTAAGGGTTTGATAACTGATAATTTAAGTTGACCAGGGAAACAACCCTCTTGAAAGGATTGGTTTATTAGTGTGCAATAAGGTACGCTTAGTGCTTCGGCACAGTGTTTTATTAATACTGGCGGTAATTCGTCTGCGCCGTAGGTATATTTCGTCTTCAATTTTTTAATAATACAACTGGTTTCTCACGTTTACCACTAGGTGGCGCTGTACAAATCACATATAAATTCCTAGTAAACTCCAAACGCGCTCACGATCGAATGCGAAAAGAAAAACTCACACTTAGCACTCTGATTTACACGTAGTAAATAGCAGACGAGTCATCACAACACGTCGGATATAAACCAAACCCCGCGGCAGCCGAAATTTTCCGAATGGCTAACGCGTCGGCTATTTACGTATATGCGGACAGGTGAGGGGTCAATAAATCATGAAATTCATGTGAGGTAATTTACGGATGTGATTATGTATGCGATTAGCCGAAGATACTTGGTTACAATTTGATATGTGGCAAGCCAACCACCTACTTGTACAATCCCGGGCAACGTTGTTTTTATCAGAAAACTGAAAAAAACACAAACACACAAACACAACACATAAATTGCCCGGGGAATAAAACCCGGGAATCGAACCCGGGACCTCCTGGGATCGACACCGGACGACCAGAACACAGAAGCGAGAGCATGGCTGTGTTAAATAAAAAATAATAAATATCTTCACGCAAATTCTCGAATGAGGTAAGCAGACTAAACCGAATCTTTTATATGCCTTTCCTTCGTATCCACCCGAGCAACTTTTGAAAAATTGACAGTTTTTTATCATGTAGTTAGTTCATAAAATGTAAACGATCGGACAAACGTGTTATTACCACGATAGCATTTGAAGATATATTAAATCGTGAAATAATGAAAATAAAACATGTTGTACTGATTTATCGTGGTAACATTTATATGCTACTACCAAAAATTTCTTCACACATCAAAAAACCGTTTAGCTGGCAGAGGGAGGATTAGATACTCGACTTAACAAAAATTAGAGCCTAATATTTCACATATGAATTCCTTTCGTTCGTATGAAAAGTATATTGTTCTCGTGGGATTTCACATAATACTTTATTATGTAGCAGCCCGCAATCTATATAGCAACATAATAAAGGGATAAAGTTTGTAAGTTTGGAAGTTTGTTTGCAGGAAGCAATCTCTGGAATTGCTTTATCGATTTTGAAAATTATTTTACAAGTAACTAGTTACAATATTCTTCAGTGATATAGGCTAGATTTTTTTATACTTCATTTAATAGTAAAAGCAGTTGGCTCTCCTGATCGAAAGAGCAACCATCACCTATAGAAACCAAAGAACCGTGTAGCGGGATAGCAATGCCACATGCATAAGTTTACCGGCCATTTTACCCTCCAAACCGTAACAGAACAACGACAAGAATTAATGCTATTGCATCAGGAATAGGTAAGGCGGTTGTATCAGACCCAGGCGAGAGTTTGCGGAACTCTACCAGCTAGTAGTCACGATGGTAATGACAATAGTAAGCCAATAGTTTGCCTTTTACGAACTGCCTGGCAGAATGGCATAGACTATATGCCATTCTGCCAGGCAGTTCGTAAAAGGCAAAATTTTTCAAAGAGCCAAACAGACACGGAGTATTTTATATTTCAACCTCCCAGTGAGATTGTGACTTACGCTACGAGGGTTCGTTATACTACGAAAAACGATTAAATAATAAAACATGAAAACAAAAGAGATATGGAACGGAAATTGAAAGTATTGAATACAAACATTTTTTTCCTTTGATGTCAATAAAAGTGATCTATCGGTTGTTTATTCGCCTGTAAAAATAATTCGTAGAAAATATATTGTTTGGAAATAACAAGACAATTACTTATCTCTAGAGTTCTGTAATAATGATTTACAATATACTTGGAAATAATTATTTCTTTTACAATTTCGTTGTAGAAAATGAGACATCAAGTTAAAAGAAAGCAAAACGTGGCTGAACTAGGAATAGGATTTTTTAAATAGCTAAGTAATATAGACCTTAATATAATTTGTTTATTTAACCTTACAACTGCGTTTTCTGAGTAGTTCTATCAGTTTTTTTTACGTAAGTCGTAATCTAATACCTTTAAGTATTAATTACATATATCTTCAGTATATGTAATGAATATTATAAAATGCTGAAATTAAATGAAAATTGCACAAAAAAGGCTCTGAGTTACCTATGTCAGAGGAACGAAGAAAGTAATAATAAAAATATCTTTAAGCGAGCAATTCTTGTGTATATGTTACCGGCAGTCTGTATAATTCGGAATTTCATACAATACCTAGGCAATGTATAGAATTCCTAAAACGTGTAGGTAATGTGTAAAATATAATTTTATTTTACGCTTTACCTAGGTATTCTATATTATTATATAATACCGAATACACAGCCGGTAATGTGTATAGGAAACGACAGCCAAGAGTGTATTACATGACGCACTTCAGATTATTATTGGCCATGGCGTACGGGACCGAATCTTGATTTCCAAATCCTAATTTGCCATGATATACTTGAACTGCGTGCCATCAAAAACAAAAACAAATAAAAAAATTATCGTCATCAGGCCCATACTTACGTATCAAGATCATCTCACGAAGTTTGTAATATAAAGAAAATTAAAAACAACAAACGTAGAGGAAGTATAGTATAATTTACTGGACATATGTACAATAAAACAATGGTAGAAAATTTTGTTACCAAATTATGAGCAATCTTAAAACATTTTGGCCTACTTTAAAAATGCAGGTACATGGCAAACCCAAACATTCTCAATCTCAAAGGAGTGTTACATGAGCAAATCAGGACCTGCTCCAAACCTGGCCACATACCTATTTAAAACTGTAAAAATTACTAAAGTTAAATTAATTTATTATATCAGAACAGAAAGTGGTCAGTTCTGGCCGCTTGGCGCTTCGCTATATGGAAAATAAGTTTTTGGTTTCTTCGAAAAACTTAACAAAAAAAAGCACGAAAGTATTGATCTATTTCATAAATGTGAATTTCATCTGTAACGATAACTTCATGTAACTAGATATAGGTATGTATATCTAGCGATCTGTACAATCGACGGAATCGATCACAAAGGAAAGAAGAATTTTGTCACACTGAACCAGTTAACAATAGCTCATTTAATAGAGCGAGTCGGCCACAGGCAAGGTTGCTGGATCAAATTCTATCGGGTCGAAATTTAATTTTTGTTCAGTTTCTAAAAAATTTGCAAGAACGGGATAGGTGATATACACATATACATATACTCGTAGTTACAATTTCTCAATATAATAAGTAACAATCTATGCATTAAGATTACAATTTAAAAGAAATAGGTTCTATCGTTTAAATCAAGGATTAAACTAGATACGGCTTTTCGGCGTGTAGCATGAACTTACCCAGAAATACAGAATTATAGTACTTATCGATAAAATAAAATCACTTCAGGGCTATTTTTAAGCCCTGGCTTCTTATTCGGAAATCAGAAGTACTATATTCAATAAACTGTTATTTTACAAGTACAAGTTACAATGACGCGTCAACATTTTTTTATACTACTAAGGATTGGAAACGAGACCACGCACTTAGAAAATCCGGCGGAAAAAACTTACCAGCGGGTTTGTCTTTTATCATGTTTCAACATCGACATCGGCATGATAAAATAGCACAACATGGCATATTTCTAAATTCATCTTTTATTTTCACGATACAATATGTCTACAAACTTTTGGCTTTTACAAACATTCGCTTACGGTTAAACATATTCCGCCAATCACCGAATCTATTAGCATTTGTATGGGCTATGGTTTAAATCCTTTACGCACCTAATTCCGAATCTCTGACAAGAGAAAGACAAGGACTTGGCATTAATTTCCATAAACAATCAAAATTATAAAATTGCATTAATTCCAACGCTGAACAAAGAAAAACGGCTTTATCTCTGTCTAACAAGTTAGAATTTTCATAATAGACAAAGCTAAAACAATTTTGTCAGTGTTCTAATTTCAAATCATTTAAGAAAATTAATGTCACCTTAAACAGCTTGCGGACAAAACGCCATTACTAAAATACGCTGTCAATGTAGGTAAGTTACAATTTAATGTCAAATAACTCTTTGATTACAAAATATTAAATTGATTTTAGCATTTATTTGTATTTTTGGAATGAAGTTCCATATCGCGCGTTGTGAAAGACGGAAAAAAATCTTACGAAAAGTTGTCACGACACTTTTTGCTACAGTAAGGTATTGTAAGCTGTGCGGCGTGCACATGTTTCTTTGTGTGTCTCTCTCTCTTATAGAAAGCAAGCCAGATATTTTCATTTCTATTTCGCATTGAACAGTGTGGTGTCGCGACAATTATTTTTGTTGAGTGTATACAGGTTTTTTGTACAATTAATCGAAAGGAACTTCGTTCCATCCGGGTGTCCCTTGCACCTCTCAACTTTTTTTCTATAATTTTAGTGTGCACCTTAAATAATGTCTATATTTATAAAAAAAATATTATGCAAAAAGCGTGAAAGTATAATAGTTAGAGGCGCAAAACTTTGTACAGTAATTCTGAACACCTTCATGACAAGTTGTTTAGAATTACTGTATGAAACTAGCATAGTAAATTAGCATAAAATGACAGATTAACAATAAAATTTGATAAATATTATTTAGGTAACTGTATTATATTACTTACTATCTTTGTTTTAATATTTGAAACGTAAATAGTACATAACAAATACTCGTATATTTAAATGTTGCGAGTCATTCTGACGTCAAGGTGACTGGGTAATTATTAGATCCGTGTTAGGACACTGTAATTAAAAAACTGTGCATGGTGATTATTTAGTTAATTGGTACCAGCATTTATATTGTTTTTTACCATTTTTTCATTACAGCGGCTTCTTTTCGCGGTAGCCCGAGTGAGTGTGTCAATAGACGTTCCGGTTCACTATGATTAATCGGCTCGTCGATTGCCGACATAGATACTGATCAACATCCCCGAATATTGCATTTCTTATTATAGACGAGAGCGATAATTCAAGATTTTTATATGGAAATCGAGGTATTTATTACAACCATAAGACGTTAAGCTGCTAGGCCTCTCATAAAATACTAATAGTCTAGACGGAGACAGTCAAAAACGAGTCAGAATAACAATCAATAGGTCCGGTTTTGTGTAACTTGTCCAATTTTTTTAAATAGTTTTTTCCCGTTTTTTTTGTAAAATTGATTTGTAAAATACAAATCCTTCAAATGGTAAAACATAAAATAATATATATGTTTTACTATTTGAAGGTGTTTTGATCAGTAAAGCATAAAAAAATAATTCTAGCACTGCTGTCCTTAACAAAACTGTTAAATTTTCTATTTGAAGGTGTTTTGATCAGTAAAGCATAAAAAAATAATTCTAGCACTGCTGTCCTTAACAAAACTGTTAAATTTTCTATATAAGGTATAAGAAGAAACTAAGTATTACAATGTGTGCTTTTCTTTTCTCTTTTGAATGAAATTGTGTTAAGCACATTAATAAGGAAAGGTAAAAAGAAATTTTCTATAAAAAAATAGACAAGTTAAAGATTGCCAGACCGATGGGAATGGAATATGAAAGGAAAAATGGACTTTATTGCTTTTTAGATATTAGATAAATGTCTGTTTATTTATTTAATATTTTATTGCACACAACAGTAAGTATAACAATTACATAAACAAAAAAGCGTACAAAAGGTAGACTTGTCTCTAAGGTACTAATATTTCAGCCAGCAAACCCAGCTTATGAAGCAATTACGAACATGCAGCAGACACTGTACACAAAAACTAAAAGTAAATCACAACATACAACGTTTCAGAACAGGATAAATTAAAACATGTGCAGGGAAATAGTGAAAAGACTACTTAGACTATGATTAACGAGCTATGACTAATAAATTAAATAATTACATATTATAAAAACTTATTCTAATGTAAAATAGTAATTTTTAAACTTTTTTTAAATAGTATAATGTCTAAAAAGCAATATAGTCCATTTTTTTTTAAATTCTGGATACCTTTTTGATTATTCCTACTCGGAATACAAAAAAAACCTAAAACTTGTTACTATTATCGTGACTAGATGGATAGAGAAATAGAGTTTTGCAATGTCTCGACTGGGTTTGACACTATCGCCTAATTAACATGAGGTTTTCCGCGACTAGGGCCGCATTAACTGGAACCGCAGTTCAGTCGCCGGATTGATTTAATTTTAATATTTTTCTTCCAGCCACTCGGACCACGCATAAATTAATTTAAAAATCTATTGTTTAATCCAAAACTAGTGAAGTTAAACAAAAAAAGGTTAACGTAAAATAAAAAAATCTCTTTGATTCATAAATATCATTTATTCATATAATAATTTCAATAAAAGCACAATTTTTGTTATTTTCACACGTAAATCATGCCAAAAATATTAAACAAATTCAAACAATTAACAGTAACTAAATAATTCGACCGACTCGTTGGTCGAGTACTAAATGATCCTAACTACTACCAACGCAAAGGGGCTCGGGTTGGATTCCCGACAGGGACAAATATTTGTGTCATGAGCATAGATATTTGTATTTCTGGGTTTGGGTGTTTATTATATATATTTCGGTAGGTATTTATATTTAATATTAAATAAATATTTTTTAATTAAAAATGTTTTTCTTTCATTATTACTTTAAAAATATTTTTTGAATGTACTGTATGAATTTGAATAATAGATACTTTTATTAATTTATGCGTGGTCCAAGTCACTGGAAGAAAAAAAATTGAATCAATCCGGCAACTGGGACCGCCGTTCCAGTTAATATGGTTGGGGAACGACAAGTATCCTATAGATTTAGATTCTTTTGTGAAATCGCAAAGGTCATATGTGTTTTAAATTTTTTTGTGATGTAACTAAAATTTTGTGTTTTTCGGATATTTCTTAAATTTTTGGTATCTGTATTGTCAGTTGTTAATGCTTCTCTCCGACAGCAACCGTTCCTTCCTACGATTTCCTACACACCGAATTTTGGCAGGAATTGCCGGAACGGTTCCAACATAAGCCAGGTTCCTATATTCAACGATCCGTCATTCGTAGCAATAACCATTAGCAATCAATTTGATAATAACAAAATTTTTCCCCGTGTTGGTTCCGGGCTCCTTTGAGGATAGGCTAACTGCCGTTCTGCCAGGCAGGCTGTAAAAGACGACCGATTGGCTATGTGAGTCACTAACATCGTGGCTACTAGGTGGTAGAGTTCTGTATGTCTCGCTCGTGTCAGGTACCACCGCCTTACCTATTCCTGCCGCAGTAACGTCAGTGCTTGTCACTGTCGTGTTCCGGTTTGGAGGGTAAGGTAGCCGGTAAACTTATGCATGGCATTAGACCTCGCCACAAGATGGCAACGCACCATTAACATCTTTGGTGTCTATAGGCGATGGTTGACTTTTTCCATCAGGAGACCCATCTGCTTGTTTGCTATCTTATAATATATAAAAAAAGAAGCCATTCTATAAGTGTTTTCACATTTGGTAATTTAACGTTTACAGAAAGAGTTTTAGCTTACGCCTCATAGAAAATGTTACTACTAGTAACAAGTACAAGACCTTTTAAAAATATAGAAACCGGGCATTAGAGGGTTACTTATGGGTATGGTATTACCATCTTGCCTAAACTAATTGCCGAGAAGATATCAGGCAATTTTCATACAAAGTTGGTCTAAAAAAGTGTTAAACCCAAGATTTAATCCAATAGTTTATATTGAGACCTAAAAATATATGGATTTAAACTTGTAACTGCACTTTCTTAATTGAACACTTACTCAGAAAGTAGTTATTCTATTAAGAAAATTATCTTTACTAATATTATAAAATTGTAGAGTTTGTTTGTTTGTTTAGTTGTACGCGTAATCTCGAAAACTGCTAAACCGATTTGAATAATTCTTTTTGAGTTGAATAGCCTGTTTATCGAGGAAGGTTATAGGCTATATAACATCTTGCTACGACCAGTAGGAGCGGAGCTAGTACTAAATAAAATCAAAAATTTAAGTCAGATTCAAGTTCAGATTAAAGTCTATTTCAAGAAAAACAAGAAGCTTAGGTGCATTTCGATTAGTGATAGTAAATAAGGTTTACTTTGCTCTATTGCATATCAGCTGTCAGCTTCATCTATCAGATATCAAAGAGGTTAATATAATATATAAAAAGATATATAAAAAGGTTAATAGAATATAGGTAGGAATGGGGTCCCAATGGTAATAGGGTCGTACTGGGAAAAACGTGAAAGGCATTACTAACTAAATATTGGTGAAATACCGAGTATTATTTATTAGTGCCTAATTGAATGACCGAGCCTTGCTCAATATTTTTTTTTGTAAAATCGACGTTTTCTTAAAAATGAAACCCAGCTAGATCGATTTATCGCCCTGCATACTAAATTTCAGAAAAATCATTGGAGCCATATAGATTCATTATATATGTTACCGGAAATCTGTATAATTCATGCATTCTATACAATACCTAGGCAACGTATAGAATACCTCGGGCGTCTTGGCTATGAATGAATGCTATTAGTGTAATTGTATTAAGCATATTTTGGTGTCTACCAAAGATGTTTAAAGCTTTGCTTATGAGTAGTAACATTTTCTACGAGGCGTAAACTAAAATTGTTCATATAAATGTCAAATGGCCAAAATATGGTTCAAGAAACTTGTGGAACCGGTTGATGCTATAGGTCGTCCCTGAATCTTCTCGCTAAATTTTAAGCTCAGAGGAACCAAATTTATTTATAGCATAGATTTTTAGATTTAGCATATAATACAGATGTAAACTTAAGCATAGATTTTTTCCGAGTTCGAAAATCCAAAATTTGTAAAGAAGTACATAATTATAATTAAACTTATTTTTAAACTAGATGTTGGCCGCGACTTCGTCCGCGCGGACTTCGTTTACTCCGAACAGCTTCTCCCCTGTTGGTGATAGCATGATAATATGTAGCCTATATGTTGACCCGACCTGTTAGTAATATTCATGCAAAATTTGAAGTAAATCCATGCAACACTTTTTGAATTTACCCCGGACATACATACAGACAAACAGACAAAAATTCTAAAAACTATATTTTTGGCTTCGATATCGATTGTAGATCACGCCCCAATTATTATTTAAAAAAAATATTCAATGTACAGTTTTGACTTTCCTACGATTTTATTATATGTATATAGATATATAGATAATTGACATAATTATACTTACATTTATTTTTGAATTTATGATAATTTGATTTTTGAAAAGCTATAAAAATGTTCTCTCTCTATAAAAATCTACTGAAAGTTCAATTTTAGAAAATCGGGGCAAAATCAGTAACTTCCTTATCTACATACGTAGCGGGAAGTTAAAAAATTGGGACTTCAAACCGTTGATAAATCTAACTGAGTAAGTAGCACATTTGCCCGCCAGCCTAGGGAAGTATGGACTTGACATTATTTATTGACTGCTTAACGCAATTGAAGGAAGGTACACAGGTACACAGGTAGCCTCTAACAGTCCTACGCATTTGAGAAATATCAGTTAATTTTCAGTCAAATCGCTTCTGTGGTCTAGTGGTTTTTTGTGGTCTATTGACTACACGAGGTGCCAGGATCGATTCCCGGGTCGGGCTTAAAAAAACGTTTTTTCAGTTTTGTGATAAAGACAACGTTGCCCGAGATTAGATAATGGACCCAAGTGCCCAGTTGGCGAAAGCCTTGCCACCTATCACATTGTGGGATTAAGTATCTTCGGCTAATCGTGGAGGCATCGGTTGTACATCTTTGGGGATACGGGCGTGAAGACACTTTTAATTTTCAATCAGTAGAGCTCCAAAAATGAATTACGCATTTGTCCCAAGGTCTATAGGATTATGAAGAGCACTTGAATATATTAATTTAATAATGATATAGATAACAATAGAGATAGCCAATGTTTATCTAATATCAAGCTATCGTGCATGGTTATAGATAAACTAGAAACAGTAATAGTTTCGCTTCATTTTTTTATTTCCTAAGATATGAACCGATCTGGGGATCCTAATGGAAAGAGAAAATCAATGTCTGTAGCCAATAAATAGACAGTGGTTCCAGGTATAAACTTTTTTTTTATTAATAACAAGCTGAAATTTTGTGAACTGCTTTGTTTTGACGAAACGTCCGTTTTTTCTATCTTCAAAAAATCTGGAATCGGGTAACTATTAAAGATATAGAAAGAAGATAGATAAAAAAAAATTAGAGTGTCGGATTAGGAAAAGTTTCCACTTTACGTGTAGGACAAAATTACTCTTAAATTATAATAATAATTAAAAAGCTATTGTGAGAAACTAAGGTTGTTTTAAAATTAATTAACATCAAATTAAAAATCTCATAATTCCGAATTTTTAGAGTGGAGGACTCGTCAGAAAAACCATCGAATGTGTAGTTTTTTCGTGCTTTTCATAAAATAATCAAGCCACTAAATTCAAAATTATTGTTATTGATCAATAATTTTTCACACCGAATTAAATTTTTCGAAATCCTTTAACTTCATTAGTTACCCGACTTGAGATTTTTCGAAGATAAGAAAGATGGGCGTCTCATCAAAACGAAGCTATTCACAAAAATTCAGCTTGTTATTAATAAAATTCCTCCCCGTGTTGATCCCGGGCTCCTTTGAAGAATAGGTCAACTGCCGTTCTGCCAGGCAGGCTGTAAAAGACGACCGATTGGCTATGTGAGTCACTAACATCGTGGCTACTAGGTGGTAGAGTTCTGCATGTCTCGCCCGGGTCAGGTACCACCGCCTTACCTATTCCTGCCGCAAAAGCGTCAGTGATTGTCGCTGTCGTGTTCCGGTTTGGAGGGTAAGAAAGCCGGTAAGCTTAAGCATGTGGCATTAGACCTCGCCACAAGATAGCAACGCACCATTAACGCCTTTGGTGTCTATCATTTTCAAACGTGTAACTATGGACGACGATATCCTTTACTTCTTCTACATGTATGCTAACAGTTAATTACTACGATGTTTTTTTGTGGTTTACATTTTTTTGGATCTCATATGATGGGCTTAGTTTCACAATTTTGGTGGAATTCCGGTATCAATTCATAATTTCACTTAATTTTTCACAACAACCCGCTTACGTCTAACCTGATCGAAAACAACGGCTAAAATGAACAACGCTAACCGCGTAACGCGATACGTTAGCGCGCTAAAACCCTTTACCGTACCGCCAACCACACGATAAGGCACACGCAGTCCGAATGTTTATGTCGATAACCGATAATAGCCGGTCACATCTGAATCGTGTCATTGCGCGAAGCTTTGTGATGATAGATGCAATTGCGCCCGCTGCATAATCAACATGTGTTACTTTGCAACCGAAGCATATTGCAGTCTCGGCAGAAAGTATAGTCTCCAACCTACCAGATACATATGAAAAGAATTAAAAGAGTTCAGAAAAAGCTCCGCAGCGTTTCATACCCCTTTAAACCACTAAGAGAAATTAAATCTTCACTGACAAAACAAAACATTTTAATTTTTAACCTTGAGCATCTATGCATACGTCGAGTTCTATTAGATTTAGGATTTTTACTCAAAATAGTAAATGGTGGCATAGACCATCACTATTGAGTAGGTTTCAGTTTGATGTTCCTTCGATAGTGGCGAAGAACCAGTGCAATTTGTTTTACACCCGAATTTGTAAAACAAAACTTGGTCGTTCTTCACAATGGTCCGCGTTTCCCGAGCGACTGTATAATGACAGTGTTAAAAAAGCCACTGATCTTGATATTTACTTTGGCAGCATCTTTAACTTTATAATAAAACTTTAAAAAATTGACTTTTTATTGTAATTAATACATATTTATCCTTAAGTTTAATTGACTTGTTATGTAATGCAAATTAATTTATTTCATTTTTTATTAATATTTGACATTTATTATTGTTTAACCTTTTTTTCAAGTTTATATATTCAAAATTAATTTAAATTTAGATGTTATATCCTCATTTTTTAATATTAAATTAAATTTAAACACCATTGTATATTTGTAAGTATGATGTGATTACCTATAATTGTAAGAACAGTTAAAAGTTTACACAAATGTACATTTAATTAAGGATTATATCACTGTATCTTATGTTGGTGATCCACTAAGCAAATAAATAAATATTTTATAGAATAGAATAGTACAAAAGCAACAAAAGACGCATTAGCATGTGACTGTCGCATTTTATTCTTCACGGTGTAATTTTTTCAAAGTTACGTCTGAATTACCGATAGTTCTTAGGTAGATATAGGTAACTTAGAAGAGTGTATCGTATCAGTATATTAATATAAGTAAAAAATGTTTCGGCTAAGTCAGAGAGTGAGGTAGGTATTAAACAAACACTACTGTTTATTTCTTTTATATTTATTTTATATTATAGCACAACAAACAAGCAGATGGCTCTCCTGATGAAAGGAGAAACCATCGCTTATAGACACCAAAGATGTTAATGGCGCGTTGTTATCCATATGGCGGTGTTGAAATTCCACTTGCATTTTTTACCGGCTAGCTTACGCTTCAAATACAATGCGCAGTGGCACTGATGCTATTGTGGCAGGAATAGAAAGGGAGTATTGTACCAGAACTGGGCAATTCGTTGCGAAACTGTACTACGATGTATGTCTAGTAGCCACGATGGTAGTGACTCGCATAGCCAATAGGTCGCCTTTTACGACCTGGCTAGAAGAACGGCAGTTGGTCTGTTTTTCAAAGGAGCCCGAACTAATACGGGGATTATAGAATAGTTTCATTACTTTTTTTCATAACGTCATCGACCTACCCCGTTTCTGAGTGCTAAGTGTGAGTTTTTCTTTTCGCATCCGATCGTGAGCGCGTTTGGAGTTTACTAGGAATTTGTATGTGATTTGCACAGCGCCACCTAGTGGTAAACGTGAGAAACCAGTTTATCACTAGGTGGCGCTGTACAAATCACATATAAATTCCTAGTAAACTCGAAACGCCCACGATCGAATGCAAAAAGAAAAACTCACACTTAGCACTCTGGTCAGGTTTTTGTTACTCATTGTATATAATATACTACGTAACGCATTTTTTACAAATGGCAAATAACTTTTGCTAAATAAAGAAGATTTATGGAGCAAACTCGAGTATTTTAATTATAACCAAGTTCAATGGAAACTCGTTAAAGGAAAATACGAGAGAAATTATCAATGTTTTATTAACGTAAGCGTCTGCAAAACTGAGTTACGTGAAGTTTATTATAATGGCTGTCTAATGTCTTCTGTGCCTCAAAGAATTTGACAACGTTTACATAAATGGAAGAGTAAAGATTATTTCATTATTCAGGTTCTTTCTACTCATATCGCAAAACGCGATACGGTTCAGAACGAATATGTACCTAATTATATTAATAAATTCAATTAAAGTTGAAGAATGGTCGCTTTTTAAGTATGGCGGTATTTGTCTTTGCACATTCACATTATATCTATACATCTATACAAATAAATAAAATTGGAGTGTCTTTCTGTAATATTAAAATCACTGTTTTTTAATAAATGCATATGGATGTATACAAGGTAACATATACCAACTCCGAAACCTTCGTGGGCTCATGCACAACTTTGCTAAAGATCATCATATGATCAAATGCGTAGTTTATGATTCTGGAAAAGATATACAGATATTCGTTTTGTATATATAGATTTAACTTGTCCGAAACTAAATATTGTCCATTGAAATATTACAGATTTTTGGCCTTAGTATATAAAAGTTCGAGCACGTAATTTTTTTTGCGAATGTGAAGAAGGTGTTGGTTTTAAATTAAATCTGTTTGTAGAGTCAGAACCCTTGTCCTGCGGGCGTTATCTTAAAAAGGTTTCTACGCTATATCGGGAAAACGATTTGTCACGCAGACATTTTGTTGGAATACTTTTGTTGCCAATTATATATTGTCTACAACTTTTATTTTGTATTTATTAACGTAGAACCAAATATAACAAAGTTATTAATGGTAACATAAAAATTTGTTCACAAAAAATGTTATTGTACACAAAAATAAAATTGAGTACATACGCAATCCCATATGGAATATATTAATATATAATTTTTAATTTCATGCTGTGTTATAAGGAAGTTACTGATTTTACCCGATTTTCAAAAAAACGAGTTTTTACCAGATGTCCACGTTTTGAGGTAATAGGAAACTTTCGTAACGTATCGGTCGAAGTAAAGCTCATTGTTTGCAAGAAGTGATTTACCGAACTCGCGACTAGACGCATTAGTACATGGTCCAGTGACCATACTTTTTGAACATTACTACACCAATTTTGTCGAGATTTAGTACGTGGTTAAGCAACAACCTCTCTTTTTATTATATTTTTATTGTTTACTTCTGAACATTAACTATCGTGTTCTTCAATATGTACAATCTTTTTCCACTTAACCTGTAGGTATACATTGCAAATGTAAACTAATATATAAATATATAACTATGCAAAGAAAAACAAAGCCGAGTACATGAAGCTATATAAGAACACTCGTGAAGCAAGACAAGGCTTCCATCACGGATTAAATGGATACGCTTTCAAAACAATTTCCTAGTTTGACAGCGTAGTTTGCAATTACATACAGAAACACAGAGTTATACTAAGTACTTACCGATGAAATAAAATCATTTCAAGGGTAATTTTTAAGCTCTGTCATCTGATTCGGTACGGAACAGTACAAGATGGTTTATTTCTATTTCTTTACAATGTAATATAACCTACAAATGTATGAAATTTTTGAAAGTAATAGGAGCGTTGGCTCATACGCCCTGCGACACGTTTCCTTCCCAATGGCGTGCCTATTAGTATCCATGTGGTCTGTGGGCCTCCATGTTGGAAGTACCACATACAGGGAAGTGTACAAATTCAAGTACCTCGGCTGCACAGTTACCGATATACACGTAACGAAGAACTACAAATACATATACAAAACACCTTGCGATGCAGCGCAGCCCTACATAAGGTCTTAACGTCTAAGCACCAAGCTAATTCTAAGTAGAAATACTAAAATAACTGATGTACGGTTGCGATGCTTGAACACTTAAACTCAAAGAGGAGAACAAGCTTCTGGTCACGGAAAGGAAAATCTACCGTAAGATTCTGGGACCAACTAAAACGCAGGATGGCAGCTGGAAAATAAAAATGAATGCCAAAATTGAAGATCTAGTGTCTGAGCCAAATACCATCGGCGCCATTGATTTTGGTGGCTCGGACACGTCGAACGCATGGGGGAGGATCGGACCGTAAAAAGAGCGTATCTGCATCGACTGGATGGAGACCAGTGGGTCGCCCCAGGTACCGTTGGAGTGATGTGGTGGAAGCAGATTGGTGTGATATCTAAGTCAACAAATGGCGGGATATTGCGCAAGATTGTGTGAGGTGGAGAGCTCTAGTTTCAGAAGCCAAGACTCACTTTGGGTCAATGAACTAGAAGAGTTAAAGTTAGAGTTTTAGTTAGTGCAAAGAAAGAGAAATTGTTATTAAAAAATTTGAATATTTCGAATTTCCGCGTCCCATTTACTTTACTGAAGATAAAAACGTGATAGAAGTACTTTAATCAATAGTGTAATAACGAAAGCGCCTGTAAAAGTGAGCTACGTGAAAAACTTCATTACTTTTCAATAAAATCCGTTTGAAACGTGATCTGTATGTTATATTAATATGAGTGTTCATACGAAGCGGAAACGGCACGTACTTGTACCATCTAGGTATCTACGGCAACAGATAAAATTATTGAGAATAACGGTAAAATAAATCCTAATATATATCTATACATATAATAAAATCGTAGAAAAGTCAAAACTGTACATTGAATATTTTTTAAAATGAATACTTGGGGCGTGATCTACAATCGATAACGAAGCCAAAAATATAGTTTTTAGAATTTTTGTCTGTTTGTCTGTTTATCTGTTTGTCTGTTTGTTTGTCTGTTTGTCTGTATGTATGTCCGGGGTAAACTCAAAAAGTACTGCATGGATTTACTTCAAATTTTGCATGAATATTACTATTAGGTCGGGTCAACATATAGGCTACATATTATCACGCTATCACCTACGGGGGCTGTGCGGAGTAAACGAAGTCCGGGCGGACGAAGTCGTGGGCAACAGCTAGTTCTCTATATAATACGCGAAGGAAAAACTTTGGACCCATTTTTAAGGCAATTCCGCGAACGGTGGAGTATGAAATTTGGCATAGTTAAAGTTTATATTGTTGAAGACTACAGAAACTTAATATCTATACAAATAAATAAAATTGGAGTGTCTGTTTGTAATATCAAAATAACCGCTTTTTATTAAATGCATACGAATGTATACACGATACATGTACCAAAATATTTTTTTACAATTTTTGTCTGTCTGTCTGTTTGTTTCGGCTAATCTCTCGAACGGCTGGACCGATTTTGACGAGACTTACACTGGCAGATAGCTGATGTGATAGGGAGTAACTGAGGCTACTTTTTTCGAAATTTTTCCACGAAAGTCGCGGGCTCAGTTGGTTTTTAAATAAAAAGCATTGGAAATACATTAAAATAATAAAAATACACACATAATATTATACACATCTTTGAGTATATTTTGATATACATTTTATTATATTATTATACACACACATGCATAGATACAATTTTCTTTAAAGCTGTCAGTTGACAAACTTAAGAGATTTTATGATATAGTCTATGGTTGAATTTCGGCCACAGGGGATCGCTAATTATTATAAATGCGAAAGTTTGGATGTTTGGATGATGGACGGATGTTTGTTACTCAATCACGCAAAAACTACAGAACGGATTTTGATAAAATTTGGCACGAAGGTACATGATGACCTGGAATAATATATAGAGTATTTTTTATCCCGGAAAAATTAGGTAATCCCGAGGGATTCGCCAAAAACTTTTATAATGCAGCGGGCTGCATGCTGCAGCTAATAATATTATAATTGGTCTAGTGGTCCGGTGTTAGTTTTCATCATAGGAGATCCCGAGTTCGATTCACGAGTTGGGCAATTCGAAAATGTTAAAAAACAAAAAATCATTTTAGTAGTTTTTGAGTTTATTTTACAAATAAATTGACCCCTTTATTATATGAATATAGATTAAAAATTGCTAAATTAATGCATAAACCGAAATTGCCATTCTTTACTGGCCGTCTCTAACTCAACGTTGTTATGAAATGCGATGGTAAAAATGGATTTTTACAACCAAAGCTCAAACTTAGCGTAAGATCGTTAAATAATAAAACTGGGGAGTGAATGATTATATTGTGAATTTGAATTTTAATTAATACAATATCGAGAATCACGTGGTATATAAGGGTTATTACACAGAATATCGTCACTGCTTCTGGGTTTGATTTCATTAAAATTATTGAAGTATTGGCAGTTGATGAAATGCCAAGGATCGATTTGCTAAATATATCACTACTAGCTGCAGCGTGCAGGCCGCTGCATTATAAAAGATTTTAGTGAATCCCGTGGGATCACCTTACTTTTCCGGGATAAAAAATAGCCTATGTGTTATTCTGGGTCTTCAGCTATCTACATATCATCGTCATCATCGTAATCGGTTAATTAGTATTTGCGTGAAAGAGTAACAAACATCCATACTTACAAACTTTCGCATTTATAATATTAGTAGGATTATCGAAACTAATAAGAACAGAGTTATGTAACGTCTCCAATGGCCTTAGCATCTACCGTCGTATGTGCAAAATATCTGTCATATTTTTTTAAACGCAGTAATACTGCAGCAACCGATTTCTTATTGCTTATATCTTCGATCGCCCCGTTGGTCGAGTGGTTAGAGACCCTGACTACACAATCAATGGGGTCCGGGTTCGATTCCCGGCAGGGACAGGCATTTGTGTGATAAGCACAGATGTTTGTATATCTGGGTTTGGGTGTTTATTAAATATATTAGAGTATTTATATATGTATTTCTATGTATTAGTATCGTTGACTGACACCCATACTACAAGCATATAATTTGCTTACTTTGGGGTTAGATCAATTTGTGTAATTTGTCCAGTGATATTTATTTATTTATATCTCGGGAACTTTGCATCAGATCTTAACAAAATTATAATAAGACCACATGGACATTATACCCTCCCAAACAGAATAGATATTTTCGAAATCGGTTAATAAATGACCGAGTTCTGAGGTAACAAACATAAAAAAAACTATATACTAACACCTTTTGGGAAGTCGGTTGAAAATAGCATCAGTGCTTGCCAGTTGTCACTGTTGAATTATTGTAATTTTAATTGAATAGAACAATTTTCTTTGATAAAACAAAATATCCACGGAACTGATATAGTTAAAGTTAATACCTACTCTGTTATTTCGATTATTTTATAATTACAAACTGACCTTGACAAGATGTTCAAACATTACCTCAGATTTGCAAGTAATATTGAAAATTCCTTAAAAAATAACCGCATCTTTGGCTCGTTGGAGCTAAAAGAATAAATTATACTTCGATCAAATTTAACAAGATTCTGCGTTGTCTACAAAGTACAAACGCAGTGCAAAAACTGTCTTGAGAATGATATATACGGAAACTTAATAATATTGCAACGTCATAAAAGTATCTTCATAATAATCGACCTTATTTCTGTACGTCATGATTTAGTTTCGGATTTTGCTCTGCTTTACCGACGAGATCTCGTTAAAACTTATCAGGCCATTCAAATTTTGAATCTTAAGTTAGTAGCTTTAACGTTTAAAATTTCAAGTCATGTGCCACTCATAAGACGACTTTGTGATGTTCGCTGTGATTAGATGAAATAAGACCACACATTTATGTATTTGTGCTCTTATTTTATTAACTACTTTTAAGGCTTTCGTCTTGAAACTGATTATTTTGGATCGCAGAAATTTCAGATATATGTTTATCGAACCTGATGATAGCATGATAGAAGAATGTGTTCGTGTTTGGTTTGTTACTCAATTTTTTTACTAGAACTCTAATTTTAAAGTATAAAATTTAATAAACTCAGTTAAAATATAACAGAATATTGACTTTTTTTTAACTTTTGCGGGCTTTTCCCTTGACTATAAAGGCACCAAGATCTTTTTTATATCCCACGTGCAAAAACATGATTTAATATAGGTAATTTACTCGAATTTTTACATACACTATCTCTATCAATCATCGACACAGTAATTCGCTGCTATCAATGTCACGTACACCGACGTTGCTTCAAATGCTACGCATTCAACTAGAAAATCGCATTTGTGACCTCCTTAAGGCATTTCTGTATGGATTGACATCCATCGATCTCAAGTATCATTGCATAGCATCACATACTATTACTGATCTAATCTATTACTGAGCTATCTATTAAATCTATTACTGAGCTAAAAGATAATTCAAATTCGACCACTAAATATGTTTTAAAAATCACATATTAAATTTTCTATTATTATAATTGCGAAAGTAAGTTTGTTTCACTTTCGTATTACCGACTACTGAGTGTATTTCGTATTACCGACTACTGTGAATAGTACTGTATAACTACTGAGGTATGACTCAGACCGACCGGCTCGCATCGGCTCGGTTCGTACGGAATTTTACAATGCGGTTAAAGAAATTCGGACATGTATACTGGAATCACAGTTCATATTTCCGTTACATTCACGTTTCAAATCCGTACGGAGCTGTCGGGAACCGTTCAACCGTCGTGGAGTGTGAATGCAATGGAAATATTACTTTATTTCCAGTTTACAAGTTCCAATTTCTTTTAACGTATTGTAAAATGCTATCCTGGGCGGGTCGATGCGAGCCGATCGTTATGAATCATAGCTTAATCGGTTATCATGTTCTTTTTCACGACTACAAAAATCATTTTTTGTTTTGTAGTCAGGGTTACATAAAAATACATTTTTGGTAGCTCTGACAATACAAAAGAGTTTTTGCTGTGTCCGAGTGATAGAAAAGTCCATATATATACTAATATTATAAATGCCAAAGTCAGTCTGTTTGTCTGTCTGTCTTTCTGCCTGACTGTTACATTTCCACGGCTAAACCGATGAGCCTATTTGAATGAAATTTGACATGAAGATAATTTAAGACCCGGGGACCAACAACACTTAGAAGATATTTTGTTATTAAGTTTATGGTCAAACAGAGTTATTGAATTATGTTCAAACAGAGTTATTGAATTATGGTCAAACAGAGTTATTGAATTATGATCGAATTTCGACCAGGCGGAGAATGCTAGTTATATGTAACTAGCTGAAGTGGCGTACTTCGTACGACCTTAGAACTGATTCAAAATCATTAAATGTTTGACAGCTCTGAATTGTATCTATAGGAAAATAAAATTGTTGTTTTTATTATTTTCCTCGTATATTTTGCATTTCTCCATTGAAATTTTTTTAACTCCAACGAATATTTAAAAAAGAAATCCGAATTGATATAATAGCCGTTCTCGAGTTTGGCGCTTTGCAACACATTTGACGATTCATTTTTAGGGTTCCATCCGCAACCTAACGCAAAGATTCGCACTAGGACGCTGTAAATGCTCCGAATTTACATATGAGACACTCCGACAAAATGATGAAATAATAATGACAATATATAATAATAATACCGCGGGACAAATTATACAAATCGATCTAACCCCAAAACAAGCAAACTATAGGTACCTACTTGTGTAAATAACAATAAGTTCTTTTTTAAGATTGACAACAGACTTTGTATCTACATAAAGAAAATAGTATACATGTATGTCACATGAATCTAGTGTGCAATGCTTATTTTTATTAGTTTATTAAAAATAAACCTTTTATTTTTAAATAATATGTATTTCTATTGCATATTATTTAAAAATAAAAGGTTTAAAAACAATTTATCATTTTTGTATACTTTCGCAATGAAAAATTTGATTATGCTGAATTTTATACTCTGCAGTTAGCCTAATTGTTTTAAAAAGGGGTACAAAACTTTTGCTACACGTATTATAATAAAGAAAGATGATTAATATCAGTTTTGAACTCCAAATAACTCTCAAACGCATTTAGTTTACGATTTCGAGTGTTACGTTTCATTTTGCCTACAGTTCCTTTGAAATTCCCTGTATATTTGACATTGCTAATAAGAGCTTCAAATAAGACTGTCACAGACCAATAGATAATGTAAAAATATTTTATAGTAAGGTAGAACAAGACGTACTAGAGCGGCATATTAGTTTTTACCCCTGAATAAGAAAACCTATGAAACTGCCATACTTACAAAAAAAACGTGCCATTCCTACGAAACCAAACATGGCGGATTACATACTCTGTGCGGTACTCCATCAAGAGAATATTATTGTTCTATGGTCTTATATTTTACTATATACAGTATACACTTATCTATAAATCTACCTTTAAAGCTTATTGATTTCGTAATAAAGTCCACTTTGACATTATGTTAGTTAAATGAGGTTTTAGAGTTCCGTACCCAAAGGGTAAAATGGGACCCTGTTACTAAGACTCCGTTTCGGTAGCAGTAGTAGTACGATAGTATCGTACTACTACTACTAAGATAATTGTGACAACACTATCGTACTACTATTGAATTATATTAAAATTATAAATAAATATAAATATTCACGGAACAAATTACACTTATTGATCTAACCCCAAAGTAAGCAAATTATTTGCTTGTGTTATGGGTGTTAGTCAACGATACTAATATATAGAAATACACATATAAATACTTTTACATACATAATAAACACCCAAATCCGTAAATACAAACATTTATGCTCATCACACAAATGCTTGTCCCCGTCGGGGATCGAACCTGAGCCCCGTTAATTGCATAGTCAGGGTCACGAACCACTCGACCAACGGGGCGGTCAAAACTTTTATAATCTGTGTAGTAGTGTCCACATAGTATGTTTATGGTTTAGAACGTAAGTACATAGGAACACTAAATGGCGATCACGGCACACGCGTGACGTCACGTAAAATTTTGTCAATGAAGCAAAACTTTTGCGTATAGAATTGGCTCGTTTTCATTGCATACGTTAGACAAAGACACTACTATGTTTATTATTTCGCCTTCTAAACTATTTCATATCTATGTGTCTATATGACATTGTAACATTTCCATTGGTTTCCTTATTCAGAGGTATTTAGGTAAAGCTCTTTTCTCTAGGAACAAAATAAGACGTTTTTTATATCATAAGACAGCAAACAAGAAGATGGCTGACCTGATGGAAAGAGACAACCATCGCTCAAAGACTTCAAAGATGTTCATAGAAGTTTTTATCCTTGTGACGAGGCTTTAATGACACATGCATAAGTTTACCGGATACCTTACCCTCAGAACTGAACACGACAGAGGCAAGCTCTATCGCAATTGCGGCAGGAATAGGTAAAGCGGTGAAACCAGACCCGGGCATGACAATAAAAAACTCTACCATCTACGAGTAGTAGCCACGATGGTAGTGACTCGCTATCTATCGTTTGCCTTTTACAAACTGCCTGGTAGAATGACAGAATATGGTCTATTCATCAAAGAGGGTCCGGGCCAACACGGGGATTGACCACAACATATATGTTACGGTTTCTAGGCGTGACCCGTACAAACTTTACCGTCTAGTAGTCAAGATGAAAGTAACATATTTTACTAATAATTTACCTTTTACCAGGTGGCTGTCACTAGGCAGTTTAGGTATATTCGGCTAGCGCGCCACCCGGGCGGCGTATGGCAGTTGCACAGTATAAGGGAGACTAACAGTAGTCAATCTACATACATGTGATATTCGAGCAACGCACACACGTATATATATATATATATATATATATATATATATATATATATATATATATATATATATATATATATATATATATATATATATATATATATATATATATATATACCTCTCACGGACGCGATATCTCGGAATGGTTCGGGACAGTTTGTTCCGCACCAGTCCGAGATATCGCGTCCGTGAGAGGTACTATGTGTGCTGTGCTCGAATATTACTTGTATGTAACATTGACTTCTGTTAGTTTCTAAGTATTCGTCGCGTTCGCGCATAATAAACCGAATAGGTATAATTTTTTTTTCGATAGGGAACCACTTGACCACGATCTCGCCTGATGGTAAGCTAAGATGTGGCCTAAGATGTAAATCTCCACAAGCGACAACCCCGTGGTGACGTTTGCAGCTCAGTCATAAAACTGTAACGCGCAAAGAAAATTCACGGTTCGCGCGCGGTTAAATGTTTCAATTTTGCTTGCAGACGGGTAACTCTGGCAAGTCTAGGTATATTTTTATACCTAAACCTAGCTTTTGTAAGGAAGTCAATCTTCTGTACGGTAGTACTGTTAGGTACTGCTTGACAAAAAGGCCTGTGTTACTTATTATTAGAGTTATTATTACTAAGTTAACACCATATTATTGTCGTCGTTAAATAAAAATTAACATTTATGTTTATTTTAAATCCAAGTATGTAAATACTCAAACACTCCACTGAACTTGACGCAAAAATTAAAAGCTGACGTGAATGCCTGCCTCTTTGACATCATCAGGTTTCAGACTTTTTATCTAGCCGTGGCTAAAAGGATCGTGCATGCAAATGTGTAAAAAAAAACTTTGAGTGGCAGGCCACAGAGGCACAAAGGGCCAATTTGTATTACTTAAAATACGACGTAGAACTCTGTGAGTAATAATTGTGTTTTTTACTCATGAATTTTTTACTCATGAAAATTCATTATATATTTAAATATGATGTAGGGAGTGACGTTATGACTGCCTCCTGGTCTAATGGTCAGTTTTTTTACATCATAGGATAGCAGGCAAGCAGATGGATTTTCTGATGGAAATAGACAACTATCGCCTATAGACACCAAAGATGTTAACGGTACGTTGCTATCTTTGTGGCGGGATAATATGCCACATTCATGAGTTTACCAAAAACTGTACCTTTTACACCAGAACACGACTAGAACTGAGGCTGTGTCAGAAATAAGAAATTTCCCGGTATTGGTCCGGGCTCCTTTGAAAAATAGACCAACTGCCGTTCTGGCAGGCAGGTCGTAAAAGGTGACCGATTGGCTATATCATCGTGACTACTAGGTGGTAGAGTTCCGCAACAACTCATTCGGGTATTTGGTACCACCGCCTTACATATTCCTGCCGCAATAAGGTCAATGCTTGTCTTTGCCGTGTTCATCGTGGAAGGTAAGGTAGCCGGTAGACTTATGCATGTAAGTAATACCAAATAAATCATAAATTGAAATAAAACCCCATAAATTTGACCTGAATCGAATAGTCATACGATTAGTCTAGGTGGCTGTATATATCTATCATATTGAAACACTACTTTATTTTAAAAAAAGCTTGTAAAAATAAACCTAAACGAAATTTTATTTATTCTGTTACCATTGTTTCAATTTTAACACATAAAAGTATTATTCGTGGAAAAATATTCTATTTATGGAGGAAACACTGGCAGCTGTGCTGATAAAACACGGTGAAACTTTTTATAAAGGCATTGTTCGTTTATAATTTCATTAGAGTCGATGGAGTTAACGTTATTTTGGTATTTTGTTGTGTTGCGATGGCTTTTAACATTTTTAATTCTTGCCAACGATGTATATTTCTTTGACACGCTTTGTAGCCTAAGCAGCTTAATGAGTTTAAGCTGGAAAGGTGTTAGATTTATTTTAAAGGTGTTAGTTAAACTGATCTTGTGAGAGTAATATTGGCTATCGCGTTTTTTATTTGACTATATGAGAAGGACGGTTATATTTTTTTGTTTTTATAATTTTTATACATGCTTTATATTCTGTTTACTAAACGTTGCCTTTTCATTGTAGTATTTTCGATAACGATCTAGTACTATGCTAATTTATCAATGAGGCAATTTTTTCGTTTACAATCTAGTAATACGTTAACCGAAATAATAGTATCGTGAAATATAAGGAATCGTGCGAGTAGACACTAGACACTTCCACTTGTTTTTACGGATCGGGTTACAGTCGAGATTTTTTAAGTAATTATCTCTTGCTATTTATTTATTTGCCTCTTATCGTAATGGGTTAATAACCTAATGATATAAAGAAATAGATAAATAATATTCAGAAAACCTCGTAAGGGACTGGTTCCTATAAGAACCTATCACAGGTTCTAAAAGATCCTCAGTTCTAAAAGTCCTCAATTCGAGAATAGCAATCACATGCAAATATTTAATAAACTGATATCAATAGCAAAAAGTAAAATAAAACTTCTTTCCTTGTGACGACATTCAATTTTTAGTCGTTTGTAACATTGTTGCGATTACTTTATTTGATATAATCGTCTCTTTACCATGACCTTTTATACGGCGTCTATATCCTCTCCTACCGTACCCCTCTGGCGTCTGTATTCTCTCCTATCCTATCCTTCTATCAACGCCATTTCTCTCAATCCATTAATCCCGTTCATCATAAATTTTATATAGTAACATCTAACAATATCGAACACAAATTTTTATTCAAATAATATTTGCTTCCATTTTAACGCTTTTATTCATAACCCGATTTATTTCCAATTTTATTTGATTGATCTTCAAGTCTTATTTAAACTTTATTTTTCTCACTAGTAAATCCGGACCTTAGTCTACTTTGCTACTTTAAATATTTGCACACCATATATTGGTAGAATATGTAGGTACCTTAATTTATTTTTAACAATTTGTAACACCCATATTCTTGCAAATAAATATTTTCTTTCTTTCTTTCTTTGTTTTGTAATAATTTATAGCCCTAACTGATCGCAAGACTACAGTTAAGAATTACCGAGGACGTTCTCTGACCCCTTCAGGAAAAATACTTTTTATTTTATAGAATAGCAAACTAGCAGACAGTTTTCGTGATGTAAATAGATAACCATCGTCTTTAAACATCAAACATGTTATAAGTGCTTTTTACCTAAATGGCGGGGTTGGAATACCACTTGCATTAGTTTACCGGGAACCTTACTCTCCAAAATAGAACACGACAGCGATATAAACCGACGGCATTGCGTCAGGAATAGGCAAGACAATGGTACTTTCCTTTATTTCGTGGTACTTCCTATTGACTTGTAACACAGGTCTCGAACCTATAACGGGCACCAGTCTCTCACAAAACAGGTACACCACTTATCACTAAACTTTTGTATGTTTATAGAAAGAAGAAAGAGAGAAAGAAATTATTTATTTGCCAGAATATGGGAGTTACAAGTTATTAAAATTTGATTAAGTTACCAACATATTCTACCATGATATGGTGTGCAAATATTTTAAATTTATGGTTATTTATTATTGAACTAAAAATGTTGTGAGTCGATATTTTACAATTACTACCGGATCGGAACGCGGCCACACACTGAGAAGATCCGGCTGAAGAAACTCAGCGGGCTTGTGCTTTTTTTTAGTTATAGTTACATAATACAAATTACACATACTAAGATACCTTTATGAGAGGAAGAATAAACACTTTTTTTTAAATTAAAATTTAATTTTTTAACTAATTACTAACCTAGACAACACATTGCAAGAATCTACCCCCTTCTCACGTTGCGATATTGACACTTATTAGTTTTTTCTCATCTATTACGAGATTCATAGCAATGAGTCAGTTGATCTGTTCTTCCTTTGGAGAATAGTGCTGCAATTAGACCTACTACCGACAGAAGCCTACTCTCCGTTTCTTTTTCGCCGAGTCAACTAGCCAGCCACCAAGCTAGTCCAAGGACCCGTCGGGCGTCGGTTGCGTTGTCGGGCCCCAAATATTCCACGTTTTTTTTCCAATATCTCGTTTTTAGGGTTCCGTACCTAAAAGGTAAAACGGGACCTTATTACTAAGCCTCCGCTAGCTGTCTGTCTGTCTGTCTGTCTGTCTGTCTGTCTGTCTGTCTGTCTGTCACCAGGCTGTATCTCATAAACCGTGATAGTTAGAAAGCTGCAATTTTCACAAATTTTGTACTTCCGTTACCATTATAACAACAAATACTAATAATAATAAAAAAATATTAAGGGAATACAATAAACGTGTTTTTGCTATGATGGTATGGAACCCTTCATGCACGAGTCCGACTCGCACTTGGCCGTTTTTTTAATCCTCGATTCCCCAAAAGTGTTCCGTTCTAGTCAAATTTAAAATTTTTACATAAATATTTTACACTAGCTGTTGGCAGCGACTTCGTCCGCGTGGACTTCGTTTACTCTGCACTGCTCCTCCCCTGTAGGTGCTAGCGTGATAATATGTATCCTATATGTTGACCGGACCTGTAAGTAACATTCTTGCAAAATTTGAAGTAAATCCATGCAGTACTTTTTGAGTTTACGCCAGACATACATACAGACAAACAGACAAACAGATAAACAGTCAAACAGACAAAAATTCTAAAAACTATATTTTTGGCTTCGATATCGATTGTAAATCACGTTCCAAGTATTCTTTTAAAAAAATATTCAATGTACAGTTTTGACTTTCCTACGATTTTATTATATATATAGATAAGTGCAGTGCTTCTCTTCCTATTGCCTTAAACAACCCATGACAAAGGATCGTAGCATATGCCACTCGATTCTCTACCTTACCCGTAAGCGATTTATCGTGAAGATATGACGTATGGATCTCCGTATTTTTTTTATTTCTTCAGCGACAGAAAATGTATCTTGATAGGTACCCAATCACTCGATCAAAGGTATCAGAAAAATAAATTATTTTGCGATGCTACGCTATGATACGATTGCTTTAGACGTAATACCGTAAGTAATAGCCTATCTATCCACTAGTGTCTAATAACAGACAGACTGACAGTGAGGCGGGGTCTATTAGGGCGGTTTCAATTACATCGTTGATTGATGGGCCACGAAATGAAAGTTACCAGCAAAATTCCGTTACTTTTAGTCTTTCAGTCTATAATAAACTAATCTTGTTTTTATTTAGGTATGAAAAAAGGTTTTTTTTTATTAACATCTATTTTCGCTAATTATGTTGTTTAAGTTATCCCCGTGTTGGTTCCGGGATCCTTTGAAAAATAGACCAACTGCCGTTCTGCCAGGCAGGTAGTAAAAGGCGACTGAGTGGCTATGCGCGTCACTACCATCGTGAATACTAGGTGGTAGAATTCTGCATCGGCTCGACCGGGTCTGGTACCACCGCCCTACCTGTTCTTGCCGCAATAGCATCAGTGCTGGTCACTGTCGTGTTCCGGTTTGGAGCGTAAGGTAGCCGGTAAACTTATGCATGTGGCATTAGACCTAGCCACAAGATAGCACCGCACCATTAACACCTTTGGTGTCTATAGGCGATGATTGACTCTTTCCATCAGGAGACCCATCTGCTTGTTTGCTATCTTATGATATAAAAAAAATCCTAATAATCTTATGATATAAAAATGAATATTTAATGAATTTTGAAGTATTTCGTACTCTGGACAACTATATTCAATTATTGGATTAGGCGACATTGCCACACGGATTTCGAAATTTTTTGGAACTACTCATTATTGCTTTTATTCGTCATTTTGTTTAATATGGTACTTAAAATTTCCACTTATAACACTAGTTTGACGTGTAATGATGACATTTATTTCCAATAATTAGGTCGTTACTATACTGTATCAATGAGAGCAATATTGGTTTCAAGAGTACCGTTTTTGACGATATTCGAAATTTATTGTTGTTATCAATATTGGTTTAAGATTTATATTGTTTTCAAGAGTAGGCCTGCTGGTGTGTAGATGTGAATGTGTGTGCGTAGTCTCATATAAACTTGGACACTAAGTGTAGTTTGAATGTAAGTGTGTAGTTTTACTAGTCTCTCCTATTTAAATTTAAATAAAAACACTTCCAAGCGGTATACAAATAGGCAATTACTAATTTAATGATGTTCGTGCATTAATTTATTGGCGCCAACTTAAAATAACTTAGATATACATTATTTTAAGAACTTAGTTATTAAGGTTAACTAAAAAGGTATGTTGTATAATACATTCTATAGTATGTATATTCTAGTAATTACAAATCTAGTAATTACAACACAAATATATGTGTGTTGTAACTACAAGATTTTTAAACTTGTAACTTTTCAATTTTCAACAAAAAAAACAGTACAAAACCGTTTGGCGCTGACTCAAAATTACCTACGTAAACAATAGTTTAGTTAAAGGTCCAAGAAGATACAAGATTTTTTAAATTTTCAGTTTAGAGTTATGTTATATAACTCTAAACTGTTATAAGCCAGTAAACTTATGCATGTTTTTTTATATCATAAGATAGCAAACAAGCAGATGGGTCTCCTGATGGAAAGAGTCAACCATCGCCTATAGACACCAATGGTTTTAATGGTGCGTTGCTATCTTGTGACGATATAATGCCACATGCATAAGTTTACCGGCTACTTTACCCTCCAAACCGGAACACGACAGTGACAAGCACTGACGCTATTGTGGCAGAAATAGGTAAGGCGGTGGTGCCAAACCCGGGCAAGACAATACAAAACTCTACCAACTAAAATCCACAATGGTAGTTACTCGTATAGCCAATCGGTCGCCTTATACGACCTGCATGGCAGAACGGCAGTTAGGCTATTCTTCAAAGGAGCCCAGGGCCAACACGGGATGGTAATGCTACATAGCATTGCCATCCCGTTTAAATGACAGCAAGGCATCATTAACATATTTGGTAACTGTAGGTGATGGTTGTCTCTTTCCATTAGGAGAGCCAGATATACCGTGTTACTTTGAAAGGTTAGGCCAAATTTTAAAATTAGGAACTAAATACTGAATTGAAAGTGCGTTTTAATTAAACGCGTGCGTGCGTTAAAATAAAGTATCTTGTAATAATTTTACAAAATTATTGTAAAATTATTACAAGATAATATAAAAATATTCATTTAAAAATATCCCACTAAATTCACGAATTGTTTGCACCGAGACTTGTGAATGAACTCTGTAAGCTGAGTGCTAAGTGTGAGTTTTTCTTTTCGCATTCGATCGTGAGCGCGTTTCGAGTTTACTAGGAATTTGTATGTGATTTGTACAGCGCCACCTAGTGGTAAACTGGTTTCTCACGTTTACCACTAGGTGGCGCTGTACAAATCACATACAAATTCCTAGTAAACTCCAAACGCGCTCACGATCGAATGCGAAAAGAAAAACTCACACTTAGCACTCTGGTAGTGTGTCATTTTATATTTACCTTATAGTATATAATATATAGTAATAACTCTTATGTAATCTGTCACTCTGAGTATATTTTTTCCGATTACTTTTAATTTGGTTGAATCATTAATATAAAAACCCAAGATACACAATCAGTGTGTCAAAAATGTCCTCCAAAAATAAGCGCACAATTTTAAATTGTGCGCTCATTTCAAATAGAATCGCATCGGTCGCGACATTGTCAATTTTATTTCTTTTCGTACATTGTTTTGTAAAAACAACTATAAGTCTTGCACTTAAGGTTGGGTATACAAAGACATATGTTTTTGCCATATCTCAAACTACTTGAATGAAATTAGGGACACTTTTGAATGTCAGTTTTGTTCGGGTATGTGCATCTAGGGTTTTTTATATCAATGGGTTGAAGGTACTAAAATATTTTAGTTCGAATTTTGCGTAATTGAAATTATATCCATTCGTTTTGTTTTTTGTATCGGATAAAGATGAAATTTTGATTTTTTTTTTGAGTTTTTTTTATTACATAAATCGAAAATATCGTTTCTGAACAGCCTCTGAAAATTTGGCCGGACCTTTAAAAGTAACTCTGTATTTTATCACATAGTAAAAGATCGAAAATATTACATTAACGGCATTGATTTAAAAAAACTCAAGATACACGATCAGTGTCTCAAATACGTCCTCTAAAAATGAGCGCAAATTTTGAATTGTGCGCTCACTTCAAATAGAATCGCGTCGGTCGTGACACTGCCAATTTTATTACTTTTTGTAGATTGATTTTTTAAAAACAGTTATAAATCTTACGCTTAAGGTTGGATATGCAAAAACATATATTTTTGCAATTTCTATAACTACTTGTGTGAAATTAGCGATAGTTTTGAGTGCCAGTTTTGTTCGGAACTGTGCATCTTGGATTTTTTATATCAATGACTAGCGGCCGTTTTATTATTTCCACGCAAAAGCATTTAGACGCAAAAATATTTCTTATTTAATATTAAAGAGTCCACTTGAAACGTCGTCCGTTTTAAATATCCTTGAATTTATTTTAGCGATGCTAGCTGTCGCTTGCATTACATCATTAAAAGTGTTCTTCTTTATTTTTTATTTTACAGACGCTAAAACGCTCATTAAGAATAGGATGTTCGTTACTATTTGAGTTACCAGGAATATTACTCTACAATTTTATGTAAATAAAAATATAAAAACTTTTTCAAATATAAATTATTTGCTAATAGTTGCAGCGCGCAGCCTGCATTATAAAAGTTTTAGGCGAATCCGCGAGATCACCTTATTTTTCCGGAATAAAAAGTAGCCTATGTGCTATTCCAGATGATCACCTACCTGTGTGCCAAATTTCATTCAATTCCATTTAGTAGTTTTTGCGTGATTGAGTAACAAACATCCATCCAAACATCCAAACTTCGCATTTTATAATACTGATACAGACGAGATATAGGGCATAGGCGAGATCGTGGTCAAGCGCTTCCCTATCGACAGTAAAAAAAACGATATAGATTAATTATTTCCTATATGTACTTGACTCCATATTTTCTGTATTATATTGGTATATATGTGTATAAAATATGTATAAAATGGTATAAAAATTAGGTTTAAACAGACGGCAAAATTTGCTGCCTCTTTTTTTATATCATAAGATAGCAAACAAGCAGATGGGTCTCCTGATGGAAAGAGTCAACCATCGCCTATAGACACCAAAGATGTTAATGGTGCGTTGCTATGTTGTGGCGAGGTCTAATGCCACATGCATAAGTTTATCGACTACCTTACCCTCCAAACCGGAACACGACAGTGACAAGCTCTGGCGCTATTGCGTCAGGAATAGGTAAGTCGGTGGTACCAGACCCGGGCGAGACAATGCAGGACTCTACCACCTAGTAGCCACGATGGTAGTGATTCGTATAGCCAATCAGTCGCTTTTTACGAACTGCCTGGCAGAACGGCAGTTGGCCTATTCTTCAAAGGAGCTCGGGATCGACACAGGGAAATTTCGTTGTATTTTAAGCGAAAAGCAATTTATAGGATACTGTGTGAATTTTGATCTCAATCGCAGAGCCACCTACAGGTTTCCATTGTGAACTTAAACCATTCTAGTTTCTACTTGAACAAATAAAAAAAAATCGAAATCAATCCAGTCGTTTTGGAGGATTTCAGTCACATACATTTCCGGAGAAAAATTAATAATTATACATAGAGCGGTATACTAACGATGCGCAGGAAATAGCGGTTGTGAGTGTACCATTTGTGGCCATTTGACGTTAAAATGTCGTAATAAATTTGATTCATTCAGTTTAAATAATTCATTTAAGTGTGAAAGTTTGAAAATTTAATCCGCATTAAATTTAACATGATAATTATTATGATTCAAACTAGCGATCACCTTTGGCCGAAATTTGACCACAGATTACACAATAAAATCTCTTTTAAGTTAATATGTAGTCAAAAAAAAACGTAGTTTAGTATACATGTGTGTATACTATCATCATCGACATAGTACATTGATTTCGCTGACTATCATGTATGTGACATGAATAGTGTGCATAATGTTTATTTTTATTAATCTATACATATAATAAAATCGTAGGAATGTCAAAACTGCACATTGAATATTTTTTTAAAAGAATACTTGGGGCGTGATCTATAATCGATATCAAAGCCAAAAATATAGTTTTTAGAATTTTTGCTGTTTGTCTGTATGTATGTCCGGGGTAAACTCAAAAAGTACTGCATGGATTTACTTCAAATTTTGCATGAATATTACTAATAGGTCGGGTCAACATATAGGCTACATATTATCATGCTATCCCTACGGGGCCTCCCCCGTGTGCGGAGTAAACGAAGTCCGCGCGGACGAAGTCGTGGGCAACAGCTAGTTTAATATATTTTTATAATGCATTTTATTTAAAAATGTTAGGTTTTTCAGTCCTCTGTGATGCAAACTTTGACTGTGGCAAATTTTATAACTCAGCGTTCACGCAATTGTCTGATAATGACAATTGTGTGATCTTTTTTTTCTGATTAGTACTTTCGTGTTTCTAATAATATTTTTGTTTTAGCACTTACCCTTTGCTTGGGAAAAAAATTATAAATTTGAATTTTATCTGTAACGATGAACTCATTTAAGTTATACGTATGTATATCTACCGGTCAGTACAATTGACGTAAGCGATCACATAGCAAAGAAGAATTTCGTCACTTCGAACCTGTCGACACTATCTCAGTTGGTAGAGCGTCCCAGCTTGAGGAAACGTCGTAGGTTCGAACGCTACGTGTCGAAATTTTTCTTTGTTGTTTTTAAAGTTTCTGAAAGTGACTTTGTATATAAATAAATTGCTGTTCGTTAGTCTCGCTAAAACTCGAAAACGATTTGGCTAATTTTGGTTTTGAATTAATTATTGAAGTACAGGGAAGGTTTAAAAGGTGAGAAAATATAAAAAAAAATAAGAGTAGTTAAAAAGGCAGAACAACGTTTGCCGGGTCAGCTAGTTCTATATAAAAATAAAGCTTAGTTTAGCAAATTAGAATAAACACTAAATATATTTGCTTAATTATACAGTCATTTAATCCTTTTATCGCAAATCTCGCTACTGACTGTACTTCATGCTAATGCTAACCATCTATCATAGAGTGACAATAAAATGTTAGCCCCGTCATTTCGGAGGATAAATGGAAAACGATTATGTGGAAAGCGATACGACCTCCGTACCTGGCTGTCCCCGGGTCCTTATCGTAGATGACTTGAGTGATACAAATAGCACCTGATTTTTATTGTTAGTATGTTGAACGACTAAAATGTCAGAGATAACAAATCTTTTCGTTGTTACATGAAATATTAATACAGTAGACACCTATATTATATTATTGTGAGTAAGTACTAACTTTTGCCCGCGGCTTCGCTCGCGTTAAATTCGTTTTAGGGAAGTGGGGGGTTAGAAACAGACAAAAGTAGTCTATGTCACTCTCCATCCCTTCAACTATATACACTTAAAAATCACGTCAATTCGTCCCTCCGTTTTGCCGTGAAAGACGGACAAACAAACACACTTTCCCATTTATAATATTAGTATGAATTAAACAACAAATGACGATGTTTCTTTTTAATTTATAATATTCATTTTTGAAAAATATTTTAAATGTTTTAAATTTATTTTGCAAAATATTTCGAAAACCATGATAAAGTTAATACTGTGAGGGTCAACAAAAATACATCCAATATATCATATATATATATATATATATATATATATATATATATATATATATATATATATATATATATCTATATCTATATATATATATATATATATATATATATATATATATATATATATATATTATATATATATATATATATATATATATACATATATATATATATATATATATATATATATATATATATATATATATATATATATATATATATATATATATATATATATATAAACAATTATGTGGAAAGCTATACAACCTCTGTACCTGGCTGGCCCAGGATCATTATCAAAAGATGACTTGAGTGATACAAATAGCATCTGATTTTATTGGTAGTATGTTGATGAATGAATGACTACAATGTCAGAGGCAACAAACCTTTTCCTTGTAACATGAAAGATTAATATAGTAGGTACCACATTATATTATAGTAAGTATTAAACATTAAATGACGATGGCTTTTTATTTATAATATTCATTTATATTGGTTGCCCCGTTAGTCGAGTGTTTAGCGATACTGACTACACAATCAATGGGGTCCGGGTTCGTCTCCCGGTAGGGAGACGAACCCGGACAGGCATTTGTGTGATGAGCACAGATGTATGTATTTCTGGGTTCGGGTATTTATTAAATATATTAGAGTATTTATATATGTATTTCTATGTATTAGTATCATTGTCTGACACCCATAATACAAGCATATAATTTGCTTACTTTGGCGTCAGATCAATTCGTGTAATTTGTCCAGCGATATTTATTTATTTATTTATATTTGGAAAATATTTTAAATTTTGTAACATTATTATGCAGAATAATTCATACATATGTAATAAACTACATACAAAATAACTAAACTAAATAAATACATAAAAAAACATAATAAATTTAATATTGTGAAAGTCAAAAAAACTATATCCGGTATTTATGAATAGAAAACAATTATGTAAAATTCGATACGACCTCCTACCTGGCAGTCCCATCTCTCAGGGTCCTTATTATAGATGTTTTGAGTAATACAAATAGCACCTGGTTTTTATTGGCAGTATCTTGAACGACTAAAATGTCAGAAATAATAAAATCTTTTCGTTTTAAAATGAAATATGACTGACTGGTGTGGTGCGTAACATTTCTAACAAATTATTTTTTATTGTCTTTAACACAATAAGTTTACAACTTACCATTACAACAATATTTATTAAACGTAAAAGAAGTTTTGTAATTATAAAAATATATACAAATATAAATTTATATCATAATTTTAATTTTTGCGTTTTTGAATTGCTAATCACAGTGATTATACTTCGTATTATTATTGAACAAACTCGACTAGGTATACTTTTCGAAACGGCATATTATTAAGTGTAACTACATATGTTAATAGACAAAATCATATTCACATGTTATAGCAAAAACCGCTATTAAATTGATTACACAAACATGGCTTAAGATAAAAGCAATTAACTATGTATGTTGGAACAAAGCTTAGGAAAGATTACGTGTATATTGATTACGTAGAATATAAGTAAGACAGACTAACCACATATTAAATTAATTGCTAAGGGCTTGTGCGTTTATGGAACACGAGATTTTATCAGAATTTAAGAGAATTTCAGAAGACAGCAAGCTTATCTTTCCTGAAGAGAAAAGACAACTACCTTAAGCTCCTAATATTTAATCACGTAATTTTAATTATTTGTTGTTATTTGTTCGCGGGATAGCATCTTAAGCTTAAATAGTAGCGATCGCCCTGTGGCTGAATTTGATCCTAAACTAAACAATAAAATCTCATGTATGTTTGATAACAGACTTTAGCCGTACTGAAAATAGTATACATCTGTTTATGTAATGTTTATTTTTATTAATTTAATATTTTTTAAATGCATGACATTTAAAAATTGCAGATTTCTGCATACCTCCACAATGTAAAATTTTTTAGTACTAAATTTTATGTCGTGAAATCGTTAACGTTTCACGATTTTGTCGTCCACGATTGACCATATCGTAAAAATATATAGATGACCATAAGATATTTCATAAAAATCCAGAATACATAACTTGTTTATTGTTTTTGAGTACGACAGACGTTAATAAAAACTAGGAAGGCTAGGAAATATTAAAAGTGCATTAAAAATAGTAATGTCGTTACTAAATAATACACGGTATGGGGAGCCGCCATGTTGACACATAAACAAAGCGCTTCCAGCGCCTCTATCAGTAGATAATGTAACTATTTTACGATATTATCAATTAAGTTTAACCATTTCATGTAGTATTGCAGCGTTTAGATAACCATATCAATAAACGATTTCTTATCATTGATCTGAACATGGAACAACATGATGTAGCCAATGGTCAGTCAAAATTTCATAAAATGCCACCCTTTTATGAAAATCTCAAGCATTTCATAATGTGTACATTTCTGCGATCTAGTCCGCGACATATACACATTTACATTGTCAATTTTTATATTGTTATTTATTAAGAACTCGTTACTTTAACGTTGAATTTTAATTTCAAAAGATTTTAAGTACTATTGTAATACTAGCGTTTGTTTTATTTGATGGACTCTTTTTCTTAAGCAAGAACAATAAATTTGTTGTTCCCGTTTCGTTTCATTGCACTTGTATAAATGTAGGCGAACAATATTAATAGCGTCAGTAATAAAAACTTAATACTTTTATGATTTGAGCTGTAATTTTACGTCTCTGTGTCACAAACGTCAACTGTCGAAGGAATAAAATAATTTGACGAGCGGCAAGATATTGATCTTACCGCTCGTCTAGCTTAAATGCTATCTGTAACTAACTGCCAGTTGACATCTCTTTGGCATAGATCGTAAAGTCCCAGAATTAATTCCTGGGATGTGCAGTTTAAATTAGATTTTTTCGTCTTTTTCTTTATAGGATAGTAAATAAACCAGTGGCTTTCCAGATATAAAGAAATAATAATCTCCTATAAACACCAATTAAGTGCTGCTATCGTTATCGTGACTTGAAATGCCACATGCACAAGTTTACTAGATACTTCTCTATCTTCGAATCAGAACACGAATGTAGCAAACACTGACGCTGCTGCGGCAGGACTACATAAGAGGGTAGTATCAAATCTAAGAGAGACGGTGGTAATGCGATAAATAAATCACTGTTAATTTTGTTTTTGTGAATTTGTGTTTTAATGACGTTTATTTCTCTCTGCCTACCCTGCAAGAGATTCGGCTAGATGATATTTAGTTCACCTTCATGAAACAGTTGTTACTGTATTATTTAGTACAGTGTTACACCATATTGCCAACTTTTTCTATTTTTTTTAATTTTCTCGGGAACAATTTCACGCATTTTTTGTGTAACAATTTCACGCATTATAATATTAATCCGTTCAACTGTTGAGGTTTGATTAAAACTCCCATACATTAAAAAGACTTTCATATTTATAATATTAAAAAAAATTAAAAGGGTCTGTATTTTCTCTGTATCAATGAAAAATGTAATTTTGTACGGAGTTATTATGTAATTTGTTGCCATCGGCGGCGATGAGAAAGCATTGTTCTTTTTTTAAACGAATGTTTTTATGATCATCTTGTAAGTGATTTTAAATCGATTGTTCTGTATCGATCAAGCTAACACTTTTTTAAATAATTTAATTTCATCACGCCGAGTAAAGTTTAATGAATATGAAAAAAGTAAAATAGTAATAAACATCGCGGTTCATTATGATTCAGTCGGTTTAACAAGATGAGTGATGATCACCGATTAAACTGTATATGCCTTTAAAGACAAATTTTTAGGTTGTTAGTGTAGCTTGCATTTATATCTATAAATAAAGAGTTATAGTGCTTAAAGATGAAATAAAATCACTCTAGGAGTATTTTTTAATCGTCGCATTCGTTACGATAAATTAGCGCAATATGGCATATATTTCATTTCTTCGTAGTATATATATATCCGGTCTCAATGTTGACCACATGAGGTCGTGGGTCCGATTCAAGGGTCAGTCAATCCAGAAATGTTTTTCTCAATTTTCTGATAAAAACAACGTTGCCCGGGATTGGATAAGTGCTTGTTTAGCGATAGACTTGTCACCTATCACATTGAAGGACAGAATATATTCGACTAATCGTGGATGTACTGGTACCTCTGCTTAATCTTCAAGGATACGGGCGTGAAGATACTTTATATCAAAAAATGTTTGACACTTGGAAGCATTTGCTCATATGAGCTGCTACACGTTCCTCACCTAAAACTGTGTCTATTAGTATTTGTGTGGTAGGTGGTGGTGATCCTCATTGTTACATTCTATCAACCTATGTGTGACATAACAATCTAGATCCAGAATCCATGCTAATATAAAAAACTTGAGAGGTGTCAAGGGACACCCGGATGGAACGAAGTTCCTTTCGATACAAAAAACCTGTATACACTCAACAAAAATAATCGTCGCGACACCACACTGTTCAATGCGAAATAGAAATGAAAATATCTGGCTTGCTTTCTATAAGAGAAAGAGAGAGAGAGAGAGACATAGAAACATGCGCACGCCGCACAGCTTACAATAGCTTACTATAGCAAAAAGTGTCGTGACAACTTTTCGTAAGAATTTTTTCCGTCTAGCCCCCTTTCACAAGGCGCGATAAGGAACTTCGTTTTAAAAGTTTAAAAAACACCTCATAACGCTAGTTAAATATAAAAATAATAGTAATTTTCAATAGGATGCAATCTCGTGACATACTGACAAAAGTGTCATTGAGAATTTTTCGTGCTGGGGATCACCACTAACCGAAAGGCCGGTGAATTGTGGCCTATAGACGTTTGGCACTCTACCTACTCCGCTAGGGAAATGGGCGTGCTAATACTACATACTACATAATCATTCAGTAAACCAGTAGCAAAAATGATGAAAGTCAATTTTAAATTTCCATATAAAACATTTTTTGGTAAAACACAAGTCGTGGCAAGGTCCGTTATTGAAAATAATCCAATTACAGGGCACTCGTTCACAGCAACCATAACAAGATTCAGAACGATTTCACAAATAGAGGGAAAATTGCGTATGCCAGAATTGTGCCGTAAAATCCAGGTTCAACATACATCACTTTTATTGCCGGAAATACTTTTAATTTTTATCAGCTTGCAAAAAAATCTAAAAGTTTATTTTTTTTTAAATATTACATCGATCTATTATAATATTTAGATAGTTTTTTAACTCCCCGCTACGTATGTAGATAAGGAAGTCCAGATCACCGGATCTCCACGTTTTGAGGTCCTAGGAACCTTTTCCAACTATTTTCACGATAACGTTAGTATGTCTGTATGTGTGTATGTGTTAGTGTGAGTGTGTGTGTGTGTGTGTAAACATCTCATAACTTTTGAAGGGCTGGACCGATCGAAACGCGATTGATGGAATTCGACTGGATTCCGCATAACTTAGACTTCCTGAAAACTTGAACCAAGCCGACCCAGATTTTGAAAAAATTTTGAAAAAAAAAATATAATAAAATAAAAGTTATATTATACCGTTTAAGAACAAAAACTAATCACCACTATTCCTCAAAATACTACGTCTGATGCATAAATTGCAACAAAATCGGTCTATCCATTTAGGAGTAATCGTTGACAAAAAAATTTGAATGTGTTTTTTCGACATAATTTCGAAATTTTTTTTCAGCCTTCTGCGATATTTTAGTACTAAAAAACAGCGTCTAATACCGTTTCAAAAATCAAAATGGAATCAAATTTTCATAAGTTACAGCTTTCCAAATATTAAAATTACGTTGTTTTTAGCAAACTTACTTAATATTTTTGAAATAACTTTCAGGCTAATACAACGATTGAAGTATTCCATATTGGGCACCCGCTTTTTTTTTCGGAATGTCTCAATTGCTGTTAGCCTTATGGGCTGATACAGCTTCACCGGTCGCGGGGGCGAGCAGAGTGCTCAGCCAGAATTTAAAGGTTGGCGAAGCGGAGACACCCTTAGGGCGGAGGCTGTACGCCCTCCGCCCTAAGGGTGTCTCCTGTGAGATCGAACCTCGGCTTAGGGTGGGGTCGTGATTTGCGATGAGAGGGCTAGTGGCATTGTTTTGTCCGTCCGCCGAACCTTGCCCTTGAGCTCGGTTCGCCGAAAGGCGAAACAGGGGTCCTCGTCGCCGCCGGCAGCGACGGTGTCGCGATTGTAGGTGTGTAGTGTTACCGTGTAAACCGTTGGCCAGAGCTATCGGGTCATCGGGATCGGTAAGAACGTGGCGGGGCCTACGTAGTTTGGGATCGGGATTAGGGTCGGGATGTAGTCAGCCGCGGCTACCACCAGTGGGTTCGGATGCGAGATGGCACGGTCGAAGTATCTTTTTGAGATGTCTTTGAAATGCTTTGCTAAGCTCGGCAATTCAAGATCGTTATGGAGGTCTACGTTGCGCATATACCACGGTTCTCCCGTAGCAATACGCAGGAATTTATTTTGTACCACTTGCAACGGATGCAAGTCCGTACGGGGGAGATGGGCAAACGCTACGCAAGCGTAAGAAAGGATGGGGCGTACGCACGACTTGTGAAGTGTCACCTTGTGTCTAAGTGACATTTTACTGCGTTTATTGATAAGATGATATCGCGCGCGTGTTTACCGCGGCGAAAATACACGGCTGCACTTTTTGTGGGGTTTATTTCGATACGCCATTTTCTGAACCAATCACCGAGGGCGTTGGCCGCAGCCTGCAGCCGCTTGGTGATTGTTACTTCGGAAAAGTTGGACGTATAGAGGGCGGTGTCGTCGGCGAACAACGCGAGCTCGACGTGCGGCTCGCGTGGTACGTCGAACGTGTACAGGGAGAATAATACGGGTGACAGTATGGAGCCCTGCGGGACACCTGCTGTAATCGATCTGTGGGTGGAGAAGGCTACCTCCCCGCGGAATTTGAATCGGCGGTTGGTGAGGTACTCTCGTATGATGAGTACGAGTCTGTCGGGCACGCCCATTTGGTATAGCTTGTATATTAAGCCATTGTGCCAGACTTTGTCGAACGCCTTTGCGACGTCGAAGAATAGGGCGCCTGTGGGAATTTGCAGCCCCGGGGCTGCGTTTAACACGTTTAGGATATATTCGGTGAGACGGTACACTTGATGAGTGCAAGAGTGAGCCGCTCGGAATCCGAACTGCTCATTTATTAAGAGGCCTTTCTCGTGAACAAATGCCTTAAGGCGAGCGAGAATGATTTTTTCATAGATTTTACCTAACGTATTTATTAGGCTAATGGGGCGGTAACTACTGACTTTATTGCGGGTTTGTGAATTCCTATGACGGTGGCTTCTTTCCACTCGTTTGGAAATGCGCAGCCGGCTAGTAGTGCATTGAAGATGCACACTAGTAGGCATATTAGGGAAGGGGGGAGGTATTTAACTACCTTATTAGTGATTTTATCGGGCCCCGGGGCCTTTTTATTGAGTAGACCTTTGATTATGTCACCTACTTCTTCGGGATCGGTGGGTAAAAGCGGGTCACCCTCCGGCGGTAGCGCCGCCCTGCGCTCTACTTCACTATCCACAAGATGGACGTGGTCTAGGTCCGTAGGCTGGTTTGATGGGGAACATTGTGTTTGGATACTGTCAGCCAGGCATTCGGCTTTGTCTGCATCATCAAAAGCAGGCGTTTGATTAGGTCGAATGAGTGGAGGCATCTCTACTACTGGTTCGTTTTTAAAGGCCCTCGCCAACGGACAGTAGGCCGTGTGCGATGGCGAGACCTCACTTAACAGTCTGTCTCACTGTTCGTTACGATACTCGGCGATGCGCCGCTTTACTTCTCTTTGTAAAGCTCGTAGCGAACGGCGATTGTCGTCGGTCATGTATCGGTCGTAGAGCCGCGTAGCGGCGTTTTTGCGTCTCAGTAGGTCGCGTAGCTCTTCCGGTAGTTCCCATCTGCCCCGAACGGCGTCCGGTATTTCCCGCGAGGAGCTATCGACTACCGATTCTATGTGGCTAGTGAGTGACTTAATGGCGGATTTGACTTCCTCTACCGTACTAATGTTGCCAGGAATTTGGTCGAGGTGCTCTAATTGTATCGATTGAAAATTCTCATCGAGTTTTTTCCAATCGATTATCTTTTTCATGCGGACGGCGTGCGCATGGTGGGGGGATCCTAGTTTGAAAACTACCGGTCAGTGGTCCGAGTCGAGTTCGTGTAACACTGTTACTGAACGCAGTTGTAAATCTACGTTCCTCTTCAGCGCTATATCGAGTACGCTCGGTCTGTGTGTCACGTCGTTTGGCGGGTATCTAGTGGGCTCTGACGGGCCTACTGCTACAAAATTAAGTCTGTCCGTCAGTCGTTCGATGTCTAACCCATTTTGGTTGTTTATGGGGGAATGCCACAGACTATGCTTGGCATTGAAATCCCCCCCCTATTATGACAGAGTTGCCCATGTCGAATAGAGATTTAAGATCTCTTTCTGTTACTCTTTTACCGGGACCGAGATAGGCTGATGCTAGTATGACTGGTTGATGACCGGTCATACCCACCTGGCAAACTGAGACTTCGAGATATTCCAAAGTAGGGGGATCTAGGGGAACAATGTGGAGGCTTCTTTTATAGTAGATAAGAGTGCCCCCACTGCGATTCGTTGGTCGGTCGTTTCTGACTAAATTATAATTGGCTATACGCGGATTACGCCTACAAGGCTTTAATAAGGTTTCCTGCACAAGGATATCTATTTCGTGATTTTTAACAAATTCGCGAATCTGGTCTATTTGCCTGACTAAACCGCATGCGTTAAACGACGCGACAGTTAGGGAATAAGGTTTCATCCTCTGGCTATGGTTGCTATCCATTATGAGGCCCTAGCAGTTATGCGCCTGATGGTTTCCATCGGGGCTGCGTGTTTAGTGATCACGTTGATCACATTTTGTGGTGTTGCTGTACGGAGTTCGTGAGCGAACTCCGCTACCTTACCCGGGCTAATCGCAAGGGATATTTCCATGACCAACGCGAGGTCAGTGAAATCGTAACCTGTGTTGGCCTGTTGAACGCGCGTCGGGTTGTTTGGCCTGCGAGTGGGAGGAGGAGGAGGAGGACCTGAAGGAGGACCTGGAGGCCTTATGAGAGACGGTGGTTTGACCCACGCGTTAACGGTTGGCGGGGGTGCTGGTATCACAGAGTGTGATACCGGCTTTGGCCCTGCCTGGGGGGTTTTAGACTTAGGGGCCTTTTTATAATAGTTGTAATTGGAATTCCTGGCATTTGTCGGTGCCGGTTGGGAATTGCTTCCCCGGCTGCGTTTGTGCGGGGCCTTTGGGCATCCGCGATAATTCGCCGGATGACCTTGGTCACCACAGTTGACGCAGCTCACCGGCGTCGCGGGCTTCGGGACGTCGGTTTGTCCACGCTTAGAGCGTGGACAATCCGCCGTGGCGTGGTCCTCCAGGCACTTGACGCACCTGGGTCGGGCGTAGCAGTTTCGGGCAGAGTGCCCATAGAGTTGGCAGTTGTGACACTGCCCGGGGGCTCCGCGGTTACGCGGGGTCTCTATTACGATGCCGGAGGTCTCGCAGGTGGTGTTCACGCTGAACACCTTCTTGCCCTCCGGGATTAGTTCTAGTACCACTAGAATTAAGTCGTAGGGCTCGCGGGACCTCGGGTTGTACATCCGGTGTACATCTAGTACCGCGGGGAATTGTGATTTGAGGTCGGCCTTAATTTTTTCCAGGGGGAAGTCTTTGGGGACTCCTCTAATGACTACGCGGAGATGCCTTTCCCCGTCCAAGGCATAAGTGTGATATCCTACTTTGCGTTCGCGCAATAGGGTAGTTAGCCGACGGTGATCATTCGAAGTGGGGATTTTAACCCGGATCCCTTCGCCCGTGGGGCGGGCTTGGGTGAAATTGATGTGCTGCTCTCTCATAGCAGCTGAGATCATGATCGACGACGCTTTGTAGCGGATTATGATGGGTGGGGGGACTTTCTCACGTCGAGCTCCAGATTCGTCATCCGAGGCGTCGGCGATCGTCGGTTCGTTGGTCTGGTTGGTCTGGACTGGGGTCGGCTTAGGGCTTGATTGCCCAGTCGCCTGCTTTTTGGCTGGCGTTGCCCTAGTGGTGGGGATGTTGACGGGGGAAGCTCGGCCCTTTCGCTTGCGCCGGGTTACTGTTTCAAACCCGTCGCAATTGTCGTCATCCGAACCCGAGCGATTTGCATCGGAGTCATTGTCGGCTTCCATAGCGGAAGCGGGGGGTTCCTCAAAGCGGAAGGCTGAGGTGGTCGGGGCGGGCTTATTTTTCCTATTCAGGAAGTCGTTAAGGGCGTCAGGGTAGTTGGCCTTAAAGAAGGCCTCCAGTTCTGCGGCGTCCAAGGTGGACGCCGGGGGTAAAAAGGGCAGGGGCCCCCCTTGAAGAGAGGGGTGTGTGCCTAATTATGTGTGAGTACCTAAGTGTGAGTAGTGTATTGCCACTCTACTTACGGTTTTAACTGTCGTCTGTGAAAAAGAAGAAGCACTTTAAACAGGGCACCGTAAACAAAGACATTGCGATCCAAGTGAGCACAAGCACGAAACAAATAACTGCACTTTAAACTATCACAATGCGCGTATACGGTTGTCGGAATGCACACGATAAGAAACAAAGAATGCGTAAACAGCGTGGTGAAAGGCACGCCAATGGTGAAAGGCACGCCTATCGGGATTTGTCAGAGCGGCGGGCGGAGACGTCTGCTCGCTCCGACTAGCGAAGGTGGTCGGGCACCCGCTTAAATGGCACCTGAGGTATATATATATATATATATATATATATATATATATATATATATATAAGTTTTATTCCCCAAACGGCACCTACAGATCAGTAGGTGCTAGTGTTGGGACATATTTAGAAAATGAAAATTAAACAAATCGATTAAAATCAATACAAACTATAATTACATGATAAAAATATAGCTTCTTTAAGTTTTTAATCATTTTATTACCACTATCAGTTTCCTTATTTCACCACATTGATTGAGTGAAGCTTTTATTGTAAAAAATTGTTTTAACTTATTCAAAAAAATTTTTATGTCATTAATATGAGCATAAAAATGTGTGAATCCTGCGGGATATAATGCATCTTCTGGGTTATAAAGCAGTATTTTTTAAAATTTTGATATAGTTTGCATTGAAAATGTAATCGATTTCCATACAGCTGTTTTGCTTTTTTAAGTATCAAAAAATTAAAATATACAGAATAGAATAGAATAGAATATTTGCATGAAAAATGGGTTACAATAATATAGTTGTTACAAAATAATTTCTAGATCGCCATAGTCAACCAGTAATGTCGGTGTGTAAAAATATTAAGTCTCGCTAAAACTTGAAAAGGTGAGAAAATATAGAAAAAATAAGAGTAGGTAAAGAGGCAGAACAAAGTTTGCCGGGTCAGCTAGTAATATATAAAAGTGAAGCTTAGTATAGCAAATTAGAATCATCACTAAATATATTTGCTTAATTATACAATCATTTAATCCTTTTATCGCAAATCTCGCTACTGACTGTAGTTTATGCTAATGCTAACCATCTATCATAGAGTGACAATAAAATGTTAGCCCCGTCATTTCGGAGGATAAATGGAAAACGATTATGTGGAAAGCGATACGACCTCCGTACCTGGCTGTCCCAGGGTCCTTATCGTAGATGACTTGAGTGATACAAATAGCACCTGATTTTTATTGTTAGTATGTTGAGCGACTAAAATGTCAGAGATAACAAACCTTTTCGTTGTTACATGAAATATTAATACAGTAGACACCTATATTATATTATTGTGGGTAAATACTAGCTTTTGTCCGCGGCATCGCTCGCGTTAAATTCGTTTTAGGGAAGAGGGGGGTTAGAAAGAGACAAAAAGTAGCCTATGTCACTCTCCATCCCTTCAACTATATACACTTAAAAATCAAGTCAATTCGTTGCTCCGTTTTGCCGTGAAAGACCGACAAACAAACACACTTTCCCATTTATAATATTAGTATGGATTAAACAAGAAATGACGATGTTTTTTTTTAATTTATAATATTCATTTTTGGAAAATATTTTAAATTTATTTTGCAAAATATTTCGAAAAACATGATAAAGTTTATATTGTGAGGGTCAACAAAAATACATCCAATATATTAAATTTAAAAAAACAAGTATGTGGAAAGCTATACAACCTCTGTACCTGGCTGACCCAGGATCATTATCAAAAAATGACTTGAGTGATACAAATAGCACTTGATTTTATTGGTAGTTTGCTGATTGACTAAAATGTCAGAGGCAACAAACGTTTTCCTTGTAACATGAAATATTAATATAGTAGGTACCACATTATATTATAGTAAGTATTAAACATTAAATGACGATGGCTTTTTATTTATAATATTCATTTATATTGGTTTGCCCCGTTGGTCGAGTGTTTAGCGATACTGACTACTTAATCAATGGGGTCCGAGTTCGACTCCCGGCAGGGACAGGCATTTGTGTGATGAGCACAGATGTATATATATGTATATGTATATATATATATATATATATATATATATATATATATATATATATATATATATATATATATATATATATATATACATATATATGTATATATATATATATATATATATATATATATATATATATATATTTGATTACTGGCGCGTACCGCGGCGTGCTTATACAGTATAATATCCACATTTCACTTATTTTTCGAGAAATATTGGTCAAAAATTAAGCCTCTAATTTTATTATTTCATTTTAACGAGAATCGAGTACCGGGTTACTCTCCAAAAATATCGAAGGTAACTCACCAATGTATATTATAATTAATTAAAATTTGCTATTTCACATTAATTCACAGTATTCAATATTAATTTTATATAGGCTTCGTATAGGATTGCCTAAGATTAACTCCCTCAAACTTTTTAAAACAAACAAAAAACTTGATTAACCAACAAATAATATAATAAACAAACAAATAAAGTATCTTATAAAAAAGTTTAAGAATACACCATAATGGTGGTCAACTTAGTAAATAATATTTTTGTGCCAATTATATTTTCGGTTAAAACGATTCCAATAAAACAAAATTCCTATTAGAGCCCGCTATTGAACGTAATCCAATTAACGGATACTCGAGCACGTGAGCGATATAGATTAATAGCATTTTTATAAATGAAGAGAAAATTGCGGTTACTTAATTAAAACATGGTTTCTGGCTTTGGATATAAACAGTTAGCTAAAATTGTTAAAGCTATACACAAAGAATTTTTAGAGCATAGAGTAGGAATGTATTGCCTCGTATTAATCCGGACTCCTTTGTAGAATAGACCAACTGCCGTTCTGCCAGGCATGTCGTAAAAGGCGACCGATTGGCTATACGTGTCAACACCATCGTAACCATTAACCGCCCGGCCACTCGAACCGGCGGCGGCGTCGCAGCGTCGCATATATATATATATATATATATATATATATATATATATATATATATATATATATATATATATATATATATATATATATATATATATATATTATGTCATAAGATAGCAAGCAAGCAGATGGGTCTCCTGATGGAAAGAGTCAACCATCGCCTATAGACACCAAAGGTGTTAATGGTGCGTTGCTTGCGTTGGCGAGATCTAATGCCACATGCATAAGTTTACCGGCTCCCTTACCCTTCAAACTGGAACACGACAGTGACAAGCACTGACGCTATTGCGGCAGGAATAGGTAAGGCGGTGGGACCAACGCAGAACTCATCACTTAGTAGCCACGATGGTAGTGACTCGTATAGCCAATCGGTCTCTATATACAGATATAAATATTTATTTAGAGGGACTTATTTTCTTTAATTAAAAAACAAAGTTTTATTCAAAAACTCTTACAAAGTTAGCTACAGCCTACAAATGGGAAACGAATGGCTACGGGCTAAATTACACAAAATAAGGACCTAGATTTGTACATGATCTTTCAATAAAAATCAAATTGCTAACAAACATGATAAATGAAAGGGAAATATGACAAGAAAAGGACAATGGGACAAGATAAAGTAACTATTTTACTTGAGGCTCCATCAATTACTTATGTTGTTATACATTATCTGTACAATTACAAGTTAGTACTTGATTTAGATTTTTTTAGAAGAATTTTATGAAAGAAATTTGTTCTTTTTTACTTGCTTCAAATTCTAACGTAAATAATTCGACGGACAAATCAATATTTTTTATGTATTTAGCTAACTAGTTATATACTATCTGTTTTTATACGTTTTTTTTGTTTCATGTAAAGTAAAATCACAAAAAATACGTACAGAAGTCAATCTCACGCTAGGCGACCGCGCTGGGGTTATCAGTTTTGATTTATGGACAAAAAATGGTTTGGCACTCATATGTAGGGGTTTGATTTATTGTTGAGAATGAAACGCGCAGAACGAAAATGTAAATCAATAAAGATTAAAATGTTTTATACCTATTGCAAATTTTCTGCACAAAAAAGTTCACTGACGCGTATCCACTGTGGTGGCGTTCGCGCCACCGCGTGTATCATTCCGAGACATCGCGTCTGTGACAGATGTCTATGTGTGCGTTACTCGAGCGCCCTTTGTATGTAGATTAATTTCTATACCAATTTGTTTCATGGCTACAGTGTCATCACGCTACGTCCTTTGCGAAGGCATAGTAAATCCGAACGTGTATGTCTATAGACTTTCTACTTTACCACGATTCACCAGTTTGTCGGTTAGCGAGATGAATGATGATCCCTATCGCTGCATTTAATCGACTTGATAACGATTATCGTCTTTTTTAACGGTAGCCTAGGCCGACGGCTTTACGTGCGTGCCGAGGCACTGAGTGCTAACATACCACCCGCCTGATTGGAGTCAGGCGGGCGGTGTGTTAGCACTCAGCTGCTACTGAGGTCGACGTAATCGTGATCGATTACGTCGACCTCAGTAGCTATGATTATAGTAAAGAAGAATTTCGTCACGTCGAGTCTGTCGACACTAGCTCAGTGGTAAAGCATCCCGGCTTTAGGGAGACGGTCGCAGGTTCAATCCCTGCGAGTCAATATTTTTCTTTGTTGTTTTTAAAGTTTTTGCTACCGAGGTTTTGAATTTTCGAAAAAAACCTCCATAACAATTTTACCCGAGCCATAGATCGAATATTTTATGATCTGAGTCGAATAGGTTTTCCCCTAGACCACGAGACAGTCATAAGATGTATAAAACTAACAATTTATATTAACTTCTCAAAAAAGTAAAACCTTTAACAATGAAAATCTCGATTTGAACACCTTTCAACTTGGTTGTGGTTTGTTACAGGTGTTGTAAACCGAAACTCGCTCTACGTGCCAACTAGACTTTAGTTCGTAAATCGCAATATAAACTTTGAACTTTGGAATAATGGCTTCAGGGAGTTTACATTCCGTATGCATTACGTTTTCAACTAGATTTAGAAAGCCAGAGTTCCGAAATTTCTTTAGGTAGGAATGTGTTTCATTTACTAGCAATCTTCTGTTTTTATAAATCTTTATAAAGGAATAGGTCGAAAACGCGTACATACCACTCGTGACTACAGTCGTCACAATGTAACCTGGCCGAAACGTTTAGCTTTACAAGTAAATTCTATACCTATAGGTAGAGCACGCGGTAATTAAAAAGTTAGTTAAATACTATTATAAAGATAAAATAAGAAAATAGAAAAGTAATAACTTTTATACACGTACACTTGTAAAAATTTCTATAGACTATTTTTCAACGATTTCCCAGTCATTTTTACCGTTGGGAGGGATGCGCTGTGCTTCGCTCTCGGCTGCATGGGTACCACCATCTTGCTTGTTTCTCCCGTGAAATTACAGCTTTGCTGTGTTTCGGAGAGAAGGGCAAGACAGGCAATGTAATTACTGGCAACGAGACTTAACATTTAATGTCTCAGGATAGGCAACACATAAATGCGTTACCTGGGCTAGTTCCAGGTAAATATTCATTGGCAACGTCGACCACTTACCATCAGGTGGTACGTGTGCCAGTTTACCTACCCAACTAACAAAAAAAATAAGTAAGTATACTTACTTGTTTTTTTACACGGAAATGTTTGCTATTTTTAAATCATTTTGATTGGTTAACATTAAAAAAAAATATATTTATTTATTTATTAAAACTCTTTATTGCACAAAATGTACAACAGGCAACATAAAAATCACAACGATTGCCCCTCAATGCGACTTAATATCACTGGCAATGATTTTTCACCTTGAGTCATAAAAATACCGCAGCATTTCGTGTTCCGTAAGTTATTAAAATGAAGCAGGGACAAGTGATTTTTAGATCTGTGATAAATAATTTTTTTCATACTTTAACGCACTTAGTGTAAAGTATATTTTTAAAATACTTACTATGATATATTTTAAGTATTAAAATTTAGCGGGAAGCACGTGTAGCGCTACGCTCTCCGTAATCATTGACACTACACACTATACGCATACATGTACGATTCGTCGCTAATGACTTGCTGTCTACGTCGATGTAAGTCGATGACATTCCGAATATTTACGAACAGTGCGATTTTATAGTGTGATATTTAAAAATCCAAATGAAGAGACGTATCATATGTGATTTGTGATAATGCACATCATGTGATATCTCGCATGCTATTTATGAATGTTCAATGTTTAAACTAGTAACACTTTTTGTAACAAAGTTGTTGTATTTCATATAAAGACGTAGCTCGACTCAAAAACACAATTGCACACTAAATGGCATTATTTTTCCTTAATACGTGAAATCTAAGATTTAAATGCATTTCTTTTTATATAGGACGCATATATTTAATACGGAAAACAATTTTGTAACCCCATTTATTAAATATCTGAAAATTAAATTAAGTCTATATTTTAGGTATAACAACACAACAAAAATATTTTAATTCTAGCTGAGCCCGCGACTTCGTCCGTGTGGGAAAATTTCGAAAAAAGTAGCCTAAGTTACTCGCTATCACATCAGCTATCTTCCAGTAAAAATCCCGTCAAAATCGGCCCAGCCGTTCTAGAGATTAGCAGGAACAAACAGACAGACAGACAAAAATTGTAAAAAATGTTATTTTGGTATAAATACCGTGTATACATCCCTATACATGTAGTAAAAAGCGGTTATTTTAATATTACAAACAGACACTCCAATTTTATTTATTTGTATAGATATAGAATTTAATTGCCTACTGGCGTTTAAGGAAATCATATTTGTGCTAAAGGAACTTCTACAAATCGTATTCAAAATTAATTTTACGCAAATTGATTTGTGTAGATAAGATTTTCACATTGAAAATCATGTTATTTTAATGAATATTAGCATCTGTTATATGTTAATGCCCAAATGACCAACTGTAGACCAATTGCCGTTCTGCCAGGTAAGTCGTAAAACGTGACCAATTGTCTATGCGAGATGGTGGTATCTCGCGTTGCTATCTTATGGGGAGGTCTAATGCCATATGCATAAGTCTACCTTACCCTCTTAACCGGAACACGACAGTGATAAACATTGACGCTATTGCGGCAGGAACAGGTAAGGCAGTGGTACCAGACTCGGACAAGACAACGCAGACTCTACCGCCTTCTAATCAACGATGGTAGTGATTCGCATAGCCAATCGGTCGCCTCTTACGACCTGCTTTTCAAAATGACATTGACATGAATTGGCCTATTTTCCAAAGGCGCTCAGGACCAATACGACGAAAAGGAACGTTTGCTCATATGCGCGGCGACACGTTCCCTTCCCAATGCCTAGTTTGTTAGTATTCATGTGGTCTGTGGTGTTTACAGTCTTTTACTAATTAACCTGTATATTCTAGGTTTTAGCTAGAGTTTGTTTCTTACGGGAAACCTAAAAAAGGCAGATGTTCTTTTCTTTAAAAGTATTTACATTAAAAAAAATCCATACCTAATATTAATTCGAAAGTAACTCTGTATGTCTGTCTGTTCTTCACGCCTAAACCACTTAACCGATTTGGATGAAATTTGATACAAATATAGTTTGATACCCGAGAAACGACATAGAATAGTTTTTATCTCGGAAATCCCACGGGAACGGAAACTATTTAGGTAAAACCCCAGATCTTCCCCGTGTTGGTCCTGGGCTCCTTTGAAGAAAAGGCCAAGTGCCGTTCTACCAGGCAGGTCGTAAAAGGCGACCGATTGGCTATACGAGTTACTAACATCGTGGCTACTAGGTTGTAGAGTTCTGCATTGTCTCGCCCGGGTCTGGTACCACCGCCTTACCTATTCTTGCCGCAAGAGCGTCAGTGGTTGTCACTATCGTGTTCCGGTTTAAAGGATAAGGTAACCGGTAAACTTACGCATGTGGCATTCGACCCCGCCACAAGATAGCAACGCACGATTAACACCTTTGGTGTCTATAGGCGATGGTTGACTCTTTCCATCAGGAGACCCATCTGCTTGTTTGCTATCTCAGAATATAAAAAAAGACTTTAGTTTTATATTTTTTTTAGTCGGACGAAGTAATTGATATATTTAGTGTCTATAGGATGTAGCCATCTCGTTCTAATAGAAAAACCATCTGCTTGTTTGTTATTCTTTGATATAAAAAAAATGCCTTCATGTTACAATTCAAAAAAACGGGACAGACTCAAATAGATAAAAGAATTTACTGCGAGGAATTTACAAAACAGTGCGATTGTGTAATAGAAATAAAACACTCAAGAGATCTGTATTGGATCGTAATAAATTATGCAAGAACTGCGATACCAAACCGATTAGCTGAAAAGCTCCATCTATTATACATTTATCTTAGGCTTATTGAAAAATTGATGTAATTCGTATAAAATATTTTAGAATTTTTTCATAAAATTCAGCACAAATAAATAATTTTGTTTTAGAAATTGTTGTTGGTTCCATTTACTAGGTCTTGCCCTTTTTTAACTAGTATTTAGATAGTGTTTCGATGAAATAGACCGCTATGTGGGTGTGTCTGTGTATCTGTCATACCGTACGTCTTAAATCAATTCGGATGCGGTATTTTATTTGAAAGTTGTTTTTCCAGCGGTAGTTCTTAAACACAATTTATCAAAATCGGCTTATTCGTTTAAAGATCAATAGCTTTTTTGTATTCGATGAAAGAGATTAAGCAACCTCCATGTTTTACTTTATAACCGAAGCATATTATGGAGAAGGTTTGCGCTGTACTTGACTGTACTGATATCCCAATATAAAAAAATGCGAAAGTCACTTTGCATGATCTTTCACGATTAAACCACTAAACCGATTTTAAAAATTCTTTCAGCACTAGAAAGTAACATTATCAGCTTTAGCCAACATAGGCTTTTTTATTCCCTTTTTATTTGGAGATTCTGACGAAAACTACGATATTGTAACCCAAGGTATCAAAGATTTTCCTGTTAAAGTCATTATTTTGATGTGCGCTACCATTTTCTGTTTTATTAGAAAATCGAGTTAGGTACAATGGAAATCCCTTTGACACTTGATTTGAAGCTCATTTAGAGAGAAATTATATTTTTTTCCCGTTTTAATTATAGATTCTGAAGAAAATTATATTAAAGTAACCCAAAGCGTCAATAGCTTGCCTATTAAAGTCGTTATTTGATGTGCACTACCATTTTGTGTTTTGTTGGAAAATTTGGGTTAGGTACAATGGAGGTCCCTTTGACACTTGATTTGAAGCTCGTTTAGAGGTAAATTAATTAGAAATTCTGAAGAAAATTATAATAACCCAACCCAAGGCATAAAAATTTGCCTATTAAAGTCATTATTTTGACGTGCGCTACTATTTTGTGTTTTGTTAAAAAATGGGTTAGGTACAATCATAAAGTATTAGCTAAAGGTGGAGCTAATACTTGTATTAATCAATTGAAACAAATATTTACGGTATATCTCAGGCTATGAGGTCTCGCCATCTCTTTTTATGCAGCTGTGTTAGAGAGGGTAAGACTTCAGAAGATGACAGCAGTATTTAAAATTTAGTTTCAAGTAGGTATTAGAAGTGTTATCTCCAGATATAATACAGCTTCATGGGTACAATGGAGATCCCTTTGACACTTGATTAGAAGCTCTTTTAGAGAGACTAGAGCACTAATTAAACTTAGAACTTATAGCAACAAGACTTAGTCCAAACAAGATTGTCTTGTAAAAATCAGAAGAGAAAATCAGAGAGTTCCAGTCCCTACATCCAGGCTACATCATGAGCCAAGTTGGATGGTAGAATAGTTTTACATTGTCACTGAGCTTTTACAAATCTACCAAGTTTTGTACAAATGGATATCAGAAAGTCGGTAAAAAGTGGCTTGCAATATTTGGAAAACCTGTTATTTAAATACGAAAATTGTCAGTTAAATAGATGCTGATGATCTTCGAATGAGGATCTCAAAGTATCAGTTCAAGTTACCATGTAATTCCAATATCAATAAAGTAACAGAATACAAAATTTAGTATTGATAAACCCTTTACAAGTTACTTAATTCCTTTTATCAATTTGAAATGAGCTGGTGATCTTGAAACGGCTGAACTGATTCTATTGAATCATAGCTTGGAACCATCTTGTAAAACATGGCTTTCAATTAAAAAACTGCAATCAAATTGGACCATCCGCCAGGGCACTACGATGCCACGGACAGACACACAGATAAACAGATTCACACCTGAAACTTATAACATCCCACATAATAGTTTAGATAAATGTGTCCACATAAAAAAAACAAATACATGAATTCAGAACCACATCCCTTTTGTAAAATCCGTTGAATATAAGATTAAAATTTTCTTACAGCAAGGACTATTTAACTATTGTAGTTTGTTAGAGTATTTATTTGTATTTCTTAAACTAGACTGCGTTGTTCTAGTTATGAGTAGTCTAGTTGGATAAGATCATTAGCCATGGCTCGAATAATGGAAAAGTGCAGGGAAAAGATTAAAGAAAATAATACAGAAATTATCTGCCGCTAACGCAATCTTGAAATTCAACTCAAACTATTTAAGTGCATGTGTCTATTATCTATAGTTTCCACTATCATTTTGCACATTCTTCTTTAATATTGGTGTTATCCGAATTGTGCCAAGAGAAACTGTCATGTGTGCTTTAAGAAAATTATGAAAATTACGAAAGTTATGAAAAATTAAGAAAATTATGAAAATCTTTTATGGATTTCTTACTCTACCTTAAATGTTATTCTTATAAACAAAGATTGTTTGGTAGAAATCGCTCTTTGGCGATAAGATCGCCTTTGTGTACTACGATTCTTTAAATATTTTTTTTATTATCGATAGGGAAGCGCCTGACCACGATCTTGCCTGATGGTAAGCTAAGATGCGGCCTAAGATGGAACGCGCTTCCCTAGAAGGTACCTGTTCATCCTTCTCTTGAAGATCCTCAGATTGGTCAAAGAAATAAAAATTGTAAATAATAATAATAATTATAAATAAAAATAAATGGTTTGTACTAAGCATGTATTTTTTACCTGTAAGTTCATGCACCATAAAGAGTTATCATTCATATTTTCATTATTCAAGCTGAAGGAAGCAAGACAACACTGTCTGGATTGTGATGTATAGCACATAATCCTCTCAGCCGTCATCTTAACACCAAATTCCTTACATACATCGTTACAGATTCTGCGTGAAGATAAGTTGTTGGTTTTTATCCCCTTCCGCAATTAAAACATATTACTATTGTTACTCAGCCGTATATGTTTTAAATCCAATGTCATAACAAATGATATTTAATGTTTTAAATATTTAGAATATCTTTCAAACTGTGTACCACACATTAAAATTCATTTTATTAACACCAGCGTTAAAGGTATTCATATATTTTGATACATTACATCCGTTGTTTAGATTCTCGCTCACGTAAGGAAGTACGGTGCTAAAATGTAATTTGTTCACGACATGACTGAGCACTTCACGGAATGAGCCGAGAGCGTGGTCAATTACGTTAAGGTCCATATAATGCGATGATTCGGGGATATTTTTAGTTTACCCTTGATTTTGAAATTGCAAATGTAATCAACAGGATTCTTATAACGAGAAAATAAACAAACAGGTGATTCTCCTGATAGAAACAGACAAGCCTACCGACACTAAAAATACAAATAATATAGCGCGATAGTAATGTCATAAGCATAAGTTTTACGGCGAGCTTCCTGATGAAAAAAGACAATTATAGCCTATCGACACTAAAGATACAAATAATATAGTGCGATAGTAATGCCACAAGCATAAGTTTACCGACACTAAAGATACAAATAATATAGCGCGATAGTAATGCCATAAGCATAAGTTTTACGGCAAGCTTCCTGATGAAAAAAGAAAATTATAGCCTACCGACACTAAAGATACAAATAATATAGCGCGATAGTAATGCCATAAGCATAAGTTTTACGGCGAGCTTCCTGATGAAAAAAGAAAATTATAGCCTACCGACACTAAAGATACAAATAATATAGCGCGATAGTAATGCCACAAGCATAAGTTTACCGACACTAAATATACAAATAATATAGCGCGATAGTAATGCCACAAGCATAAGTTTTACGGCGAGCTTCCTGATGAAAAAAGACAATTATAGCCTACCGACACTAAAGATACAAATAATATAGCGCGATAGTAATGCCACAAGCATAAGTTTAACGGCGAGCGAAAAAAGACTATTATAGCCTACTGACACTAAAGATATAAATTATATGGCGCAATAGTGATGCCACAAGCATTAGTTCAACGGCTAGCTTCTTTATTATAAATTTTGATTTTTGCAGCATAAATATCTAAATCTTTTTAATGTTTACCTCCATAACGATCTTGAATTGCCGAGCTTAGCAAAGCATTTCAAAGACATCTCCGAAAGATACTTCGATCGTGCCATCTCGCATCCGAACCCACTGGTGGTAGCCGCGGCTGACTACATCCCAGACCCTAATCCCGATCCCAAACTACGTAGGCCCCGCCACGTTCTTACCGATCCCGATGACCCGATAACTCTGGCCAACGGTTTACACGATGACACTACACACCTACATTCGCGACACCGTCGCCGCCGGCGGCGACGAGGACCCCTGTTTCGCCCTTCGGCGAACCGAGCCCAAGGGCAAGGTTCGGCGGATGGACAAAACAATGCCACTAGCCCTCTCATCGCAAATCACGACCCCACCCTAAGCCGAGGTTCGGTCTCACAGGAGACACCCTTAGGGCGGAGGGCGTACAGCCCTACACCTTTAAATTCTGGCTGAGCACTCTGCTCGCCCACGCGACCGGTGAAGCTGTAACAGCCCTTAAGGCTAACAGCAATTGTGACATTCCGAAAAAAAAAAAAAAAAAATTCATTTTGCATTATGATTTCTTTACACCTGTAGATCTGAGTATGTGGTTTAATTTCAACTCGATACCTCAACGCATTCCTGAGTTAAAGGATCTTGAGTCTTGACAGACTAACGGACAGACAGTTGAACGGACAAAAAGTGATCCTATGAGGTATCCGCTTTTACTATTTGCTATACGGAACCCTACAAATATTGTTATCATAATAATATGATTTAAATTTTTGTATATTTACATACGTGATGGAAAAACTTTAGACCTCTAATTAATAAAATTGCACAAACGGTGGAATATGAAAGGCACAGTTAAAGTTTACATTGTGAAGTACTGCAGAAACCTTATATTTTTAAGTAAAATGCGTTAGAAATCATTGATATAAAAAACCCAAGACGCACAGTCTCGAACAAAATTGACACTCAAAAGTGTCCCTAATTTTATTTAAGTAGTTATAGATATGGCAAAAACATATGTTTTTGCATATCCAACCTTAAGCGAAAGATTTATAGTTGTTTTTACAGAGCAATGTACAAAATATATTCTACACTTTTTATCGTCGGCACTTGGTGAAACTCCATTTTAACACAATATTTGCTAGCATATAACACTTGTACTGTTTCACAATAAGACAATTATATTTAATTTCCGACCGGTTTCGGTTACACAAGCATCCTCAGGGTATTTACAATAATTATTAACTAACAACGAAATCTAAATGTCACAAATAACAAATTTGAAGGCAAATGTAAGGCAAAGGCAATGTACAAAAAGAAATAAAATTGAGTGTCGCGACTGACGCGATTCTATTTGAAATGAGAGCCAATTTTATAATGTGCGCTCATTTTTGGATGACGTTTTTGAGACATTGTTTATCTTGGGTTTTTATATCAATGTTAGAAATACATTAAATTAATAAAAATGAACATTACACATTCATATGCCATACATAATATTATACACACATGTATACTATTTTTCTTTCAGTTAAAATCAGTTGACAAACTTAAGAGATTTTATTGTTTAGTCTATGGTCAAATTTCGACCATAGGCGAAAATATATACAAAAGGTTTTAAAGATACATATTTTGACGGTTCTTAAAAATATAAACACAAATAGCTTACTTATATTTGCATGAACTTTAGTATTTAATTGAATATATCATATCCAGAAATAACACAGAAAATACACATTAAGTGGAATTGAATAAAGTCGTATAAATAAAACAATGAACATTATACTTTTTCTATTTCTATAACATCCGTTTCCTAAATCCATCAGTTCATACGCTTACATAAATACATTTAAATGATGGATTCCTTTCCTAACTAAATTTAGCAACTTGTTAAAGATACCTTGAAGATATTGCGTAAATCAAGTCTACACAGCGTTATATGCTTCATTTGAATTTATGTTGTTACTAGCTGTTGCCAGCGACTTCGTCCGCGCGGACTTCGTTTACTCCGCACTGCTCCTCCCCTGTAGGTGATAGCGTGATAATATGTAGCCTATATGTTGACCCGATCTGTTAGTAATATTCATGCAAAATTTGAAGTAAATCCATGCAGTACTTTTTAAGTTTACCCCGGACATACATACAGACAAACAGACAAAAATTCTAAAAACTATCTTCGATATCGATTGTAGATCACGCCCCAAGTATTATTTAAAAAAAATATTCAATGTACGGTTTTGACTTTCCTACGATTTTATTATATGTATAGATAATGTGATAAATCCGTCGCAGTCAATTTGTATTGTAACGGTAATTGAATAACGAAATGCGGCGCGATTTAATATTTTCTTATACTCTTGTATTGTAGCGTTGAAGATTGCTTGACGCTACAGTTTTTATATACCCCCAATTTTACAGTTTTTATATTTCTCCTCGTATTGGTCCTGGGCTCCTTTGAAGAATAGGCTAACTGCTGTTCCGCCAGGCAGGTCGTAAAAGCCGACCAATTGACTATACGAGTCACTACCATCGTGGCTACTAGGTGTCAGAATTCTGCATTGATTTATTCCATCAAGAGATCCATCTGCTTGTTTGCTATCGTATGACATAAAAAATCATAAAAATAAAACCATTATTAAACAGTTCTCAGGATCTCCGGTTAGAAAGAGAAACCAATACCTACAGGCACCAAAAATGTTACTGGTGCGGTGCTATCCGTGGGTGGGAGGAAACACGATAATGACAAGCATTGCCGCTATTGCGGCAGGAATACACAAGACGGTGGTACCATAACCACGATGGAAGTGGTACGATAGGTATAACCAATCGTCTACCTTTTACGAACTACTTACTTAGCAGAATGGTAGATAATCTATGATGACAAGAATTGCCTCTCAATGGATGTGAAGATATTTAATAATTTACTCAGTAATTTAAAAGACTCTCAGTAGTCTATTTCAAACCTAAAAGGTGAAGTTACAAAAACGCCCAAAAATTGGTAATAAAAATGCATGTTACAGGGTAGTCCATTTCAAACTTAAAACGTGAAATTACAGTAATCCCCCAAAAATTGGTCGTAAAATGTATTTTACAAGGTACTCTAAACCTAAAAAAATGAAATAGTAAACTTATTAATTTTTATATTTTGAAATAACCATGCTCGTCAGCTCTGGTCAAGTAATTGCGACTACCAATAATAATATAACACGACATTTATCTTAATATACATAAATTACATGTCACATTGTTTGTCCGTGATAGACTTAGAACTACTGAACTGATTTTAATAAAATTTTGTAGGTATCCACTATTAACCTCCCCCCCTCCTCTCAAGTACCCCACCAAAATATTCAATACAAGTAATTTGTACGGCAAAACGTTTGCCGGGTCAGCTAGTAATATATATTTATTTAAATAAATGATTAATTTAATTTTATAATTAATATAATTCACTAGGTGGTAGATTTGTGCATTGTCTCGTCCGGGTCTGGTACCATTGCCTTACATATTCTTGCCACAATAGCGTCAGTGTTTGTCATTGTCATGTTCCGGTTTGGATAGTAAGGTAGCCGGTTAACTTATGCATGTGGCATTTGACCTCGCCACAAGATAGCAACGCACTATTAACATTTTTCGCCGTGTTGGTCTCGGCCTCCTTTGTAGAATAGGCCAACTGCCGTTCTGCCAGGCAGGTCGTAACAGGCGACCGAATGGCTATCGAGTCACTACCATCGTGGCTACTAGGTGGTAGAATTCTGCATTGTCTCGCCCGGGTCAGGTACCACCGCCTTGCCTATTCCTGCCGCAATAGCGTCAGTGCTTGTCGCTGTCGTGTTCCGGTTTGGAGGGTAAGGTAGCCGGTAAACTTATGCATGTGGCATTAGACCTCGCCACAAGATAGCAACGCACCATTAACATCTTTGGTGTTTATAGGCGATGGTTGACTCTTTCCATCAGGAGACCCATCTGCTTGTTTGCTATCTTAAGATATAAAAAAAAAACATTTTTAGTGTCTATAGGCGATGGTTGACTTTTTCCATCAGGAGAGCCATTTGCTAGTTTGATGTCTTATGATAAAAAAAAATTCTTATCATTAATTAACGGAATACAATTCCGATTTAAAGACTGAGGTAAAGGGTTGCTTTATGCATGTGGCATTGCTATCCCGTAGCACGGATAACAATTTACTATTAACATCTTTGGTGTTTATCGGTGATAGTTTCTTTTTCCATTATAAGAGATGGAATGGATATTCGCTCTTGTATCTATTTTACAATATCTATACATATAATAAAATCGTAGGTAAGTCAAAACTGTACATTGAATATTTTTTTAAAAGAATACTTGGGGCGTAATCTACAATCGATATCGAAGCCAAAAATATAGTTTTTAGAATTTTTGTCTGTTTGTCTGTTTATCTGTTTGTCTGTATGTATGTATGTCCGGGGTAAACTCAAAAAGTACTGCATGGATTTACTTCAAATTTTGTATGAATATTACTAATAGGTCGGGTCAACATATAGGCTACATATTATCACCTACGGGGGAGGGGCAGCGCGGAGTAAACGAACTCCGCGCGGACGAAGTCGCTGGCAACAACTAGTCAAAAATAAAAACAAAAAAAATTGCTTGGATTATTTTTAATATTAATACATACACTTGTTTCCAAATTTTTCACAAAACCGAATCTCACGATATTACAAAACTATCCAAACTTTATATAAACTTCAGACTATCAGAAGCCAAAGTAATGCGAAGTTTTTCCGTGATTGGCTACAAACGATAAGTTTAAAGCCCCTGAGGCTTGCCTAGAGAGCTTAAGACTCAAAGAATCTTCAAAGAAGTAAGAAATGATAAACTTAATAGAATCTTACCATAAATGCGATTTTCTTTATAATCTGAAACAAAAATAACTATTATTTGTAAGGGTAGGTATATTTAAAATACACAAATATCATATCGTCGAATACAAATTAAATATTGTGTAGTAACTTAAACTCTATAAGTTGACTAGTAAAAAATTGAAAAAGAATGTTCATTACTCGATTCTGATACCGATTGTGTAAAAATAGGTACCTAAATAAAAAAAACCTAATATGTATGTATGGACTATGAACATCCGCGCATAAACACGGATTTCTGCTGTCTCCCATGCGGTGACCATACTACTTGATTTTTCTATTATATTTTTATTGGTTACATCAATTAATATTATCTTCTCCAATATCGCCTCTGTGGTCTCTAGTGGTCCAGCGTTGGCGTTGACCACATGAGGTCCCGGGTTCGATTCCCGAGTCGGGCACACAAAAAAAGTGTTTTTTTTTTTCAGTTTTCTGAGAAATACAAAGTTGCCCGGGATTGGAAAGTGCCCGGTTGGCGATAGGCTTGCCACCTATCACATTTGTGGGACCAAGTATCTTCGGCTAATCGTGGGTGCACTGCCTGCCTGTTGTACCTCTGCCTACCCCTTCGGGGATACGGGCGTGAAGGAGATACTATTCTCCAATATTTATAAACAGTTTACAAGTAAACCTGTGTAAAAAATTAATACATAAAATAAGAAAATATATTCTATACTTTCCATCGTCGGCACTTGGTGAAATTCCACAGTTATTAGACGCTTTTACTATTTATTCCACTTGTACATAAATTTCACTTTTACACATTTTTTTTTAAATATATTACTCGACCGGTTTCACTTTTTAAAGCATCTTCAGGATGTATATACTTAACGTTAAGTATATTACATCCTGGAGATGCTTTAAAAAGTGAAACCAGTCGAGTAATATATTAAAAAAAAAAGACGTGTGGCATTCGGAGACTGCCGCTGTAAAGCTATTGCATAGCATTTTTTATCAACTTATGCAATTACAATCATATATTTATTTTATTTATGCAGTATTTTTTTTTCTTAGTTTATTTATATTTAAAACACTTTGTACACAAATTATACGAGTACAAATATTCACTGTTGTACGTAGATGATAAATACCTATACACCTATATACTTTCTCACAAACAGCTGATTACGGTAGTTTTCCAATTCAACCTATGCCACCTAAAGGCGGGTTGCTGAACTAAAGAGACAAGCGTGATATTTCAAAAAGTCATTAAAAGTTCTGGTATTTATCGATAGATGAAAAAACTAAAAAGTATCACCGCTGTGCCGGTCGGAGTGGGGGGTGTTAGGTTTTTTTGTTACGGAATTTTTGGATTCGGTCTCCACGCTCAAGGCCCGAGATAGAAGCTATGCAATAGCTTAAAAATATTTAAAAAAAAGAATATATTAAAAAAAAGAATTTTATGTACAAGTGGAATAGTAAAAGTGTCTAAAATAAGAAAAGTCCAATAAGTTTTTCCCGCCATATTTTCTGAGTTTGCGGTCGTATTTTCGATTCGATATAAGTAAGCTTAAATAATTATTATAACTCGATAGCGTGTCAATGCAGCCATGGGGAGCAGGGCGCATTGCCTAGAAACTCGATCTACCTCTCGGATAAAACGCCTTTAAAACGCGCTTTCAAACTGTGTACGGGTCTGTAATAGTTGACTGTTATTTTAGGTCACTGTTAGGTGGGAGAGTGGTAAATTCTCGGACTTACCAGTCTATTGAACTGCTATTACTGTGTAGCACTACAATCAATTTGACTGACTGTAACAATGGAATAGTTTTAGCTGCAAAATTATTCCACCAGCGGCCATTCTTAAATCCTTGATCCGTGAAATCAAACAACATTGATTCAAAAGACATCTCATTATCACGAAAACCTTCCGATTCTGAGTTAACCAGCAACTTAACGTTTCGTGACATTAAAGCATTTACTGTATCTTTACGAACCGAAAACAAGATTCTTGACTAGAGAATCTTAACTACGTTTCTGGTTGTCATAAAATTAATGAAATATCGAGACCACTTGCCTTTTAAGGTTCCAAGCCCCCTTAATTGGTACATTTAACAGGATTGAAGAATAAACCCTATGGGTCATTCTACCATGCGTGGTTATGAGGTTTTTCAAAATTGTTAAAAAACATATCAGTTAAATTTTTTAAAGGCGAGTTTGGTGAAACCAATTCGAATGATATCAACCGCGTTTCGATCGATCAAGTTATCCTAAAGTTATAAAAACACTCACAAATACATACACATAAATACATAATAATACATAACTATATCATCGTCAAAATCGTCCAACAAAACTAAGATCTCAAAACGTGGAGTTCTGATGAAAATTCGACTTTAAGAAGTCGTGGCTTTAGTAACTTCCTTTAGTAAAAATTTAAAAAGGTTTCCTAAACAACACGGGAAGCAAATCTACGTTTTCTGCCCAATAAGATGAAGTTTATATTTTAATATAAAAGGAATCCGGACAAGTGCGATTTAGACTTGCATACCGAGGGTTACGAACAGATTTGTAGGTATATACAGGTATATGTAATTTTCATGATTCTGGGTAAACGGGAGGTATCCAATAGGTTACAATTACTTTATAAAAATGTAAAAAATATTTAGTTGTATATTACTTTTCAAAATAAATAATTAAATAAAGTAAATTTTAAAGAGGAACTAATACAATTTTTTACTCGATCTTAATAAACAGGTAGAAACTTAAATAGGGATGGAACGGAACGTTTCGTGTGCGAGTCCGACTCGAACTTGGCCGGTTTTTTTGTGATGTCAGTAAAAATTAAGGTTTCCGCTTTTTTCCTTAACATGTACTGTGAGACATATCTTCTTGTGAAATTTCATAATTCTAAGTGAATGGGGAGTACATTATAGTTTTTGATTCCGTTTTAAAATCGTTAAATATTTGATATAACTGGTCATATCTTTAGATTGCATTGATTTTCTCGTTTAATTTTTTCACAGCTGAGGAACCATAGACTTAAATATTTGATATTAATTTCAATTTGATACCTTTATGCAATCCTGTCTTGACAAACGGACAGACGGGCAACAAAGTGATCCTATAAGGTACGGAACCCTAAAAGTATCTTGTAACATAACTAGATTTAGATTTTTTTGAGACATTAATTCTAACCAATTCGCACAGGCTATTTTAGATGTCGTCCAAAAATATATCGTAAAGCAATCCAAGCGTAGTTCACATTCGAGACGATTTCCATCCCCTTAGTTCGTTAAGGACTTTTCTTTCTAAGTTCAACTAAGTCCATTAGTTCTGAGTGTTAAGTGGCTACAAGAGCCTCTCCAAATGAAGATATATGGGGTCTTTGATGCTCCTAATATATATTTTACATTATTTGTTACAGTATATAAAGCGGAAATACTTACTGTTCTTTTTTTGAGAGATTTATTTTATAAATTTTATCCTATTGTTATAATTGGCGCGTAGCAATAACATACTACTTGCTTCGTGATTAATAATTAATCACCATTAAACCAATTTTAAACAATTTAACCAATTAAACCAATTTCATTCTTTGTTCGTTAAATCATCATGTCATTCGTTAAATAATAAAATAAATTATTTATTTAACGAATAACATAGATACAATTTATATTTGAGACATAAAATTGGTCTCAACATATTATCCACGTGTTGATTCCGGCACCCCTTTCCTGAATAGTTGACCATACTAGTCTCTACCCTTGTGACAACTGAGATTTCTGCAACATCTCGCCCGAGCCTGGTACATACCACAGCCTTGCAGACACAGACTTTCAGCTGTACCGTCAATACTTGTCACTTTCATAATCCGGTTTAAAAGTCTGAGCCGATTTTAATGAAATTTAGATTTACAAAGCTAAAAATCTGTGGAAAAACATAGGCTACTTTTCCAAAAATTACCCCTCAGGGGCTGAAATAAAGGATGAAATTTTAATATGAAAAGCTATATCGGCGACATGTTGACCTATATTTTGCGGGCGGAACTACGTGTCAGATAGCCGAATTTAAATTTCAAAAATGATAATGGCGTGTTGCTGATCACGTAGCAAACCGTATTGGTATTCACGTGGTGTATGGAGTCTTTTCTGTGGTAGTGGCTGGTATACATTTTTTTTCTTTACACACACCTTGCACGCTATTTAACACACTGACACGGGACTTGGCGAGCCGAGGCCGACAGCATCACAACGAATAATACAGCATAGCATATTAAGGACGGGCTGCAGCGAGGCGGTGCGGACCGCAATATAGCGCAACGCTTTCACCTATTTGTTCAAAATGTTGTTTTTCTTTGATGATCATCATAACGTCGATCTTGCAAATTGTATAGCTCTTTGTAGCCGTGAACTAAAATGATTTATCGTTCGTATAATGGTATCATCGTATAATAATACTCAAATAACGGAAGAACACGTGCGTGCAAATCCGCTGGCCATAGCATACTGGAGATGGGGAGCTGGGGCGGGGCGCGTCGCATTCCGCGCGCGTCCCACCGTAGTATGCTATAGTTCACATAAAATACAAGAAAGCGATATAGGTTGGTAGCGTTAAGGCCAGCTGCAGCGTGCTCAATCTTTAGGTGTAGAATATACTAATAGTATATAATCATAAACTTAAAAAGATATATAATACAATATTCTTGTAAATATAACATTCATTCATTCACAAATATTAATTCAATCCAAGGTCGGGGTTGGGATAACCAATATTGAGGAACTGAGTTGCTATACGTAGCTTATAGGAAAAAAACGGCGCTGAATCCTCAAACAACAGATTTTAGACAATAAAATCCCGATCGACGCTTCCTAAGATTCAATAATGCGTTTATAAATCGAACAAATCTTTTAGACGTCGTCTTATCCTCTGAATTGTTGAAGGATTTTGTTTTCTTCTCTTCATCTTGCAATGATGTATATAGTAGTAACATGAGGGAATCGCTTAAAATATGTATAAGTCAAAGAACATAAGCGTTTTTGATGTTAGCTATCGTTTGCTTGTCTTTATTAGTGATAAATGTTAAATAAACTAGAATAATGTTCTACATTTTTTTAAATTGTTTAATTAAAATATACCGCTAGGAATAATCATATAAAAATATTGGGATTTTCATTTGATTGTCTTCTATCATCATATTTAAGTGTTACCATTGTACAAATATTTAATTATAATATACATTTATATGTTTAATAATGTTATAATACATATGTACAATAACTTTATTATTTAATTTTCATTACAGGTATTAAATATAAATTCTCTCTAAGACCGGGATATGATGACACAAAATATTAGATCCAGTACCAGTATTGCGGTTCTCCAGGGGTTTAATTACGTTATGACAAAAAGGAAAATAATGGTCATAGCGTTGGTACCGGCGGCCCAACCGCGTGGCCGTTAATCGAACGTTTCGGATAAATTACGAGTGTCGAACGATTTGTTTCACAAAAATTATTGTATTTTCCGGTAGTCGATAAAAAAGAAGAAGTATTAGCATAATGACATACTTTTCCGGTGTGGTTTACAACCCGCCATACCGACGCCAAGATATAAATTTAAAATATAACAATTTTACCATTTGTACCAGGCAAATTTTTGCACAACTAATCGTCATCGAGTGACTATTTACGAAAATCACCATGCCATACTTTTCTGATGGTTCCAAATGGCCACCATACCGCTGTAAAGAAGTATTATTTTTTGTGCAAAACGATTCGTACCAGTGTTGCATTTGGATTTTTGGAAAGGATTTGATAAAATGTGACTGTTATTATATTTGCTATACTTTTAGTAGGGGGATAAATTGCTGCTATACTTGAAAAATTTATTTCATCGTCACGTTTTAAAAATACGACTACAATACGTAAAATATTTTTTCAACCACGCTGTTGTTATTTTTTTTAGTTAATATATTCCGTAAAATTCTATATCAGCTCCTTAATTTCTCCGCATTTAATAAATATTTTTAAGCTTGGGGAATAGGTAGCTAAATAAAGTTTAAATTTCGGTAAGGTTAGCGTAAATATTTAGTTCTTTCCTTAGTAGTCTGTGTTTAGGTATTTATCTGTCATTGGGTGTCTTTAGTGCACTGCTAATCTCAGAAATCTAAGTTAGATTGACAGTTTTTTTTTTTAAGAAGATTTTGACACCACCACTTTATAGATACTTTCGCCGTGTTGACCCGGGCTTCTTTGAAAAATAGGCCAACTGTAGGCAAGTCGTAAAAGGCGGCCGATTGGTTAAAGGAGTCACTACAATCGTGACTACAAGTAGGTCAATGTTTGTAAACGACGTTTTCGGGTTTGGAGGGTAAGTAAATTACAGTAACATTTTCGCCGTATGGTGGACATTAACATCTTTGGTGTCTAAAGGCGATGGTTGTCTCTTTAAATTAAGAGAGACATGTACTTGCTTGCTTGCTATCTTATGATCTAAAAAAGAAAAAACTTAAAACTGCACATTTACTTCATATTGTATGAACAGAATCTCATACTTACGAGATGTAAAAAACGACCAAATAAACTTGTTGCATTGTTAAACAAAAAACTTTTACAATGTGAATAGGTACAAATGACTCAGGAAATAAAAAAACTGCTTTAATTAGCAAAAAAATAAAAGTTTTAGGTCAGCTCTGGTCGTCGTAAAACGAAAATACTTTGTTGGCTCGGAAAATGCGGACTTTGTAAAAGATAAGTTTGTTTGAAAGCATTGTAGTAAGACTCCAACGTATATTTTAGAACGAGTTCCGTATTGAATAATATTTTTTTTTATACTATAAGATAGCAAACAAGCAGATGGGTCTCCTGACGGAAAGAGTCAACCATCGCCTATAGACACCGAAGGTGTTAATGGTGCGTTACTATCTTGTGGCGAGGTCTAATGTCACATGCATAAGTTTACCGGCTACCTTGCCCTCCAAACCGGAGCACGACAGTGACAAGCACTGATGCTATTGCGGCAGGAATAGGTAAGGCGGTGTTACCAGACCCGGGCAAGACAATGCAGAACTCTACCACCTAGTAGCCACGATGGTAGTGACTCGTATAGACAATCGGTCGCCTTTTACGACCTGCCTGGCAGAACGGCAGTTGGCCTGTTCTTCAAAGGAACACGGAACCAACACGGGGAAAATATCACGGAATAATATAATTAAATATTAAAAAAAGTTTTTTTATAAGAGGTGGCTAAACTAGTACCTATAGAAGTTGACTGATACAAGATTGTATAAGTTCATCCGTACTAATATTATAAACGGGCAAGTGTTTGTTTGTTCGTGTTTCACGGAAATACGGAGCGACAAAATGACGTGATTTTTTAAATCGAGATAGTTGATGGGATGGAGAGTGACATAGGCTACTTTTGTCTCTTTCTAACGCCACACGTCCCTTAAATGAATTTAATGTGAGCGAAGCCGCGGGCGAAAGCTAGTTGTTTATAAACAAAAATTTACCACCGCAACACATTTAAGTCAAGGCGCGCGTCAGTCGCCCGCGCGGTGACCATAATTTTTGAATAGTATGTACTACACTAATTTCGTTGAGGTTCTCCTTTTATTATATTCTGATTGGTTACAAGCTATGCTTGTATCACGACTGAAGTATCACATTTATACGATTACCCACTTTTTGTAGATTTTTTACAGGATGGGTCCTTAACATTTGGCCCTTTTTAAGGAATTAGGGACCTGCTTCTTGAAAGGGGAACGTGGGACCCGTGCAATGTATTACGAGAGAGTTAAGACTACATTATAAACCCTTATACATACTTATTATATAATTCATTTTCAATTGTATATTCCTTTATTTAAAGTATTAGACAATTTATTTTAACTTTAGAAAGCAGTTTTCTCGTAAATGATAAATACTTACCTGTCTTTTATAATTACTTTAATAAAATGGACATTAAAAGCATTAGGGGCCTTTTGTTCATTCTAATTAGCGTTGGAACATGAAATATTAATTTTAATTATGATCCCATTCTGTTCATATTTTCGTAAGCTTCTAAACTGTAGGTTGTTTGCCTTTTGCTAAAATGATTTCTGATATGGAATTTGCAATTTACTCGGATTTTTATGGTTAACTGTGTGTTTAAGCTTACAATTTGTGTTAGTCGTTGTTCAACCGTAAAATATTGAAAATTTAATAAAATATGATAATATATTTTACAATGTTGTAAATTTTGTATGAAGTTAACACGGGATTTCAGCGGTTTCGACAACATTTGCTTCATTTGCAAAGATCAAAATATGATCTGATTATAAGTGATAAATGTCTGACCGCCCCATTGATCGAGTGGTTAGCGACCCTGACTACGCAATTGACGGGGCCGGGTTCGATCCCCGACGGGACAAGCATTTGTGTGATGAGCATAAATATTTGTATTTCCGGGTTTGGGTGTTTATTAAATATATTCTAGTATTTATATATGTATTTCTATGTATTAGTTTCGTTGACTAACACCCATAACACAAGCAATAATTTGCTTACTTTGGGGTTAGATCAGTAAGTGTAATTTGTCTCGTGAATATTTATATTTATATTTATTTATACACGGATAGCAACGCACCATTAGCATATCTCTATACGCGATGGTTACATTGTTTTGTCATAAACTTTGTTATAAAAAGTTCGAAACCATTTTTTTTATTTTTCTGGAAAACATATATAGCCGGGGACTAGATATTTGCCCGTATTTGTTTAAAGGAAGAAATGTTTAAGAAGATACGACGCGACATGAACTTACCTGAAATTAAGACCACTATGATGACGAGACTAGTTTCACTTTGGTTTGGTTAGGATTTAATTTTGCAGAGTCAGTTATTTAACTACTAGATCTTAACATAGCTGAGTTACCACAAACTTATTACAAGTAAAATATGAACACACGGTGCGTCGTGTTTGCGTTGCGTCGACGTTGCGTTGTCGCTGCATCGTTTTATGTAAAACTAGCTGTTGCCAGCGACTTCGGCCGCGCGGTGTTCGTTTACTCCGCACTGCCCCTCCCCCGTAGGTGATAGCGTGATAATATGTAGCCTATATGTTGACCCGACCTATTAGTAATATTCATACAAAATTTGAAGTAAATCCATGCAGTACTTTTTGAATTTACCCCGGACATACATACAGACAAACAGACAAAAATTCTAAAAACTATAATTTTAGCTTCGATATCGATTGTAGATTACGCCATAAGTATTCTTTTAAAAAATATTCAATGTACAGTTTTGACGTTTCTACGATTTTATTATATGTAAAGATATAGACAATAGTTTATTTTATATTGCTAGCCAGCTACCACATAGATGGCTCTCCTGATGGATTAAGGAACCATCGCCTTTATACACCAAAGATGTTAATGATGCGTCCGTGTGGAAGGACGGCAATACCACATGCTATTTATGCCACACTAGCCGACCCGTGCGCTAATTATATTTTTGTAATGCAATTACTTTCATTTAATAAAAAAGCTTTTGTAGTGATTCAAATATAAAAACTAGCTATACAGTGCCGTGGATATTTTTGTAGAACTAATAGAAGCCAATATTTTTGATGAAAATTGTGTTTATATATACCGAACCGTTGAGTTAACGCACGCTGGTAAATCATCACATCTTGGCCAATTTCCGCTGACTTGATATACATATGCCATTATTTTTCTCTGAACTTTTAATCAATTTCAATCGTTCAATCGTAATAAAATATAGCCTATAGCAAGCACTCCTGAATATTGTAGTTATCTGATTGTGAAAAAATTTTTATGATCGATTCAATATTTCCAAAGATTAACCCTTACAACAAACAATCAAAGTTACAAAATTTACCTCTTTATAATATAAAGTAGAGATAACGGCTATTTCATCTTCCAAACCGAAACAAGACTTGTCATTGTCGTGTTAGTAGACGTTATTGTGGCAGGAATAGGTAAGGCGGTGGTGGCTAGGGATGGGCCGAAATTTGTTTTGCATTCGGTTTAACTGAAATTCGGCAGCTTGAGCTGAACTTCGACATTCGGCCGAAATTTGGTTTAAATGCCGAACATTCGGCACTAGAAAAAATTCTTCCTCTTCTTCTTTATAATATTAGTGTAGATTTCAGTCAAAATAGTGCAAGTAGTTCACTTTTTTTTATATATCATAAGATAGTAAACAAGCAGATGGGTCTCCTGATGGAAAGAGTCAACCATCGCCTATAGACACCAAAGATGTTAATGATGCGTTGCTATCTTGTGGCAAGGTCTAATGCCACATGCATAAGTTTACTGGCTACCTTACCCTCCAAACCAGAACACGACAGTGACAAGCACTGACGCTATTGCGGCAGGAATAGATAAGGCGGTGGTATCAGACCCGGGTGAGACAATACAGAACTCTACCATTTAGTAGCCACGATGATAGTGACTCGATAGCCAATCGGTCGCCTTTTACGACCTGCCTGGCAGAACGGCAGTTGGCCTATTCTTCAAAGGAGGCCGGGACCAGCACGGCGTAAACTTGCACTATTTCGACTGAAATCTACACTAATATTATAAAGAGGAAAGATTTGTATTTTTATACATGTATCGAATACACTCAATTCAAAAATTACTGGACCGATTTGAAAAACTCATTCACCATTAGAAAGATATTGAATAATCCCCGAGTAGATAACATAAGCTATATTTTATTTCCAAAAAATTAGAGATCCCTACCTAAATTGAAACAATGTAACGCAAAGTATCAAAATTTTGCGGATGTCCAAATTTCGCGTGCCCTGCGAAAACTATTAACGATATAGTAACGTACACAAATCTCGTATCGTACCCGAGAAAACGCACCAAAATTAAACCGAAGTTCGATCGAAATTCGGCTGAATTTTTTATTTTCACCGAATGTTCGGCCGAAGTTAGAATTCGGTTCAAATCACATTCGGCCCATCTCTAGTGGTGGCACATTCCTGGATGAGATGTTGCGGAACTCTACCAACTTGTAGTCACAATGGTAGTGACACGCATTATACCCAATTGTTCGCCTTTTACGACCTATCTAGCAGAAAGGTAGTTGCTACAGCCTTTGATTTACGAACATGGAGAACTTTTAATTAAATTTTTTTATTAATACAAGGAGATTGGAGGGCTGATTGATGGAAGGATTTTCCCCCATGTTAGTCCGGACTCCTTTGAAGAATAGAATAACTGCTGTTCTCCTAGGCAGGTCGTAAAAAGCGACTGATTGACTGTGCGTGTCACTACCATCATGGCTACGAGGTGGTAGAGTTCTGCATTGTCTCGCCCGGATCTGGTACCACCGCCTTACCTATTCCTGCCACAATAGCGTCAGTGCTTGTCACTGTCGTGTTCCGGTTTGGAGGGTAAGGTAGCCGGTAAACTTATGCATGTGGAATTAAACCTCGCCACAAGATAGCAACGCACCGTTAACACCTTTGGTGTCTATAGGTGATGGGTGTCTCTTTCCATCAGGAGACCCATCTGCTTGTTTGCTATCTTATGATATAAAAAAACCGTCGTGACTACTAGATGGCAGGGATCCCCAATGTCTCGCCCGAGTATTTGGTGTTTCCGCCTTCCCTATTCCTAATGCAACATAAACAATGTTTCTCACTGTCGTGTCCCGGTTTGGAGAGTCCGTAGTCTTGCCATCCGCCACACGCATAGCAACAAACCATTTACATCTGTGGTGTCTATAGGCAATTGTTTTTCTTTCCATCAGAAAAGTCATCTGTTTGTTTGCCATTTAAAAAAGAGAACATTAGCTATCCCAGTATGGATTTAATAAATTAGAAATTATATAAATCGATACGTTATTATGTCAGACACTTTGTTGCGCCATTATGCGGTATGAACGCGGCTTAAAAATGATTATAGGTTATATCCAGGTCGAATCGATCACTGGACTCTCCGCGTCACAATTATGATTGATTAAACATGACGTTGCATTTCAATTCTTGTTAATTCACGATATGGTAAGTAAGGTTCAATGTTAAAGAAACTTTGAGAAGGATTTAAAACGGTAGAATTAGTGAGTTCTATCCCATGTTAAAAGACAGTACATATCGAAAGACTCAATAGTTATTACATATACATACATATCTTCACACCAGATTCCTTACGGGGTAGGCAGAAAGAACCGAGTGCCATACATCACGATCCTTGCAGGCTTGTCTCGCTTCCTCCACATTCATCACTCTCTTCATACATACACGCCGGTTGCGAAGACTCTTGACACCACCTTCGGACAGTACTCGATCAATCTGATCGTGGTATGTCAGTGTTGGTCTTCCCCAGTACCTACATCCTTCCACATTCGCATTGTATATCTGTTTTGTTAACCTATCATCTACCATTCTTTCTACATGTCCGAACCAATGGAACATGCCCTTTCTCATCTTTACACCAACATTTTCTTTCAAACCTAACCTCTCTCTCGTTTCGACATTACGAACCCGGACCGCGAGTGTCACACTACAAATTTTTTTAGCGACCTCATCTCAACCGCGTTGATTCTACTTTCATGCACTTTCTGACATACCCAGCTCTCACTTCCATACAATAGCGTTGGGATAAGCACATGATTATATATATATATATATATATATATATATATATATATATATATATATATATATATATATATATATATATATATATATATATATATATATATATATATATATATATATGCGTAGATATATTTCAGCGCAAAAGACTAAATAGCACTAAAAATAATCGGCAAAAGTATTTTAAGGACAACCTAGATGTAGAATTATATTTTTAAATCAACTTTATTTTTATAAAACACCTTCAAATTCCCAGAACCAGAAATCATTTTGATAAAAATAGGTCAATTTGTAAAATTTTGTATATTGTTTGAAAAGCTTTTTATCATTGGTATTTAAAACATTAGCCGGCCTTTTTACTTAGAGGTAAGATGTATTAAATTTTTAACCACAATAAAATTCATATGTGGAGTAATGACTCATTAAAATATTGGTTGTCTGTGAGAAACCATCCGGAGATAAAACGCCACCTCCAATATCTAAATTTATTGATTTTCAACCGAGGTAAGGAGGTAATTTCTATATTTCCTTGTATTTTATGTTTGTCACTTCAAAACTCGGTCTTTTATCAGCCGATGGAAAATTCTTTTTTCATAGGATATGTTTCATATGAGGATATGTTTATTATTTGCGTCATTATTCTAAGATTTGATCATATAAAGTAAGTAAAAAAAGGCTATACAAGTAGGTCGATGACGTTGTCAAGAATTTCTTTTTTTTTTGAAAAATATCATGAAGTATTAGGTATAGGTGGAGCTAGCACTCGTATTAATCACTTGAAACAAATACCTACGTTATGTTCCACTCTCTGAGTCTGAGGTCTCCCCATCTCTTATTGTATAGCTGTGTTAGAAAGAGAGGGTGAGACCTCAGAAGATTACAGCTGTATTTAAAGTTGTGTTTCAAGTAGGTATTAGGAGTGCTGCCTCCAGATATAAAACAGCTTCATGAAAAATATATTTTGCCTGTGACTGAATACGTGCTCTCTGTCAAACGTGTCGGCAAATTACCTGTCTTAATACCATTGGCGAATCGTGGTTTTATTTGTTTCCTCTCTGTTTACCAAGGAAGTTACATTCTACACGGAATGTTCACACGCGCTCCAAAATCGCCCCGAAGAGTACCACAACATGGGTGGAGTGTGCCTCTTTCTACTAAATAAAGCGCTAATCGCCATATATAAGTGCGGCCATGAGTAGTTTGCAAATTACTACTAAGTAATTCTACTAATTTGAGAAACAGCTTTTGCATTGCATATGTAATTACGTAATAATTAAAATAAGCAAATTTTAGAGCTCACTGTGTTAATTACAATACATTTTAAGCTAATGTATTTATCGACGTGTATGAATAAAAGGGATTTAACAATTACCGAATATATAAAAATCTACCATCAGACAGTTTTATTTACACTGGCAATTAGAAGAAAGAGACAGCATCCACTCTTGTCGTTGTCTTGCTCAGAACGTTTTTTCCCTCTGTTAAGTAAGAAACAAATGTCAACTTTATTGGGAACAAAATAAAGTACATTTTTATTTTTCAAACATTGGTTCGTAACAGGGATGTTAAGAATATTCGCATCCGCATCCGCAAATGCGGAATATTCGCATCAATTCAGACATCTACATTCAGACATCTGCATGCGAATTCACATCCGTATCAATCAATGCGGAGTTTTTACGGATGCAAATTCTAATTCAAATAGGTCGCTATATTGCTATTTATTAAATATAATTCACCGATTTTCGTGTTTAATTAGTAAACAAAGATTTCTATTATGTAACTCGGAGCTTAAAATTCTGTTATGTCATAAGTAAAACTAAAAACTTGTGTAGTTTTGTTTTAGAAATAGTATTAAATAAATAAAACATTAAGTTTAAACTGATTTCCAGTTATTTATACACTTAATATTTTAATTATTATCCCTTTAAAATCCGCATCCGCATCAAATCCGCATCCGCAGAAGTGAACTTTTAATATTCCGCATCCGCATCTGCATCCGCGGATGTCAAAATTCTTGCATCCGTAACAACCCTGGTTTGTAACAATTCCGGTTATCGTATATAAGTTCCTTGCTGTTTACCTCTTCGGTGATATAATTTTTTTTTTATTTTTTTTTCTTTTTATATCGTTAGATAACAAGCAAATGTCTCCCCCGATAAAAAGAGAAACCATCACCTATAGACTCCTTATATGTTAGTGGTGCGTCCTCGTGGCGGGATGGCGATGCAGCATGCATAAGTCTACCGACCACGTTACTCTCCAAATCTGAACATAACAATGACAAGCATTGACTCTATTCCTACAGAAATAGTCAAGGCGGTGGTACTGTATAACGGGGCAAGACGTTGCAAAACTCTACAAACTAGTAGCTATGATAGTAGTGATACGTATAGCTAATCGATCGCCTCTTACGAACTGCCTGGCAGAATGGTAGATGGTCTATTCTTCAAGAGGGGCCCGGACCAACACGGGGAATAGGTGGTATTTACTTTAGATTTAGAATGAACTAGCTGCAGCGTGCAGCCCGCTGCATTATAAGAGTTTTTGGCAAATCCCGCGGGATCACCTAATTTTTCCGGGATAAAAAGTAGCCTATGTGCTATTCCAGGTCATTATCTACCTGTGTGCTAAATTTCATCCAATCTCGTTTAGTACTTTTTGCCTGATTGAGTAACAAACATCCATCCATACATCCAAACTATCGCATTTATATTACTAGCTGACCCGCGCAGCTTCGCCCGCGAGTATATTAATACGCCGTCCAAATAGATTTAATAAAAATTTCATCCCCTATTTCAGGGGCTATATTCAGGGCCTATTTCAGAGCCCCCTCCAGGGGCTGATTTTTGAAAAAAGAATAGCCTATGTTCGACCCCGGATCTTCAACTATATCCACGCCAAATTTCATGAAAATCGGTCCAGCGGTTTAGCTATGAAAGCGTAACAGACAGACAGACAGACAGACTATTTCGCATTTATAATATTAGTATGGATTAATTTATTAAAATTAATTCATTAATATAGATAATATTATGATTAGGCAATTTAAGATATAAAGTTATTCAAATCTTTTAAGGATGCTTCGGTTATGAAGTGAAATGTGCGTTGTGTACATCAACTGGGTTTGTGCTATTGACGTGGGTGAAAGTGTGGTGGGCGTGTGGACTATTCATGCTGCTGCGGTTTAAACGCCAGGCTATTTTTACTAACACGTCAGGACTTTATCGCGGTTATCAAATCTTTGACTTTGTCGCCTCTGTGGTCTAGTGGTTCAGCGTTGGCGTTGACCACATGAGGTCCCGGGTTCGATTCCCGGGTCGGGCACATAAAAAAAGTGTTTTTTCAGTTTTCTGAGAAACACAAAGTCGCCCGGGATTGGAAAGTGCCCGGTAGGCGATAGGTTTGCCACCTATCATATTTGTGGGACCAAGTATCTTCGGCTAATCGTGGGTGCATTTGTTGTACCTCTGCATATCCCTTCGGGGATATGGGCGTGAAGATACTTTTTATACTATCAAATTTACCTTAGGGATCGGTTATCGCTATTTCCTAATAGTACTTTATATACTAAATAAAATGAACTAAACGATAACAGTTACAAACTTCACATATTCTATATTGAGTCACACACGTAAACTATTTTATAGTTTCATAGTTATTTTGCAGAAATCCATATCTCAATGAAAAAATCTTTTACATGTACCCTTGCGATGCCACTGAAAGGAAAAAAATAAAAAAGCGGTGTAAGAAATGAACAAACACACCATAAGCCTGAATAATAACAAAAACCCAGCGGCACAGTTATCAACCCTCGTTCACAACACTTTACACCACAATAACCACAGCAAGGATGTAAGTTTGCCACTGACGTTGTATAATTTACACAGACTAGTATATCGTGAGATGGCGCAGGGACGACTGACGTCTCATTATGCCATCACTTGCAAGGTCTGCGTCAGCGTAATCTATACCCGTGTCTTCTCAGGGTCTCCTTTAATTTCCAAACCTTTGTCAACTTTATTCTGTTCCTTACACTAATTAGTGAAAGAATTTTTAAAAACGGTCCAGTAATTTTTGAATTAATAAATTACAGGTACATTATAAGGAAGCGTGTTCCATATTAGGCCGCATCTTCGCTCATCATTAGGCAAGATCGTGGTCAAGAGCTTCCCTATTAAAATTTAAAAAAAAAAAAACAAGCAAATAAATCTTACCTCTTTATAATATTAGCGTAAAAATTAATTCCTTTTTTTAAATTTATAAAATACTAATAACAATACAGAAAACATATGAACAACATGTATATTTTATATTTTATATTTTAATAGTCATTATATCTGTCAACAATGTAATGGAATTAGATATTACTGCTCAACCTGAAATTTATTGTTACTATAAAATTCACACGGCGACATTTTCCAATAAACACGTTTTCAGGAACATGACAATAACTTTTAATGCCTGACACAGTTACTAACTATTTGAAAGTTTCTTTTATGACATTGAGTAGCAAACAAACAGCCGGCTTAATTGATTGTCGATGCGGGGCCCTTTTGAAGCACCGATTAATTGCCTTACTGATAGGTATCTTGTGAAAGTAGAATGGGTAAACGGCGAACGATTGGCTATGAGAAAATAGTTTTGCGTAGTCTCGCCAGGGTCCAATGCCATCGCCCTGCCTTTTCCTTCAGCAATTGCGTCAGTGCTTGTCACTGTCGTGTTCCGGTTTGAAGGGTACAGTAGCCGGTAAATTAATGCATGTGATATTAAGACTCCGCCACAAGGATAGCAAAGTACCTACTATTAACATCTTTGATGTCTATAGGCGATAGTTATCTCTTTCCATTAGGAGGAAGATAGCAAATCTTATGATATCTAAAAAAAGAGGCTTTTGGAGGTGAGTTTTTTCTTAAAAATTCAAATTCCGTCGATGGAAAGTATAACACACACTTACTAGGTAGTAATAGTAGTTTAGAAAGTAAAAGTAAATTCATCAAGACTGAAATATCCTTACCCCGCGGCTACATATATCGGCCTACGCCGAAGGTTCGCGCTAGCATAATGTTGTCACGAACTACATTGCGACAACTGCTTACGTCATAATGATGTTGCATTATCAATGGTGATCAATGTGCCGCTGTGGTCTTCTCTAATTTCAGACCTTGGATAATTTTGCCCCATTCCTTGCACTACCTTTCATTTCTGTTGCATCACAGCAATTCCAAAATAAAACTTCGCGGAAAATTTGCCAATTAAATACCACAGTTGCTTCTTTAAACAAAAACAAGTACTAACGCTAAGTATTGAAAAATTTTGACAGAAATAATAAGCAAGGGACCCTGATCGATATGGAGGCAAGAATAGGGAAGTGAGTAAGTGAGTAAAAATGAAAAAGTACTTGGACTCTATCACTTTGAAAATAAAGAAAGAATGATAAACAATAAAGTAACAAAACAGAGTACGAATGCAAACGTGGAACAGTCAAAATATCGAGGGAGATTGAGTCTAACATTTAGTATGCATGTTCATAATAAAGTGGAGTGTTAATCAAATAATTAAAAACGGTTACACTCACTTCTAACCGGTGTAGGTTCCAACTATTTTCGGACCTTAATGAAGTCCTTCATCAGGGTGAGTTCGCACGATTGCGTCTTGTCTCGAACTGTTTAATAATTTTAACTTGAGCGTTGTTCAAAGTGGATTAGGAGTTTTTAAAATTTATGTGTTTTTTCAAAGAAAGTTTGCCTGTGTTTTACGTGTTTAGAGCTGAAGACCGGTATTAATCAAAGTACTTTTCTCCTTGGTACTCTGATTTACGGGGTACCAAATCACTTGCAAAATGTAAACAGTCGTAAATTCTTATAATGATGATATACCTATTATCAGTGTCTTAGACAGAGCTATTAATGTCCACACTAAAATTTATAGTGATCATAAAATTAATCACGGGACATTCGCTGAAAGTGTCCAGTAGTGAGGTAAAAGATAATAAATATTAACTTTTGGCATACATATTCCATATTTATTGTTTTAAGGTCAGGTTTATTAATATCTAACATTATTTAAAGCCATAGTTAATCTGCAGAATTCACATTAAGATTTACCCGCCCCGTTTGTTGAGAGGTTAGCGACCCTTACTATGCAATCGACGGGGCTCGGGTTCGATCCTCGACGGGGACAAACATTTGTGTGATGAGCATAAATGTTTGTATTTCCGGGTTTGGGTGTGTATTAAATATATTCTAGTATTTATATATGTATTTCTATGTATTAGTATCGTTGACTAACACTCATAACACAAGCGAATAATTTGCTTACTTCTGCGTTAGATCAGAGTGCTAAGTGTGAGTTTTTCTTTTCGCATTTGATCGTGAGCGCGTTTCGAGTTTACTAGGAATTTGTATGTGATTTGTACAGCGCCACCTAGTGGTAAACTGGTTTCTCACGTTTACCACTCGGTGGCGCTGTACAAATCACATACAAATTCTTAGTAAAGTCCAAACGCGCTCACGATCGAATGCGAAAAGAAAAACTCACACTTAGCACTCAGTAAGTGTAATTTGTCCCGTGAATATTGTATTATTTATTTTATTATCATCTAAACATTTCTGACGCAACTGATGTGATATCACGTGCAAGTTTAGCGAATGGCAAATTAACATGTTATTTATTATAGTTATTTAGAGTTTAATGAACTACGTTTAAAAGAAGCTATGCTAAGTAGAAGTCCTGTTCCATTTCGTTAGGACTCACTGCAGCGCTGAAATAATATAAGTCGACCAACCAAAGTTAAAATTAAGCAGCACTGCATCGTATAATCTTCAGTAATATAAATGCGAAGGTTTGGATGTTTGGATGGATGATGTGTGTTACTCAATGACGCCTATATTACTGAACGGATTTGGATGGAATTTGGCACACAAGTAGACGATAATCTGGAATAACACATAGGCTGCTTTTGGTCCCGGAAAAATAAGTTGTTTCCGTGGATTTCAACAAAAATTTTTATAATACAATATACTCACAATCAAACATGTTGTAACTTCTGTGAATTTCATGGCGTTTATACGTTTCATTAAATGAGCTCTAACGAAGGTACAGTTTATGGACTGCACTTCAGTGGAACACGTGTGACTTGACGCATGCTTTATCTAGTACGTTCGTATATAGAAGACTTTTTTATTTACTTTTCACCTAGTGTAATCCTTACTGTTATGTAAGTTTTTAAAGCTTCAGAAAATATACTTAGTATCACATTTAGTAATTTTCTGTTACAATGTGTAAATTCTATTATTAACAACGCTCAAATTTTGAAACATTATTTTCACAAATAACGCGTTTTTAGATTAGAAATCGTCTTCACATATTTTTGAAATATGTTTATTATATTAGTTACATTTTAAAAAAGTAACAACTTTCTATACGCGAAGACAACGTTTTTGACGAAAAATTGATCAGCCGTAAGATTCCCTCTAGTTGGTCCAAACCCGCTTTGAAGAATAGATCATCAATATGAGTTACTACCATTGTGGCCACTGGGTGGTAAAGGTCTGTATTATCTTCCCCGAGTTTGGTACCACCGTCTTACTTCTTCCTACCGCTATAGCGTAAGTGCTTGTCAATGTCGTTTCCGGATTTGAAGGGTAAGGTAGCTCGTAAACTTATACTTGGGGCATTAAAACTTCGCAACAAGGATGGCAACGCATCACTAACATATTTTGTGTCTATAGGTGATGGTTGTCTCTTTCCATTAGAAGAGCCATCTGTTTTTTGGTACCTTATGTTATAAACAAAGATTATTGTAAGTGTCACATTTTTTAAAGAGTAACACCTAATTGTTCAGTTCAGTCGCCTCTGTAGTTTAATAATCCGGTGTAGGTGTTAGCCACATGCGAACCCGGATACGATTCCTAGGTCAGGCAAATCAAAAATGTATTTTTTTTTCAGTTTTCTGATAAAAATAACTTTGCCTGGAATTGGATTATTACCTGGTTGGCGATAGGCTTGCCACCTAGCACATTGTGGAACTATTTATGATTGGGTAATCGTAGGTGCACTGGTTGTACCTCTGCCTACCTCCTGTTGGCTGTGCTTTACAAAACATACATTACACGTTCATAGGCAACCACAGATTATCAATTGTTGGCAATATAAAGCTACAATATCATTCTCTTTTTATAATAATATATAATATAATAATTTATTATTAAAATTACTCTTATATCGAGGGAAATGCAAAGAACTATACATTGTTTAACCTTTGTTTAATTAAATATTACCTGTACCATTAAATATGTTAAGTATTTGATTAGGTTAATTATTGGGTAAGTAATTGACTAGTACAAAACTTTATAAAAGTGTAACGGATATTTGTTCGTGTCATTTTGAATTTGTGGAAGCTAGAAGTAAAAAGTAGTGTTAGTTAAGCGTAATAAATATTGTATACTGAATATAAAAAAATGATGTGGTGTCGCGGGACACCAGGTAGGAACGAACTTCCTTCGGCTAAACGACACTACTCGCTTGTGTACGCGACTGTCGCGCCTGCGCACGTCTCATTTAACGCTTTTATTCCACGCATTTTTCTTACGGTTTTACTATCACATTTTTTTCAGTTCGGTCGCGCAGCAAAATCCCTATCCCCTCCAAGCCTGCCGTAAGGAACTTCGTTCCAATAATATATATAATATAATAGTGGATCCTACGAATACATTCTTTTGGAAATAATTGTGGGACAATCTCTATTTTTACTTGGAGTTGTGTATGCTCCTCCACTGACTGACTACTTCGAACATTTCGAAAAGCTTTTAGAATCATATACACCCCAATATGACCATTGTGTTGTGATGGGTGACTTTAATACTTGCCTTTTAAAAGACAATAAGCGAGCTCGTACTCTTATGCAGTTAACAACATCGTGTAACTTACAGATACTGCCACTCAATGCGACTTATCACACTAATGACTGCCACTCTTTATTAGATGTCATAATTACATCTAAAAGTGATCGTATTTGCCACAGTGGACAGCTTGCAGCACCTGGTTTTTCACACCATGACCTGATATTTTCATCTTATAAATTAAGAACTCAAAAAAGTAAATGTAAAATATTTATGCAGCGTAACTTTAATAAAATAGATGAATCAAAACTACTTTCAGATGCCGCAAAAATAGATTGGTCCCAACTTGATTTACGGAATAGTGTAGACGATAAAGTTGCGTGTTTTACTAATCTCATAATGGAGCTATACGACAAACATGCTCCTCTGCAACCTGTTCGAATGAAACATCCCCCTGCACCTTGGATGAATGACCATATTCGCAATTTGATGGCTCGTCGGGACCGTTTGAAGCGTAAATTCAATAAGCATCGCTCTCCAGAGCTTTGGGATGCCTTCAAATTAGCAAGAAATCGCTGTAATCAAATGGTAAGAAATGCTTAACGCTGCCACATTCTTTCGAATATTGAATACTCCTCTCCCACAAATATGTGGAAATTTCTTCGTTCTCTGGGTATTGGGAAGTTGCAGACTGAATTGCCTTGCCATTTAAATATTAATATTCTAAATACACAGTTTTCTATTCCATCTCACAAAATTGATCCATACCTTAAACAAAATACGCTCCGTGATATAAAGCTGTCTGGTGTTAAACATAGTACGCCTTTCACATTTGAACCAGTTCCTGAAAGCCTTGTTAGCAAGATTATACTCAACACATACACCAAATCTGTTGGTTACGACGGATTAGGCAGAATCATGATTCTACCAATACTTGACGTGATTTTACCCCACATCACTGATATCATTAACTTGTCATTATCTTCTGGTGAATTTCCGATCTCATGGAGTAAGGCTTTTATAACCCCAATACCCAAGAAAAATAATCCCACAGATCCTTCCCATTTTAGACCTATATCTATTTTACCTTACCTCTCAAAAATTTTAGAACGCATTGTTTACATTCAATTTTCTGATTTTCTTTCAACACATGGCCTGCTAAATAATTTTCAGTCAGGCTTTCGCCCATGTCATAGTACGACAACGGCTCTCATAAAAATCACTGATGATATACGGTGGGCCATGGATGAAAGAAAGATCACGCTTCTTACTCTTCTTGATTTCAGCAATGCGTTCAATTGTGTGGACCATGATATTTTAATTGCTATTCTTCGTTCCTTAAATTTATGTCAATCGGCAACGGCCTGGTTCACGTCGTATCTTAGTGGGCGTCAACAACAAACGCGGACTCATGAAATGCAGTCGGACTGGTGTGATGTTGTTAGCGGTGTTCCGCAAGGCGGTGTGTTATCCCCCTTACTTTTTTCGGTTTTTATAAATGCAGTCACTTCTCATATACAGCATTGTTCCTACCATTTGTATGCAGACGATTTGCAGCTTTATCTGTCGTTTAAGCCGAATGACCTAGATAAAGGCATCGCAAATATGAACGCTGATTTAGATGCAGTTTGCACTTGGGCAAAAAACTATGGACTTATGTTGAATCCCGATAAGACGCAGGTAATGTTAATTGGGCGTGATAGATATCTGGCACAATTTGATTTGGAGACACTCTCCCCTGTGACGCTCAACAGTAAAAGTCTCTCCTACCGTACGTCCGTAAAAAACTTAGGTATTTATATGACCAACAGCTTATCGTGGTCGCTTCAAGTAAGTGAACTTAGTCGTAAACTTTTTGCATCTATGCATGCACTAAAACGTCTACAAAACTTTCTACCTTTAAAAACTAAAATTACACTAGTTAATGCACTGTTGTTGCCTATCCTTGATTACGCAGATATTTGTTACACTGATATAACCGATGAATTGTTAAATAAACTTGATCGGCTGCTTAATTTATGCATACGATATATTTTCGGACTGCGTAAATATGACCATGTCACTCATTTTCGGTCGGAATTGAAGTGGCTGAATATTCGTTTTCGGCGTGACATTCACGTTTTATCATGTTTATTTAACATTCTGAAGAATCCATCATTTCCAGTATATCTAAAAGAACGTTTTGCATACATTTCAAATCAGGGTAGGCTTCAGCGGTCATTTCACTCAAGTACGCTGATGTATCCGGACCACAATACGGCAACATATTTTAATTCCTTCACTGTTACTGCGATAAGATTATGGAATGATCTTCCCTCTAAGATGCGTGAATCATCAACACTATCAATTTTTAAAACTGCGGTATATGATCACTTATTAAAACGTCAGAATTCTTAATTATTGTATATGTGTGTATTTTATATTATATTTATGTAATTAAATATTATGAAAATGTATCTATAATTTACTATTGAGTATTGATGTATGTATATTTCTCTATGTAAGTAGTCAACCTATATTTATTTATAGTGTTAATTGTTTGTATTATTTATACTGAGGTTCTTAAAATGTTTATAGGACTCTTGTAGAATATTCTTAATAATAGGTTAGTTATGATAAATTAGTATCTAGTATTAAGTTTTATTAATAGCTCATAATTAATTTATTATGCACTACCCAAGTTTTTTCTCTCAGCATTACGGAAGGCAAACTGTGAGAAAATGCTTAATAGCATTAAGTTACGCCTTTGTACCATTATGTGCAATAAAGTGTTTAAATAATAAATAAATATAATATATTATTATCATTTTAACCAGTTGCTGTTTAATTTTTAATAAAATCTTTCATTTAACGAAGAGCAGACAATACTCCTCAGGAATATAAGCGTGAAGATATTTATTTACTTACGAAAATAACATTTTTGGCGAGAAGTTAATCAGCCGTAGTATGCATATGTATATGTTCTAACATATATCGATATAGGCGAGAAATTAATCGATATCGACAAGTTTCCTTAAGCGCTAGACACATACTTAGACACAGACAAAATATAGAAAACACATCGAGTAAAATAAATTACATACATATGCAGTATGCGGGACGGTACTAACTTTAGCAACATGTTAACTTTAAAACCAATTCCAATGAAAGTCCGGTGCTGTATGGTTGTTTGCAAGCAATCCAATGTTTGGAGTTTGGCCAAAAAGTATACAGATTTATGACAGATGTTTTATTTAATTGTTATTTAAGCGAAATGCTTTTAACATTTTTTTGCAAATGGGGTAGGCGGGAATTAATTTTAATAGTATGGTCCATTACGACCGTTAAACAAGGACTTATGTAGATGTAGATAAATCTATACATATAATAAAACTGTGAGAGGTTCTGTACTTTGAAGATATATTAAAATTTTTTTTTGGAAAGTACTCTTTAATCGTCACTGAAGCGAAAACTGTAAATTTTTAATTTTTTGTCTGTCTGTCTGTATCAAGACCGCGCATCACGCTGAATCTACTGAATGGATTCAAATGAAATGTAGCATAATTAAAATATATCATACTTCGAAGCAGGTTATAGGATAATTTTTATCCCAAAGTTCAGTCCAGTTCCCGTGGGATAGGGCGTGAAAGTCAAAACGTATATTTAGCTTTAATTCAGTAACCTGAAGTCCGAAACTCTTTATTATTTTTTTCGAAATTATTATCTCTTATTTTTTGTTCGAAAGAAGGTATTATAAAAATTATCTCCTAAAAATTTCATGAACATCAATTTTTTAATTCAGAATATAAAACTTACAGATATTACAAGTTTTAAAGGGTTCCGGGTGAAAAATCCAGTTAAACGTGATACTTGGAATGTATAGAAATCTTTGAACGTACGGCTCATTATATGTTAGCGATGCATTTTATAGTGTTTATTTTTAATGATTTTGACCGGGGATTGTTAGTTCTAGATTGTTTTTAATTTTTTTTAAAAAAAGGTTATGACTGCAATTTTCCTAGCTTAAAATAATAAAATGTGTACAACCTAAGCTCTTACCTCTTAGGAGGCTGAGAATATTTTATTTAGAAGAAAATAAAGCAGGTAATTTTTCAGTTTTTAGGATTCCATACCCAAAGGGTAAAACGGGACGCTATATTTTAATATATAAAGTATTTAATACAATAGTAGAAAATAATTAAATTTACTTTCCATTCAATAAATTGGATACTTTCCATCTGCTACTTTCAATCTTAAGACAGATGACGTTTAAATGACAGTGACAAGTACAAAGTTTAGATGGATGGATGATTAAGATTTTGTTAAATTACTTCATGTCATAAACAAGCGTTATATCACATCTTTATATATTAAAATCCGTTTTCAGAGTTCCAAAGTAAACTAGGAACCATTATAGTTTCGCTATGTTCGTCCGTCTGTCCGTCCGCAGTCTAGCTCAGATATCCTTAGTACTAAAAAGCTAATTTAATAAGAATATACATATTAGTCACGGTAATATAGTAGTTACATAAAATCTAGAAAAATATTTTTTAGGGTAGCTTTCTACAGTGGGGATGTTAATTTTTTCTCTTGTATCCCATTGTGTGGGGTATCGTTGGATAGGTTTTAAAAAATGTTGTAGGTATCTGAAAATAATTATTCGATAAAGAGATTCGTTTGTGAAATATTAACCTTTAAAGTACTAATTTTTGTGGCCTAATAGGCTTTAAAGGTTTTGGAGTAATAGTTGATTAAACTATAAAATGTACTTGAAGTTTTCACAGGTGGTGAACGTGTGCTGCAGATATATCCACCATTGCCGTTAAATAGGTTAAATGTTCATAGTATGAAACAATAAAAGCTCTCTTCTTAGTCCGCATTATTGTGATGGACAACTTCGGAACCCTACATTGCGCATAGCCCGATACGTAATTTACTAATTTATTTGAAATAAATATATTGTCTTTCTCATGGAAATATGCATCTCCTGCATATAGATACCAAAGATGATACAGGTGTGCCGTCATACGCTTAGAATACGTCTTAGAATAATAGATATAACGTTAGGAATGTAAAACGTACTGGCTACCTTATCTAGTATCTATCATATTGTTTAGAGTATCATAAGAAGAAAAAATATACTGCCTTTTTCAGGTCACTCGTAGGAACAGAGGCCTAGAATCTATGTGTTGATTGGTAATATATTGTACATACTGAAGCAGGATGTGTAGTGCTCGATTCTAAAATTTAATTAACAAAATAAGTACTTATATTTTTTTTATAAAAATTTTCAATATGGACACCCGCGCATTTATATCATAGTTTATTATTTATAGACAGCTATTTGCCGCTGCCACACGTGTAAGTATTGCGCGCGACTGTCACCTGTAATATGCAATTTTTCGAATATTACAACACTATTTCCCTCGTGTTGGTCCCGGGCTCCTTTGTAGGACAGGTCAACTGCCGTTCTGCCAGGTAAGTCGTAAAAGGCGACTGATTGGCTACGCGAGTCACTACCATCGTGACTACTAGGTGGTAGAGATATATATTGTTTCGCCCGGGTTTGGTACCACCGCATACCAATTTCTATCGCAATAGCGTCAGTGCTTGTCACTATTGTGTTCCGGTTTGCAGGGTAAGGTAGCCGGTAAACTTATGCATGTGGCATTAGACCTCGCCACAAGATAGCAACGCGCCATTAACACCTTTGGTGTCTATAGGCGATGGTTGACTCTTTCCATCAGGAGACCCATGTGCTTGTTTGCTATCTTATGATATTTAAAAAAACTAGTTTCGTTGAGGTTTACTATAAAGTAAGGTTTATTCTGTTTTTATTAGGTATATTTTTTCGGTTACATATAACCATTAACTATCGTATCTTATAATACGTACCAATCAACATATTGTATAAACACAATATTATTTCTTATAGTTTGATTCGGTAAAATCCGGAATTGGTAACACTGAACCACTAAAACAGTCTGTAGTTAGAATAAATAATTTTGTTAGACCGCCAACCCAAATTATTACCATTGTGGCTTATCTATTAACTTTGTCATTTAATAATTCTCTCTTTATAATTGATATTGTAATTAAACAAGATGTATTTTTAAATACGTATAATGTGAAGACAAGATTTAGTGATTTTAATAATGGTTAATACGATAAAACAATCCAAGTTTAATCAATCCGCAAGGTTACAGACTTTATTTTAAAAACAAGATCACATTCGCTATAGCTATCGGTTTGAACCTACTTATTTAGGTACGTGTGTGTGCATCAGGGCATAGCGTATTAAAACACCACCATTGAATTTTGAGGCATTTCTGAGATTTTCTCTCCAAATCATTCCAATAAACATATTTTACCTGATTTAAAAATATCTAAGAACTCGTAATTCTGGCCTAATTTTAACTATTATAGAGGGACTTAGGAAAAGTGACAACAGAAAAAAGTTAAAGAAATTAGAAAATAATTAAATGTATGGAATTGACATAAACCGCGCTAAATGACGCGGTCAATAGTCATCGGTATCCTTTATCTGGCCGCATATACGTACGGTTTTCTGGTCAGGATTCCTGATTCGGAATTCAGATTCCGAAACCTAATGCACAACGTAGGCTAGTCACATATATACGGTCTTCAGTTCAGGATTCCTGATCCAGAATTCAAATTCGGAGGCCTATAGATAGTCGTGCATTCAGGCTTTCGAATCTGAATTCCAGATCATGTATCTTGACCAGGAAACCGCACAAATGCCGCAAGCCTTATTGTCAGAGAATATGACCAATTTAGATATCGTTTCACTACAAAGCGATATTACATTGCCCCATGGACCATCATTTAAGGTCATACATATTTCTCGTGAATGATTTGATAGGTAGCAATTCGTCACTCTAATCAAAAGCAATTAATCTATCCATTTATTTTCATCTTTAAAATATTGCCAAGGTTGTAAATTACACAGTGATACTGTAAGCTTTGTTGTCATTCTCAATTGTATTTTTAAAGTAGATTGTGCAGCCAAGTGCCAGGAACACGTATTTGAAGAAAAAGATTTATTAGCTTATATACTAAATAACGTAAATTAATTTTATAAATATATAAAAGGCGAATGTGTTTAAGCATTTCCATTATTTAATCGTATTTGCCCTTTTTCTAGGCAATTCATCTAAACAAACTAAAGTGAATCTAGAATATAATCTACAGATTAAACAACAACAATTCTAAGGCTAGACCCAAATTCAAACACTAGATTTTATTAATTGGCAGTGCTAAAATGCTATTACATTTGTAATAGATAAAATGAATTCCAATAACTGCAGTCGATATTAACTACAACACTAAATCAAACAATAATGACTACAGTAGGTACTAAACTAAACAATAATGACTATAGTTCTAAATCAAACAATAATGGCTACAGTACTAAATCGGTTTCCAATCCAATATCTATTTTCAATTGTATAAAACCTTAAAAACAGCAAAGAAAAACATCGACACGCGGGATTTGAACCTGCGACCATTTCCCTAAAGCCGGGACGCTCTTCCGCTGAGCTAGTGTCGACAGGCTCGAGGCGGCGAAATTCTTCTTTGCTATATGATCGATTACGTCGATTGTACTGATCGCTAGCTATACATACGTATAACTAGTTAAATGAGTTCATCGTTACAGATGAAATTCACATTTATAATTTTGATCAGTACCTTCGTATTTCTAATTATTTTTGTGTTATAGCACTCACCCCGTGCTTTTCTTTGCTGTTTTCAAGGTTTTTCCAGATTCCCAAGCACGGGGTGAGTGCTATAACACAAAAATAATTCAATTGTATAAATCGCACAAAACGTCAAAGTTATTAGTTAACTACGTGTTGGTCAACTTTACAATGTTTATTTAGAAAACTAAAATGCATTTTTGAAATATATGATAAAATTTGAATACTAATTTACATTGATAAGCATAGATAATGATAATAATAATAAATATCACTGAATAAATTACACGAATCTATCTAACCCCAAAGTAAACTAATTGTTTGCTTGTGTTATGAGTGCTAGTCGACGATACCAATACATATGTAAATACTGTAATATCTATATATTAATATTCGAAGGAAAAAGTTTGGACCCCTTTATAAGACAATCGCGCGAACGGTGGAGTGTGAAATTTGGCACAGTTAAAGTTTAAATTGCGGGGACTGCAGAAAACTTTTAAATAAAATCCATTAGAAAAACATTAACTTAATATAAATATAATTTATACTTTCCATCGTCGGCACTTGGTGAAACTCCGTCATAATTATTGTTTTAAATTTTGCACTTGTACTGTTTCACAATTCACTTTAAAATTTAAAACAATAATTAATATAAATAAACATTACAAACACTACGTTCATGTGACATATACGATAATATACACATGTGAATACTATTTTCTTTACGACTACAGTCAGTTATCAAACGTAAAAGAGATTTTATTGTTTAGTTTATGGTCGAAATTCAGGCACAGGTGATAGCCAGTATATAATAAACACGCAAACCTAGAAATGCAAACATCTTTGCTCATCACACAAACGTTTGCCCCATTGATTCGTAGCTAGGTTCGCTAAACACACGACGAACGAGGCCGTCGAAGAGATAGAAAGATGTAACGATATTGCATTCATAACACGTGATCCCAATAACTGCAGTCAATACAAACTTCAGTAGGGCTACTCTTGAAAACCGATTTCAATTTTAAATGGATATTTAATGAATTTTAAAGTATTTCGTACTCTGGACAACTATATTCAATTATTGGGTTCGGCGACAGCGCCACACGGATTTCGAATTTTTTTTGGAACTACTCATTATTGCTTTTATTCGTTATTTTGTTTAAAACAGTACTTAAAATTTTCACATACAACACTAGCTTGACGTGTAATGATGACATCTATTTCCAATAATTATGTCGTTACTATACTGAATCAATGTGGGCGATATTGGTTTCAAGAGTACCGTTTTTTAACGATATTCGAAATTTATTGTTTTTGTATATATTGGTTTAAGATTTATATTATTTTCAAGAGTAGGCCTACAGTTCTAAATTAAATAACAGTGATTACAGTACTAAATCCAGACCAATATCTAGTATTTTCAATTGTATGAATCACACAAATAGGTAACCAATAGCAACTGTATAACGTATATAAAAACTACAATTTATTTATAAAGTAATAAAAAATACTAATTTTCATAGACAAGCAAAGATAAAATGACATTACATTCATCTATATCTATACAAATAAATAAAATTGGAGTGTCTGTTTGCAACATTAAAATAACCGCTTCTTACTAAAAAAAGCATATGGAAGTAAACAAGGTACACATACCAAAATAACATTTTTTACCATTTTTATCTGTCTGTCTGACTGTCTGTCCGTCTGTCTGTCTGTCTGTTTGTTCCTGGTAATCTCCGAAACGGCTGGACCGATTTTGACGGGACTTTCACAGGCAGATACCTGATGTAATAAGAAGTAACTTGACTACTTTTAATTAAAAAAAAAAAACTCCATGCGGACGAAGTCGCAGGCACAGCTAGTTAATATTATAAATGCGAAAGTTTGGTTGTTTGGATGTTTGGATGGATAGATGTTTGTTACTCAATCACGCAGAAATTACCGAACGGATTTGAATGAAATTTGGTCAGGTGGTACCAGTTTGGTAGATGGTGACCTGGAATAGCACATACGCTACTTTTTATCCCGAAAAACTTAGGTGATCCCGCGGGATTCACCAAAAACTTTTATAATGCAGCGGGCTGCAGCTAGTAATACTTATTGCAAATCCCAATAACTGCAATCGATAACTACAGTATCTTAAGTAATAATGACTACAGTAATAAATCAGATTCCAATCCAATATCTAGTATTTTTAATTTTATAAATCACTCAAATATATTACAAATAACAATTGTATAATGTTTGTTCAAAAACTAACATTAATTTAAAAAAATTATATATGTTTGAGTTCAAACACAAATTTTCATTAATTGGTAAAGAAAAAAAAATGCTTTTTTTCATACCATATATTATAAATTCCAATAACTGCAGTCGATACCTATTACAGTATTTTATTAAATAATAAGGAATATACTATTAAACTAGTTTCCAATCCAATCCAATAACTAGTATTTTCAATTGTATAAATCACACAAATTGGTAAGAACTGTAAGAATGTTTATTCAAAAACTAACATTCATTTAAAAAATACATGGTCGAGTTCGAACTTTAATTTTCATTAATAAGCATTAAGCAAAGATAAAATGTTACTGCATTCATAATACACATTGCGAATCTGAATAACTGCAGTCGATGATAGCTACAGTACTTAATCAAACAATAATGACTACAATACTAAATCAGTTTCCAATTCAATAATATTTTCAATTTTATAAATCACACAAATAGGTAACCAATAACAACAGTGCACTAGAAATCAATATCCTTAATAGGTCAACTGAATTCATTCGAATACGATCCGTGCTTTTATAGATATGTTTCTAACCAATCAAGTTATTAACTGAATAACTTGATAATAATCATTGATATAAAAATCCCAAGATTTAGATTTAGTAAGGCGGTGGTACCAGACCCGGGCGAGCCGATGCAGAAATCTACCAACTAGTAGTCACGATGGTAGTGACGCGCATAGCCACTGGTCGCCTTTAACGACCTGCCTGGCAGAACGACAGTTGGCATTGGCCAAGAATTTGAAGAATAGTCTTCAAAGGAGCCCGGGACCAACATAGGGAAAAATATTATTGTGTGTTACATATCAATTCAGATACAGATTGTTACTTTGTTTTTATACAATTAGGTATCATTGAATCATTGATATAAAAAACCCAAAAAACCCAAGATACACAATTAGTGTCTCAAAACCGTCCTCTAAAAATGACCTCATAATTTCAAATTTTGCACTCATTTCAAATAGAATCGCTTCGACCGCGACACTGTTAATTTTATTATTTTTTGTACATTGCTTTGTAAAAACAACTATAAATCTTGCGCTTAAGGTTGAATATGCAAAAACACAGATTTTAGCCGTATCTATAACTACTTATGTGAAATTAGGGACAGTTTTGAGTGTCAGTTTTGTTAGGGACTGTACATCTTATCTTGGGTTTTTTATATCAATGATAATAATAAATAATACTTGTTAATATCGCTAGATATAGGCGATAATCGTAAGATCAGGTTGGTAAAATACGGCGATGGTGAATACTCATTTTACCACCTGACAAACCGATGAAACGTGATGAACCGTAAATTCTATAGACGTTCGGTTCACTCTGTAAAGTGCAAGATATCACAAGCTTTTGATATGAATGTATTTTTGAAATATCCTTACTAATAATATAAATGCGAAAATCTGTCTGTCTGTCAGTCAGTCTGTCTGTATGTCTATCTGTCACGCTTTCACGGCTATTGCATGAAATTTGACATGGAAATAGTTGAAGATCCATGGTCAAACATAGGCTAATTTTTTTTGGGTTTAACAAAGTCCCTTCGACGATTAAACTTGTTCATATATTTATTTGCAAAGTCTAACTAAAACGTGTTGGTCCGGGCTCCTTTGAAGAATAGGGCAACTGCCGTTCTTCCAGGCAGGTCGTAAAAGACGACCAATCGGCTATACGTGTCACTACCATCATAACGATGAACTGAAGCATCAACTGACATTTGTATTTCTTTCCAGTTGTACAGTTTCACCCCTTGTTAGTCCGGGCTCCTTGTGAAGAACAGACCACCTGCCATTTCTGACAGGCTGTTCGTAAGAGGTGAACGAAGCGATCAATACCATCGTGGCTTCTAGGTGGTGCAGTTCTGCAACGTCTCGTCCGGGTATTTGGTACCACCGCCTTACCTATTCCTGCCGCAATAGCTTCAATGCTTGTTATTGTCGTCGTCCGGTTTGGTGGGTAGGGTAGCTAGTAGACGTATGCATGTGACATATCTACCCTAGTACACGGATACCAACGCACCATTAACATATTTGGTGTCTATAGGCGATATTTTCTCTTGCCTATGAAGAGCCGTCTGCTTGTTTGCTATCTTATGATATGCTAGCTGTTGCCCGCGACTTTGTCCGCGCGGTCTTCGTTTAGTCCGCACAGCCCCGTAGGTGATAGCGTGATAGTATGTAGCCTATATATTAACCCGAACTGTTAGTAATATTCATGCAAAATTTGAAGTAAATCCATGCAGTACTTTTTGAGATTACCCCGGACAAACATACAGAAAAAAATTCTAAAAACTATATTTTTGGCTTCGATATCGATTCTAGATCACGCCCCAAGTATTCTTTTAAAAAAATATTCAATGTACAGTTTTGGCTTTCCTATGATTTTATTATATGTATATAGAATACATAAAAAAACATACGCATGATTTATACTCTCTTTCAATACCACCAATCCCGTGCGGTATCCCGTTCAATTTATAACCAGTATTAATCCCGCGCATGGCATGAGGCTCTCGGTAAGGCTTATCTAGGATTGCCACCTTTTAAATGAAAAAATAAAGTACATTTTCTTTTTAAGGTTAAATAATAAAGTACAAGATTGAAAAATAAAATATTATTTATTAGCTGGGCTATTCGTTTACCATACATATTTTTTGTTGTTTCTAGCAATATCTAACAATGCTTTTCACCGATTAGTTTTGTCCCGTCACTGGATGCACCTTAAAGTAAAAACTACAAATGAGAGTTTTATATATATTCAATATTTTCATACAACAGAAAATCAATTAGTATGAAATGATACAAAAAATACGTTTTAGATGATGTTTAAAAGTGGTCAGCATCATGTTACAAACAAAAATAGATTAAGTTTTTGTTCCTTTAAGTTGACAATTTTAAGTGAAATGATAAAATAAAGTATTTTCGCGTATTTTGTTGCCTTCAAAAGGTATAAAGTACCTACGTTTATTCAAAATAAAGTACAATACTTTATTATAAAGTACGGGTGGCAACCCTAGGCTTATCCCAATATTATATTCCGTAGTCAAAAACAATAAAGATACTAGTACTGATAAAATTATTATGTAAATACTAGCTGACCGCACAAACGTTGTTTTGCCATGTAAATTATCGGATTAAAAAAATAGAGGTTGATGGAAGAAGGGTAAAATTTTAGGGTTGTATGTATTTTTAATGCCACATTATAAGAAAATAAAAATTATGTCCAAAAAATAAAAATAAATGTTAGGACTGGACACTTATCACTTAGGGGTATAAAAATAGATAGTGGCCGATTCTCAAAATCTATCTATCTATACATATAATGAAAGTCAATGTATGTCCGGGGTAAACTCCAAAAGTACTGCATGGATTTACTTCAAATTTTGTTTGAATATTACTAATAGGTCGGGTCAACATATAGGCTTTTTTTATCATAAGATAGCACAATATAATACAATTTAAGTATATTTTACTCAAAGAAAACTTTTTTAACGATACTTTAAAGAATAATATAGTAAAACAACCTGTACATACTCGAGCTGTTTCTACGAATCGGTTTTGTTTACCGCGCGCAAAAAATATGTACGGTGAGAGGACAACTAGCTGGTGGATTCCTCGTTTGTTAAATAAAATGCTATTTGAATTTGTAAAATACATTACACAAAAAAATATTAAAACCAAACTTAAGTCCTACTTCTTGAACAATTTAGAGAGTTTTCAAGAAATGTGATTTAAGTTTTTGAATGAATGTTTACCAACGTTATTATGTTATTATATCCGTGTCTTATATGTATAATGATATTTTAAAATTAATGTGTATTGCCCAGTATAAACCTTTGTGTTTTTGGAGTTTACTCCTTAAGAATCGGTTTTTTGATATAAGGCGCGCGGTATGAGAAAAATGTGAGGAGTAAAATCTACTGAACGAATGACCTCGTTACGTTTTAGGTGTGCAACTTTCTAATTTGGTGTGAGAAGTGCAGCTAGATCGTGCGTTTTTTTGCGTCTGTTTTGACAATCGTACTTAAGGAGTAAACTCCAGTCGTGCGTCGGAGCTGACACACAATATTTTTTTAAATACTACTGTATATAAGTTAAATGTACTGTTATTTATTCAATAATAAATTTAAAAAAATGAAATTCAGATATCAAATATATCAGTATATCAAATCCAGTCGAGACATTATAGAATTCTACTATCCTAGTACTCACGATGTTAGGGACACATTCAGCCAATCGATCGCCTTTTACCATTGACAATCTACACTAGACTAATAATGTTTGATTTTTTGCACTAATTAAATTCTGTAAATAATCTGAGGCGCGGGGAAAAGCATCATGGTATTCCGATAAGGTAATTCAAAATCGGTATTTTGTCACGGTACTAATGCGTTTTGGTCGTTTATAATAAACTTAAAAAAATAAATAATAAACTTGCGTTTTGGTCGGGATTACTTACAAAATTTATTTTTTATATCATTAGATGGCTCTCCTGATCGAATGAGAAATCATCGCCCATAGACATTAAAGATGTTAATTTTTGCTATCCGTACGGCGGGATGGCAATGCCACATGCATAAGTTTACCGGCTACCTTACACTTCAAATCGTAACACGACAATTACAAGCATTGCCGCTATTGCAGTAGGAATAGGTAAAGCGGGGATACCATATATCCAGACGAGACGTTACGGAACCCTAACACCTAGTAGACACAATGGTAGTGACACGCACAGCCAGTTTCCTTTACGACCTGACTGGTAAAACAGCAGTTGATCTATTTTTCAAAGTAAACCCAAACCCACGCGGAGGACGGGAACGGGGGGAAGGGACGATTAGTTTTATGTGTTGAGAGAATCATTGATCTGTTATTAGGTCTCTAGTTTGTTTACTCAATGTCTTTTACAAACTAGCTGGCAGAAAGGTAAATATTTTATTATCAGAGAATTGTAATTTACCAAAAATTTTAATTTAAAATGAGCGTGCAAGTTGTCAACGATCAAACACCGTTCCAGCCCGCTTGTCATTTACCCGCTGTTTAATTATATCTATTCTTTCACACTTAATTTTAGCTGCTTCTCGCGGAAATTTTGTTATTGGCACGCGGTGGTGGTGTCTAACGATATGTCATGTTTTGGAGACACGCCAGCTATGAATAATGGATAAGCCTGTGGCAGCCATTTTCCTTGAATTATATTTTGAAGGTGTTCTTGTTCAAGGCATGTTACACTAAGAATGACGTATATATCATTTTGCTAATGAATAATGGATAGCGGAACTTGGATTTGGAATGACTTGATTTTTTTTGGGATAAGCCGTAATCATTGTAATTATTATATTAGTATTGCTTGAAAGAGTGCGTTTCTCAAATGTTTAGTCATGGCAACTTGACTTGCATGTAGCAACCTATGTAAGAGGAACAGTTTTTTTTATATTTTTATGTGTTATGGTAGCAAACTTTTGGATAATAATAATAAAATATGTGGTCAAATTACACGAATTGATCTAACCCCAAAGTAAGCAAATTAGTGGCTTGTGTTATGGGTGTCAGTCGCGATACTCATAGAAATACATATATAAATACTGTAACATACATAATAAAACCCCAAACCCAGAAATACAAACATCTAGCTCATCACACAAATGTTTGTCCCTGTCGGGAATCGGACCCGAGCTCCATCGATTCGTGATGGAGAAATCTACTGTTTTGGTCCAACTTAAAATATAAAATAATTTATATCTCAATTAACACCTCCTCTTCTCACCTCTCTCTTTTTCAAGTACTCCACCAAAAAATTCAATAAAAGTAATTTATATGCAAAATAACAATTGTCGGGTCAGCCACTATATGTATATGCTCAAAATAGCAATACACACTAATTAGTTAAATCTATACATATATAATAAAATCGTAGGAAAGTCAAAACTGTTTACATTGAATATTCTTTTAAAAAGAATACTTGGGCGTGATCTACAATCGATATCAAAGCCAAAAATATAGTTTTTAGAATTTTTGTCAGTCTGTTTTTCTGTATGTATGTCCGAGGTAAACTCAAAAAGTACTATATGGATTTACTTCAAATTTTTCATGAATATTACTAATAGGTCGGGTCAACATATAGGCTACATATTATCACGCTATCACCTACGGGGCAGGAGCTGTGCGGGGTAAACGAAGTCCGCGCGGACGAAGTCGTGGGCAACAGCTAGTAAATAAATAAATAAATCACTGAACAAATTACACTAATTGATCTAACCCCAAAGTAAGTAAATTATATGTTTGTAGTATGGGTATCAGTCAACGATACTAATACATAGAAATACATATATAAATACCCTAATATATTTACCCACCCTAATATTTTAACACCCAAACCCAGAAATACAAACACATGTGCTCATCACACAAATGTCTTTCCCTGTCGGGAATCGAACCCAGACCCCATTGATGGCGTAGTCAGTGTCGCTAACCACCCGACCAACGGGGCGGCCCAAAAAACCCCTAACATCCTAAGCAATCGTTTATTATTCTTCTATGAATTGTTCATTATAATTAAATCAATGTATCTCACAAAGGACCAAACTTGAAGTTTTGTTAGCTATAGGTTATTTGTCGGGAGGGCAAATTAATGAACTTCTCAAATGTTATTATAGGCTAACTTCAACTTGCGAGCTTTTAGTTAATATTGGTCGAAAACTTGATAGTTATTATAATAATTTCTATTGAGTTACGTTAGGTTAGTGCAACCTTAATTATTTGACTACGGAATATAAAAGGTTTGTAGTGATTTTGTAAGTCTATGCATATATTCATTTATGGATTTTCAGTGCTCTAAAATGACTGACTGATATTAACAAATTAAAATTAATCGATAATTTATTAATTCGGACGTTATTTTGCGGAAATCCATTATTAAAAAGATGAAATTAATTGGTTTCATCCGCGAACTTTTCTATGTGTCTTCCGCGATGGCATCAAAAAGAAAGACGTTAATATTCAATTATTCACGAAACAAATTACACTTACTGATCTAACCCCAAAGTAAGCAAATTATTTGCTTGTGTTATGGGTGTTAGTCAACGATACAAATACATAGAAATATATATATATATATACACACACACACATATATATATATATATATATATATATATATATATATATATATATATATATATACACACACAAGAATATATGTAATAAACACCCGAACCCGGAAATAGGGATCGAACCCGAGCCCCGTCGATCGCGTAGTCAGGGTCGCTAACCAACGCTCCGCACCGCTCGACCAACGGGGCGGTCAAATGATTTAAACTCACCGAAGATGGTCCGGACAAAAAATAAGAACCCAGTGGCACAATTATCAATCCCACATCCACCACACTTTTACACCCACGTACCACACCAGCACCAAGCACAAAAGCACAAAATTATGTACTATGTATATATACGTTTCTCATGAAGATGCTTCGGTTTCGACGTCATTATTTTGGTGCCATCGCGGAAGACACATAGAAAAGTACGTGGATAAAAAAAGCATATTTTATTAATTTCACCTTTTAAACTAACAGATTAACGATTACTTATCTATCTATACAAATAAATAATATTGGAGTGTCTGTTTGTAATATTAAAATAACCACTTTTCACTAAATGCATAATATGGACGTTTACATGGTACGTATACCAAAATAATATTATTTTACAATTTTTGTCTGTCTGTCTGTCTGTCTGTCTGTCTGTCTGTCTGTTCCGGCGAATCTCTGGATTGACTGGACCGATTTTGACGGGACTCTTGGGTGGACTTCATCACGATGATAGTGTCTTGTTAAACAATCGTTTGCGTTTTACGAGCTTCCCATTAGATAGGCTATTCTTGAAAGAAGGACTAGACTAACAAAGCAGACTAAAGCAATTTTAATTAATTATACCAAAATTAAACATCAAACTTCTTAAGATGGTCTGTTGAACTTTTTTGAAACTATTGAACTTTTCCACAGTCACTTAAACTTTATCTCGAGGGCCTGTTAATAGTCCAAGATCCCAGAGCTGCCAGACGTCACGTATTTTCTGACGGATGAAATGTGGACGATTGAGTAGTGTTAGTATGTACTATGATCGTATGCCTACCTGCTAGCTTGGTCAAACGGCCAATTTCCAGGTATCAGGTAATCAAGGTACATAAAAACATTACTTACTTCACGTAAATTCTCCTGGCTGATTTTCATATATGTTTTCGAGTGTGTAGTTAACAATAAATTGTCAATACTCCCAGACACTTTCCGTCGGCCATATTGCTTGGCAGACGCTTTAAGGGTCGCAAAATAATTAGTTAACTTCACGTAAATTCTGACGCTCCATTTTTATATATGTTCATCCGACAACTATTTTAAAACCTTTGACAAGAAGACAGACCGATCCAAGGGGCCAATCATCCCCTAAACTAAATTTTAATATCTCTGTGAGTGGGAGCGCGAGAGCATTATCTACGCGCATGAGACTGAGTGAGACCGACTGCGCTGTTAAGGCCATGAAAATTATTTGAACAGATATTTTATAATTTTTAGAACTTTTGTTGACAAGTAAATTATGGCAACAAAAATAAAAAAAAATTGACATACAATCAATAATACTTAAGTTAGCCGACATTTTTAATTTTTTTTCTATTTATTAATTTAGAAATAAAAAATATTTTTTAAAAATACCACTTATATTTAAATAAGAGCAATTTTTTTAATTAATTATTTATTGGAAATTTGGAAACAAAGTAGAAAAATATTAATCCTTTAATAATTCTTAACAGTGGCTTTTAATCTTCATTATCATCATCGTTGAAATTAGATAATTCATCATCTAGCCAATCTTGAAATTGAATATCTAAGTCGTGATCGTCATCATCAGCATTATCCTTATTTTCTTCCTCTGTAAAAAACAAGGTGAACAATGAAGGTCAGAAAAAAGTAAAGAGATACAAATAATATGAGAAACGAACGTAATTTACCTGATTGTTCTTCCAGCGACTCACGGACAAAACCCGGTAATTGATCTCCATCGAACCAATGAAAATCATATTTACCATCTTGTAGTGTCCAGCCATTGTTTTCGGGGCTGAAAATATTTATCATCTTCATACTTGCATTGTTCCAAAGACTAGCGATATAGCTAGCTCGTCGAAACTGTTGCCAAAGCTCACTTTTACAAGGTGGTAAGTTACTGGCATCGAAGTTTCTTATATTATTTCGATTGAATTCTTCATTTATATCAGATACCATGTATGTATTAAAAAACAACTGTAGTCTGGCAGCATTTACATCAATTATTCCAGGAACGTTGTAAACATCACAGATAAATTTTTGTATTATTTTGAATACACGTTCTTCTTCAAAGTTACCAACAAAATCCAACAATACAATACAATAACTCTTTATTGTGCACCAAAAGTAATGACAAAATATACAACACACATGACTATTTCTACATATATTAGATACACAAAGGCGGTCTTATCACTAAAAAAGCGATCTCTTCCAGACAACCTTAAGGATAGGATAATAATAAATTCTAAAAGTGGTGCTAACCACGAGTACATTTATAGTTTTTGCTTCTAAAAGAAATAAAGACAACATTCCAATAATATAAAATAACAAAAAAATAAAAATAAGCAGACAGATTACTGGTAATACGTAAACTACTTACATTACATAAAATGGATAAATTACAATTAGGTGTATAGAAAGTGACGTTTAATCATATTCTTGAAAATGTTTAGACTCGGCGCTTTCCTAATATCCTCAGGAAGAGAATTCCAGAGTGTCACAGCTTGAGAAGTGAATGAACGGCTGTAATAATTAGTATTTTGAATTGGCATTAAAAGAGAACGATTGTTAGCCGATCTCAGATATTTGTCTTGATTGATACGGAAAGTGAATCTTTCCTTCAAATATACAGGAGAATTTGGATCATAAAGAATGCAGTAAAGCTGCGAGAGAATATGTGTATTCCGACGAAGATGAATTGGTAACCATTTGAGCATGATGCGAAATTCGGAAATGTGATCATATTTGCGCAGACCAAATATGAATCGTATACATAGATTTTGGAGTCGCTCAAGTTTATTAATCTGTTCTAAGGAGAGATTTACAAAACTAGCGTCCGCGTAATCTAAAATAGACAGAAGTAACGAATCAGCCAGCATAATCTTGGTAGGAATCGGAAGGAAATACCTGAGACGCTTTAGAGAACTCCAACTACAAAAAAATTTTTTACTAATCTCTTGAATCTGCTTGGTCCAAGAAAGAGTATTATCTATATAAACACCCAGATTTTTAACATAATCACTATAAGGAATAGTGACACCACTAAGTTTAACTGCTGGTAAATTATTCCAGTCAATTTTCTTTACTAGCCCCGGGCTGCCAATTATAATAGCCTGAGTTTTAATTGGATTCAGTTTGAGGCCAAATGATTTGCACCATACGTCAATATTGGCTAGGTTATTATTTATTAAATGGATCGCATTTGGCAGTTCAGATAGCGTGGCTTGTGAATAGATTTGTAAATCATCAGCATAAAGATGGTACGAAGTGGACAGTATGACAGTTATAAAATTAATAAAAATGGCAAACAAAAGTGGTGACAAAACACCACCTTGCGGTACACCAATCAATAAATCTGACCAAGCCGACGCAAACGCTGCTGTTTGAACGTACTGTCGACGCCCCCGAAGGTAATTACTAAGCCAGTCCAAAGCGATTGGTGATATATTAATAGACTTCAGGAGACCCAACAGCACGTCATGATCTACAGTATTAAAAGCATTGCTAAAGTCCAGCATTGTCAATACCGTTAGTTTTTTACTGTCCATACCAAAACGAACATCGTCCGTGATCTTTATTAAGGCTGTTGTGGTGCTATGACCAGCACGAAAACCAGATTGGAAATCATTTAAAATGTTATTAGCACTTAAGAAGTAGGAGAGCTGTTGTTTGACTAAGCGTTCTAACACTTTGGATAGGAAAGGTAAAATTGAAATAGGACGATAGTCCGATAGAGCAATAGGAGTCGTCTTTTTAGGTAAAGGAACAATTTTAGCATCTTTCCAGATTTTAGGAAACACTCTCGTTGCGATGGACTGGTTGAAAATATGTGTGAGGATAGGAGAAACAATATCCAGTATGGGAATGATCATATTGCGTCCAATCTCATCACAACCGACGGCGTTCGATGATATAGACAGAATGTTTTTTGTAACGTCAGCTTCAGTAAACTCACTAAATGTGAAAGGAGTGTAGTCGGGTATGGGAAGGGAAGCAAGATGTTGCAAAGTTTGCAATTTTGCATTAATACTAAAGTCAACGGAAGGTTTTGAAAAATATTGATTTAAGTTATCCACATTTAAATTTGAGCTAAAGTTACCAGAAACTATCTTTCCCACTCCTAAAGATTTTAAAAATTTCCAGACTTTAGTGGCATCACCGTTCTCGACGGACTTATGAATATATCGTCGTTGAGCATCTCTGCATAACGTATTGCAACGATTTCTGATTTTTACATATTTTTCATGGGACTCCGACGTTTTATTCTTTTTGTATTTCGCTAATAATTGATGCTTTTTGTTTATCATACTCCGTATTTCGTCTGTGAGCCAGGGAGCAGGTAGATGTTTGAGTTTTACAGGTCTAATGGGAGCATGTGTATCATAAAGCTTAATAAGCAACTCATTAAAGCGATCGACTTTGGCATCCACTGAAAGTTCAGTAGCTACACGAGACCAATCAATATTACTAGCATCATCACGCAAAGATTCTATATTCATCCCACCAAAATTGCGGCGAAAAACAACTTGCGGCTTTAATTTAAATGACCGAATTTTGGCAGACAGGAAAATTAAATCATGGTGAGAAAAAGGAGTAGATCCACATTGACCATAGTTGCCGACCAGATCCGGTGAAGATACAATAATAAGATCTAGAAGAGATGGTACGCAATTAGGTGCAAAGTGGGTTGCGTTGAGAGGCATCAAATGTAAATTATGCCCTTCTACAATGGATTTAAGTTTCTGGGCTCTGCCATCCCTCTTTAGGAGACAGGTATTAAAATCTCCCATAAATATAATATGATTGTATGATGGAAGGGTCGTAGAGAGTAAGTCTTCGAAAGAATTAAAATAGTTCACTAATAAAGAAGGACTATAGAACACCCCCAACAGCAATTTGGTGTGCGATATCACAACCTCAATCATTAAGTGTTCAGCAGCATCAGTAGGTGGAGGTTGTGGTGAGGAGCTGACAATGGAAAATTGTATGCCAGAGCGTAAATAAATAGCAACTCCACCGCCAACCCTTCCAATGCGATCATTTCTAATGAGGTTGAAGCCTGGAAGAGAGTAACTAGTAGAAGGAAGGCACGGCTTAAGCCATGTTTCTGAGACGAGGATGGCATGGATCTTGTCACACTCAAAAGACGCTAGCATGTCAGGGTAATGTGCCGGAATACTTTGCGCGTTAATATGCACTACATTGAAGTGCTTAGAGGAGTTAAGTAATAAAGCCGAAATATTTTCATTAAAATTGGAAGAAGCTGTGCTATAAACACTACTGTCACTATCTATATCACTAAGCGAACATAAAGAAAAGAAACTATCACTATCATTAATATCACACTGACTCATTACCACGTAAATGTAATGAAAAACTATAAATTATGCACTGTAAACTTAAACTATATATATAAAAAAAAATCAAAAACTAAACTAAATAAAAACTCTATACCTAATTACCTACAAATTATACAACATAAATACTTGCACCCGCCAGCTTACGGATTTCTGAACGGAACATATGCCATCAACTTTGACAATTGACGCAATTGACAGTAGTGTACTGACACTTGATATAAGTCAATTGTCCAAACAAGACAAAAATGTTGGTTGAATTAAATTATTACTACTATTATTTAGTCAAACGAATATTCTAGACAATTTTAAATAAACTATGGACACTACCTACAAAAATAATAAATTCAGAAGATACCGTCGACTTGTAAAATATAAAATTGAAAACTTAATGTGTTACACCTATTGACGAAAACAAGAAACGATGAACGATTGTATAAGGGCAGACAGTAGTACATAAAAGCCTTTGTATGTGGAAAATTAAAGCAACATTTCTGTTAACCTACTAAACTAAAACTAAATTATAAAAAGGATGGACAATAAATATAAATATTAGTATTGAAATTAGAGAATTTTACATAATGTTATGTATCCAATTATATGAAGGCAAATTGCACATAATACAAGGAACAGTATGAAGTACCATTGCCCCATCAATAGCTTAATAAAAATAAAAATAAAAAAAATAAAAAAACTACAAGATGTAAGAAACTACCTAATTGATTATTTTTTGGTTACTTTTTTGGTTTGTTTTGGTACCGGAACATTTCTTGTTCTTTTCAATTCTGGTACTGAAGGTGTCACAGCATTCGCAACCTCCTCTAAATTGGCACTTGAAGGACTGCAGACAGCATCTAGCTCCGCCAGGCTGGTAATATGATGAAGAGAGCCATCCGGTCCTCGAACAACAATAACTCCATCTTTAGTCCAACAGTTGGTGATGCCAAGACGCTGTCGTGCTGCCATAAAAGTAGCACGTCTAACAGGTGTAAGAAACTCAGACAGTGTATAACCAGTCCCTTTAAGTTTATTCTTCGTATACCACACCTTAGATTTGTCAACAGAATCTTGAAATTTGACAAGGATTGCTCTTGGCTTATTAGATTTAGCCTTACCCAATCTGTGGCAGCGCTTAAAAGTGATATTAGGTAAACCTAATTTATTTACAACTATATCAGTAGTAATTTTATTAGGCTGTTCATTGGGAGTTTCTGGAACGCCATGAAGCAGCAAAATTTTCTTCCTACTTTGCATCTCAGCTTTGTCACACACACTGAACAAAAGTTCCACTTGCGATTGAAGCATTTTAAGGGAAGACAGTACAAAGGACCGAAAAGTGGTGAAATCTGACATTAGCTTAGTGTTAGGACTAGCACCTTGCAAAACAGATGTTTGGTAATCCCGTTGAAATGCTGCCATCTGAGAATTGAAGTCCTCTGCCATTTCCAAAACTGTGCGTCTGAGAGTTTCCATAGTTGAAGTGGTAGTGATTAAGTGATATTATTAAAAATAACAAATACTGGAAAATTGATTGCTGGTAGGTACAAGGACACTTTTTAACACATAGGCACTTTTGTTAATTTACTGTATATATATTTTAATAATATTTAAATACAGAGCAAATTTCAGTTGATGTTTAAACTTATTTAGCACCTACCCGAAAAAAAAAACCTATAACAATACCTAGCCCATCTATTTTACCTGAGTCAGTCGAAACGGTTTCTCCAAATGTACAAGATGATATTGAGCACCTGGAAAATATTGATTTACTTTCTGATAATAATACTGAGGTTGATACTGGTGTAAGTAATACTCAAAAGAGTCTTACTTGTATATACTGTAATCAACAAACGAAAAAGCACAAGTCCAAAAGATTGCCGCTAACTTCCTCTGAGCATCAAGTTTTTTATCCAAAGTAAAAAAAGAATATGAAAATAATACAGAGTTTATTGATAAAATTGTGAATTATACCCATCCTCATGTATATTATCATAAAATCTGTCAATTGAATTTTTCATATGAAGCCTCATCAAATAAAAAAAAATACTAAAACTGATTGGCATGATCTTCGTGAACAACATCAAGCTGCTTTTGCTGAAATATGCTCTTTTATCGAAGACAATATAATTAAAAAAGGACGCTGTTACTGTTATTTAAATTTGCAAAAAGAACAAGATGTGACAGCAGAATTATCAAATCATAATATGAAAAATAATAGCAAGCAATTGAAACAATTTATAAATACATTTGACCAATTTATTAATCCGTTTAGTGCTGAAATACCACAAGATCTTTTACTTAATATTTCGTCTGGAAAAGCGGCCTCAGAGAAAGTAGAAAAATGTCTTCTTAACATTGAAAAAGATGGTGACATAAGACGTCAAACATTCATTACAGAATGTAAAGAAGATGAAAATAGATTTGAAAAGAGCATAAAAAAGTACCACTAGAAAACTTTTCTATAGATTATGTTAAGAAAACAAAAACGAAGGTAGGTGGAAAGGTGCAGGAAGTACGTATTCAGAGAGATCTGTTTGAGCGAATGCTTGGTATATCTATTGATCATAAAGTAGATATGTCCAAAATCTTATCATACCCCATAACTCCGGTGCCATTATCCATGTGTCATTTCGAGGGTGGCATTTGTAAGACTCAAAAATCCGCATTGATGAAATCTTTGAAAAAAGGCGTACAACACGATCCATCTTCTCATGTCGATGTTTTGGTAATTGATGGGTTTTTTATGTTTCATACGATGAAAAATGTGCCTAAAACTTTTGGAAGTATCTCAAAAAAAAATGTTACAAATGGTGACCCAAATCAAAGCAACGAGATATGATGTCATCTTTGACCAGTATTTTTCCCCTTCCATTAAAGATTATGAAAGATCTCGTCGACATGAATCATCACAATTAGAATTCAACATTACTGGACCAGATCAAGTTCGTCCATCAGATTTCACGAAAGAGTTGAAAAACTTCCATTTCAAACAGTCTCTTGTTGAATTTTTTACAATACACTGGGCTACTGATGAGATGATTCCATTCATTGGTAATAATAAAATTTTTATTAATTTTGGACAATGCCACTCTTTCACCGTAATTAACAATAAAGTTATGTCTGAAATCCATGAAGATTTATCGTGTTCCGAGCATGAAGAAGCCGATACAAAGATCGAATACCATGTTTGCAACATCGGTGCTCAGGATAATTTTGTGATATGATGTTCAGATACTGATATAGCAGTGATAATGCTGGGAAATATGCATCATTTGAAAAATAATGATTCTCGAGTTTGGATTTTGACCGGCACTGGTAACAAGCAGAGATATGTTGACTTGAATGCTATCTACGAACAATTCCAGACCGTCGTTATGTCGAAGTTTACCAGCATTCCATGCTATCACAGGATGTGATTTTAATCCAGCATTATTCAAAAAGGGCAAACAAAAGCCGTTTAATATTTTGAAGAAAAATGAAGAGTACCAACAAGCATTTCACCGTTTTGGTACGTTGGCTGTTATAATAATAAAGTTAGCTGTCAAATTTTATTTTATTTAAAAATTATATTAATTAAAAATAATTAGTAAAAAAAATGAAAGTAAATTAGCCGACATCTAAAAATTTTTAGATTTTTTTTAATTGATAAAATTATTTAAAAAAAAAATCATTTGTAAAAAATTTGAAAAACTATAAGTGTTATTTTTAAAAAATATTTTTTATTTCTAAATTAATAAATAGAAAAAAAAATTAAAAATGTCGGCTAACTTAAGTATTATTGATTATATGTCATTTTTTTTTATTTTTGTTGCCATAATTTACTTGTCAACAAAAGTTCTAAAAATTATAAAATATCTGTTCAAGTAATTTTCATGGCCTTAACAGCGCAGTCGGTCTCACTCAGTCTCATGCGCGTAGATAATGCTCTCGCACTCCCACTCACAGAGATATTAAAATTTAGTTTAGGGGATGATTGGCCCCTTGGATCGGTCTGTCTTCTTGTCAAAGGTTTTAAAATAGTTGTCGGATGAACATATATAAAAATGGAGCGTCAGAATTTACGTGAAGTTAACTAATTATTTTGCGACCCTTAAAGCGTCTGCCAAGCAATATGGCCGACGGAAAGTGTCTGGGAGTATTGACAATTTATTGTTAACTACACACTCGAAAACATATATGAAAATCAGCCAGGAGAATTTACGTGAAGTAAGTAATGTTTTTATGTACCTTGATTACCTGATACCTGGAAATTGGCCGTTTGACCAAGCTAGCAGGTAGACATATGATCATAGTACATACTAACACTACTCAATCGTCCACATTTCATCCGTCAGAAAATACGTGACGTCTGGCGGTCCTGGGATCTTGCTCTATAATGGTGATCGGAAACTTGAGTTTTATTGCTGTCATTACTTTATTGTACAGTAGCGGTACGAATAGGTTCGTCAGTTTTCAAATTGATTCATCTAACAAGCCGCGAGCACATAATATAATCTTTTGAAAATTTGTCACATAATAGACTGTTGCATTGAAAATTATGCTTAACTGTTCGATAACATGGTTCAGACTTGCTTGCATCAACACTATTTCCTTATTTTATCTTGTATAAATGATTTTTTTTTATTATCGATAGGTAAGCGCTTGACCTCGATCTCGCCTGATGGTAAGCTAAGATGAGGCCTAAGATGGAACGCGCTTCCCTAGAAGGTACTTGTTCACTCTTCTCTTGAATATCTCCAGATTGTACTCGTCCGGGAACACAGACTCAGGAAGCATGTTCCAGTCCTTTGCGGTTCGAATGAAGAATGTTGAGTCGAACCGCTTTGTCCGGGTACGTGGAACGTCCACCATATAACGATGCCTAGATTCTGTGCACCTCGACGATCGATAGAAAAACGGGGATGGCGGAATTAAGTCGTGCAATTCCGCAGCGCACTCTCCAAAGTGTATTCGATAAAAAACCGATAAACTAGCCACTCTGCGGCGATGAGCGAGGCTCTGGAGTTTTTTGCCTACCAGATCATCGTCGTTTATGAGCCTCTTGGCACGCCTCTCGATGGCCTCAAGTGTCTCCAGCTGGTATTTAGCGGATCCATCCCAGAAGTGAGAGCAGTATTCCATGCACGAACGGACTTGTGCTTTATAAAGGTTGAGCAACTGTCCCGGACTGAAATACTGTCTCACCTTCGCCAGAATACCAAGCTTTTTCGAGGCAACTTGGGCTTTTGATTCGATGTACGAACCAAAGTATTACCTGAAGAGATGCTAACATGGTTCAGACTTGCTTGCATCAACACTATTTCCTCATTTTATCTTGTATAAATGATTATTACCTAAAGAGATGCTAATGTTTTTTAATTAAAACCTTGTTATTGATTTGATCTTCCATTAATATTTATGATAAAACTATTGCCATGGTTAATGTCACCGTTGTTATTTCTAGATTTCTAGTGTTATTTAATATTTTATTTTAAAATATATTTGCCATAAATATAATATAATTTATTTCCGTAATGTCATAATAATGCCCAGACCTTTAAAAATTGAAGAACGAGCAGCAATAATTGATGCAATAATTATTGTTAGGTAAACTTTATTTGGTAGAAAACGTCACATTTATTTAATGTTAGTAGAACTGTTTTTTGTACTGGTATATTGGCATGGTTGTATCGTACACTAGTGCAAGCGAAACTAGATCTTAAGGTGACGAACCTATTTTCACTGTTCGAACGAACCTATTGTCAACTGCTCGCAATGCACATGAGCTTAGACAGTGATGACCAATCTGAAGATATCGTGAACAATATTTTTTCATTTATTGAAAAGAATAAATAAAATACAAATTGAACTTTGTAATGTTAGTTCAGTAATTTGGTAGTTTTACCTGGAAAGTTTTCCGGTAGTTTTGAAAATTGCTTGTTTTATGGATTTCGGTATGCTCTTTTTGAATTTCAACTTTGCCACCTCGTATCTCCGCCACTCGCGCCGCCATATTGAAAAATGGCGCCTAAGAACGGTTTTTTGGAAATATCTCCTTTACGACGCATTTTACGATAGTACATTCGTGTACTAAATTAAATTAGAGGAAATTTCCTACACTTTATGTACTAATATTTTTTTTCATAAAATCAATAGTTTTGACGTACGAGCGTCAAAAAGTATTATTCGTTCCGTTTTCGTGCACCACCACGTGTTTTTCGTATATTTTTCTAAAATATTCTACTATTGCCGCCGATATTAGAAAAGCAGGTATAAGGGTAATGTGTCGCCTTTGTGTTGGGTCCCTTTCTCTCTATCTATGGGTCTCTTTCTATCTCGACCTTCAACGAAACACGTGTCAGTGGAAGTTACGAAAAGTATTTAGTTCAGGCTGAGTCATCAGTATACGTTTATCGTGATCGGCATTGAAGACACTCTGCGTTGAATGCGTTCAAGAGGAAGGAGCTGGTATTGTGGAGCCCCTGGCCAAAGATGAGAACAGTACTCCTATGAAGCCTGATTTGTGACTTGTAGAGTCGCAAACAATCGACTGTTTTGCCCTGTTCAGAACAACAAGTTTCTTGGACGAAAGCTTTGCTTTTGCCTCCAAATGACCACGAAACGAGATAATGATGAGTTATGGATGTGTATTAAATATGTGTGTTATATAATAAAAATCAGAATTATTCAAATCGGTTTAGTAGTTTTTGGGATTACCACGTTCAAACAAACAAACAAACTCAATTCTCAGAATCACTTGATTCTGAACTCTCTGAACTTGATTCAGAATCATCTTGTAAACTTATAATGATTTGGTCCATCATAGTATCAAATTTCATATCATGATTCCAGTATTCCTGTTCATTTTTTTGTACGTGGTCATCGCATTTTTGCCATTGTTCGGCAGAGAATTCGGAAAATAGCCTTGTTAGTATTGTCATTTTCTCGTCCAATGTAGCATTAATGTGATCTCTGGCCAGGCAGTTTTTAATATTTGCCCACACAAGCTCGATCGGGTTGAGGTCTGGATGATATGGAGGTAGTCTGAGAACAGTATGACCTGCAGCTTTCAGAAGTTCGTCAATCTTGAATATTTTTTCTGATTGGGTCGCATTAATCAACCTCAGGAGTTCAGCTTTGATCATCGTGGGAGAAAATGTTACATTATGATTTTGCAACCAGTTCTGCATATTAATTTTCAAACTGGACATAGTCGGTTTCTTCTCAACTTGCACACAATGATAGGCAGCATTATCCATAACTATGACTAAGTTAGGTGGAAGTTTAGGTATTAATTTTTGATCAACCCAGTTGTAAAAATTTGTAGAGTTCATGTCTCCATGATAATCCCCCGTTTTTGAATCTGATTTAAAAATTAGCAAAGCATCGTCAACTAACCCGTTCCGGCTACCAGCGTGAACTATTATCAAACGCCTTCCTTTGCCTATATCTGTATAAATTCCAGGCTCCGACGAAGATTGCCAACATTTTTGGACATTGTGACTTTGGTTAACGTAAGTTTCGTCCAAAAAGAATATATTTTGTTTGTCTTCTCTAAATTTTCTTATAGCCCTCATATATTTCACTCGCCATTCAACAATATTTGGTCTCTCTATTAAAAGGCATCTCTCTTCGATTTACATTTTTTAAATGAATATCCCAGTTTGTGCAAAAGTGTTCTTAAAAAAGTCAATCCGCAGTCTAAAATATTATCCTCTTTTAACACAGCATTTAGTTTTCGTAGACTTGGAATTTTTTTCTCTACCGTATAAAACTGATTTATTTTTCTTCTTATCACTGCTAAATCAAAGTCATCAACTTGTATTTTCTTTTTTATTTCTTTTGGTCTACGTGGAGAACTAAATCTTGCTTCCCCTGTATTTTGCAACGATTTTTTACTTTCAGCAATCACTCTCCTAACACTTCGTTCTGATATCCCTGTTGCTTCTGCTACTAGTTTATGTATATTCGCATCAGTTTTATATTCTAAACTATTGACATCGACTTTCCGTTTATTAAAAAATGTATGCACTTTAAATATTATTTCCTTAGATTGTCTTTTTATCGGCGGACTCATCTCGCTATTACAATCTTATGTGCGTTTTGTCTAAACTAGCCGGAACTTTCAACGCGCGTTGCCGTCGCAAAGTACGGCGCCTCACTGAGTAATGACAGCAAGCGCCCCTGCCTCTCCGCCCCACCGTTCACATACCTAAGGCGCGGCCAACTAGTTCCGTGCGCACTATAGAATTTTTGTCTGTTTGTCTGTTTATCTGTTTGTCTGTTTGTCTATATGTATGTCCGGGGTAAACTCAAAAAGTACTGCATGGATTTACTTCAAATTTTGTATGAATATTACTAACAGGTCGGGTCAACATATAGGCTACATATTATCACGGTATCACCTACGGGGGGGGGATGTGCAGTGCTGAGTAAACGAAGTCCGCGCGGACGAAGTCGCTGGCAACAGCTAGTAAATAATAATCTAATTATTTTTATTATTTTTGTGTTATAGCATTCGTCCTTGGGACGCTCTATGTCTCGGCTTTACGGAGATGGTCGCAGGTTCAAATGCTGCGTGTCGATATTTTTCTATATTATTTTTCAAGTTTTCCCAAGCACGGCGTGATTGCTATAACACAATAATAATCAGAAACACGAAAGTATTGATAAAAATTATAAATGTGAATATCATATGTAACGATGAACTCATTTAACTGGTTATACGTATGTATACCTAGCAATCAGTACAATCGACGGGAGCGATCATATAGCAAAGTAGAATTTCGCCACGTCAAACCTGTCGACACCAGCTTAGCGGTAGAGCATCCCGGCTTTAGGATGACGGTCGCAGGTTCAAATCCTGCGTATCGATAATTATCATTGTTGTTTTTAAAGTAATAATCTATTTGTACTTTATAGTATATATAACGGTACAATTTTTAAGTATATGAGTTTGTATGTTAAGAAAAAAAGTATATGAGTTTGTATGTTTGAGAAAATTATTGGGGTGGTATTATAATCTATCATACAAACTATCATCCTTTATTTTTTTTAGTCCCCTATTTGACTTCGGGTCTTCACAAGGCTTCTTGTTTCATCAAAATCGATTTACCGTTTTAGACGTGAAAGCATCACAAACAAATAAACTTTATATTTTCAAATCGATTTTCCGAAAATCGCACACACACACGCACTAACACTCACACACACACACACACACACACACACACCACGCACACAATACGCATGCTTTAACTCACACAAGCACAAACACACTCAACATATACGTACTCATACATTTTTTTTAATATCATAAGATAGCAAACAAGTAGATGGGTCTCCTGATGGAAAGAGTCAACCGTCGCCTATAGACACCAAAGATGTTAATGATACGTTGTTATCTTGTGGAGATCTAATGCCACATGCTTAAGTTTACCGGCTACCTTACCCTCCAAACCGGAATACGACAGTGACTAGCACTGACGCAATTGCGGCAGGAATAGGTAAGGCGGTGGGACCAGACCCGGTCGAGCCGATGCAGAACTCTACTAACTAGTAGCCACGATAGTAGTAACGCGCATAGCTACTGGTCGCCTTTAACGACTTGCCTGGCAAAAGAACAGTTGGCCTATTCTTCAAAGGAGCCCGGGACCAATACAGGGAAAAAAATTATTGTGTGTTACATATCAATTCATTTTAAGATTTTAATTTGTTTTAAGGCGCTTAGGTATATATGAATCAACCAGTTTGACTTGAAAATTTCTTTTTACATTTTACAGCCTATTTACTGGGGAAGCTTATAGGCTATTGAATTTACATAATCATCCATAACATCAATATTCCATTAGGAATTTTCATGAAAAAGCTTAATAACCCGTTGAGGATTTTTTACTTAAGCGTCGTCCATTAGGTAGGCATTTCCAGCGTCTATAAGTAAATATTTGTATAATTAGAATTTTGATAAATTTTGTTGTGTATCGTGTTAGGGCTCCGTTCGTAAAATATAAAACGGGACCCTATTACTAAGCCTCCGCTAAATGTCTGTCCGTCTGTGACCAGGCTGTATCTCATAAACCGTGGTAGCTAGAAAGTTGAAATTTTCACAAATTATGTATTTCCGTTGCTGCTATAACAACAAATCCTAAAAATAAAAAAAATTGAAAATATTAATAATGTTGATATGTAACACTATCGCTTAAACTGACAAACCAAATAAAGCAGTGTGTTTCAAGTGTTTTAATATGATATAATAACGAATTAGCTTGTTGGAAGTTGTTTTTCTTTTTGTTATTTTAGGTAAAAACGAAGTATTTATTTGAACTAAGAGAAGCCCGGGTATGAAATTAAATTGATTGTATCGGTGGCACTTTGTATACTAAGCCTTTCATTGTGCGTAGCGCCTTATTCATAAAGTACAGTCACACACAAAACTAAACAACACGTGACGTGCGTGTTAGCTGTTCATATTACATTGAATAGCGCCTAACGTCTTTGATGTAACAGGTCTTGGTCTTGAACGCTACTAAATAGGTTACTGTTAGAACAATCCAAAGAGGTTTGGTGTAACACAATCACGCGATCTTTTGGTATTAACATTCGTTAATAAATCGCCCAGATTTGGCTAAAGGAGATCTCATACATTTTTATAGCCTGGATGTTAATGACGTCACATGAAGGTACATTATTGATTTGTTTGAAATCGTTTATATTGTTATATACTGAAATTGGTATTTTTTATAATCCAAGTGATTCATGAGATTGAAGCAATTTCCGGTGCGCAACTGGCTTAAACAAGTTTTAATAGTGTTAAAACACACACACACACACACACACACACACACACACACACATTACATACTTTTTTCCTTCTTTTCAAAGGGGTAAGATGTTGTGTATAATTATATTATATTATTCGTACGTGAGTATCTGAAAATATAAGTCAGTCTTGGTCTAACTGGAGTTTTCATTCACAAGTAAAACGTCTATAATATTTTATTTACGGCTAAAGTCACTTATCGTACTTAAAATAGTTATGACTGTTTAGTCTATGGTCGATTTTATTTACACTAGATCCTTTGAATTTAACGTTCAAAGACGTTATTAGATCACAATCTATTTCTTCAAGCAATAAAATAAACAAAATTATATACAACTAGCTGTAGCAACAGTGTGCAGCCTGCTGCATTGTAAAAGTTTTATATATATATATATATACATATATATATATATATATATATATATATATATATATATATGTGTATATATATATATATATATATATATATATATATATATATATATGTATATATATATATGTGTATATATATATATATATATATATATATATATATATATATATATACTGCCGCAGTAAAGCTATTGCATAGCATTTTTTATCAACTTATGCAATTACAATTACATATTTATTTTATTTATGCAGTATTTTTTTTCTTTGTTTATTCATATTTAAAACACTTTGTACACAAATTATACGGGCACAGATATTCACTGTTGTACGTAGATGATAAATACCTATACACCTATATACTTTCTCTCACAAACAGTTGATTAAAAGTTCTGGTATTTATCGATAGATGGAAAAACTAAAAAGTATCACCGCTGTGCCGGTCGGAGTGGGGAGTGTTAGGTTTTTTCGTTTCGGAATTTCTGGATTCAGTCTCCACGCTCAAGGCCCGCGATAGAAGCTATGCAATAGCTTAAAAAAACAAATCGGACTGTCTCCAGCGGCAAGTGCATTTAAACAAAAATATTCTTCAGCTTTATTGTATAGAAATAAACATATTTTATGTATTATGTAATGTTGATTAGCAAATAGTTTATTCATACAAGTTTTGCAATATACATTTTCTAATGTTGTATTTGTTTACTTATTCAAATACAAGTATTGACTAAGTTAATTGAAGAGCACTTAGAAGTAAGTTTATATACTAACATAGCAACCGTATTTTACAAGTCATATTTTAATTATTTTTTACTAACTGTGCCCGTAATTCCATTCGCGTGGAAAAAATTCTAAAAGTCCCTGGGTTTTATCCGCACAGTTCCCGTTCCAGTGGAATTTTCAAGATAAAAACTACCCTGTGCCCTTTCTCGGGTCTCAAACTATCTTTGTACTAAATTTCATCCAAATCGGTTTAGTAGTTTAAGCGTGAAGAAGAGACAAGCACAGAGACAGATAGAGCTTCCTTCACCTTCACATTTATAATATTATTAGTATCAGGAAGTATGGATTCAGTGCACACGTTTTTTACAATAAATTGACCGTCCATTAGTTAAGTGGTTAGCGAAACTAACTACAAATCGAAGGGGTTCGGATTCGATTCCCGACAAGGACAAACATTTGTGTAATGAGCACAGTATTTGTCTGTATTTCTGGGTTAGTCTGGATGGATCTGGATATATTATTTTGGTATACATTTTTATGATGGTGTTTTATTGAAAATTTGAAAATCGACGTTGAATTCGTGTCGTCTAAGAGTTCGCACTAAAAGAGAGCACAAAATTAGTTTTATGCGAAAATCTCGAATCCTATTGGAGGTAGTAAATGGTTATTTATAAAATAGTCGTCACCTAGTTATATATAAAAAAAAAACTTGAGAGGTGTCAAGGGACACCCGGATGGAACGAAGTTCCTTTCGGATGGAACGAAGTCGCGACACCACACTGTTCAATGCGAAATAGAAATGAAAATATCTGGCTTGCTTTCTATAAGAGAGAGAGAGAGAGAGAAAGAGAGAGAGACATACAGAGGAACATGCGCACGCCGCACAGCTTACAATAGCTTACTATAGCAAAAAGTGTCGTTGACAACTTTTCGTAAGAATTTTTTCCGTCTAGCCCCCTTTCACAACGCGCAATAAGGAACTTCGTTCCAATATCTTTTGAATTTTTTGTATGATCAACCGTTTCTAGGGTAGAGCAGAGCAAAACCAAGACAATTAACAACAAGCCCTGAACTCTATTGTTTTTATTCATGTTTTGGAGTATATCGAAAATTTTATCTCATGCTATATACTATGTGTTTTCTGTTAAATATGACATATTTCTATGATTCAGTAAATATATTTAACGAACGATCTCCACTGGCGGGTGGTTTGTGTTTAATGATAAGGATAAAAATGATGAAGTTGGAGATTTGAATATAGGATTGAGTCCAACCTTTGTTTTATCAGTAACTGTGAATGACATAAACTAAGGATACTGACGACAAATAATTTCAAAAAATAATTGAAAGAAACATATATACAATTTTTTTTATATAATAAGATAGCAAACAAGCAGGTGGGTCTCCTAATGAAAAAAGTCAATTATCGCCTATAGACACCAAAGATGTTAATGATGCGTTGCTATCTTGTGGCGAGGTCTAATGCCACATGCATAAGTTTACCGGCTACCTCACCCGTGGTTTGTATTTCATGATAAGGATTAAAAATGATGAAGTTGGAGATTTGAATATAAGATTGAGTCCAACCTTTGTTTTATCAGTAACTGTAAATGACATAAAGTAAGGATACCGACGACAAATAATTTCAAAAAATAATTGAAAAAAATTTAGTTTTTTTATATTATAAGATAGCAAACAAGCAGGTGGGTCTCCTGATGAAAAGAGTCAACCATCGCCTATAGACACCAAAGGTGTTAATGGTGCGTTTCTATCTTATGGCGAGGTCACGTGCATAAGATTACCGGCTACCTTACCCTCCAAACCGGAACACGACAGTGACAAGCACTGACGCTATTGCGGCAGGAATAGGTAAGGCGGTGGTACCTGACCCGGGCGAGACAATGCAGAACTCTACCACCTAGTAGTCACGATGGTAGTGACTCGTATAGCTAAACGGTCGCCTTTTACGACCGGCCTAGCAGAACAGCAGTTGGCCTATTCTGCAAAGAAGCCCGGAACCAATATGGGGAGAAAATATAAATATTATATTTTTTGCATTTTACATTCTTTTAAATAAAAAAGTTATGACTTGAGAGTAGATTATGCCTACTTGGGAGACCATGTAAGAAAACACTTTCTTTATCCGATACGGTGCAGAAACGAGTGCCACATAAAGCTGTAATAATTTTCTTTGCACTCCACCCCAAAACAGATGATGGTACGGAAGAATAAGAGGTATTTTTTACAGATAATTGGACAAACAATTTTATAAATAACCTTGATTGATCTCCGATCAATAGGACGCAAGATATTTGCGAAAAATAATTGTTGTGACCTTTAATAACTAATAGCTAGCTCGATATTAATGTCAATTTATTAAATTTGCATTAAAAACCATAATAAATGGAAGTGTCATCAGGCCCATATATCCGAAGACATCGGCAGAGCTACAACAAGTGCAACCACGATTAGAAGACATTTAGTCCTACGATGTGATAGGTGTCATTCTATCGCTAGGATCTCATATGGTCATCTCTGAAACCGTACCACTAAACCACAGAGGCGATTCCATAATAAAGGTGAATATGATTATGGGTCTCCTGATGGAAAGAGTCAACCATCGCCTATAGACATCAACGAGCCCTCATGACTCATGCATAAGTTTACCGGCTACCTTACCCTCCAAACCGGAATACAGTGACAAGCACTGACGCTATTGCGGCAGGAATGGTTAATGGTGGTACCAGACTCAGGTGAAACAATGCAGAACTCTACCACCTAGTAGTCACGATGGTAGTGACTCGCGTAGCCGAACAGTCGCCCTTTACGACTTGCTTGGCAGAACGGCAGTTGGTCTATTCTTCAAAGAGTCCGGAACCAAGACGAGGGGAAAGATTTTCTTATAAACGCTTTTATAGTTTACTAGCTGACCCGGCAATCGTTGTTTTGCTAAATACATTTATAACAGTATTTCTCTACTATATAACGGATGTTATTATATGCATAAACCTTCCTATTGAATCACTCTATCTATTAAAAAACCGCATCAAAATCCGTTGTGTGGTTTTAAAGATCTTAGCATATATAGGGACTAGGGACAGAGAGCGTAAAGCGACTTTGTTTTCTACTATGTAGTAATGACACGGACTTAAAAACTTGATCGAATATGTTAGATTCCGCCTCGTGGCATAAGGGTCTGGCGTGCAGCATCGAGAAACTAATAATATTGAAATACTAGCTGTTGCCCGCAACTTCGTCCGCGCGGACTTCGCTTACTCCGCACAGCTCCTCCCCCGTAGGTGATAGCGTGATAATATGTAGCCTATATGTTGATCCGACCTCTTAGTAATACTCATGCAAAATTTGAAGTAAATTCATACAGTACTTTTTGAGTTTACCCCGGATATACATACAGACAAACAGACAAACAGATAAAAATTCTAAAAACTATATTTTTGGCTTCGATATCGATTGTAGATCATACCCCAAGTATTCTTTTAAAAAAATATTCAATGTACAGTTTTGACTTTACCTCAAGTATTCTTTAAAAAAAATATTCAATGTACAGTTTTGAAATTTATTAAGTATGTGTATAGATATATCCAAATGGTTGCAAACTGCAATATATCATGTTGAAATTGCAACATGATGTACTGCAGTCTGCAACCATTTCAACTTGTCTCAGATCGTTTCAGTAACCCCAGATTAGTTATATAATTGAAAGAATACAATATGCAGGAGACGAAGCGATTGATCAACACGGTTGAAATACATTTTCAATTCACTGCCGCGGCAGTAGTAAAATTGAATAACATCTTGAATTTCTCTTCGAACTTAAAAATACAAATTCCGGCGAAATACTCTGGCGATTTTTATGCGCAGTAAAGCTTATGGTTTATATCATAGTGTAATATTTAGTGATGGGACTCGAGTGACTTTTTTTCACTCAAGTCACTAGCCAGTGAAAACTGATTCACTCGAGTGCCACTCGAGTGAAGATGAGACTCGAGTGTATTTTTTTCACTCGAGTTACTTGCCAAACAAAACCGAGGCATTGGAGTGAAGATGAGACTTGATTGTCTCTTTCTTTTTCAGGTGAGTGAAGCATATGATTATCTATTTTTTTTGAGGCAGCTATTTTTAACATAAATTCTTTTTAGGCTTTCGCATTTCTTTACCAACATAGCCAGGTATTATAAAAATAATGAAATGAAATATTTTACTATATTAGTTGTCATCCTGCACAGATTTGTCATAACTTGAATTTCTCACTCGAGTCGGTATAGGCCTCTCGAGTGGTTCGAGTTGACTCGAGTCACTCGTAATCCGAGTTATCATATATTTTACTCATACATTACATATACAGAATAAAAACTACTCGAGTGATTCGAGTGAAACACGGCTCGAGTCCCATCACTAGTAATATCCGGCTTCAATTGATCTTTTCGAATGGATTTTTGAATATAATAATAATAATTAATCTTAATTTCAGGTACCATGCCCATAGATTTCATATTACATGCTTACAATGCTACCACAATAATTAAATTAAGTTAGCCAATGTTCAGATTATATATATATATATATATATATATATATATATATATATATATATATATATATATATATATATATATATATATATATGTGTTATAAAACTTACATTATTGATTACAATTAAGAATTTACATTATTAAATTAATTTATTTAAATTACTACATAATATATTATTGCCATTTAATTGAATTAAAATTTAATTATAAATAACTTATAATTATAAAACTTTATATTCACACACACTTTCCTATGTAATGAAAGCCATAGAGTTTTACAAAAGGCCCATCATTACGATCAGCCGTAATAGCCAACAAGCTGTTGTCGCTGTCCCGCATCGTTCTCAGCATCGAAGCAGCTCTATTTCGCATATTTATTTTAAAAAAAAATTATATCATATGTAGCAACTAAGCCGATGGTTCTCCTGATGGAGACAGCAAAGATGTTACTGGTGCGTTACTATCCATGTGGCGAGGTGTTAATCACTTGCATAAGTTTACCAGCTGCCTTATTTTTTTAACCGGAACACGACAGGGACAAGCATTGATGCTATTGCAGCAGGAATAGGTAAGGTGGTGGTACCAAATACCCCCGGGTATTTGACAAGATGTTGCGAAACCTTACTATCTAGTAGTCACGATGGTAATAAGATAAGCCATGCGATAAGCTAATCGTTCGCCTTTTACGAACTACCTAGCAGAATTAAAAAAAAAAAATGGAAGCAAAAGTGTAGTTTAAAGGAAAGTGAGAGAATGTCAGTAGGAGCACTCTATTACTATCTTTAAAGAACCATAAAGGACTTGCATGTGGTTCATGTCAAATTAACACGACTTTTTAAAGCAGTATTATCAATCATAATAATAAAATTGTTAAAAGGATTTGTTTTTTTAATGTAAGTTAGTCGGCAGTAGGTAAGGGGTCGCGATTTTTTGTAAAACGCTAAAGGGATCGCATATTTAAATGATTGAAAAACACTGGTTTATAAAATGTCATTTCAGTGTCATTATAGTCTAAGCGGGGACGAGTGTCAAAAAGTGTGGAATCGAGAATAAGAACCAAAATGAACTTTATTGATTTTTGAATATCAGACAAATAATAATCGATCACTCTGGCGATCTGTAACTTTTTTTGTGATACCGTTTTTCCTGCATTCCCCTATTAACGTATCAGATTAATTCCATTCGAGATATAACAAAATAAGACACAAAATCACACTAAAAAAACATTTATCAGCAATTTTTGAGGCACTTCCCGATCTCCTTAGTAACTAAACCTTTTTCCATCAATTTAGCTTGTCATCAATCTTGAGAATATGCAAAAATATATTATAATTTCAACGTTTAAATACCTTTTTATTATTATAAATCATCATGAAAATATTACCGCACAACTCTGCTCCCTGGTGAGTGACCGCCGTTTTCATACATATGACTCGTCCATCATATTAAACTTGACACCTTTTTTAAAGTCAATCAGTCTTGGATAAAAAAGAAACACTATTCCAGCAAGGACATCTCTCTTTTTTATCCTTTCCAGTTTTCACGCTAACTCGCTATTTGTAATTTTAACAAAAAGCCGTTAACATTCCTATATTTTATCCTAATTTTCACACGAGATTGGCACATACTGCTGTATCCAAAGACCTACAAAAACTATATAGGTATTTGGCTGTATCCGAATAATGCCGCGGGAAAACGGCAAGTATTTGATAATCTCTAAGCCAAATATTCCCATAACATAACACCAATAAGAAGATGAAGATACCTTTTCATGTACGATGAAATCCTATTAGGGAATGTCTTAGAGAAAATGTAATCAAGCAAGAATTTCGCAAACTTCAAGTATTCCCTTTACTGTAATTCCGAATTTGTAGTGAATTCTTGATATATTTGATGAATCATATTTAGTCCCCTGTCTGAATATTTAATCTGACATATGTGTCAGAGACGAAAGCTTTTTTATGTACGAATTATTTTTATATGTGTCGTGATCATCATGGCTGACACTACATCAGCTAGGGTTGCCAATAAAACAATTATGCGGAACTTGACAAAAACAGGCGTCAGATTTATCTTTCAGGACGAATACAGCGATTGTTATGTGCCAAAATATTTTATTTTACCTAGGCATTTTTCCAACAGGATATATGGTCTTAAAGCAGAACATAGAGCCAAAATGATGAAAATATTGTTGTTAAATATTAAAAAATAATATCAAAAAAATTACAAAATCAGCTCACTTTAACATTTTTTTCCACCAGTAAATATTTCAATAGACACCTAAAATATTAATTGTATGTGAAATAAGGTAATTTTCAATATACCTACTGATTTTTTTTCAGTCCGTTATTTGAACTCATTTATTTAGAAGAATTATTTTAAATACACTCCTCGCGCGCAGTCTTTTGTCAATCAAATTTGGAACCTGCGATAAATCGAATAATCAAAACTTAATCTTGCAAAAACTGCAATATACTGCGAATAATCTCTTCACATTATTACGATATTGCTCTGAAAAAAATGGAAAACATAAAAATTTCGGTACGAATCAAATACGCGCCATTAAGCAATATTTAATAAAATTAATTAATGCGAATTATTCGCACTGTTGCTAGTTTTTTTTAAAATTGAATAGGATAGCAAACAAGCAGATGGCTCTCCTGATGGAAAGAGAAAACCTTCGCCTATAGACACCAAAGATATTAATAATGCGTTGCCATCCTTGTGGCGGAGTTTAATGCCACAGCATAAGTTTACCGGCTACCTTACCCTCTAAACCGGGACACGATAGAAGCAATGACATGGCACGAACGGGTAAGGTAATTGTACCACACAATATAGAATTCTATCACCTAGTAGCCACTATGGTAGTGACTCGTATACCTAATCGTTCGCTACTTATGAACTGCCTGGCAGAACGACAGTTGGTCTATTGGTTAAAGAAGCCCGTACCGACATAACGGAACACCTTCAGTATATATGTTATTGCTACGTGGCTATTCGAGTGGCAAGATTGTTACGTACTAAATATCTTCACGCTAAATTGTAGACTAAGAGAATCAAGTGCCATACATCACTTACATTGCTTCTTCCACGTTCATCTATATTCTATACATATAATAAAATCGTAGGAAAGTCAAAACTGTACATTTAATACTTTTTTAAAAGAATACTTGGGGCGTGATCTATAATCGATATCGAAGCCAAAAATATAGTTTTTAGAATTTTTGTCTGTTTGTCTGTTTGTCTGCATGTCTGTTTGTCTGTCTGTCTGATTGTCTGTATGTATGTCCGGGGTAAACTCAAAAAGTACCGCATGGATTTACTTCAAATTTTGCATGATTATTACTAACAGGTCGGGTCAACATATAGGCTACATATTATCACGCTATCACCTACGGGGGAGGAGCAGTGCGGAGTAAACGAAGTCTGCGCGGACGAAGTCGCAGGCAACAGCTAGTAAATTAATAAAAACACGCCGGTTTTGAAGACTCTTGTCACGACCTTTTACTGACTTTTTCATGTTATACCGGAATACGAAAGTAACAAGTTTTAAAACTAATATGGCAAGAACAGGTAAATCGGTGGTACTCGAGTGGCACGCAATACCAAGAGGTGTTACTAAATTAGAGGCGGGACGTCGCGTAACTCTACCACCTAGTAGTCCTAGTGGCAGTAACTGTAGTGAATTTCTGGCCAATCGTTTGTTTTAGTAGCTGCCAGATATAACGGCAGATCATTTATCTTTATCTGTGGTCTAGTAGGCCAAGGTCGGAGTTAACTACATGAGGTTTCGGGTTCGATTCACGAGTTCGGCAATTCCAAAATGTGAATGTGTGTGAATTCCGGCAGTTCCACGAGAGTGAGAACGCTGAAACGTTCCCCGTGCATCTCCCACGATTCGGCTACGACGCGGTCCGTATGACAGAGAGGTCGGTAGGGCCATGGGTCGGTGGAGGGTCTAAAATTCCAAAATGTGTTTTTTCAGTTTTCTGGCTAAAACATTTTTCCCGGGATTGGAAAAGGTGCCTGGTTGGCGAAAGCAACCTGTCACATAGTGGGACTAAAGTATATTCGGTTAATTTTGGTGCACTTGCTTGATATATTATTATGATATATGTATGAAGGATAAATCAGAAAGATACTTTTCTTTCTGATTTATCCTTCATACGGATTCCTTCATTTTTCCCCGTGTTGGTCCCGGGCTCCTTTAAAATATAGGCCAACTGCCGTTCTGTTAGGCAGGTCGTAAAAGGCGGCATCGTTTCCAAAATATACAAGTTTTCAAAAATCATTATACTGCCAGTTTTAAGAAAATAGATGTTTGAACTGAAAAAATCTATGCTTATAGTTTTTACTACTTCGAGCTTAAAATACCTTAATTTAGCGGGAAGTTTCAGATTGGCCAGTAGGATCAACCGTTTACATATTGTTTTACTTCATTTTAATAGGATTTATATTTAACCGGGGTTTTCCGTTGTTTATACAAAGAGAGATTTTAATATTTCATAATATAATTCGTTACAAACTGACTGGCCGTCAGTTTCATCAAACGAAAGGCCATCTTTTTTATTTTCTGGAGCTTCGATGAGCTTATTCCATTTCTGATAATAATTTTTTCCTTTCAGTGGTCAACAGCAACAGCAAAGGTCTCACGTGAGATAATTCAGAACTCGGAAGGTTGCAAATCAAATTGATTTCTTCTTTGTTTTTGACTTATATTAATATTTATCTTTCCTATAATTATTATTATCTATAATTATTGAATTTATTTATTATTTTCTTCGATACAAAATCTACACAAGAATAAATCATCGTTGAGTAATTAAAATCTAATTTTAGTGTTGTAACAATTGACGCTAGAAATCACGAGGCGTCTTTGCATGCCTATATCAAATAACAGGGCTCGCCTCCTCCACAATCGTAGAGAAGATTAGTAGGTACTAATAACAGTTTGATTAAGTATAAAACTAAATTAGACTATCATGAGTGAGTTGACAGGAACAAGGTACTAAAGAAGTTATTATTCACTTTTTTGAATAATTTATCTTTGATTATTAATCAAGCTTTTTAATTTTATTTTTCATAACATTTACTAATATTGTATATATTAGTAAATGTTATGAAAAATAAAATTTAATTATTTTTTAATTATAACATTTCAATCTAGTATAAAATGAAATTCTACTATCGAAGAGTGAGTTGACATACTCAAGGTATCAACTAAAAAAGTTGTTCTTAACTTTGTTATCAATAATTTACCTATCTTCAACGATTAATCAAGCCTTAATGTTAATTTTTAGAATTTTTATAATATACTTTTTATAATTACTACACTTGTAATGTTCATGTTCAAGTAAGACAATATTAAAAACAACAAAGAAAAATATCGACACGCGGGATTTGAACCTGCGACCATTTCCCTAAAGCCGGGAAATGGTCGCAGGTTCAAATCCCGCGTGTCGATATTTTTCTTTGTTGTTTTTAAGGTTTTTCCAGATTCCCAAGCACGGGCTGAGTGCTATAACACAAAAATAAAGACAATATTAATAATTAACTTATGCATAATTAATAATAGAAAAATTGCGATATTTTATGACAGTGGATTATTGCTTACTAATCTAACCAGTACGTGCTTAAATTTTTTTAAAGTTTTTAATTTTTTATTTTATAAGTTTAATAAATATTTATTCATTAAAGGTGCATGGTGGTGCAAGCCGTAACCGTTTTCAAAATATTAGTCCTTTAGTTAGAGAGTCAAGACTTTTAAAAAATCCTCTTTTTCCAATCTTTTCTAAATTTGAAAAATGTCTAAAAGTAAAATCGAATAACAATTTGTAACTTAGGTCTAACCCCAAAGTTAGTTCAATTTGTGTTATTATGAAAGAATAATCCGTGAAGTTTAAAAAATCTACAAGTTCACGTCTCGTATCGCACGTTTAATTTAAAAAGTAAATAAACTACATTAAATTCAATAATATTTTTAATAGAAAACAATTCCATGAAATTTTGAAGCTATTAAAAAATGGTACCGTTTAATTCCGATTACTATTACTATGTATTTTGAGTGTAATCATAGCACATCTAATACGTACAGACATCTGAATATCCAAAATTTTTTAATCAGTTGTTTTAAACATTAAACTTGAAAAATATTTTTAAAAGTTAATTTTTAAAAATCAGTCGCTCATTTGGCGACACCGTTATTATAATTCCGTACGTGGAGCAATGACGAAAATGCAGTTTTTACCAAAATTAAGTTATTCATTACAAAGTACTTAAAAAATAGTTTTCTTGGGAAAAGCACAGACGCAAATAAATTTCTTACAATTATCGATAGAAGATGCTAGTATCGATGTTGAATTAATGCTAATTTGTAAAGACTCTGCCTAAAGAGGGACATAATAGTAACTTGCCGTTCCGGGGTTCCGTGAAATGCAGCTGTATTTGAGTGCTACATCGACTTAAAGACAATAATTATGACATGACATAACGTATATTTTTGGAGCTACACTGTCGTTATGCAAAACAAAATGTCACTTTATGTGTCTGTCTCTTGTAATGAGTCATTTAAGTGGTAATTACATTATGCTGATGAAGAAATTTAAGTTCCTAAGGAGACAAAGACTGAGTTATTATTTTTTATAAAAATGTACAAATAAAGGTCTATTTTATTGGTATAATGAAATTTTCTTTAAATTTTGTCACAAAATTAATAGAAAATGCATATTTGCCACTCTTCGTATTTTATTGCGATATTATAGGAACCCGATTTTTTGTTTTTATATTATGGCAATACCAATGGTTAAATTAAATTATTTCAAAAAATTTATTATTTTATCCTTGTTTCCAATAAAAAAACTTGTTTTAGTCTTTTTTTTATTCAGACAGTAACGTCTCAAAAATAAAATCACACTTCAAATCCCCCTCCTGTTAAAGTGTAAAAGTAACAGTTACGTTAAAAATCTACCAAATAGGCGTAGTGTTTATAAAAGGGTTATTGTACCTGTGTACTAATGGTATTAATGAAATATAAATACAAAAGATACAGTAGAAGTCCAAAAAAATGCTTAACAATGATATGTTAAGAGTAGAGCACTACCTCAACTCTCCGCTTATGAGCCGTGCAAAATCAAACACGTGTGTTCAAAATTAAATTCAATATAAAACATCGCGCGATTTCCCTTTCAAGATCAATCTGAATAACGTTGTAACGTTATTCAGATGAATCTTAAAAGGGAAATTGACGTGAATGTGTAAAATGATTCAATGTTCAGAAAAATATGTTAGCTTATGACCAAGTTTTTCAACCATAAAAACCAGCATTGCCAGCATTACGTGTTCTCCTTGGCGTGAAGATGTTATTATACGACTAAGGTCTTGACTCCTTGGTGTTACTTTTTCTTAATAGATTTAATCAGCCAATGCCAAAAGATGGATTAAACCGCTTCACTCGATGTCCTCACGATTTATACAAATTAGAAATATTTAAATATCTTATTAGCTTAGAATATAATCTGTCACAATCTTATGACATCCTTCCTTTAATATAAAGGCTAATAGGCAAATTTTAATATTAAATTATAGAAAAAGTAGCTGGGCGACAGAGCTTTGATCGGATTATATTTTTTCATATAAAAACGGATTATCACAGAGATGAGGCTAATAGGCCAATTTTAATATTAAATGATAGAAAATCGTTTCCGAGATAGTGTCTCTTACGTACAAATATACAAGAATTGCAGATAAATTATGGGATATCTAGCATTTGAGCATACACAATATTGTATTATTATAAATTATAATTATATTTTATGTCTGCCCTCAATTCTAAGAATTCTACAAAATTAATTATTATAGCTTTTGGCTAGACGTTGTCTAGTATACATCACGGAAGTTGTCAGTCAAATTTGAATTATTATATTATTAATTTGTTGATCATTTACAACGTTGCTATTTATTTATTTACTTTATACTTTATTGTACACATAGAGGCAAAGTTACAATTTATTTCTTGAAAACTCCACAAAAGACGAGCTCTGTCTTTGTAAGAGATTTCTTTAATAATCTCTCACAGGGACAGAATATCTGTAAGAGATTTCTTTCAGCAAACCCAAAACAGTGAGAAAGATTGAAGGAAATGTAGAATACACGTGTACAGATTAGTTATTGATTTAGAAAATATATGAAATAGATAACAAAAAGACTTATTTTATATTACTTAATCCATAATCTTTTTTATTTTATTTATATTTATTAAACACTTTATTGTACACAAAACGTTTACAGTAAACATTAAAATCATGTGTATTAAAATAAAAGGCGAGCTTATCTCACATTGAGAATTCTTCCAGCTAACCCATATGCAGAAAACAGTAGACAAACATAGACACTTGTGCACATATTATAAACACGGCATAATTATAAAGCATGTTTTTAGAAAAAGACCACCCATGACCAGTCTTTAGAAAAAGAACATCTAAATTCTTAACGGTTTGCTTTTTTGTATATTATGCATAACTATTTATGCATAATATACAAAAAACAAACTTGAAAGCAAAATTATTAACCGGGAGAACGAATAACATAATCTTAATCTTAAGTATAGGGTCAAACGACACAAATCCATATGATGTCGGTAGGCAACTAAGTATGACATTGGAAAAGCTCCAAAACACAAAAGTATTTGTAGTCCCTGTAGTTTCAAATACATCATTAAACGAAACTTTATTGAATAACCATATTCACTCTATTACGAAGTTGTATAATAATTGTATCTTTTTAAACCGGCCTAAAAATAACCTGGATAGATCAAATTTAGGAAAATATTTTTCGAGGCAAGTATTACATGAAATAACTAAATTAGACTACCATAACAAATATATAAAAAATCTATCTCAACACACCAATCCGGGTAAGGAAGGTCATTTAAACAAATTACAGACAAAATACTATAAAAAAGGGACCATACCCTATTATTTCAGTGTAAAAAATAATCACATCAAAATAACTGCTAACAATAAATACTACATCAATCAAAGAAAAACAAAAAAGCGATAAAGGTACGATTCCATATTATTTTAAACGTATAAAATCTGGTCAAAAATTGGATCAAAAACCAAATTTAAAAGACGAAAGAAATGGAAAACAGTTTTTTCGATCATAATTTTTCAATACTGCACCAGAATATTGCTGGCGCCATTAATAAAAGTGAATTGCTATATTTGTCTGTAATGGATTTAAATAAAATATATAATGAAATCGATGTAATCTGTCTAACCGAAACCTTTGTTAAAAAAGGTTCAGAATTGCAGCTGAAAGTACCAGGATATAGGAATGCGTCATCATTTTGTAGATACAAAAAACGGGGCGGTAGTTGTATTTTAATTAAAAAAGACATAGAATTTATAAAAATGGATTATTTAAAAAAATGGAAATGTTGGAATGCTTTGAATGTTGCGGCATTGAAGTGCCGACACAAAAATTAATTGTTATTTGCATTTACAGAACTCCTCAAAGTGACCCTAATATATTTTTACAGAAGCTGGAAGATCTTTTATACACATTAAGCCTAAAAAAGGAAAACAAAAATATGATATTATGCGGTGACTGGAACATTGATCTTTTAGCTAAAAATAAATACTCAGCAGAATTAGTAAGCATATTACATAATTATAATATGGTTTCCCACATAAATTGTCCAACGTGGCTGTCATCATGTATTGATCTTATTATAGAGTCATTCCATATGAAATCGTCTGAAAAAAAATAAAACTGTTGCCGTCTCATTTTAGATTTTGGTGTAACTTTGAGAAACTCTTCTCTAGGGTCCCAAAGAACAAAATTTACACGAGTTTGATTTTTACAAGCGCTTGTTTTCGCCTATTTAAATAAAGACTTTTAAAAATCGATATTTTTAAGCCTTATCAACTTTTACTGTGAAATTTTTCTGTTTGAAGCTATCTGCATGATCAAGATGGAATTCACAGTGGAAAAGATAGTAGTTTAAGGGTAATCGAAGATGATTGGCTCGGACGAGTCCTTTGAATATAAGCAGCATGCTGAAAATGAGTGTTTTTTAGTCATTTTTCGTGAATTTCATTCAACTCTAGCGTCGTAACTGTTGAGAATTAAAAACTCATGCTCCGCGGGAATTAAGTATTCATGTCATAGACAAAATTCAGCCACAAGTTGACTTGAGCTGCCCGCTCTTCATAGAAGAAAACTTTGCTCGAAATTTTTGAAATTTAAAAAAATTCCAATTTTCAGGTTATGAAACGATCGTGTTGACTGCGAGATAAAAATCTGATACTCACAAAATCAATTGTTCTTACCTTCATCTTTAAACGACTAATCACTTGTTTTGTTATTTTCATTTTCAGTGCATGTGTGAGCCGGTTTTTTACAGCAAAAATCTGGACGTTTTTACAAATGGATTAAAATTACTTACCACTTACTTTTATACCCCAAATATCCATAACTTTTTTGAAACTAGAAAAATTATTCATATTTATAATTGTTTCTGATGGTAAGTAATTGAATGAAATTCACGAAAAATGACTAAAAAACACTCATTTTCAGCATGCTGCTTATATTCAAAGGACTCGTCCGAGCCAATTATCTTCGAATACCCTTAAACTACTATCTTTCCCACTGTGAAATCCATCTTGATCATGCAGATAGCTTCAAACAGAAAAATTTCACAGTAAAAGTTGTTAAGGCTTAAAAATGTCGATTTTTAAAAGTCTTTATTTAAATAGGCGAAAACAAGCGCTTGTAAAAATCAAACTCGTGTAAATTTTGTTCTTTGGGACCCTAGAGAAGAGTTTCTCAAAGTTACACCAAAATCTAAAATGAGTCGACTTTGCTAATTAGACGATTTCATATGGAATGACTCTATAAGCAATATAAAAAATGCAAAAGCTAAAACTCATTATTTAGCCCTTTCAGATCATGAGACAGGTCAGGTCATAACAATAACATCAAAACAAACAATACACAACGCTTCTTGGACGGAGTATGTTAAAGATTTTAGCAAGGAAAATGAGTTTAAATTTTTAAATTGTATTTCAGAGTTAAAGTTTACAGAAGTTTATGATTCCGAGGACTTAAATAGCTCATTTAATTCGTTTTACGAAACTTTTAAGTTGTTTTACGATTTATATTTTTCGGTGATAAAAGTTAAGAAAACTACTATCCAAGAAAATAAAAATTGGATAACTAAGGGAATAAAGATTTCATGCTTGAAAAAAAGGCAAATATATTTATCAAACCGTAAATCTTGTAAAGCTAAATTTAATAATAATAAGAGATATTTAAAATACATTAAAATTTTAAAACAATGCATTCACAAGTCGAAACAAATACAAAACAAGAATGCTATAATAAACAATAAAAATAAGTGTAAAGCTACTTGGAAAATAATAAAAGATAACATTAATGATACTTATAAATGTAATGAAATAAAAAACTTAAAAAATAAGGATATTAACATTTGTGATGCTAAAATTATATCGGAATTGTTTAATAATCATTTTATAGATATAACTAGAAACTCAAACACAAGTAATATAAATCATAATAATGATAATCATAATAATAATAATAACTATAGTGAAATACCAAAGAACCATAGTACAATTTTTCTATATCCAACTACTCCTGATGAAATATACAAAATAATAAAATCGTTAAATAATACTCAATCTGTTGGATATGATGGTATTCGTACTGATATTATAAAAAAATGTAATAAATATATATGTACTCCGTTGTCTCATATCATAAACTTGTCCTTCAATCAAGCACATTTCCCGAGAAAATAAAATTATCAATAATTAAACCACTATATAAAAAGAACGATCCAACAGATATTAATAATTACCGTCCTATAACTCTTATACCGACTATAGCAAAAATTTTTGAAAAGGCCATGTTGTGTAGGCTAAATAACTTTTTTGTGAAAACCAACATCTTGGCAAATGAGCAATTTGGATTTCGCAACAATAGTTCAACAACATTAGCATGTTATCATCTAACTAAAATTATTACAGATTCCCTCAATGACAAAAAACCAATTACAGCTGTGTTTCTTGATATGAGTAAGGCTTTTGATTTTGTTAATCACTCAAACTTACTCAATAAATTAGAACAATACGGTGTAAGAGGTAAAGCTTTACAATGGATCAAAAGTTACCTGCTGAACAGAAAACAGTGCACAGAAATTACAAACATTGTTAATGGAATTAAAAAATCCCAACGCTCTAAATATCGAATAAATAGTACAGGTGTGCCACAAGGCAGTATACTAGGACCCTTGCTATTTCTCATATATATAAATGATCTTCCGAAAACTACCCATAATCCATGTGTATTATATGCAGATGACACAACTGTACTTATAAGATGTGAAAATATAAATAAATATGAAAATGAAATTAAATATACAGTAAATAATATAATTAAATGGTTACACAGTAATAATTTGAATGTTAATATAAATAAAACTAAATTAATACAATTTAATAATACAAATATGAAGAAAATACCTATAGAAATTAAATATAATAATCAATTAATAGAGGAAATAGATACTATAAAATTTCTGGGAATTACATATGATCGCCATTGTAATTGGAAGTCACATATAGATACGATCTGTTCTAAATTAGATAAATTTATATATGGAATAAGACGATTACGTCAAATTGTATCTAAGGAAGCAGCACTTAGTGCATATCATGGCTATGTATCGTCAGTCCTTTCCTATGGTCTAATTTTATGGGGTAACTCAGTAGATGTGAATAGAGCATTCAAAGTCCAAAAGAGATGTCTAAGAGCAATATATAACATTAAACCAATGGAGAGCTGTAAACCATTGTTTAAAAATAACTTAATATTAACTTTACCGTGTATGTATATTAAGGAGATTGCGATGTTTGTCAAAAGATACCCACATCTTTTTAAACTAAATATAGAACATAATCCTAGATCTGTTAGGCATGCCAATAAGTTGTTAATACCAAAGTGCAACACTAAATTATTCCAAAGAAATGTCTATTTTATGGCCATTAAAATTTTTAATAAAATACCAAATAATATTAAGGATCTCCCAATTAATAAATTTAAGAAGGAATTAACGAAATGGTTGTTAAATAAATGTTTTTATGATGTAAGGGAGCTTTTCCTCTAAAAAATGTATAATATTTATAAAAATCTGTCAATTTACTTCATAATTTAAAATCTAAGTATTAATTAATATTATAATGTAAAATAGATGATACATTTTGTTTAATTAAAAATTAAATTTAATTGTTAGACATACAAAGTAGTAAGTGCAAAGATAAAAGTAATTTCCACTGTATTTTATATTATATTAACTCTTTTTTTATTTTTTTTAATTAATTTTTATATTGTATAAGTATTATGAAATGTAAATTTACCTATATTTAAATGCATAAATGACATGTAATTATAAATTTATATTGTTTGACAAAGTATTGCATTATATGACAGGTATTTGTAAGATTTTAATTTAGCACTGACTACTAGTTATTTCAGAATTTGGTATTTTTTTTTTTTGCTTTTAAATGTATATAGGTCTTGCATGTTTAAATAAATATATAACTAAAAATTTGCATGCCATTATATGGTGAAGTAGGAAGAACTGTAAATCACTTTAATCACATCTTTTTGTACTCTTATTTCGTGCAAATAAAGAATTATTATTATTATTATTATTATTATTATTATTATGGATGACTGTTGATGAGGTAGGTAGGTACTTTAATACTAATGCGAGCGACTCCAAATTATATTTGCGAAAATTTAACATAACTGGCTATCATTTAGGAGTGAATAGAAATACGTAAAATGAGCTAATAACAGTGAGAAACGGTTGTTTTAATTAGCAACAAAAAATCCAATTGAAACTAAATTGAACGTAAAAAATACTGAATGGACGAAAATAATATTGAGTGACTATATAACCGGATTGAGTTAGTTCATGCATAACGTGCTTAAAAATAGCAATTTGGAATGTGTTGTGAGATGAGGTAATAATTTTGTTAGATAATATATAATAATACTATTCGCGGAAATACATTTAATATTTTCTATTCTAGCATATTATTTATCTTAAAATAGCGTGCAAGATTCGTTATTTAGTGGGTGGAGTGACGAAGTGACAATGCTGTACTGTGCGGGAGTTCGGATGAGAAATCTACAGATAAAAAATATCAAGGATTGAATTTTGACCAATTTTTTCCCGTTGATGATAGCGACGATTTTCATACTTTAAAGATCCGGATCGAAATCGAATAAAAGCGTAGTTTTATGGCTCGCCAGCAAAGCTTCCTGGTGTATTATTAGGTGTAGTATTATTGCAATACCGCGGTTTTATATGTGTTTCCTACATATTTTCTAAGATCCGTCAGACGCAACGGTTTCGCTCGCTAGTCGATCTGCACCAACGAGCTGCGAGTAAACCATCGTTCTTTTAAACAGAAGTATAGGCTGGTTCGTCGTTCAGGGATCACGTTCTTTATGTATTAGTTTAATACTCTGTCAACTGTATACATTAATCAGTTGATTCAAAATTTAGTTTTGGATTTCACTGTATAACGTGATATATGAAATAACTCGATTAAAATATAACGTGGCACTCTTAGAAAAAAAAACATGCCAAATGTCGAATATAATGAGAGCTGCAAAATTCTTCCTAAAATAAAAATTTGTTCTTTTTTATGTTATAAGATAGCAAACAATCAGATGGGTCTCCTGATGGAAAGAGTCAACCATCGCCTATAGACACCAAAGGTGCTAATGGTGCGTTGCCATCTTGTGGCGAGGTCTAATGCCACATGCATAAGTTAACCGGCTACTTTACCCTCCAAACCGGAACACGACAGCGACAAGCACTGACGCTATTGCAGCAGGAATAGGTAAGGCGGTGGTACCGGACCCGGGCGAGACAATGCAGAACTCTACCACCTAGTAGCCAGGATGGTAGTGACTAGCATAGCCAATCGGATACCTTTTACGACCTGCCTGGCAGAACGGCAGTTGGCCTATTCTTCCCCCTTCCTTATCACAGCTGGTCACATTTGTATTGTCCTCCCCCTCCTTAGTGTGATTTCATATATTTTACAATTTAAATTGGAATAACGATATTTTATATATAATGCCACCGGATAGATATTTTTATCTATACGGTGGCTTTTCAAATTTACTGTTGTAATACTTCGATATAAAATATTGTATTTTTAAAAATTTGTGATGTCACAAAATTTAATCCCTTGTCACACAGTGTCACACTTTGTCGACCCCCTCCCTCCCCCTTAAAGTGTGACGTAATTTATGGATGGCCCCTGATGATGTTTATGTAATTAATCCTTATCTTTTCCACGATCATTATTTTGATTGACCTTGTGCATGTGGCTTAATATTTTATCAAAGGATTAATTCTGAATAGAAATTATGTAGCTTCGAGATAACGAGGATTAACGATTTTTATTAATGCAAGTTTTGGATACTTTGTATGTTCTGTTTATCCTTTTCTATTATCTATGTATTAATACGTGAAGGTAAAACTTTGGATACCTTTTTAAGAACTTTTAAGTGTACCTTTGTGATGTTACTGAAAGGGAAAACATATAAAAGCGGTGTAAGAAATGGAACAAACTCACCGTAGGTCTGATAAATAATGAAGACCCCAGCGGCTCAGTTATCCACCCTCGTCCACCACACTTTATAACACGACAGCACCAAACACAAAAGCACACAATTTACGCACTCAACGCACGTTTCACTTTGCAACCGAAGCATCTTCAAGAGACACGAGCACTACTACACTCAACGAGAGCCGTAGTAGTCTCGTTGAGTGTAGTAGAGTAGACGAGGGATCCACCCCGAACTGAGCCGCTGGGGTCTTCATTATGTTTCAGACCTACGGTGAGTTTGTTCCATTTCTTACACCGCATTTATATGTTTTCCCTTTCAGTAACATCAGAAAGATACACTTAAAAGTTCCCGGAAATTTGCAAAATAAATAGTTTTTTTCGTCTGAACAAAGGGTTTCCGCAATGTAACGCTTGAATCTATAAAACACACATGTGTTGTGCTATTTTCTTTACGGTTCAAATTGGTTGTCAGACTTAGAAATGTGTTGGTTAGTCTATGGTCGAATTTTGGCCACAGGCAATCGCTAGTTATTATTAATAGATATCGGGTTTTTATTTATTATCGATAGGGAAACGCTTGTCCACCATCTCGCCTGTTAGTAAGCTAAGATGCGGCCTAAGATGGAACGCGCCTTCAGGGTTAGCGCTTAGGGTGTAGACACAGACGGATTGCATTTCAACTGCAATTCGACTGCTAAATGGCAGTTCGGATGCAGTTTGAATGCAGTTGAAACGACTGCAATAGAACTGCAAACCAACGAAAAATAAACACCAAAGATGTTAATTGTGCGTTGGTATCCTTGTGGTTCTGATCGATAATATATTTTTGTTGATATTCCAATTGCAAATATTAGATAAGATTAACGATTTTGAGGGAACGGTTGTAAAATGTCAATTGTGATACAATAAAACTCCGAGATTGCTTAATGAACTTGGACGGAATTTATGTAGTGAACTATATAAACATATTTTACTAAGTTTTATTGTTAAACTTTTATGAAACGCTAAGGTAATATTGGCTAAGGTAAACGCTGAGGTAATAGCTGACCCGAAAAACGTTATTTTGCCGTACAAATTACTTGTATTGAGTATTTTGGTGGGATACTTGAGAGGTGGTAAGGGGGGGTCAATTGAGATAAAAACTATCCTATCTTTTAAGTGGGACCAGACAGTAGATATCTGCAAAATTACATTGAAATCAGTAGTTTCGAAGTCCGTTGCGGCCAAGCAACGTGACAATAAATATAATTATATTAAGATGAATAGATCTGTAAAATCTATCTAAATTAATAGTTGAATTAATTGTTGAAGTCCAGGGAAGGTTTAAAAGGTGAGAAAATATAGAAAAAATGAGAGTAGTTAAAAAGGCAGAACAACGTTTGCCGGGTCAGCTAGATACTAATACATTATTATTTTATCCACAGCTATAATCGTTCAAATTTACAGCCGCTATATGTAGAATATATGCATATGTGTAATGAAATATGGCCCGACAATACACATAGCCTGGTTATATTTGAATTGTTAAAGTAACAAATTCCAAATTGGAACACGACAATGGCTAGCATTGACGCTATTGCGGCAGGAACAGCTAAGGCAGGCTAATGCAGAAATCTACCATCTAGTAGCCACGATGGTAGTGACATGTATACCCAATTGGTCGCCTTTTACGACCAGCCTGGCAAAATGGCAGTTCGTCTACTCTTCAAAGGATCCCGGGCAAATCACGGGGAAAAGTTAGTTAACTAAATTTTAAAAATTGTTTAATACTACTTTGGTATATTAACCAAAACTTTCCCGTTAATCCCCTTAGGGTTCTTACACATTCCACGTTTTTTTTACTGTCGATAGGGATGCGCTTGACCACGATCTCGCCTAATGGTAAGCTAAGTTCTTTGTAGACTTGGCGAAAAATAATTAGATTAGATTTTTCGCCGTGTTGGTTCCGGCCTCCTTTGAAGAATAGGCCAACTGCCGTTCTGCCAGCCAGGTCGTAAAAGGCGACCGATTGGCTATCGAGTCACTACCATCGTGGCTACTAGGTGGTAGATTTCTGCATTGTCTCACCCGGGTCTGGTACCACCACCTTACCTATTCCTGCCGCAATAGCGTTAGTGCTTGTCGCTGTCGTGTTCCGGTTTGGAGGGTAAGGTAGCTGGTAAACTTATGCATGTGGCATTAGACCTCGCCACAAGATAGCAACTCACCATTAACATCTTTGTAGTCTATAGGTTGGTGGACTCTTTCTATCAGGAGACCCATCTGCTTGTTTGCTATCTTATGATATAAAAAAAAAATTTGGGTGCGGTTACAATTTTTTATGGTTCCGTACCTAAAAGGTAAAACGGAACCCTATTACTAAGCCTCCGCTGTCTGTCCCTCTGCTGTCATCAGGCGGCATCTAATAAAATATGATAGCTAGAAAGCTGAAATTTCCACAAATTATGTATTTCCGTTGCCACTATAACAACAAATACTAAAAATAAAAAATGAAAATACTAACGGGGCTCCCATACCATAAACGTGTTTTTTTTCGTATTTTTTTCCTATGATGATTAGCAATCCTTCGTACGCGAGACCGACTCGCACCTGGCCGGTTTTTTAAATTTAATAATATCCTAAGTGTGTTTATCCTTAAGAATAAAAAAAATTTCATCAAGATAAAATGTAGTTTTTATGTTAATTCTGTATTTCATCGTGCCTGTTGTGTCTAATTTCATTCAGCTTTTCTTGCATGATAAAATATCAAACGTTGAAACAATATTTGGACAGTTATGTAACATCTGAGCATTTAAATATTCTGATATCCATATACAAATTTTCAACCTAATTAAATTAGTAGGATACTGTCAGTGCGACCGGACCTTACATACTAAGGAGTCAAGGCAGAAGTTTTTTTTTACTGTTGATAGGGAAGCGCTTGACCAAGATCTCGCCTGATGGTAAGCTAAGATGCGGCCTAAGATGGAACGCGCTTCCCTAGAAGGCTCGCACAGACTCAGAAGCATATTCCAGTCCCTTGCTGTTCGGACCAAGTATGTCGAGTCGAATTGCCTTTGTTCGGGTACGTAGAACGTCCACCATATGGCGATGATGCCTAGTATCTGTGCGCCTCGACGATCGATAGAAAAACGGGGAGAAGTTTTTTTATTGCGCAGTATCATATTTTTGTGATCACAATTTTTGTTTTAACGTTTTAGACTGACCTTCTGAATGTGACCTAATATGTTATCTTCATACTAATTCCACTTGGAAATCAAATTGCGTCGAGATTAGTTAAGATTACCGCGATTAAATTGATTAATACATAGCACAATCTATAATTAATATATTCGAATTTTGTAGGAACGCAAAACATTGACTATAATAAATACCAAAGATTTATATGTTCGTATAGACCGTGTTCCCGAGAACAATTTTTTTTTCGATTAATATCGTGCTAAATTTTTGTGAACAACTTTGTTTTGAAGAGACGCTTATCTTTTCTAACTCCGAAATCGGGTAACTAGTAAAGGTAGGTAAAAAGAAAACTTTGGAATGTCGGACTAAGAAAAGTTTCCATTTTTCGTTTTACTTTACGTATATAACAAAGTTAACCTTGAATTATAATAACAACAAGCTGTTGTAAGAAAATTAGGTTGTATTTAAATTGATTAATATCATTTTAAAAATCTCATAACTCCGAATCTTTAGAGTGGAGGACTCGTCAGAAAAATTTCTTTGACCAAACTAAAATGTTCGAAAGCCCTTTCTTTACTTTATTACTTACCAGATTCGAGATTTTTCAAAGACAGAAAAGATGGGCGTCTCGACAAATCGAAGCTATTCACAAACATTCAGGTTATTAATAAAAAAAATAATGTTCCTGGGACTACGGTCTATTAGTTATGATTATTACAATTATTTTATTTGAGGACAATTGTCAATGTTTATTAAAACTGTTTCTATAATAAACATTGATATAAAAAACCCAAGATGCACAGTCCTGAACGAAACGGACACTCAAATGTCTCGCTAATTTCACATAAGTAGTTTTAGATAATATAGCAAAAACATATGTTTTTGCGTATCCAAACTTAAGCGCAAGATTTATTATAGTTGTTTTTACAAAGCAACGTTTAGAAGTAATAAAATTGACAGTATCGCGACCGACGCGATTCTATTTGAAATGAGCATTTTTAGGGGACGGTTTTGAGACACTAACGGCTGGTTGCCAAAACGCAAATTAATTTTAACAAGCAATTAATCTGTGTTTAATATAATTTTTACAAGCAAATAATCTGTTAAATACACATTAATTGCTTGTCAAAATTAATTTGCGTTTCGGAAACCGGCCGTTAATGTGCATCTTGGGTTTTTTACATCAATGATAATAAATTACATTTTAGAATTTAAGGATGGAGTTGTTATTATTAATAAAAATCCTTATGTTTTAGATTAATGTGTTCTTTATTATAATTATTATAATCATATTTGGAGAAAAGTGTCAATTATAATAAAGGATATGTTTCTTTAATTTTATTCATTCATAAATCATTTTAGGGCTTTAAAAATGGAGTCGTTAAGCAATCATATACCTATAACTTACGCTTAAAAAATTGTGGAGACAAGTGTCAATGATGATTAAGTATTTATTTATTTAATACATTATATTTTAAGGATTTATAAATAAAATAGTTAATCAACTTTTAACCTAACTCCCTTTAACAAGTTGTTAAGCTAAAAAGTCTTAGATTAATGAGTTCTTAATTATGATTATTATAATTATATTTGACGACAAGTTTCAATGTTAAATAAGGCAACGTTTCTATAATACATTAGGTAGGGTTTCACAGATGGAATTAATAGTCAAGTTTAGCAAGCTGGTTAAGTCAAAAATCATTATGTCTTATATCAATGTGTTTTTGTTATGATTATAATCATATTTAAAGATGTGTCAACATTGAATAAGAATATGCTTCTTTAATACATTAAATTTTAGGCCTTTAAAGATGGAATTGATAATAAACCATACATATTTATATATGAAATAGTGAGTTTGTTTGTTTTGGTTCAGATCTGGTTGTAATTCTAAAAATCGATATCAAATTTTTAATGTAGTATTATTTTATAATATAATGATAATTCTTAAATATTTGCACACAATATAATGGTAGAATATGTTGGTGATTTAATTAATTTTTAACAATTTGTAACACATGCGTGTTACAAATTGTTAAAAATTAATTAAAACATTCTTGCAAATAAACATTTTCATTTCATTTCATTTCACTTTTTACTCTCACTAATATGATAAATGCGGAAATTTGTGTTTATGTATTAGAACATATACACGCTTATACTAAGTCCAAAAAAAGCGTTAATTTCTCATAATAAGTCATGTACATTTTCAACATGTTTCCCTAAAAGGAGAGTTGTGGATGGTTATATTTTTACGTATGCTCGGGCATAAGTATTTTATACGTAAACAAAGGAGATTGATGAGACCCATACAAATTTGGCCTAAAACGCAACAAATGATGATGGCTGCTTACCGTATTGTAATACATTATTAATTTCTTCTGAAATGTAAATTGTATCACGGACACTTTTTATAATACTAAAGTTCACGCAACTCCTTCAAAGATTAATATTACTTGATTTTACAATTGTTACATTCCATTTTAAGCCACTCACATCCCAATATATCGAAACACAAATATAATTCATTGTTAATCATGGGCTCACTGAATTTGGCCCCACTTTTTTTGATTTTCAGATTTTTGATATTTTTAATTATTTGTTCGTCGTTCGTTCTTTAATGTTCGATTGTAAAAATTGTTTGTTCGTCTTTTATTTATTTATAATTAATTAAACAAATGATCACCCTTAAGTTGGCCCCCCTTACTAGATATCTTTATTTTTATCACTTAGATTAATTAATTTTGATTAATTATCGTTTGTTCGACGACTATTGGTGATTGTTCGATCATAAAAACAATTAAATTCCCAATTATTATTTATTTTATATCTAATATGCAAACCATTACCTCACGCCTACATTGCGCATGCGCCAGCAGTCTAATGGCGACTGAGCGATGCGTAGTGCATGTCATGTAAAAAAATGACATTATAAATATTGCTCCATTTCGATTTTCGAATATCATCAAATTATACGATTTGAATGAAGTATTTATTCAACAGTGTGAGTACCTCGATTAAATATAAAGGTATTTAATTCTTATTAGGAAATATTGTAGGTAGTTCCGATAGTGGTAAATTTAACACGATACATAAAAAAGAATCTGCACATTTTTTGAGGTTAACTAATAGTACATCTAATATATACATCTTTAAAAGAATTATAAATAGGCCTATCATTTTAGCAAAGAAACAAATTAAAAACAGTTGTATGATATACACACCCACACACATATGTACATATATAAGAAATTCATATTTAATTAGAGTAATTACTCTTTTTGTTTACTCAACAAACAGCTTTATGTGGCTTTATGAGTTAAGTACATATATTGGACGTAATGCATGTAAATGGACTATATAGACATTAGATGTTTTTCGATGATTATTAATAAGTACATAATTTATTAATAATGATTCTTTTACAACTAAACATTCGAAATGGAGCATTATTTATAATGTCATTTTTTACATGACATGCACTACGCATCGCTCAGTCGCCATTAGACTGCTGGCGTATGCGCAATGTAGGCGTGAGGTAATGGTTTGCATATTAGATATAAAATAAATAATAATTGGGAATTTAATTGTTTTAATGATCGAACAATCACCAATAGTCGTCGAACAAACGATAATTAATCAAAATTAATTAATCTAAGTGATAAAAATAAAGATATCTAGTAAGGGGGGCCAACTTAAGGGTGATCATTTGTTTAATTAATTATAAATAAATAAAAGACGAACAAACAATTTTTACAATCGAACATTAAAGAACGAACGACGAACAAATAATTAAAAATATCAAAAATCTGAAAATCAAAAAAAGTGGGGTCAAATTCTGTGAGCCTTAATCATGAAGATTATTTGATTTTAACCACTTAAATGTTGAAAAACGATATAACTATTGTTTACTATTATTACTCGCTCACAGCGTAAATAGATGAGATGACACATGTTGTTTTTTTTTGTTTCTTTCGGGTGATACTAAGAGTATTTATTTATGCGGCCTTGTATGTTGTAGATTTCGATTATAATAATAAATATTTTCACTTTTGTCGCATTTTATACAATAGTTGGTTTAAAATTTTGCTTCTTATCTATCAAACATTTTTATAATTTGTTTGATTGGTCAGAAATAAAATAAAGTGTTAACTTTATGGCAGAATAGAAAAATCTTTGCTTGAATTAGAAATAAGAAAAAGCGTACAAGTTTGATTAGTTTCATAACTTCCCGACTAAAATCCTTTTAAAATTGATTTGCTATTAAAAAGTGTCCGTTGAATTCTAATATTGACTTATTGTGAATAAAATTAATTTAATAATTTCGGCTGATGCTATATTCTTGTAGTCTATTTAGGCCGACCTGATCACTCTCCTTTGTATAATTCTTGATTTGTTTAGAAGAGTACACTTTATTTAGTTCGTTGTTCATTCGTATCGTTTAGTTCCATATAAATTTGGTGGAGGTCTGATTCAGGACGTCAGAGATACACGAAGTTGAATGTGTTTACAGATTTAAGTTTGTTGGAGTTTACTGCGTCTAAATTATTTCCGAATTTATTTTCGCTTTAATATGCGATCTTATATTTCATCATAGTATTGATTCCATTTTGCAAATACATGGCGTCAAGATTAGTAAAGATTACGGCGATTGAATATATTCATACACAACACAATCAATGTTTGAATGTTGTAGAGAAGCTGTGCTTTGACTATAATGTCTTAGATTAATATGCTCTTAGTTATGATTATTATATTAGTATTTGAAGACCATTGTCAATGTTAATTGAGATCATGTTTCAATGATACTATTATATTTAGAGCTTAAAGATCGAAATCCATTACCATAAACTAGATATTAAGTTAAAAATCTCAATTGATATTAGAAATTTAAAAGCATATACGTATGTTTGTTTGTTTGTAACGCCATCGCGTTTCAACTATTAAACCAATTATCATAAAAATTGTACACATTACGAGGTACCGAAAAGGACATAGGGTACTTTTCATCCAAATGAACACTACTACTCCAAGGGAAAGGACAATATTTTTAGCACAAACGAGGCTATGGGCAAAAGCTATTAAGCAGATAACTTTGTAGCCCTATTTATAAAGTTTACGGGGGTAAAAAGTATGAAGTTTGGCATAGTTAAACTTAATATAGGGAAAGGAATGTATAAAGCAATGTTTTTATTATAGGCATTAGAAATAAAATAAATTATCTAAAAAATTATCTGTATCTTCACGCCCATGTCCCCAAAAGGCAGAGGTAAAATCAGTACACACACAATTAGCCTAAGGCACTTAGTTCCACAACGTGATAGTTGGCAAGCCTACCGCCAACCGGGTAGCAACTTTGTTTTAATCACAAAACTAAAGAAACACATTTTTGATTGCCCGACCTGGAGTCGAACACGGGACCTCATGTCAACACCGACACCGGACCGCTGGACTACAGAGGCGATTAAAATATATTCAACAAAACAACAAATTATTGGCAATAGACAAAGCACCCATTTTGCGTTCTTCCTGTAGCTGTAGCCATGAAACAATAATTACTTTATAACAATACACATTGGCCTTGATCTTCAATGACTGCCGTGTTGGCGTATGTTACTGACATCGTAACGACATCACCTACGTAAATTTGATAGTATAAAGGATATGAACAATACTGATTGTAGGATAGATAACTACAATAATGGGGAGATATGATGTTAAACGTCATTAGAGTAGCAAAAATCGATCTAATTATAGAGAAAAGGTGGCGAAATCGGAATAAAGTTATTTGATACCCTTATTAATTGATTTCGGAAATCCTGAATTCACTAAATGTCAATACTTTTCGAAGCCAGCGTGATCATACGACGATAATTTTGATGAACTTGGAAGTGGAAAAAATAAGGATGATGACGAAAGGTGATGTGTGATTTTTTAAACGATCGAGCATATTTAGCATATAGGACCGCAGCGGGGCGGAGTGGAACGCATCGCAACGAAAAATGCTTTAGCACGTGAATGACATGCTGGGTCGCAACGCATTTCCAAAATTTGAGTACAGTAATACCTCGACTTACGCTACCCCGACTTACGTGAACTCGGAGTTACGCGATTTTCAAATATCGTTGATTCATCTTTTATTTGGTTTGATGGCTCCTCACTATTGCTTAGTCGATGTACGTGTTTAGACAATTGAAAGACAAAATGTAGAAAATATGGACTCCAATGAAGGGTGTAATTGTTCTACAAAACAAGGAAAAAAAAGTTTATTTGGATTTGGAAATTTTGCGGGGAAAAACATCGTCAAACTACTGTGTTAGATTTTATATATATATGTATATATATATATATATATATATATATATATATATATATATATATATATATATATATATATATATATATATATATATATAAGCTAAAATGCGGCTTAAGATGGAACGCGCTTCCCTAGAAAGTACCTATTCACTCTTGAAGATCCCAAGATTGTACTCGGCCGGGAACACAGACTCAGGAAGGAAGGAAGGAAGAAGCATGTTCCAGTTCTTTGCGGTTAGAATGAAGAATGTCGAGTCGAACCACTTTGTACGGGTATGTGGAACGTCCACCATATGACGATCTGAGTGCTAAGTGTGAGTTTTTTTTTTGCATTCGATCGTGAGCGCGTTTCGAGTTTACTAGGAATTTGTATGTGATTTGTACAGCGCCACCTAGTGGTAAACTGGTTTCTCACGTTTACCAATAGGTGGCGCTGTACAAATCACATACAAATTCCTAGTAAACTCGAAACGCGCTCACGATCGAATGCGAAAAGAAAAACTCACACTTAGCACTCTGTACGCCTCGGCGATCGATGATAGAAAAACGGGGATGGCGGAATTAAGTCGTGTAATTCCGAAGCGCACTCTCCAAAGTGTATCCGATAAAAAATCGATAAACTAGCCACTCTGCGTCGTTTATATTAAGGTTATAGGAAGGTTTATATGTACAAATTATTATACATATAAACCTTCCTTATAAATCATTCTATCTATTAAAAAAACCGCATCAATATTTGTTGCGTAGTTTTAAGGATCTAAGCATGCATAGGGACATGCAACGAAAGCATTGTCTATAAACACCAAATATATTAAGGCGAGGTATTTCAACGCGCGTCAATTTTATAGAAAATGGGTGGCGCGATATGTTCTGAAACCGCTGGGAAACGTGTCAATTTTCGGATAAATAAATAAAGGACATCAGCTGAAAACTAAAATTTAGCACATTCTTTTTTGTATTTACAACTAAATATCACCATATAAAAATGATTAGAAATATTATTAACAAATTATTTGTTTTAGAGATTATTTAGCCTGTATTCGAAATTTTATATGATCGAGTAAAGTACATTCTATCATGTAATGAGTTAGCACATTCTTTAGATATTATCTTCAGGTATATCGACTAATTTTTGTGAAATTGTTATTTAACAATCAATACAAAAAAAAACGTGATTTAACTAACCAGTTTTTTCCCGTTTGTCGCGATGCCTCGCCTTAATTGCGCATTGTTATTCATGTAGCAATATATAAATACCACTAGCATAAGTTTACCGCTTACCTTACGCTCCAAACCAGAACAAGGTAGTGACGCTGTTGCGTTAGGAATAGGTAAGGCGATTGTACCAAACCCGAGCGAGACGTTGCGAAACTCCACTTAGAAATTACGATAGTAATAAAACATTTGGACAATCGTTCGCCTTTTACGAACTGCCTGGCAAAAAGACCACCCCGTTGGTTGAGTGGTTAGCGATCCTGACAAGTGACTACGCGACCGACGGGGCTCGGGTTCGATCCCCGACGGGGACAAGCATTTGTGTGATGAGAAATGTTTGTATTTCCGAGTTTGGGTGTTTATTAAATATATTCCAGTATTTATATATTTTATGTATTTCTATGGATTAGTATCGTTTACCACTTTATCAAAGTTTTACTAGTTAGTCAAATAATTTGCTTACTTTGGGGTTACATCGGTCAGTGTAATTTGTCCCGTGAATATTAAAAAAAAAACAAAATTAAATGGCTAGATAATCTATTCTTCAAAGGGGGTACGAAGAAATACGAGAGTAATGTTTTTGGCAAATATGGCGATATAACTTGTACAGTACTAACGCTTTACCAATTTTTGACGGAATAGCTTCAATGCCATAATGATTCTTATGTTCCGGTGTAGACTGTAGAGGTTAAAATCAAAGAATTGTGTGTACGAGACAAGGCCAAGGATTTAAAACGCTATCAGATAACAGAACATATTTTACGATACTTAACGTTATTACTGTAGCGATACCTCAGTAACAAAATTATTTTCAAACACTATGTATATCGCTACTCAAATAACAGAACGGAATTGTTAACGCTAAATAACGTTATAATATCGACGTGTTTGCGCGTTTCATTCTGTTTCATGATTGGTTCGCCAAATAGCGCCAGAATATGACCTCGTAATACCATATTCCATAACGTTAATTCGTAGTATATAACAGAAGGTAATGAATAACGTTATTAAACAATAACAAATTCTGTATCACATTTTATGGATAACGCTATGCTTGAAAGTAACGTAATGTCATGCCGCGAGCAATAACGTTACCACAAAATACCGACATTTAAATCCTTGGACAAGGCATGAGCAACGCAACTTGTGTTCCACTAAAAAGCAGTCCATGGACTGTATCTACGTCAGAGCTCGTTAAGTGTAACGCATAAGCACCGTGACACTCACGGCGGTTACGATCTTTTGGTTGTGAATAGATATTATGCTTTATTATATGCTGCAGTGTTGCTTAATTTTGACTTTGGTTGGACGATTTATTATTTCAGCGCTGTAAGAAGTGTTAACGAAATGGATGGGTTTCAGTTTAGAGCGTAAGGTAGCCGGTAAACTTATTCACGCAGCCCCGCAATAAGGAAAGCAATACACCATTAACATCTCTGGTGTCTATAGGTTATAGTTGTCTCTTTCCGTCAGGAGAGCCTTCTGCTTGTTTGCTATTTTATGATATAAAAAAGAGCTTTCTTATAGAAGAATATGAGCAGGAGATGCACCTGATGGTAAGTGATCACCGCTGTCCATGGACATCCGCAATACCAGATGACTGCAGTAGCGTTGTCGAACTTTTAAGAATGAGTAAGCTCTTTTCTTGAAGGTCCGCAAGTCGTATCCACTATCCATTCGGAAACACCTCTGCCGGTAATTGATTCCACAACAGAGTAGTGCAAGGCAAAAAGTGTCGAGAGAAACGCACGGTTGTGGATTTCTAAACATCGAGATGATGAGGGTGGATTTCAAAATTTTGACACGATGTCCGGTGATAGAATTCAGCAGCAAGAATTTATCCAAACAACTCGTCGAAGACGCAGAGAGACACTACATCTCTGCATAATGCCAAAGAATCAAACCGTTTCGAAATAGCCTGGTCGTCATCGATTCGAATCGCTCTACGCGGAAAGATGTATTAAAAGTATCACAATAAAAAGTAATACAGTTTACAAACTTTTGTGCCGTTATTTAGTACTAGCTGCAGCGTGCAGCCCGCTACATTATACACAGTTTTTGGCGCATCCCGCGGGATCACCTCATTTTCCCGGAATAAAAATTAGTTTATGTGCTATTCCAGGTCATCAACTACCTGTGTGCCAAATTTCATTCAAATCCGTTCAGTAGTTTTTGCGTGATTGAGTTACAAACATCCATCCAAACATCTATCCAAACATCCAAATTTTCGCATTTATAATAGTAATATAAATTAATTAGAATTAAACACACGAAAAATGACAAAATTAGTAGTTTAAAATGTCTTACTGATTTGATTCAAGTATTTGTTATAGCGATAACAATTTTACGAGTCTGATAGCACGAAAAAAGATAACCGTTTCACAGGACCTACGTCAAACTTGACTGATATAAATGAATTTCTTTATTAGGTCCGACATTTTGGCTTTTTATTCAAATGGGTTTGGAGAATAATCGACGCTTTGATGTGATAAAATTCACAAAATAAAATATTCTGTGTCTTAAAGTACTCGTATTTATTTCAACAATTTATACGCTTTTGTTTAGTGTCAGATTGTATTATTGTTATTTGAAAAAAATGTTAATTTTAAATAATAATTTTAAATATGTTGTATTTGTATGTTTGTATAGATTTATTTATATTTTAAACAGACTTTCCAAAAGAAAGAGGTTATCAATTCGGCTGTACGATTTTTTATATTTCTTTCCTCAGATCTCAGTCATTTATAAACCGATTTTGAAAATTTCTTTTTATTTGGGAGGATATAATAAGATAAGATTAGATAAATTTTTTTATTATTTCCTATTTCAAAAGTACAGTGCCATAACTTAAATTTCTATTGGACTCCACACTAGGCAAGGTGTGGATACCATGCAGTGATTTACATTGATACAATTAACAAAAATTTCGCGGGAGGAAATAAAATTATACAATAAAACAAGAAGAATATTAAAAAGAAAATTTGAGAAAAAAAGAAAAAATGATAACATCAGACACAATAACTTTGGTTTGTTGACTGCTCTGCGTGACTTACGCCTAAGTAAGTGAATGTTTCTTTTGTGTGAGAGTTTTTGTGTGTATGTATGTATTTGAGGAAGAAGGTGGTTGTGAGTTGTATGTATGTGTATATATTACCCGTGTGGTGGCATTTTAATTTGGTGAAGATCTGATTCAGGGTTCTGGAGATATAGGAAATGGGAAGTCAGTTGCTGCAGTCATACTGTGTTAATAAGCCTAATGGCCAATTGGACTAACATTGTCATAGGTTAGAAAAATCCTAATTAGTATGCTGTCACATTCTTTTCATTTAAGACAAGCAGCATACTATTTTGGATTGTCCTAAGCTAAGACAATATTAGTGCAATTGGATTTAAACTTCTTTCGTATTTAGTCTAGCGTAGAGTATTTTAGTAGCTAAAACACGCGTTACTACTAATAATCGTTTGCACTTTGGTCGAATACAGTTCACAAGTGCGTTGTGTTTTACCTATAGATATAAGATGGCCATCCTACAGGCGAACGTAAAACAGCGAAATTCAACTAATAAATTCGACTAAAACGAGAGATTCACACGTGTTTAGTCCATGAGCCAATAAGCATATCGCGTGGAATCTCATATACAAGAAAATGTAAAAAGAAAATCGGCTTAACTACGGGCTTGACTAAATTATGCAGTAATCTACTCGTTACTAGAGTAAATTACTGCATAATTTAGCCTTCATCATAATTTTAGGTGTTCAGACTAGTTACAAAATTATTGGTACCTAACTTGACTAAAATACTAGCCTAGTCAGAACAAGGATTTAGAGTTAAAAAAATATTATTATAAACCGTAAACTTTTGTGTAAAGAAAATAAAGGGAAGAAAACAGTGGCGCAGGTAATGGATATTTTTATCAGAATAAAATCTCGCCTCGCAGACATGCTCATTACCGTCTCCAGACACTTTCGTTTTGGTGTCTTTATTTTCAGGGAGATGTTTGAGCTTATTATTGTGCTACGAAAAATTACACGAAAAACGGGGAAAACTGAACCGAGAATAAACATAACCAAAGATGGGTTTTACAAAATTGAATCGAAAGTTTACTCGTATTTTATAGAAATTGAATTTGGCTTTATAAGGAATTTCCCAAAGGGAAAACAAGGCACAGTGATATTACTATATTACTTTTCTTTGTGATACCATACAAAAGTAATTTAGTTGATAAACATATAATACTGTAAGCAGGGTTCCAGCTTACGGTTAGAAATAATTTGTCTTTAATCGAGACGGATAAAACACAGCTCCTCGAGATTTTTCGAGAAATAAATTCTGTATGCTTGGAAGATTACTTTGTAAGTAAAACTGGCTTAATTTAAATTTAATTTGTTGTTTTATTTTACTTTGACAAGCCCACAAGGTCAGTTTTAGATGGCATAGTATACAAAAATTTAAAAAAATGATTATTTGTTTGAAAGACATACCATCACAGTCCTTAACATAATCTATACAAATAAATAAAATTGGAGTGTCCGTTTGTAATATTAAAATAACCGCTTTTTACTAAATGCATAGGGATGTATACATGGTACATATACCAAAATGTCGGTCTGTCTGTTTGTTCCGGCTAATCTCTGGGACGGCTGGGCCGATTTTGACGGGACTATCACTGGAAGATAGCTGATGTGATAGGGAGTAATTTAGGCTACTTTTTTCGAAATTTTCCCAAGCGGACGTAGTCGCGGGCTTAGCTAGTAGTTTATAAATGGACAAAGTACTAGCTGTTGCTGGGGACTTCGTTTGCGTGACCGACAAACAATACGTTTTTTGCTTATTGCGGCATAAAATAGCCTATGTTACTTCGGAATAATCCTTTAATTGTAATAATTAATTTTATTTAATTAAAAAAGTTTGCATATTTGAAAACTGGTAGGAACCCCGTGTTGTTCCGAGCTCCTTTGAAGACTAGACCTACTACTGTTACGCCAAGCAGATCGTCTTTTACGACCTGCTTGGCGTAACAGTATATGCAAGCGGTTGGTTTGGTTTCTCTTTTTATCAGGACAGCCATCTGCGTGTTTGCTATTTATGATATAATAAAAAACAATAAGTTAAAATATATTAGTAGTTATTATTTCCTTACTCTCGCCGTGTTGGTCCCGGCCTCCTTTGTAGAATAGGCCAACTGCCGTTCTGCCAGGCAGGTCGTAAAAGGCGACCGATTGGCTATCGAGTCACTACCATCGTGGCTACTAGGTGGTAGAGTTCTGCATTGTCTCGCCCGGGTCTGGTACCACCGCCTTACCTACTCCTGCCGCAATAGCGTCAGTGCTTGTTGCTGTCGTGTTCCGGTTTGGAGGGTAAGGTAGCCGGTAAACTTATGCATGTGGCATTATACCTCGCCACAAGATAGCAACGCACCATTAACATCTTTGGTGTCTATAGGCGATGGTTGACTCTTTCCATCAGGAGACCCATCTGCTTGTTTGCTATCTTATGACATAAAAAAAAAACTCTCGATTTTTATATAGAATAGTTGAGTATAGTTTGCTTAACTTATTTTCATTTGTAGATTAATAAGTGCAAATTTATAGGAGAATTGATTTCATTTACTAGTCTAAGGGGCCACCCATAAATTACGTCACACGTTAAGGGAGAGTGAGGGGGTGAAGAAGTGTGACAAGGGTTGGGAGGTGTCTCAAATTTTGTGACATCATATTTTTTTCTAAATAAGCCTTTTTCTAAATCCATCTGTATAGATAAAAAATAATCAAACGAGATCATTTTCGAATGTAAAATTATACAATATGTGAGATCATACTAGATAGGAGGGGGGTCTCACAAATGTGACTAGATGTGACAAGGACGGGGGAGGAGTCAAAAAATTATGAAATTCGTGTGACGTAATTTATGAATGGCCCCTAATTCGTAATTAATCAATTATTTAAAAATAACGTAGTGTTTTTTAAAACAATTCAAAATGTTCAGAGACACTGGAAAAACTCGAGAAATTCGGGTTGAAATTCTTGTGCCTCGAGAAATAAAGGTCGAGAAACTGGAAATCTTAGTCTAGTGACCCGCCTACTTAAACTTCTTCATTAACATATACCTAACTAGATTTTCAATCTCAAGTTAAATATAAGTAATATTATCATATTCGCAAGCATTTAATAACTAACTTAAAAATCCCCCGAAACTTTTCGCTTTGTCATCAAGCCGCATTTCTGTTTCGTGTGACATTATTTGCTGAGTCAGACAGACTAGCAATATCAATATTCTTTCGTACTGGATTGCAATCTGTTTGTAACTTTCACATACTAAAAAAACCAAATGTTAACATATATGTAATACAATAGCAAACAAACACATAGCACCCGCGATGGAAAGAGACAACCATTGCCATTCAAACGTTAACGGTGCATTGCTATTCAAGTGGCAAGGTGTTAAAATGAAACATGTATAAATTTACCGGCTACCTTACCCTTTAAACCGGAATACGAAAGTGACAAGCATTATCTCCATTGCGGCAGGAATAGGAAAGGCGGTGTTACAAACCGCGAGTCGTTACAGATGCTACTGGCTCGTTGCGTATTCACTTCTTTTACTTTTTTTTCTCTTCAATTTGTTAGAATAAAAATAGCAATATTTTAAAACTTGCTCAGACAATTTGTCAATAATATTTGCTTCATAGTAATGACAGCATTCAGCATTCTGTTCATTACCTCGTGCAAGTTCAAGGGCAAGGGGCAGTCGTCATTGTCGAGTCTCGTTTTTATTCAAATAATGACTAAATAATTATGTTTTTGTTACACAGTAAAGTCAACAGGAAAGGTACTTAGACTTTTTTAGAATATTATTTACGTTACCTCTTCAATATGATAATTTCAAACCAATTCAAATAGAAATCGTAAGTTAGCAGCTGAAAAAAAAACAAAACATCTTTTAGCCAGAATCCCTAGAAATAGAAAAAATTAAGTCTATATATTATGGCATGGACCATGGCATCGTCAGGGAACGTCATGGGAACGTCAGGCATGTGCCTGACGTTCTTCATGTTTACTACTATCTTCATAAAAAAGTATATCCAAAGCTTCAATCAGAAATGTACCTGATCGAAGATTCAAAGGGATGTCAATTGTACTTTAACGCCTCTTTGGAGCGCGAATAATATTTTTTTTTTTTAGTACTGGCTGGAAATTCCACATTTAAACGGTGAAGCGTCATTCTTTAACGAATTGATTGAATGAATGTTTTTTAGCGAATGAGTCAGTTGTTGAAACGTTGCGATTCGGATTTATTTTGTATTCAAATGTGACATTTTTTTTCTGTAAACCAAAAAAAGAGCGTAGAGAACCTTTACAGAACTACAGTCTTTATCGCCTCCCTTTTTTAACAGGCCTGAATGTACCCCTGTCCATGTACGAATACACCCCGTAGAAGGTGTAGATTCAGACATTTGTCAGCTTTTGTTAAAATTCAATTCATACATTTATTTACTATCTTTAAAACGTTTCAAATGAGTAGCGGAACCTATGCTTTATTTTATAATAAGTGATAGAGTGATCTTATTATTAATTTTTGAAAAATAATTTTCTAAAAAGTGTAAGTACGAATGGTCTCAATCTTCCCCTATGTACCTATGTATACCGCCCCGTTGGTCGAGTGGTTAGCGACCCTGACTACGCAATCAACGGGGCTCGGGTTCGATCCCCGACGGGGACAAGCATTTTTGTGACGAGCATAAATGTTTGTATTTCCGGGTTTGGGTGTTTATTATTTATGTAAAAGTATTTATATATGTATTTCTATGTATTAGTATCGTTGACTAACACCCATAACACAAGCAAATAATTTGCTTACTTTGGGGTTAGATCAAAAGTGTAATTTGTCCCGTGAATATTTGTTTATTTGTTTATTATTTTTATAATCTGTTTTGTTAGACAATTTATCTGTTACTTTTTCTGTACAGCATGTGAGGGATGGATTACCGAAATTAAAAAGCATGATATTTTTACGTTCTTATCATGATGGCACTTCCTTTTTTCTGTGAAAAATGCAAAATTTGCGTTTTATTTTTTTTTTTCTTATTTCCCGCCACGCAAGCGTACATCGCTCCGATTCGGTGTGGCCGCTGAGCTGTCTAACTTATTCAGCGCAGCATATGGCGCATAATACATTGCTTTTTTTGGGTATACACTCTCTCACTTGACACCGACGTAAAGTAGCAGCTCCGCCGCTGCGTTTCGTCTGGTTTGTGAGAGTCCCGGAGGCCTAACCCCCCCCCCCCCGCACACTATGAATGCGCTATTTAAAAAAAGACTACCCCAGAAGGGTACCACTTGCACCAGCAGTGGAGAATCCCCCCTGAGCATCCGTGCTCTGGATTCCAGCCAGATCATGGATGCTCAGGCTGCCCTGCGTATTCTGGGGGGGCAAAATTGCGCTCATAGACAATTCTGTCCGGGGTAAACAGAGCAAAAAGACCATGGCACCCCCTACCACGCTTACTGTGGATTTCTGCAATATCAGGGGCCTTCCTTCCAACCTGAACGCCGTCCACTACCATCTCGAGACGGCGACGCCAGCTTTGCTCTTCTTGACCGAGACACAGATATCTTCTCCGGCTGATACTTCCTACCTCTCCTACCCGGGGTACAAACTGGAACGTTCCTATGTACCGCGGGCTGGTGTGTGCGCATACGTCAGAGAAGATATCCTCGGCAGACTTGAAGGTCAGGACCTATCCATCCTCTGGTTACGCGTAGCTTGCGACGACCATCCACGCAGCTACGCGTGCCTATACAGGTCCCATAGCGGGAATACTGAAGTTGACCGGCTCATTGAGCGCTTACAAACGGCTGTGGATTCCGTGTTAGAGCAGACCCCTTCCGCAGAGATCGTGATCTTGGGCAATTTTAATGCTCACCACGCCGAATGGCTTTGTTCTCGCACCACCGATCATGCGGGGAGGTCTGTTTACGATTTTGCCTTGGCGTATGGTCTAACACAATTGGTAACCTCGCCTACGCGTGTTCCCGATGTGGATGGCCATACGCCTTCACTGTTGGATCTCCTGCTGACCTCTGACCCGGATCATTATCAGGTATCGGTGGATGCTCCACTTGGCGCGTCGGACCACTGCCTGATCTGGAGCAAAGTGCCGGTCACGCGCCCATCACGGCCTCCCTTTGCAGGCTGTCGTCGCGTTTGGCACTATAGGTCAGCAGATTGGGACGGGATGCGGTCTTTCTTTGCATCCTACCCATGGGGGCGGTTGTGCTTCTCGCTAGATGATCCGAATGTTGTCGCTGACTCTGTCGCTCATATGGTGCTGCAGGGCATGGAACTTTTCATTCCGTTTTCTGCGGTGCCCATCGGTGGCAAGTCTCAGCCTTGGTTTGGCCGCCACTGCAAAGCGGCTTTACGCCGAAAGCAGGAATGCTACCGAGCTTGACCTGCTGCGTCGGCATCTCGTGATGTAAAAACTAGCGCATTACGAAAGGAGTACAACTCTACCTCGAGACTCTTCAAAAGAGCTATCGCCAGGGCAAAAGCGGAACACATTGGCAGAATTGGTGAGAAAGTAGTTCGCCTTCCTTCTGGCACTCGTGCGTCTGGTCTCTCGCCAAGGCTGTCTTAGGGAATTTCTCCCAGTCTTCATTTCCATCCTTGCACAGAGACGATGACTCTCTGGCCCATACCGCAAAGGAGAAAGCCGATCTTCTGGGCTCGTTCTTTGCGGCCAACTCGACTCTGGATGACCGAGGGAACACACCGCCTACCATCCCGCAGTGTGATAGTTCCATGCCAGAACCGCAGTTTCGGCAGTCAGCTGTGCGTAAAGCACTTCTTTCTTTGGACATCCACAAGTCGAGTGGGCCTGATGGCATCCCTCCTGTTGTGCTTAAAGTATGTGCTCCAGAGTTGGCGCCAGTATTGACGCACCTATTTCGGCTCTCCTATTCACTCGGCGTGGTACTGAATTCATGGAAAACAGCTTTAGTGCATCCCATTCCTAAAAAAGGAGATCGCTCTAATCCGTCAAACTATCGGCCAATAGCCATAACCTCCTTGTTCTCCAAAGTCATGGAGATACTTATAAACTGTCAGCTCCTGAAGTATTTAGAAGAGCACCAGCTGATTAGTGATCGTCAGTGCGGTTTCCGTCGTGGCCGCTCAGCTGGTGATCTTCTAGTATACCTGACACATCGTTGGGCGGAGGCAGTTGAGTCCAAGGGGGAGGCATTGGCAGTTACTTTAGACATAGCCTTCGATCGGGTATGGCATAAAGCGCTTCTCTCAAAGCTGCCTTCCTATGGGCTTCCCGAGAAAATATGCAAGTGGATCACCAGTTTTTTGGCTGATCGGAGCATTAAGGTCGTAGTCGACGGTGCATGCTCCGATCTTAAACCTGTCAATGCTGGTGTTCCCCAAGGCTGCGTGCTATCACCGACACTGTTTCTTCTGCATATCAATGATATGTTGCGAATTAGTAACATACATTGCTATGCGGACGACAGTACTGTTGATGCTACATACTCCGGCCGTAGCGGTATTTCTCGGGAACACATCGAAGAGGGCCGGATCAAACTCGTGTCTGAACTTGAGAATCAACTAACTGATGTCTCAGAATGGGGTCGTCAAAACCTTATTACATTTAACCCCAAAAAGACGCAGCTCTGTGCGTTCACCGCAAAAAAAAACACCCTTTGTCGTATCACCTCGGCTCGAAAACACTCTCCTGACAGCCTCAGCCAGTATTGGAATTCTGGGAGTCGACATATCGAACAACGTTCAGTTCCGCGGTCATTTGGAAGGGAAGGCTAAACTAGCCTCCAAAAAGCTTGGTGTACTCAGTAGAGTAAAGCAGTACTTCATGCCAGCCCATCGCCTCCAACTTTACAAGGCCCAAATTCGACCTCACATGGAGTACTGTTCTCACCTCTGGGCCGGAGCTTCTCAGTACCAGCTTTTTCCTCTTGATCGCATTCAACGTAGAGCGGTTCGAATCGTCGACGACCAGGCTATTTCTAATCGGCTTGACTCTTTGGCGTTACGCAGAGATGTAGGCTCGCTCTGCATCTTTTACAGTATTTATCATGGGGAGTGTTCCGACGAGTTGTTCGGATTAATGCCTGCCGCTAAATTCCACCATCGGACATCGCGTCAAAATTTAAAGTTCCATCCTCACCACCTCGATGTCTGAAAATCCACAACCGTGCGCTTTTGTCGACACTTTTTGCCTCGCATTACTCCTTTGTGGAATCTATTACCCTCGGGGGTGTTTCCGAATGGATACGACTTAGAGACCTTCAAGAAACGAGCTTATTCATTCTTAAAAGGCCGGCAACGCAGCTGCAATACCCCCGGTATTGCGGATGTCCATGGGCGGCGGTGATCACTTACCATCAGGTGCACCATCTGCTCGTTTGTCTACTATAAAAAAAAAAAAGAACAATAAATCAAATTGTAAGAAATTAAGGTAAAAAAGGAGAGGGGGATTTTTGGGCCCAAATGTAAAGGGTTGAAAGTTTGGATCAAAACAATGGTACTATTTTTCTCTTTCAAAGTTCAAAATATAAGCTTCATCCGCTTTCTGAGAAAAAAGAAATTACGAAAATATGTTTGCGGTACTATAATTGTGTAATCGATAAAATTATAATCGATTTATGTAAACAATTTTAATCGAAATGTAAGCTCGTAAGTATATGTGAAAGTGTATAGTCTTGATTAATATTTAGTTTAATCAACAGTAAGTACCACATTGTTATACAAACCATTTATGATATAAAAAGAAAAAATATAATCGATACAATTTAAATAATCGATTGATTACATTATATCAAACTTAATACGAACTTAGTGTCTGTGGATTTAATACAGCTAAAAGTGACAATTACAACTGACATCATTGACGGCTCGCAATAATCGCAAGTCGTGGATTTCGCTATTTTACGTACCTACAGGGAAGCATCCTTTAATTTGTGGTTTCCAAATATCTGTGTTGTGTTGTGTCAATTTATAAACATGGAACATAGTTACCTGTATTACAAGTATCAGTTGTTTACATAATAAACGGTTATAGTGAGTTAAACTATACTGTAGTACCGTGACCTTACTTCTGGTGAATATCTTATATCTCTGTTCTCAGATTGCTAAAATCTGTAAAATTTTGAGTATTTATATAATATTAAATTTAATTAAAATTTAATTATTAATAAAATTAAAATTTTCATCTTATTACAAGAGGGCCCAAGATTGTATGCAACGGTATCGTCTCCTTTAAAATTCAAAATCCAACGCAGACTGGAGCGCCTTGTCGACAGCCCCACTCTTACTGGTGGTCTTGAACCCCTTAGCCACCGGAGAGATGTGGGTTCCTATCTAATCTAATACCGGCTACCACGTTCCGCTAACGCACTACACGCCGTAGTGAGGGATTCCACTCACACCATCTTGACGATTGATCATCAACAACTGTTCGATTTGCGCGTACCTTCTTTATACGAACAGTCAAGCTTTGGAACAGTTTACCTCACACGGTTTTTCTGAGTAGCTACGATATTGGGATTTTTAAGAGGAGGATCAACAAATTCCTTAATAGCCGGCATCGCATTGGCAATTAACCCTTTATGTTGTAAATGTCCATGGGCAGTGGTGACCGCTTTCCATCAGGTGGCCCACTCGCTCGTATGCCTGCAAATTTAATTTAAAAAAAATAAAAACTTTTTACATAAATTTCCAACGGTTTTGCTATCCTTGTGACGGGGTCTTAATGTCACATGCATAAGTTTACCAGCCACCGTACTCTTGAATATCAATGGCCAATTGTACTATTGTCTTAGCTTAGGAGTTAGGACAATCCAAAATGCTGTCATATTCTTTTATTTAAGACGAGAAGTGACAATCCTAAATAGTTTGTTAAGAGAAGCTAAGACAATATTAAAGCAATTGGCCATAAGACAATACAGAACTCTACCACCTTAAATACGATAGTAGTCACTCGCATAGCCAATCGTTCGCCTGTTACAATCTGCCTGGAAAAACGACCGAGCGATGGTCTATTCTTCAACGGGAGCCCGGACCAACACACAACTACACTAATACTATAAAGAGGTAAGATTTGATTGTATATTTCTTTGTAGGTGAACTCAAAAACTATTAGATTTTAGAAAACATTTCATTAAGTACTATAAAGTTACATATAACTGAGTAATCCAATTAAGCCAAAGAAAGTATTTTTTAGGTGATGCGAATGAGGTTAAAGGAAATGCGATTAAAGGAAATGTATGTACTGTGCTATTACACTTGGAGAACATTCATTTACTATATTAAGCCATGGTTATATTATGTAGGAGATATTGCATTTAAAACCAATGTACCCGCGTTAGTTCGAACCCCCCACTAGATACTGCTATTACTGGGTGTTTGAGTCCCGCAACGGCTCGCCCCAGTCTGATACCACCGCCTTACCCATTCCTCCTGTTATAGCATCAATGCTTGTTATTGCTGTGTTCCGGTCAGGAAAGTAAGGTAGTTGGTAGACATTTGGCAATACTATCCCACCACACGGATAGCAACCCACCATTACCACAATTGGTGACGATTTCTCTTTCTATTAGGAGACCCATCTATTTGTTTCCTAATAATATATAAAAATATTTTTTTTATAAAACAAAAGAGAAAGAATACAAAAATGTACATTTTTCAGCATATATCGATAAGACGTTGGATTTTCCTAGCGTCGTTATTTACAACGGAATGAATCTCTGTATCCGACCAATCACAGCATCGTTTAAATGACCAATCATGGCACTGCATTTAAGTCAAGACGGCATCTAACTTTATGGGTAATGTTCCGTGAGAGTAATGGAGCAATTAACGCTGGAATGTCTATAATGTTAATGATCCTGGTAATTTCTGCAATTTTATGTATCCTACACTAATAGAACGATAAATCCCTTAAGGGGTAGCTATAGATTACCAAATGCTAAATGTCCCGATTCGTAAAGAAACTACCTTGGATCCTGACTGTCTCCATAATCGTAGTATTATCACGCCCAGTTCTCTTGCGGGGCAGGCAGAAGAAACGGAACGTTTGTAGACTCGGTAATGCTAACCGTTTTAAGATAATGTCAACATAAAAACATAATGCCTGAAGCAATCTATATTAATATTATAAATGCGAAAGATTGGTGTTTGGATGGGTGGATGTTTGTTACTCAATCACGCTAAAACTGCTGAACGGATTTAAATGAAATTTAGACACAGGTAGATGATGACCTGGAATAGCATATAGGCTACTTTTTATCCCGAAAAATTAGATGGTCTCGCGGGATTCACCAAAAGCTTTCATAATGCGCCCAGTAAAATAATATTTCATTGAACAGGCGTACTGGTTCCGGAAATCCATCAATCCACACTTTCGCTCACGCGGAAAGCAGGCACCAAAGTACGCAATTTACGCACTCAACGTACGTTTCACTTCGAATCCGAAGCACCTTCAAGAAAAACGAACACTTCACTTAACGCGAGTGTAAGTTTTATTTTTTTAATTTTTTAATTATAGACTTTCGGGTTCACCACGATTCACCGTTTCGTTGATTGGCAAAATTAGTGGTGATCCAAATTATCGCATTTTATCGACATGATAACGACTATCGACTATTTTTAGCCATAACCGCGATTGATGGTTTTATCTGTTTATCGGAGGTATGGAGTGGTAGTCGGTGGACTTCGGGTGGCTACTGGAATTTTAAATTTGCGAGAAAGACTTCGAAAAAACCTCAATAACATTTTCGTCTGACCCGGTGACCACTAGTAACATGAAAATCATAAAATATTTCAGTGGCAATATATTTCTCCTTCTATTAAAGGGATTGATTGATTTTGATTGTTCTAAGTGGCTCCATAGTTTTTTTTTGGTTCGAGGAAAGAGCCTATTTGTTCTCACAAGTTAAGCCATCCGTGGTTTGTACGATCCACGATCAGTGGTCTGTACTTACCATCAGGTGAGCCTACTGTCTATTTGTCCTTCTACTACTCTATGGTACTGTACTCTATGGTTTGTACTCTACGGAAATTGACACTTATGGAGTTACTAATAAATATTATAATTAATTTTACTTAAGTTGAATCCAGTATGGAGCTTAAGTCAAGATCATTAAAATAGCCAAGAAATTCACCTACCAAGTCCGCTACTTCTCATCCAAACTAATGTTATAGGAACGAGGAAAGATTTGATTTTTGATCTTAGTCACAATTACTATGCACTTGTACTTAAATTTTACTTTTAAACATATACTTTCAATATATTACTCGACCGGTTTGACTTTTTAAAGCATCTTCAGGATGTAATATACTTAAATATTTTAATATACTTAAGTTAAGTAAACTCGATACTTACATCCTGAAGATACTTTAAAAAGTGAAACCAGTCGAGTAATATATTAAAAATATATGTTTAAAGTGAAAAACACGAGCGATACTTCATGCATCGTTTTTTTATATAAGTATTATCTTAAGGTTTAATACATTCCGTAAGATTTTATATCAACTCCTTAATTTATCCGCATTAAATAAATATTTTTTAACTCTAAAGTCTTCTCACAATAGTAGCTAAATTAAGTTGGAATTTAGGTAAGATTAACGTAAACATTCAGTTCTCTCCTCAGTAGTCTATTATTGGGTGTCTTTAGTACAACTGCTCATCTCAGAAATCTAAGTTAGGTTAGAATTAGTTAGGTTAACAAAAAAGAAATTATCTTTAGACTATTCTTTAGTACAAAAATAAGGAGAATTTTTATTTAATATTTAGAATGAAAATTATGATATATAAACCTATTGCTCTTTTAATGCAAACGTAATTAAAATTAACACTTAAATAATATGATGACAGAAATCAATCAGTCTCAATATTCTTTATATGACTGTTCTTAGCGATATATTTTATTTAATTAATTTAAAAAACATAGAAAATTATTTTAGTTTATCTAATACTAGCTGTTGCCTGCGACTATATAGATTTGTTACTTGAAAAACATACAAGGGATGTACAAAAAATGTGTTTTTTAAGTACAAGTGCATAATAATAGAGCCTAATAACAATGGAATGTCACCAAGTGCCGACGATGGAAATTATAGAATATGAGTTTTGATCGTTTTTTTTTTGTTACGAATTAACTCAAAAACTATTCGACCATTATCCAAGAGTTTTATCGGCTACTTTTTTACCCGACTTAGCAAGGGGAAGTAATAGTTTCTGGTCACGCGAACGAAGTCGCGAGTATGTATTAGTTTGTATTATAAATGCGTTTTTATGTCTTTCAGTTGAGATCCATAATTGTATATTAAAAAATGGGTGAAGAGATTAGCGTGGTATTGCGAATAGTACACAAACTTTTGTGCTACTTCACAATATACACTTTAACTGTGTCAAATTCCATTCTCTATAGTGTGCGAATTTTTTGTAAAAATGGGAACAAAAATGTTGCTTCACATATTAATATTATTGATGAGCAAACAAAATTTTGCTTTAGACCGGAAATGATCGCTGTTAGGTGATTAATTTAATTACAGCCTGCTGAACACGCGTTCTCTGATTCCTCTCGTATAAATTGGAAATGCCGCGAATTACCCATGCTAATATTCACGAGACAAATTTCACTTACTGATCTAACCCCAAAGTAAGCAAATTAATGCATGTGTTATGGGTGTAAGTCAATCATACTAATACATAGAAATACATATATAAATACTGGAATATATTTAATAAACACCCAAACCCGGAAATACAAACATTTATGCTCATCACACAAGTGCTTGTCCCCGTCGGGGATCGAACCCGAGCCCCGTCGTTTGCTTAGTCTGGGTCGCTAACCACTCAAACAACGGGGCGGTCAATACATATCGAATCGAATCAAATCGAATATAAAAAATCGAGCATTTACCAGATGTTTTGAGGTCCCAGGAACTATTTCCAACTTTTTTACGATAAAGTTAGTATGTCTGTATGCATGTATGTGTGTGTATGTATAAACATCTCATAACTTTTGAATGCCTTGGCCGATCGAAACGTGGCATTCGATTGGACCTACCTAGGAGATTTCGGGTTTTTAAAAATACCTATTAAAAAAAATTATCATAAAATATAATAAAAAGAGGAAATATATTGTAAACCTTAGTGAAATTAGTGTAATAATATTCGATATCTACACGTGCGTGTACGTCCTAAACCATTTTATTCGTTACTAGCTGCCTAGCCGGGGTCGGCCCCGGCTTTAAAAAATATATTAAAAATCTTACGTTTAGAATTCAGTAAACCTTTTTATCTATGCAAATAAATAAAATTGGAGTGTCTGTTTCTGATATTAAAATAACCGCTTTTTACTAAATGCATTTGGATGTATAAAATGTTATTTTGGTATATGTATCTATCGTCATATACCAAAACAACATTTTTACAATTTTTGTCAGTCGTCTGTCTATTTCGGCTAATCTCTGGAATAGCTGGATCGATTTTGACGAGGACTTTCACCGGCATATAGATGATGCGATAAGGAGTAACTTAGGTTAATTTATTTTAGATTTTTTTTCACGCGGAAGAAGTCTCGGGAACGACTAGTTTATAATAAAAACATTTTTGATATTTATTCTATACAAATAAATTAACTAAATAACAACGTGTTTAGTTTTCAGTTCACGTCTTGCAAATAAAACAATCTTAAGAGCAATTTCATTTCAAATCTGTTTATTAAAGCTAGCGTAAATCACCGCGGACATAAATATTACGGGCGTAAGTGCAATTTAAATCTTGATTTAAATAAAATCAGTATTTAATTCCAAAGCATTTAGGACAAAAACTGAATATAATAATATTGTCGCACCAGGCAAAGATAATTGTCTTTAAAAACTGGCAATGAGAGAGTCGGACTCACGCAAGAAGGATTCCGTACCATTCGGCAAATTTAGACTTTCTGAAAATCTGAACCGAGCCGGTTCAGGAGGTTTTGAGATTATTTTTAAAATCCTCAAAAAATCTGTTCAAAAATATATTCAAAAGAGGAAATACAATATAAACCTCAATGAACTTAGTGTAATAATAAGTTATAGGCACGCGCTTTGGCCGATACTTGTCGCGGCGGTAAATCGCTGTTTGTAAACTTCGACATCTACGCGCGGATGTCGGTACCTAACCTTTTTATTGGATACCATGTCCGTACTATACATTTTTATTGGATACTTATAGCTACCCGCCCTGGCTTTATAAAATACATTAAAAATCTTACGCGTATGCTACTTAAGTAAATCTTTTTATTTTTCGGTAAATATATTTCCGATATTTATTCTATATAAATATAAATTAACTATATAATTTAATAATAAAATCGTAGGAAAGTCAAAACTGTACGTTGAATATTTTTTTAAAAGAGTACTTGGGGCGTGATCTACAATCAATATCAAAGGCAAAAATATAGTTTTTAGAATTTTTGTCTGTTTGTCTGTATGTATGTCCAGGGTAAACTCAAAAAGTACTGAATGGATTTACTTCAAATTTTGCACAAATATTACTTATAGGTCGGGTCAACATATAGGCTACATATTATCACGCTATCACCTACGGGGGAGGAGCTGTGCGGAGTAAACGAAGTCCGCGCGGACGAAGTTGTGGACAACAGCTAGTTCTATATAAATTAACTAAATAGACAACATATTTATTTTTCAGTTCACGTGTTACTAATAAATTTCATTTCATCTCAAATATGTTTATTAGATCTAGCATAAATCAACGCGGACATAAATGTTACGGGCGTAAGTGCAATTTAAATCTTGATTTAAATAAACATCAGTATTTAATTCTAAAGCATTTAGGACTAAAACTGATTAAAATAATATCATCGCACCAGGCAAAGATAAATGTCTTTAAAAACGGGCGAAGCATGATTCGGACTCGTTCACGAAGGGTTCCGTACCATCTATACATATAATAAAATCGTAGGAAAGTCAAATGTCAAAATGTACAATACATTGAATATTTTTTTAAAACAATACTTGGGGCATGATCTACAATCGATATCGATGCCAAAAATATAGTTTTTGGTCAGAATTTTTGTCTGTGCGCCTGTATGTATGTCCGGGGTAAACTCCAAAAGTACTGCGTGGATTTACTTCAAATTTTGCATGAAAATTACTAATATGTCGGGTCAACATATAGGCTACATATTATCACGTTATCATTTACGGGGGAGGAGCTGTGCGGCGTAAACGAAGTCTGAGCGGACGAAGTCGCGGGCAACAGCTAGTCTATAATAAACGACAAAATATTACGATTGTAATCATTACCACGGATTAAATGGATATGGCTTTCAAGACAATTTCTTAGTTTGTTAGTGTAGCTTGCAATTACATACAGAAATGCAGAGTTATACTACTTATCAATGAAATAAAATCATTTCATGGGTAATTAAACTTTGTCATCTCATTCGGTACGATCACAGACCACATGAATACTAATAGACACTCCATTGGAAGGGAAACGTGTTGCCGTACATATGAGCAAACGCTCCTATAACTGTCAAAGGTGTCATACATTTGTAGATATATTATATCGTGAAAAAATAGAAATAGGCCATGCTGGTCTCTTTTGTTGTATCGAATGGTATGATGACAAGGTTTAAAAGTTACCCTTGAAATGATTTTAAGTCATTGGTAAGTAACATAACTCTGTATTTCTGTGTGTAAGTTTGGCAAGCTGCACTGATAAACTAAGAAATTGCCTTGAAAGGCGTAGCCTTGAAATCCGTGGGCACGATAAAACAGTACAAAATGGTTTATTTCTATTTTTCCACAATATAATATAATCTACAAATGTATGAAATTTTTCACAGTAATAGGAGCGTCTGCTCATATGCGCGGCGACACGTTTCCTTCTCAATGGCATGTCTATTAGTTTTCATGTGGTGTGTGATCTATACATATAAATAAAATTGGAGTGTCTGTTTTTAATATAAAAATAACAGCTTATTACTAAATGCATATGGATATACACGGTAATCTTATATCCAAACAACAATTTTAATAATTTTTATCTCTTTATCTGTCTGTTTATTCAAATGTCATTTATTTATATGTCAAAACAAAATACCGAGCAAAGCTCGGCTATCTACGTAATGTATCTACATAAATATGCTATTTTGCTTACAGTCAAAATCTATTGTCAAAATTAGAAGATATTTTGTTGTTTTTTTTTATATGATGAGCTGGCAAATTAGCAAACTGACAGCCTGATGGGAAGCGATCACCGATGCACATTGACATACAGAACAGAACCAGACCAGAGCATACGAACTAAAAATCCGGCTAAGCTATGAACACCAATGTAGTATGGATGGAGGTTCTGACCTCGGCAAGCATTATAGCTGCGGAAGTGTTTAAAACTGTGATCTAATTGGTTGACAAAATCTCCAATTAATCGAATTAGAAATTCAATCATCGACCTCATTTTGACCATCCAAATGATACAATTGAACAAGATGACAGCTTTACCAATACAGCGATTACTTTGAGTATTATAAATTTAAAAAAAAAAGATCCCATGTTTTCCAGAATTTATTTTTATCATTAGATATTAAACAAGCAGATGGGTTTCCTGATGAAAAGACAAACAATCGCCTATAGATACTAAAGATGTTGATGGTGCGTGGCTAACCGTATGACAGGATGGCAATGCCACATGCATAAGTCAACCGGCTACCTTACCCTCTTAACCGGAACACGACCATTACAAGCATTGACGATGTTGCGGCAAGAATAGGTAAGGCAGTGGTACCAATACCCAGGCGAGACTGTGGGGAACTTTGCCATTTAGTAATCACGATGATAGTGACACGTATAGCCAATCAATCGCTTTTAGAACCTGTCTGGCAGAACGGCAGTTGGTCTATTCTTCAAAGGAGTCAGGAACAACACGGGATAAACCTCAAATGTCGTTTTAAAGACAGCATCAATTAACAAGGACTGATTTGCTTGTATATATCTTGTTTTATACCGGGAGAGACTGACGTACTATGATCAAATTGGTTGGATGCTATCCAAGGTGGTGTCAAGAGTCTCCAAACCCAGTGTATTTACATGAAGAGAGTTATGAATGTAGAAGCAACGGAAGTATGGATTATTGTGAATTTTATTCAATTATCGATCGCCTTGTATTCGAAATTCTACCTACTAAACAATAAAATCTATTTAAGACAACTTAAAACTTTAGCCTCTGTGGTCTAGTGGTCCAGCGTTGGCGTCGACCACATGAGGTCTCGGGTTCGATTCCTGGATCAGGCACATAAAAAAATGTTTTTTCAGTTTTCTGATAAACACAAAGTTGCCCGGGATTGGAAAGTGCCCGGTTGGCGATAGGCTTGCCACCTATCACATTTGTGGGACCAAGTATCTTCGGCTAATCGTGGGTGCACTTGTTGTACCTCTGCCTACCACTTCGGGGATACGGGCGTGAAGATACTTTTTTTTAAAACTTTATCCGTAAAGAAAATAGTACATACATATGTATATTATGGGTTCCCCAAGGTAGTGTTCTAGGGCCAACGCTATTTTTGATATATATCAATGATCTCTGCAATATGATACTAGAAAATGGCAAAATTGTATCATATGCCGACGACACAGCTCTACTTTTTTCAGCTAATTCGGAAACTGATGTTTATAAATTTGCACAGCAAGGTTTCTCTTTAGTCAACAAATGGCTTAACAAACACCTATTAACATTAAATTCCACCAAGACTCAATTTATTCGGTTCACAAAGCGCAAGGTATCACCCAGTCAGACAGATTCATTGTTATACGCTCACCATTGTAATAACACCATACAATGTGCATGCCCACACATAGTACCCGTTAACAAAGTAAAGTACTTGGGTGTGATTATAGACGAAACCCGTTCCTTTAAACATCATATTGAGACGCTTGCAAATAGATTACGTAAGTTAATTTTTACTTTTAAAGTTCTGCGCAATATTTTAGACCAAAAATTAATTAGACAAGTATACCTTGCTCTTTGTCAATCAATAATAACGTACTGTGTTACGTCATGGGGTGGAGTGAGCAAGACTCTGCTACTTAGTATAGAAAGAGCACAAAGAGCTATTCTTAAGGTGGCCACATTCCGCTCCTTCTTGTATCCCACTAACTGTGAAAAGCTTTCACATCGTGTAAAGTGCTAACAGTCCGACAACTTTTTGTTTTAAATATAGTATTAAAACAACACTCGGCTCTTTCTTATACGCCTGATCATCAAAACACAATTCGAAAAGATAGAGCTTGTCCGTACAACGCAGTAACAAAATTTGCTTTTTCATCAAAATTCTTCGTATTTTTAGGTCCGTTTCTGTATAATAGAATCAATGCAATTACAATATTTATTCACAAAATATATATGTGTTAGTATCGTTGACTAACACCCATAACACAGGCAAATAATTTGCTTACTTTGGGGTTAGATCAGTATGTGTTATTTGTCCTGTGAATATTTATAAAAAAAAGTGTAACCGGGGCCTAAGGCATTTGGGGTGAAAATATTGATGTTTGTACTTTATTCTTTCTTATATCTCCTGAATCTCCATTCACCATCTATGAGTATTAATATGTTGAAAAACAAGATTAACTTATTTCTCACATACTTACAATCCAACAGTATGGTATTTCGAAATAATATACTGTTGAAATAGCCAACATTATTTTTAATTTTACTCATGGTGCTTGCGACAGCGCCAAAATATCGGTAAAATTATACATCAACTAATCGCGGTAAGATCCCGTTAATTCTTAATAATTCATTTAAGAAAAGCAGCGAAAGCTTAACGTATACGTTATTTTACTCTATTTAAAATAACGTTTGCTAATTCACTCACATGCCAAGCAAATCTACTCATTAATAATAAATACTGTGAGAGACATACATGTTGCCCTGAAAAAAAATGTCGATATAATAGCAATAACGAAAAAGGTCAGGCTCAAATGATAATTATAATGGGAAAGGTCATTTTCCGATGGCTCGGATATGTAGAAAGAATACCAGATGAAATATTAACTAAACAGATATACAATTATATTGTGAAAATTGATCGGATCAGATTAATCGGGTATTGTCCGAAGGTGGTGACAAGAGTGTTCGTGACTAGCGTTTTTGTGTAAGGTTAATTGTGGAGGAAGCAAGCTTGCAAGAATTGTGATATATGGTTCACGGTTAGCTGTGCCTATCCTGTAAAGAATCTGGTGATATGTATGTAATAATATTAATTACTTGGGTTCAAGGAGCTTTTGCCACTAGTGGTAGACTCCGTTGTTTCTATAGACTGATCGATACAGAATGCAAAGGATCAAATAACGTAGTAACTCCGGATTGTGTTCCCCGCCTAGCAACAGTTTAATTACAAAGCTTACAAAGCCGATGAAATTGCTCTCTTATCGTAGGTAGGTACTCGTAGGTCAATGGATTTCACAATTAATGATACAACGAGCATAGGTAACTGTAAAAGGTAAAAGCAAAATACGATATAACTTCTTGTAAAGTTGTCTCATGAATTTTTTGCGCTTAGTGGCCTAGATATTTTCCACAACTTTGCAAGCCCTATTTTAAACTCAATAAAATAACTTTGGTGGTTAAAATTGTTAATGCAACGCTGGCAATCTTTAAAATCTTTGATAATACGCTTCATCGTCGGCATTTATTATAAGTACTATTCATACACTTCATCGTCGGCATTCATTAATATAATTATTGATAAACTTCGTCGTCGGCATTCATTAATATCATCATTGATACGTTTCATCGTCGGCATTTGTTGACACTGTCAATGGCACAATCCATCGTCGGCGTTCATTAACATCGTAATTGATACGCTCCATCACCAGCATTTAATACAATCGGTAATACGACGCTCCGTCGTCGGCATTCGTTAAAATATATATGATACGCTCCATTGTCGGCATTCGCTAAGATGGTAAATAATAAGCTCTATCATTAGCATTTGTTAATATCGGTAATGATATGCTCCATCGTCGGCATTTATTAACATAATTAATGCGACTCTCTATCTTTAGCATTCTCTACGTTCTGCAGCGTCTCGCCCAGGTTTGATGTCACTGACTTACTTATTCCTTTCCACAACAGCGTTGGTATTTATCACTGTCGTATTGCCGTTTGGACGAGGATAAAGTAGGTGTTAAACATATGCATCTAGTATTTCAACCTCCTCATATGGATTTATATCTTTGGTTTCTAGACGATTATTATCTCTTTACACCAAGAGAACCATCTGCGTGTTTTCTATCCTATGAGACAAAAAACTAATTCGTTAAACTCGTGTTAGTGAAGATGGATTTATTTATTCACACTATTTATTTGTGCTTATTTAACCGACTTCCCAAAAATTAAAGTAATCATTTTGGCTATTTTTTATATATGTTACCTCAGAATTCTGTCTATTATTATTTGACCGGGAGGGTAAATTTTCCAATTGGCCCTATAAATGATAAAAAAAATCTAGAGTTCCAGAGATATAGAGGATTAGAAGACAGTTTTTGCATTTTTATTTACTACGTTAAAATAATACAACACTAGCTGATCTACGTAGTTTCGTCCGTGAGCCAGACTAACATGTCCTCGATATATATTTTCATACAAACTTTCATTCGATACTTTTAATAGTATAAGATAGCAAACAAGCAGATGAGTCTCCTGATGGAAAGAGTCAACCATAGCCTATAGACATCAAAGGTGTTAATGGAGCGTTGCTATCTTGTAGCGAGGTCTTATGCCACATACATAAGTCTACCGGCTACCTTACCCTTTAAACCAAAACACGATAGTGACAACTACTGACGCTATTGCGGCAGGAATAGGTGAAGCGGTGGTACCACACTCGGGCGAAACAATGCAGAACTCTACCACCTAGTCGCCACGACGTTAGTGACTCGTAAAGCCAATAGGTCGTTTTTTACGACCTGCTTGGTAGAACGGCAGTTGGCTTATTCTGCAAAGGAGCCCTAAGGGGCTGAAATTTCCCCGTGTTGGTCACGGGAAAATTTAAGCCCCTTAGGGGTTAGTTTATAGCCTGGATCTTCAACTATTTCCATTTTCATCAAAATTATTAAGTTTTGTAATACATATTAAGTGGATATCTAATCATAAGGCTATGTTTCTTCTCTTCCAAAGGAACTTGATCGATTTAACGCTAAAGTTTTTTACTATTGCGGTCATTTGAGAGATTCTTATCGATAATTGGATCAAGATTGTTGTGGTGTTATCAAGATTAATAAAAAGGTATAAGGGATAATACCAGCTTACCAAGTTATGTGAGTAAAATATGAAAATATTTGTAGGCAAATTAATTGAATGGACTTTCACTGATTGCCAACAATATTGTAGTGGAATGTACATTTTTACTTTCCACTACAATATTGTACATTTTTGATAGCATTCCAAGCCCACAATAAATGTTTTTAACGTATGCGTGAGAAACGATATCTACTGATGAATTATAAAATTTAAATCTATACTAGCTTTTACAGCTAAGTAGCTGAAACGATTTTTATTAAACTTAGCGAGGAGACAGTTTGAGTCGGGGTCGAAATTATGTTACTTTTTTTCAAAAATTAACCCTTAAGAAGCTGAAATAAGATATGAAAGTTTATGAAATCCACAATATTAAAAAAGTGAAAATTTGTTTACCTACCTATTATTATCTTATCTATACATATAATAAAATCGTAGGAAAGTCAAAACTGTACATTGAATATTTTTTAAAAGAATACTTGGGGCGTGATCTACAATCGATATCGAAGCCAAAAATATAGTTTTTAGATTTTGTTGTTTGTCTGTTTTTCTGTTTATCTGTTTGTCTGTATGTATGTCCGGGGTAAACTCAAAAAGTACTGCATGGATTTACTTTAAATTTTGCATGAATATTACTACAGGCCGGGTCAATATATAGGCTACATATTATCACGCTATCACCTACGAGGGAAGAGCTGTGCGGAGTAAACGAAGTCCGCGCGCGCAACAGCTACTATTCAATAAAATGTTTCTCACAAACATTCTTATTTTTAACAAAAAGTAACCTATGTTTGACTTAGGGTGTTTAGCAATTTTTATTCCAAATCTCATCAAAATCGGTTCAGTTGCAGTGGCTTAAACGTGAAACTGTAACAAGCAGTAAAATAGACAGATAAACAAACTTTCACATTTTTAATATTAATAACTGGTCCATAAAATTTTAACTTTGTGGAGCTCTTTTTGCATATATATTTGGCAAGATCACGAAAAAAAAATATTTATACTGTTAGTTATGAGTTTTAGAAGTTTTGAAAAAGTAAGATTTTTAATTTCCTATAACTTACAAAAAAAAAACATAAATTTTATAGACCAATTATTTAAACATTTTATGTGGTCTGAAATACCAGCTAATGTTCTTAAAATTTCCTAAATTAATAATAGCATAACTTTTTTAAATCTTTTTTTTTTGCATTTTTTCTAAAGACACCTTGTATGCCAAACTGTTAAGATTATATTTTAATTTTTCTAAATCTTATAATAAATTTTTAATACCAAAAAAAATATTTTATGCGATCAACTCTCGACGGAGCTTGCGTGCACTCCCAGTCACAACCACATGGAACCCAATTTTTATCTTCAAATTAAAATTATTAATAATGGAGCTAGAACTCCGAAAGCTGGGACTTTTCCATCAGAAACCTTCTCTTTTTGGATCTTTTCAGTACTTGTCATCACTACATAGTATAAAATAAAGTCGCTTTCTCTGTCTGTCCCTACGTCCCTATGTATGCTTAAATCTTTAAAACTACGCAACGGATTTTGATGCGGTTTTTTTTTATTAGATAGATTGATTCTTGAGGAAGGTTTTGGTGTATAAACTTTTCCTATATTCCCACGGGAACAAAAGCTACGCGGGTGAAACCGCGGGTAGGTCGCTAGTAATATAATATAATATTCACGGGACAAATTACACTTACTGATCTAACCCCAAAGTAAGCAAATTATTTGCTTGTGTATTGGGTGTTAGTCAACGATACTAATACATAGAAATACATATATAAATACTGGAATATATTTAATAAACACCCAAACCCGGAAATACAAACATTTATGCTCATCACGCAAATGCTTGTCCCCGTCGGGGATCGAACCCGAGCCCCGTCGATTGCGTAGTCAGGGCCGCTTACCACTCGACCAACTTGTTGTTATATATCTTGCTATCTTTTAAAACTTTCAGTTAAAACCAAAAATATTAGCTTATATATATATATATATTTATACACATGTATATATATATATATATATATATATATATATATATATATATATATATATATATATATATATATGTATATATATATATATATATATATATATATATATAATTAGGGCCAAAAAATATTTTCTTATTCTCAAAGAAATAGGTAACTGATACCTACTAAACCTCTGGTGCTGCAGATGCCTATGGGAGGCGACGATCACTGATAACCAAGTAATCCACTTACCCCTTTGCTTCGCCTTATCTAAAAAACGTCGTAATTACCAACATAACAGGTATATTTTATTTCCATATGGTGCTGATGTTTATATTTGTCAATCCTTAACTTACCTGTAACGAAAGAACAAAAGTGTTAACATACTTACTGGAATATTTTTATCAAATTATTGCTTAGTTAATGTCCAGATCTGTAACAAATCCGGGCACCGCTTTACCTATTCCTGCCGCAATAGCGCCAATCAATACTCGTCACTGTCGTGTTCTGGTTTGGAGAGCAAAGTAGCCGGTAAATATAATCATGTGGCATCAATACCCTGCCACATGGATAGTAACGCACTATTAATATATATGTCACAGTGAAATTGTCAATACCGTTAGATTATAATTTACCTAAGTGATATTATAATTTAACTGCTAACCTAACCTAACCAAATTATAAAATCCCTAGGTAGATTATAATCTAAAGACTATTGACAATTTCACTGCGACATATATACGAATTTAGTTATCGCGCTTTAGGACTTTATTTTTGAATTTCGTTAGTTTTTATTTTTTATCATTTTTTTCTTGTAGAGTTTGTAGATTGTTTGAATCGCTATAAGGCTAACATCTAAACCACAAGACAATATCGATTATCTAGAAGAAATTTTTTTCCGTACATATTATGACAAATTTACATTACTTACGTAATCTTTACATAGTATAAAACAAAGTCGCTTTCTCTGTCTGTCCCTATGTCCCTATGTCGGTATGTATGCTTAAATCTTTAAAACTACGCAACGGATTTTGATGCGGTTTTTTTTAATAGATAGACTAATTCTTGAGGAAGGTTTTGGTATATAAACCTTTCCGATATTCCTACGGGAACAAAAGCTACGCGGGTGAACCGCGGGCAGGTCGCTAGTTTACATAATAAGATAATAAGATTGCAAATAAGCAGGAGGCTCTCCTGATGGAATAAAACAACCATCGCCTATAGACATCAACGTTGTTTTTTTTTTACTGTCGATAAGGAAGCGCTTGACCACGATCTCGCCTGATGGTAAGCCAAGAAGCGGCCTAAGATGGAACGCGCTTCCCTAAAAGGCGCGGGGAAAAAAGTGACTCGAGAATCGCACACACAAGATCTTGTTTTTCCACATCGTGACGTCATCAACCTCAACCACAGTTATGACAACGGTTGTCGCGGTGACAACGGTTGTCACCGCGACAACCGTTGGCACGTCGACCTCTTTAGCCATGCCACTTACTTTAGTGACATGGACTAATGGCGCCACAATAATATATTGGTGAAAAAATTACACGAATTGATCTAATCCCAAAATAAGCAAATTATTTGCTAGTGTTATGGGTGTAAATCAACGATACTAATAACCGATACTAAGAATCAATAATAACGATGATATACATAACAAACCCCTAGATCCAGAAATGCGAACATCTATACTCACCACAGAAATGTCGACATACATTATATTCTCAGTAATCGAACCTGATATAGCTAGTAAAAATTGTCTTTTATTTTTGACGTTAGGTAACTATATTTTTACAGCCGATAATCTGGATGCCTAAAGACGCTTAGTTTCCTTTACCTATTTGCACGAAAAACTGCATTGATATTTAATTTTTGATGCTTCCAAAGTCAAACTGAATACATTTTGAGCTTCAGAAGTCAAGCTGCACACAGCCATTACTTTTATCACATTTTATAAATTAATTTCTTAGTCTCTTTAGTCTAGGTCTTTTTTGCGATACAATATTCTTTTTAAACTTTATTTAACACTTAAACATTTAATTTTAAACTTTCCTTGAATTTAACATAATATATATTATTTATACAATGCGAATGTAGATGTATTCGTATGTAGGTATCGGGGGAAACCAAGACTGATGTACCTTGTTCAAATTGGTCGACTGATGCCCGAAAGGTATGTCAACAGTCTTCAAAACCGGCGTGTTTGCATGAAGAGAGTTATGAATATGCAGGAAGCAAGACAAGTCAATCTGAACTCACGGTTCTATGGTACTCCATTCTTTCTGCCTACGCTATAAAGGATTTGGGGAAAATATAGAGGTACTGCAGATGCGTTGCCGGCCTTTGAGGAATGAATACGCTCTTTTCTTGAAGGCCCCTAAGTCGTATCGGTTCGGAATCATCCCTGGTAATTGATTCCACAGAGCAGTCGTGGGGGGGAAAAAATGCCTTGAAACACTGTAGTGGACTTGCAGACATCCAAATGGTGAGGGTAGAATTTAGAATTTTGGCGTGATGTCCTATGCTATCCTTATGGCGGTGTTCTAAAGCTTCATACTATAAGTACACACTACTATTACTACACAGAATATTAATCCGGCTTCCTTACTCCTTCAAACTGAAAAATGGTAGTAAATAGCATCGACGCTATTATTGAGGCGGTATTGAGACGAAGTATTGAGGCGGTGGTATCAGACCCGGACGAGTCAAAAGAAAACATATAAATAGCAAAACCAGGCAATAAAATTATGATAATTTGTACGGCCGAGGCCTATAAAGGCACAACTTTGAATATCGATTTTTTAATGATAGTAACAAAATATTGATTCAACGTAATTAAATATTTAATAAAGATGATTGGTAGTAGCCAATGGCACAAAGTTAAAACCAATTTATTATCTAACACATAGATATGAACAGTTACTAGGTTTAGGGTAATGAAACGAATAAAACTACCTACGGATATATGTTTTTGACGTATATATGTTTAAATTACAATACTAAAATAATGGTTACGTAGAAACTAGATTAGAATAATAATGTTAAATTTTGAAAATTCTTACGACGATTCGTTGGTTTATTTTTAACTTTATCAGGTATCTATTAGGTTAACATCAGTATTCCTATTCACGCAACAAAACTTTAGTCGTATAGAAGCGTTTAGAGCTCTTACATAGATAAACACGATATAACGTCGCATTGTGTCGACGCGGTATAATGTGTAAGAAAATGTGTAAGGGCACTAAACGCTTCGATTCGATTGAAGAATTTCCTTACGTGAATAGGGCTCCAATGTCCATTTAAACTAAGGTTAACCTAAAATTTGTTGTTTCCCATGTTGGTCTGGGCTGCTTTGAAAAATAAACCAATTGTCGTTCTGCCAGGCAGATCTTAAATAGCGCCAAATAGCTATGCGAGTCACTACCTTCGTACCTACTAGGTGGTAGAGTTCTGCATTGTCTTGCCCGGGTCTGGTACCACCGCCTTACCTATTCCTGCCGGCAGCAGCCTGCTGTAATAGCTTCAGTACTTCCCCCGATAAAAAGGAGTAACCATCGCATGGTCGGCTTACTTACCCTTTTAACCAGACACGACAGGCAAACACCGACGCTAATGCGACGGAATATGGCGAGCAATTATGATGTTTTCGACTGCCTTATCTTGACATTTACGATATTATGTGTGTGTATATATACATATATACATACGAGATGCCTAGTTATCTATAAATATTTCCACGCGGACAAAGTCGCAGGCACAGCTTGTAGTATGTGTAGTAAGGCAATATTTCCTTTAAAAGGAACCCGGATAAATATGGATCGATCACACACAAAACTATCTGCCTGTTTGCTCTCCTATGATATACATAGAAAATACAACAAAATTTGATCCATAATACGTATCCCATAAGAGAATCTTTCCCCGTGTTGGTTACAGGCTCTTTTGAAGAATAGACCAACTGCTGTCCTGCCAGGCAGGTTGTAAAAGGCGACCGATTGGCTATGTGAGTCACTACCATCGTGGCTACTAGGTGGTAGAGTTCTGCATTGTTTCGCCTGCGTCTGGTACCACCGCCGCCTTGCCTATTCCTGCCGCAATAGCATCAGTGCTTATCGCTGTCGTGTTCCGGTTTGGAGGGTAAGGTAGCCGGTAAACTTATGCCTGTGACATTAGACTTCGCCACAAATAGCAACGCACCATTAACACCTTAGGTGTCTCTAGGCGATGGTTAACTCTTTCCATCAGGAGACCCATCTGCTTGTTTGCTATATTATGATATTAAAAAAAGAATCAGCGTAAAAATATATTTTTTAGGATAATAAAAATAAACTGTATCTACCGAACTTTTAGTGAAAGTAATTCTAGGCAAAAATTGTTCAGAAAAGCTTCGAAAAAAGCATTTAATTAAGAAATGGGCCCATTAATAATGAAGATAAGATTATTCATGCTGTACGTGAGGATGCAATGAACGCTATCTTGATAGCAGTTCGCAGGTGCAAATGACTTGCATAATCAAAATCGCTGAGCCGGGCGCTTGAATCGCTAAGATGAAAAATTCAAATTGCTGAATCGTGCAGGCGAATATTGAATGCGAAATTTCAAATAGAATCTTTAGGTCATATAGTTCTAAAATTTCAAATATTACAAAATAGCCTCAAAATAGAGTGCTTTACATTTTTAGGAAAAAAAAACCGTCGAGAGACAACAGGCTTGAGATTTTTGTTTATTAGAGCAATATTAATACTGTCATAGTCATAGTCGGTCAACTTATGCATTACAATATCATTAACATCTTTTGTGTCTAAACCACGAAGTATTAGGTAAAGTACAAGCTATCACTCGTATTCATTTAAACAAATACCTACGTTATCTCTCATTTTGTTAAGTCTTGCCATCTTTATGTTAGAAAGAGAGGGTAAAACCTCATAAGATGACAACAGTATTTAAAGTTTTGTTTCAAGCAGGTATTAGAAGTGCTGCCTCCAGATATAATACAGCTTCATAGTCTAAACGCTATGCTTGTCCATTTCCAGTAGTAGAGCTACCAGCTTGTTTATTGTTGTATGATATAAAGAAAAATAAACGTCACCTCCTTGGAATCTTCTTCATTTTTTTATGTATATTATCTAATTGCTGTAAGATGGAAAAACCAATTTGGAGAATACTATTTTACTTAAAACCATACACTTTTCGAGCAGTCTTATTTATTCCTGTCGTAACAGCGTCAATTATCACATTTGCGTTTCGATTTCGAGAGTATGGCAGCTGTAATCTTGTGCCAAAGGTGTTTAATAGCTGTCCATCTATGCTTTTGCACATGTTGTGCTATTTGTATAACTTTGATGGCTATCTTACCCTCAAAACTGAAACTCAAAATGTTAAAACCGACGATTTTGCAGAAGAAATACTCGTAGATAAGATAGATATATTTTAACTAGGCGAGTCACTGTAGTACACTTTTTAGAAATCATGATGGTTGCAGGGCTTGTTTACAAATTAATTTTTAAACTTTAACATGCGCAAGTACATAAGAAGCGTTTTGTAAAGGTTTGACTTAAACTTACCTCGAAAATACGGGTTTCCTTATGGAGCAAAATTATAGGGTTTTTGAATCAAACCGGTTTATAGAGGTTTTTTATATTTGGATATTACGGAGGTAAAATATTTCTTTGAGGTCCGTCGCTTTCAATTTTTTCTACACTGTACATAACGTAGTTTTCGCGGTTTTGGCTTAAACCTCTGTGGTCTAGTGGTCCAGCGTTGGCCTGGACCACATGAGGTCCCGAGTTCGATTCCCGGGTCGGCCACATAAAAAAGTGTTTTTTCAGTTTTCTGAGAAACACAAAGTTGCTCCTATCCATTGTGGAACCCTATCACATTTGTGGAACCAAGTATCTTCGGCTAATCGTGGGTGCACTTGTTGTACCTATGCCTACCCTTTCGGGGATATGGGCGTGAAGATACTTGGCTTAAACCGGTTTATTTAGATATATGAAGCACTCTCGGATACGCTCCAATCGAAATCTATATATATAAAAATCAATGCCACTTTTCGAGTTAATTTTTCGCCGTGTTGGTCCCGGCCTCCTTTGAAGAATAGGCCAACTGCCTATTTGCCAGGCAGGTCGTAAAAGGCGACCGATTGGCTATCGAGTCACTACCATCGTGGCTACTAGGTGGTAGAGTTCTGCATTGTCTCGCCCGGGTCTGGTACCACCGCCTTACCTATTCGTGCCGCAATAGCGTCAGTGCTTGTCGCTGTCGTGTGCCGGTTTGGAGGGTAAGGTAGCCGGTAAACTTATGCATGTGGCATTAGTCCTCGCCACAAGATAGCAACGCACCATTAACATCTTTGGTGTCTATAGGCGATGGTTGACTCTTTCCATCAGGAGACCCATCTGCTTGTTTGCTATCTTATGATAAAAAAAAAACAACTCAAGAACGGGCTCACCTATCGAAACCAAATCTTTAGGCTTTGTTCGAACTATTCAGTAGATGATTTATGTTAAGTTAGCACAAAATCGGTAGAGCGGTTATTCATTTATCACATTTTTGTGAATTTGATGTTCCAATTTTTTTTTAATATTTCACTTTATACGTGCGAAACACGTACCGTACGGATAGTCTTTTGTAAAAATTGCTAAAAACCGATATTATTATATTAACCGATATTTTTAAACCGGTTTCTAGTCCTGTGTAATAGTGATAGAATTGGCTAGTCGTTCCTCATTTATAAACTTCTCCTCGTATTAATTCGTAAAGACCACCTTAAGGATAAATAATGGGAGAATAGCCCTCTTTAAAAATAGAATCATGCCATTCTGTCAGGAAATTTGTAAATTGTGATTACCTAAGGTATCACTATTATCTTCACCAATAAGTGATGGAGTTCCACCCAAGGTTGGTTATCTATTCCTTGCGCAATACCGTCAGTGACTGTCACTGTCGTTTCCCGGTGTAGTGTAAAGTAGCCAGTATAATACATTTGTTATTACCATCCCACTACACAGATTAACATCTTTGGTGTATTATAGTGCATATAGTGCAGTGGTTGTTTGTTTTCATAATTTTTTTGTAAGATAGCAAACAAGCAGATGAGTCTCCTGATAAAAATAGTCAACCATCGCCTATAGACACCAAAGATGATAATGGTGCGTTGCTATCTTGTGGAGAGGTCTTATGCCACATGCATAAGTTTACTGGCTACCTTACCCTCCAAACTGGAACACGACAGTGACAAGCACTGACGCTATTGCGGCAGGAATAGGTAAGGTAGTACCAGACCCGGGCGAGACAATGCAGAACTCTAACCACCTAGTAGCCACGATATTAGTGGCTCGTATAGCCAATCGGTCGCCTTTTACGACCTGCCTGGCAGAACGGCAGCCGGCCTATTCTTCAAAGGAGACCGGGACCAACACGGGGAAAACCCATTTGCTTGTTTTTTAAAACAAATTATAAACTACCTGGCATGAAGATAAATGATTTATTCAGAACGGGTGCACCCATGTTTTTTATAACCTTTTTTCAACGCTGAGCATTTGCGTTGAATCATTTAACTGAGACATTTTAGAATATCAAAAGTATTGGATCAGAGATATATCTAACAATGACGGAGACCACAATGTTAGATCATCGATAAATAAATTAGCAAGCTGACAATGTTTTTATTTGTATACATAGTTCCGGTTCAAAGTGATAATACTGGAGAATGCACGGTAAGTCTATAATTGCGTATACTTACCCATATTTTTTGTATTTCCCGGCGGATATTCCCGGGCGAGACGTTGCTACATCACACTACACCACCTAGTAGTCGAGATGCTAGTATCACGTACAGCCAATTAGTCGCGTTTTACGTCCTGGCAGAACAACGGTGGATTTATTCTTCAAAAGAGACCAGAAAAACACGGGGATTTTAATTGATGAAGTATACAGACGTTCTTTAACTAGGTATTTACCCTGAGACTAAATAACACTGTTTTCTCTAAGTAAAAGTTGAACAATTAATGGCACATTATCAATAAATCTATACATATAATAAAATCGTAGGAAAGTTAAAACTGTACATTGAATATTTTTTTTAATAAATACTTGAGGCGTGATCTACAATCGATATAAAAGCCAAAAATATAGTTTTTAGAATTTTTGTCTGTTTGTCTGTATGTCTGTTTGTCTGTATTTATTTCCGGGGTAATCTCAAAAAGTACTGCAAGGATTTACTTCAAATTTTGCATGAATATTACTAACCCGAACTCCATCGATTCGTAGTTAGGTTTGCTAACCACTCGACCAATAGGACAGTCAAATTATTATGTGTTTTTTGATTTTTTTATTTTTATAGATTATTTAATTTCAAAAGATAGCAAACGGGTATGTGTATCATAAAAAAAATAAAAAAAAAATTTCAGTATGTGTTTATGTGTGCCAATTATGTTGCTAAAACAAAATTTTGGATCCCAAACATTGCATTAAATGCCATTCGAAAGACCAAAATCGATCATCATTTCTAAAATAAACAGCTTTTCAAAAATCAGTATACCGTCATTTTAACAAATTAGATTTTTAGGTTAATACTTATTACTTACTGATTGATTTATAATCAGACTTATAATTAGCTTTTCCCCTTTAAAAACTGAGTCAAATACCATTAATAGGATCAAAAATTTAAACGAACAACAACGAACAAAATTTCGTATAGGAATATAATTTCATACTAATCAAAAAGTTTTAAATCCTTGAATGACGTTTTTTTTTAGCTGAAATCTTTGATTAGACGTATAACCGAATGCTGTGTTAAAATATTTTCAACTATTATGAAATGACCCTATACAGTGTGAAAATAACACCCTGTAGTAATAATATATATTTTAGATAATTAAAGGTTAATTAAAGGTGTTATTTGGTACCGTAATACGGTTACATTGAATGGAGGGCGCTAGTGTGCTCTAGTTAACATCGGCTCCGTGTTATTTTGTAAATTAAAAATAAATAAAGTGCTTAATTATCAATAAAAAGTAAATAAAAGTGTATCTTACGAACTGATTCAGTGGTGAAATAGTTAGCAGCAACGGAAAAGCAAGAAAAAAGAAGATATAACGCTAAAACTTATTGCAAATACTATTACATATTTCAAGAAATACACAAGATATTTTTAGAAAAATGCTACTCTTGGAAGGATAAAAAAGGTCAGTCTACAAGATATGACAAATAAAAGTTTACTTACTACAACATATAGTTAAAAAATAAAATTCATAACCTCAAATCAAAGGAATTACGTTACCAATTATTTAAATACATTTAAATCAGCGCCATCTTAAATAAATGTTTAGTACTACTTTAGTCAAGTTATACGAAAGAACCCAGTTGAGCCATCACCAGATAGTATCGCTACTCGACGGCAGAGGGCAGGAAAAATTACAATTAGATCTGAACCCAAATCAATCATCGTTTACTGACAACTGATATCACCTCTCAACAAAAGAGGGCGCTTGTTACTTTTACAAACATGGAAAATCACATGATGGAAATTTTAAAACAAATTCAACAGGATATACTAGAATAAAAAGAAAAAATGAGAAATATGGAAAGTAACATAACAAATATAATAAATAAAAATATTGACGAAAAATTTATTTTAATGAAAACAAGAACATCTGAATTAGAAAAATTATACATAGATCGATTAGAAAAACAAATCAAAAAGAAAAATATTATTTTATTTGGAGTAGAAGAATGCGAGCACACTTTAGATGACCTAAGAAACATGGTTTTAGACATTTTTCATACAAATATGGAAATAAAATGCCAGGAAACAGAAATAGAAGACATAAGAAGACTAGGTCGCTGGAAAATTGATAAAGCAAGACCGGTAGTAATAACAATTTCAACTATGAAGCGTAAATTCGAGATCTTAAAAAATAATAAATTGTTAAAAAAAAGTAATATGTATGTCGACGAAGACTATCCTCTACATGTCCAACAAAAACGCAAAATACTAAGAGAGGAGCTAAAAAAAAGAACGCGCTCAAGGGAAAAATGTAGTACTTCGTTACGACAAAATAGTGTCAATCAAAGGAAAACATATACACACTACCGAAGGATCAAGACAAAGCAAACGCAATCTTTCAGAATCACCTAAAGAAAATGACACCACAATACAAACAAGACAGAAAAAATGTAACTATATACCGAAAAAAAATAAAACTAGTAATATAATCACTTACATGAATAAGCCTGGCATCAATAAACCGATTGCTTATGGAGATACGTCACCAATCCAAGACTCTACAAAATAGCAACCAATAACAGCCCCTCCATCCCCATCTCCCCCAATACGGTTAGTCACCGCGGGGGATGTAGACTGCGACCCTCCATGTAACCAAACCTACTACATAGCGACATTCAACGTACGTTCTCTATCATCAGAAGCTAGAATAATCGAGTTAGAATATGCTTTATCAAAAGTTAAATGGGATATAATAGGAATAGCGGAAGTCAGAAGGAAAGGTTTTTTTATAGAAGACAGGGGAGTGTATATTTTTTACTACTACGGAGAAACAAGAGGAGAAAAAGGGATAGGATTTTTAGTTAGGAAACAAAAAAGCCTATATGTTGAAAACTTCATACCCATTAGTGAAAGAATAGCTATTCTGAAAGTCAAAATTCAATCTCAAACTTATTCAATTATACAAGTTTACGCACCCACAGAAAGGGCTTCCGATGAAGAAATAGAAAAATTCTACGAATTATTACATACAGCAATAGAAAAATGTAGCAATAACTTAATTTGTATGGGAGACATGAACGCAAAAATTGGGGTTTTACCGGAAGAAAGTACACACAATATACTGGGAAAATACGGATATGGCAGCAGAAACGATAGAGGTGAGATGTTCATCAACTTCTGTCACCAGTACAACTTGTCTATTATGAACACTAAATTTAAAAAACCTTTGAAAACTAGATGGACATGGAAATCGCCAGACGGTGTAACAAAAAACCAAATTGACTTTTTCACAACAAATGCTCCTAAAAATATAGAAGATGTTACTGTCGTCAACAATCTGCTTTTTCCGAGTGATCACCGAATGGTTCGAGCAAGATTAACCACAAAAACCTGTAAGCCTTCTAGAAAAAAATACGCTAATAATCCCCGTATAAAAATAAACAGTATAAATGTACGAGAAAGTCTCTCAAAAACTCTACCTAAGCTCGACTTTGAAAAATCAGTGCAAGAACTCTATAACGACATAGAACATCTAATAAAGGACAGCTATAAAAATGCTAAAGAGTCTACTCGGGAAAATAGAAGGAAAGCAATAATGACACACGAAGTTATTCAACTAATACAGTATAGGCAACAACTAAAAGACAAAAAGAACAAAACAAGAGACGAAAAGAGACAACTTAGCATGTTATATAGAGCCATAAACAAACATATCAAAACTTACATGGAAAATTATAGATTGGCCACTATAAGTCATTACCTAGAAAAATCAGGCGGTGTCAACAAGGCTTACAAAAAAATCAATAACACGAAGCAAATGATGACTCAACTAAATTCTTCCTCTGATTTAATCGTAACTAGCCGCAAAGAACTTTTGGAAGTAGCCACAAATTTCTTCAAACGACTCTACCAAGCTACTAAAACTCTACATCCAGAAAAAATACCCGTAAATACTGATAGCGTACCATTCTTTACTGAAAGCGAAGTAGAGCACTCAATAACGAAGCTAAAAACCGAAAAGAGTTGCGGACCAGACAGTATTAGCAATGACTTACTTATCGCAGGAAAAGAACACCTTGTAAAACCACTAACCAAACTATTCAACAAAATATTGGAAAAAAGAGAAATTCCACAGCAATGGACCACGGCGGAAATAACTTTGTTATATAAAAAAGGAGATGCAAAACAAATAGATAATTACAGACCAATAAGCCTTTTGTCTACACTTTACAAAGTCTTCTCTTCATCTCTATTAAGGCGTATTACAAAGGCTGTGGATGAAAATCAGCCAGTAGAACAGGCTGGCTTTATGAAAGGGTTCTCTACAGCAGACCACATTCATACATTAAAGAACATCATAGAGAAATATAACGAATATGGAAAAACTCTATATATCGGATTTGTGGATTATTCAAAAGCTTTTGACTCTATTTCCCATAGCTCTATATGGAATGCTTTAGCAGAACAAGGGGTAAACGCTATATACATAGACATTATTAAGGAAATTTATAAACACAGTTCTGCTAGAGTAAAGATAGAGACACCAGGACCATCCTTCAAAATGGGAAGAGGAGTAAGGCAAGGCGATCCGATGTCACCTAAATTATTTATAGCTGTACTAGAGTCCGTTTTTAGAAGCTTAAACTGGAATCAGATTGGGTTGAACATTAATGGCACCTATTTATCGCATTTAAGATTTGCTGACGACATTGTTTTACTATCCGAGAACACAGAAGAATTACAATACATGCTAGAGTCTCTTAACACGAAAAGCAAAGCGATAGGCCTTGAAATAAATCGGGGTAAAACTAAATTAATGACAAACAAAGAGAGAAAGCAAGTTCTGTTAGAATCGACGCTCTTAGAGTATGTGGATAGCTACATATATCTTGGCCATGAAATTTCATTTTCCAACACAACAGAAAGAAAAATTACCCGTAGAATAAAAAATACCTGGAAGAAGTACTGGAGTATGAAAGAAATTTTCAAGAGCAACTTAATGACAACACTGAAAACTAAAGCTATGAATATATACCTATTACCATGCCTTACCTATGCGTGCCAGACTTGGACCATAACAAAGAAAACCATACATAAATTAAGAACATGCCAAAGAGGTATTGAAAGAAGTTACCTCGGTTTAAAACTGAGAGACAAGATACGTCACACGGAAATAAGACAAAAAACAAAAGCTAATGATGTTGTTAAACAGGTGTTAAAATTAAAATGGCGTTGGGCTGGACATACACAAAGAGCACCAGATGAAAGATGGACGAAAACTGTAACAAATTGGTATCCTATATACATGAGACGAAAACCTGGAAGACCACACAAACGATGGAGCGACGACCTGATGAAAATTGCGGGCAAAACCTGGAATAGACTAGCAATAGATCGCAGAAGGTGGAAAGACATGGAGGAGGCTTTCACCGCCCTAGGCGGTCCTTACATAGATAATAAAAATTAACCAGACAAACATACATTATATATTAACTTTATTTTATACTGATAGCACTTTTAACACTAAAATATACCTAAAATATTATATAATAGTTAAATGACAATATAAATAATGACTTATGGACATAACTAAATTTTAACAATTAATAAACTATAAATATTATATTTACTTGACAATATAGATAATTGCTTCAATAATAATTTAATTAAACTAGTAAAGTATATATTAATAAATTTTAATATTAATTTATAAATTTAACTTAACCTAATAAATATTATATATACATTTATTTTATATACATAGCAAATAATAAATTTAAATTACGTTACAATATATTATACAATTTTACTTTCTTATATAAAATCTCAAATATAACACTAACAATTACAATTGATTTAACAATATTATGTTAATGAGATATTGTTAAAATGACAAAAGATGTAAGGAATCAATAAAAAGCTATTTATTATTTATTATTATTATTATAATACGGTTACATATGTGTAATTATTTTACAGATATTAATAAATTAGTTTTCCCAATAAAAAATAATGATCTTAAATGTTTTCATACATTAAGAGCGGCTTGCACCAAAATGCTTAAATTATTTTAAGTCACTAAATACGATCAAAATGACAGCTTTTAAGGCGTTTTGACATTTGCTAAACATATTTAAGGGACTAAATGCATTTAAGCATTTTGGTGCAAGCCGCCCTAAGTATGACAAAACCTACAAATAAGTAAATATTAACTTGAAGCAGTTTGGCCGAATAAAACACTTGAATCACTTTTACACGCACAGTATAATTTTGGGCAGAGTAATGCCCTCAACAAGCGATAGAATTACAATCAATCGAAAACATGATTTCCCCGCTTATTTATACCATTCGTTATCTATTTTATTATGACGTCATAACACAGGTGTGCCGCACATCTGGCCGCCTAGTAGTTGTCGTCAAGCGCGGTTGATAACATAAATTATATTATCCGCTCACATCACTTAGGTAACTAATGAGACCTCTGAGAAAATGCCGTTAATACACTATGGTCTCTATAAGGACCAACGACTTACAAAACTTCATACAAAAAACAACATTTTCACTATTTACCAGTTTTAATACAATACTTTATGGTATTTTATCGTTTTCAAACGAAACACGATATAGAATAACATCCAATTGGCCTTCTTTTTTCAAATACGCTCTTGGGGAAAAATAAAAGAACTTAGTTCGCCATTTTGATTCGTGTTGTGTGTTATGTGTTGGTTGCACTTTATGATGCAGGTTAATTTAAGTGTTTTGGCGTATTAATCAACAAGTAAACTTTATTTATAATCAAGATTAGTTCAAGATCTAACAGTTTAGATAATAATTTTGTCAAAAAACCGTAAATATCAATTAATAAAACATATATTTCGTTAATGACCAACTTAATGATATCAGCGCTTTGGGTATGACGGTACCTATTTTTATTTATTTTCGTAAATTTTAGTGTTGATATCTATGATCTCAAAAAAATCATATGATGTGAATGTGAAATATCCTAAACAATATTTAAATAAAAAATTAACATAGCTGTAAAATTGAAAAAGAAATAAATTATTTAAAAATTACGAAAAAAAATACGTATTAATTATGAAAAAAAAGATATTAATATTTATGTAAATAAATATTTTTGTACTATAATATATGCTGTTTATTTTTTCCGTATGTATATGTTTACCAATTATATAAAAAATATATAAAAAGCATAGGTCATCGATTTACTTTTTGAATTAAAAATTTTGAATTAAAAACAAGTAGTCATATTTTTCTCAGTGTCGTGTTACACCTGAATTATTTTATAGCTCAACCCATTTAAATTAAACAATTCTAACATCAGTGTATTGCAGTGCTCAAGACCTCTTAAAAATATACGCTTTACAGTATCGGATTCAATCCAAACAACTCATAAAACATTTTTGTGACCACGGTCCATCGGAACGGACACGAAACGCGTGCGCGTAACTGGCCGTGTGGTCTTAGAAAAAAATACGAAAATGGCTGGTGGTGTGAGCGGTTATCAAAGTATACCGCGTATGTCGGATACTGCCAAAGGACACGCGGCGCGTTTTAAAGTTCCTTTGTAAAAAGCCGAATAACAAATAGCGTTCCTTCACGTGGTGTTTGTGCGAAAGCCGCCAAAGCAAAACAATGAAATAAACAGCAACAAGGTGTTATCATTTTTAAATATTTGCTTAACTTTAGGGAAATATAAGTAAAAATACGAATATTAAAAAAAACGATAACTTTTTTTATTTTCTACATGTCCGAACCAACGGAGCATGCCCTTTCTCATCTTTACACCGCGCCGACACTTTCTTTCAAACCTAACCTCTCTCTCACTTCGACATTACGAACCCGGTTCGCGAGTGTCACACCACATATTTTTCTTAGCGACCTCATCTCAACCGCGTTGATTCTACTTTCATGCCCTTTCTAACATACCCAGCTCTCACTTCCATACAATAGCGTTGGGATAAGCACATGATTATGCAGAGCTAGACATTACTGAAAAAAATATTAAAATGACTTAGAAATAAAGTCATTTTAATATTTTTTTCAGTAATGCCTTTAACTAACCTATATGCCTGTTTCGGATCGGACGGGGTTTTCTTTACACGCCGTATAAGGGTTCTAAACGCTTCGTCTTGATTGATGTTTTATTACGTGAATTGGGTCTTAGATCTTGTAATAACTAAAGTATAATTTACGTTAATCTAGGTCAAATGTGTCAGTTCGTTAAGACGTGATTGAGTAACAGACCCATTTAAGTTTCACAAACTTTGCCATTCATTTTATTGGATTATTGGGATTTAAAACAAAATTTGGGTCAATATTGAAGTAACTTTACAATAAAATTTAAAACAACATTCGATATTCTTGCCTTATAGACCGTGGTCCCAGGAACAAACTTTTTTTGATTACTAACAAACTGAATTTTTGTGAACAGATTTTTTTACTTCTCTTTTTTATCTTCAAAAAATCTCAAATCGGGCAACTAATAAAGATAGATAAAAAAGAAAACTTTAGAGATCGTACGAAGAAAAGTTTTCACTTGAATTATAATAATAATTAACAAGCTGTTGTAAGAAATTCAGGTGGTGTTTAAATTAATATCAATTTAAAATCTCATGATTCCGAATCTTTAGAGTGAAGAACTCGTCAGAAAAACCATCGAATGTTTTTTTTTATAAAATGATCAAACGATCAAAGCAAAAAAAAAATAATTACTGTTTATTTATTTATTTAATACTTTATTGTACACAAAAAAAATACATGACAGAGAATAACAAACGAAAACAGTACAAAAGACGAGGTTATCCCTAATAAGAGATATCTTACAGCTAACCCGAGACAGTGAAATACAATGTTAAAACGGAACAACTGTCTACCTGTTCCGTTGCCCGTATCCCCGAACAAGCAGGCAGAGGAACGAGGCAGAGGTACAAGGTGTGCATCCACGATTAGCTGAAGATACGTCTTTGTCCCACAACGTAATAGGTGACCAGCCTATCACCAACCGGGCACTTTTCCAATACCGCGCAACGTTGTTATTATTACAAAAAAACACATTTTTGATTTGCCTGACTCGAGAATCGAACTCCGATGGTTTCTCTGAGAGAAAAATTCGAAAAATTTATTCGCTAAGTTTCTGTCGTCAATTTTTCGTGCCTACGGTAAGTCCAATAACAATTCTAAACATTTTTAATTGATTTTTTGATTTCGAAAATCGATGTGAAACTAGGAACTTACCGATTTTAGAAGTAAAAAACTATTTATCTTAGCGAGATGTTAAAAATATGTTTTTTTTTTTATAAAATCAACTTTCACTTTTAATACCAATTTTCCTTGAAAACTCTTTTATAAGAAAGTTACCATAAAATAAAACATTTATTGTTTTCGAAAATCGATGTGAAACTAGGAATTTGCCAATTTTAGAAGTAAAAAACTATTTATCTTAGCGAAATGTTAAAAATGTGTTTTTCTTTATAAAATCAACTTTCATTTTTAATACTAATTTTTCTTGAAAACTCTTTTATAAGAAAGTTACCATAAATAAAAATTGATTTCTATCAATATTAGACTTTAATAGCGAAGTGGTGGCGCGAGATGGATCATGAGTTGCTACATATTATAGGTAGACCAGAAAATATGGTGTAAAATATGTAGATAATCTTTATATAATTGTTCTGTGTAGATAACATTGATAATTATAAAAATCGTGTTTTTAAAAAATCAAGAAAATTTTTAAGAATTTTTTTTATAAGTACTAAAAAAATTTAGTCTTAGAAACATGTTTTTTTATGTAAGTTTTATTTTCCTGCGCCCCCATAGACAAAGCCTGACGACGCCTTTGATGCGATTATAACGTTTAGGTGAAAATACGCTAGTTTTTTTAGGTTAGATATTTATAAATAAAGTCCATACGTTAAAAGATGTGATTGTCATAATAAAACTTTCCTAAAAATATTACTAAGTAGTAAAACTTTGCGAGCCCTTACAAAGCTCTGCTTATTGCTAGTTAGTAACCCGATTCGAGATTTTTCGAAGATCGAAAATATTTGCGTCTCGTCAAAACGTTAAATTAAAAAAAAGTTTGTTCCTGGGACTACGGTCTATTATGCTCCAAATTTCCATCTTAATTTGAACATTTCACAAACAACCTACAAATATTATTGAATTGACGTGAAACATTTGTCTTAACTAAAGTTCATAAAGCTTTTATCATATTACGTTAGGTGAGAATACTATAATTTATATGTAATATTGCTTAAGTGCCTTCGTGTACAATCACGTTCAGCGGTTTGTAATACTTAATTTTTTTCAAGCAGTGCCTTCGTGTACAATCACGTTCAGCGGTTTGTAATACTTAATTTTTTTTTCAAGCAGTGTTAATTTAAAAAAAACAATTATTTTGCACAAATATGTAACTCAAATGACTACAACGACTCACTTTTAGGGTTCCGTACCTGAAAAGGAAAAACGGACCCTTAGGATCACTCCATAATCTATCTGTCCGTCTGACGAAACCATTTTTCTCAAGAACGCGTAGAGGCATCAGGTTACAATTAATATGAAACACTTGGCTTTAGGTAGGGACCTCAACTGTGAAAAAATCAAACTTTAAATCAACGTGATCAAAAGATAAGACCATTTATGTCGCATATTTTACGATTTCTTTGCGATTTCAAAAGGGACTAAAACCTACTTACGTACTTCTTTTTTATTATCGATAGGGAAGCGCTTGACCACGATCTCGCCTGTTGGTAAGCTAAGATGCGGCCTAAGATGGAACGCGCTTCCCTAGAAGGTACCTGTTCACTCTTCTCTTGAAGATCTCCAGATTGTACTCATCGGGGAACACAGACTCAGGAAGCATGTTCCAGTCTCTTGCGGTTCGAATGAAGAACGTCGAGTCGAACAGCTTTGTCCGGGTATCAGAAAGGTCCACAATATGGCGATGCCTAAAATCTGTGCGTTTCGACGACCGATAAAAAAACGGGGATGGCAGAACTAAGTCGTGCAATTCTGCAGCGCATTCTTCCCGTTTACCTAGAATTATGAAATATGACAAAAAACAATGTTTTACAGTAGATATATATATATATAAAGGGAAAACTGAAAATCGTTATATAGTTATATGACAAAAAATACAGGTTTATACGAATTCAATTCGTTTTCGACTGGTTTTTATTATGAATAAACTTAAATTTAATTCCTTAATTTAATCGCAGTAATACTGCAAATAACCGACCGATATTAACCAAATTTAAATGGGACGGCACGGGAAATATAAACCCTTAAAACATAAGAAACAAAGAATTTTTCAAATCAGTTTACGCTTTTTCGAATAATTAATCGATGATTATCCTTCCTGTGGTCCTACTTATAAATTAGAAAGTTAGTTTGGATGGATGCATGTTTGTTACTCTTTTCATACAAAAACGGCCAAACGGATTTGCATGAAATTTGATACATGAATAGAAATTGGAAAACGAATATCTAGGTGACTTGGAAAAACGAATAGGATACTATTTATCCCAAAAAGTGAGTTGTTCCCGTAATGTTCCCGTAATATATTTTTGTTCCCGTGGGGTTTTTCTTATATCATAACATAGCAAACAAGTAGATGGGTCTCCTGATGGGAAGAGTCAACCATCGCCTATAGACATCAAAGATGTTAATGGTGCGTTGCTATCTTGTGGCGAGGTCTAATGTCACATGCATAAGTTTACCGGCTACCTTACCCTCCAAACCGAAACACGACAGCGACTGGCACTGACGCTATTGCGGCAGAACTCTACCACCTAGTAGCCACGATGGTAGTGACTCGACAGCCAATCGGTCGCCTTTTATGACCTGCCTGGCAGAACGGCAGTTGGCCTATTCTTCAAAGGAGGCCGGGACCAACACGGCGAGAACAGCTAGTATTGACATTAGAAAAGTCTCCTTCTTTTTTCTGCTTAGTGTACAGAAGGAGTTTTGCACAAGAAAACAGATCTACAGAATATGTTTCTTTGATTTTTTAACTGTCGTGGGGTAGCAATCAGATACTTCTCCTGATGATAGACATACCTATAAGATACATCGCCTATGAAGATATTGTGATGTGTTATAATTCCATAGATGTGTTGAAATGCCTCATACATAAATTTACTTGTCACCTTACCCGAAATTCAAAAATGACAAGCACCAACGTTATAATGGTAGAAATGGGTTACTAAACGAACGAGAAGTTGCAGATCTTTAACGCTTATGTATTCCTCACGTTATTAACACGTAATATGCTCTGTCACCTTTTTCGAGATGTTTAGTTGTGAGGCATTTACAAAAATGGTCCAAATTGACAAGAAGAAAATGTATAGGGAATGGATATTCAATCGTCAACACTTATATACGTAGGGAATAGTATAGAAATGACAATATTCCTGCAAAAAATTGTTCCAGTTTTATTGCGCTTAAATCTATAATGAATAATTTAAACACAGAAAAAAATGCCAACAAATTCGACTTTCAAAATCATATATCACTAGGACAGTGTTTCCCAAACATTGTTTTGATATGGCCCGGTAATTTTCACACTGCCCCTTCGTGACCCACTTAATACTTAAACCCAAGTTGGTTCTATTAGGTGAAATAATATATATTAAATAATAGTAAAAAGGTTTAATTAATGCTACATGCTTTGGTGTCGGCTATTTTGTCATCACTCAACGCTTACGAATTTTCGTCCCGTCGTCCTACTAAATCCTACTAATATTATAATGCGAAAGTTTGTGAGTATGTATATATGGACGTTTGTTACTCTTTTACGCAAATACTACTGAACCGATTACGATAAAATTTGATATGTAGATAACTGAAGACGCAATATAACAAATAGGCTATTTTTTATCCCGGAAAACTAAGGTGATTCCGCGGGATTCACTAAAATCTTTTATAATGCAGCGGGCTGCACACTACAGCTAGAAGGTAATATTTTAAAAGCAAGGCGGGAATGTTGCGACCCGGTATTTTTTTGATGGCCCGGTACCGAGTCGCGACTCGGCAAATGGTAAACGCTGCTCTAGAACAAAACATTCTTCTTCACCAAATATAAATTTAAATGAAACTAAACCGAAAGTAGAACCCTCTTAAATAAAGAAAAATTTTAAACGAAATAAAAAGAAACACGAAAAATAGATTGATACATGAATATGATGATGAAAGAAATATAACCGAACTAAGAACCTCCTCTTTTTTGAGAACTTGAAAATATCCTAAATGTTAATCAATGTTCAATCAATGATCAATAAAGCCGTAGAGATACCATTACATTATAAACATTTTTACACATATATGTGCTTTAATAATATATAATTTTCCCCAAAACTTTTCTTTTACGAGCGTTAAAAGTAATTTATCTATCACTTGGGAATATCACATTTTTATCTGAAAGGAATTCCATGTCCATTTCTGTACCCCTAGAATTATGTACCAAAAATCTGTAATTAAATCTGTAATAAAGATTTATATTCATGACTAGCTCACTCGGGAAACGTTGTTCTGCCTTTTTAACAACTCTTATTTTTTTTTCTATATTTTCTCGCCTTTTAAACCTTCCCTGGACTTCAACAATTAATTCAAAAGCAAAATTAGCCAAATCGGTTCAGCCGTTCCCAAGTTTTAGCGAGACTAACGAACAGCAATTGATTTTTATATATATAGTAGTATCTTCACGCCCGTATCCCTCTGCCGGGTAGGCAGAGGTACACCAAGTGCACCCACGATTAGCCGAAGATACTTGGTCTCACAATGTGATAGGTGGCAAGCCTATCGCCAACCGGGCACTTTCCAATCCCGGGCAAAGTTGTTTTTATCAGAAAACTGACAAAACACATTTTTGAATTGCCCGACCCAGGAATCGAACCCGGGACCTCATGTGGCCAACTCCAACACCGGATCACTAGACCACAGAGGCGATTATATAAATAGATTTAATAAAATTCATTTTTAAAAAAATGAAAATTATAGAGGTACATAATATTCGTAATATGTTTATTGTTTGGTCATATAGTTTAGACGTGGAAGCATAACGAGGTATCACAAAGTGGTTAGCGAACGTAACTACGAATCGACGGGGCTCAGGTTCGATTCCCGACAAGGACAAGCATTTGTGTGATAAGCATAGATGTTTTATTACTGGGTTTGGGTCTTTATTATGTATGTTACATTATTTATATATCCATTTCTATGTATTAGTATCGTTGATTAACATTCATAAAATAAGCAAATAATTTGCTTACTTTTGGGTTAGAACTATTTGTGTTATTTGTCCAAAAATATTATTATTATTAAATACTACTTGTGCCCGCGACTTCGTCCGCGTAGAAAATTTTCTAAAATAAAAACCGACGTAGTACCCCTTTCCCGTGGGATTTCCAGGATAAAAACTATCTTATGTCCTTTCTCGAGTACTACCTTTGTACTAAATTTCATCCAAATATGTTCAGAGTTTTAGGCATGAAAAAGAGACAGACAGACAGACATAGTTACATTCGCATTTATAATATTAGTATGGATAAGTAAGTTTTCTTTAAATTAAAGAACATACGATGTATTTATCTAAATATTCACATTCATTTAAATAATTTGTAGGCAGCCTAGAAAACAATATTGATGTTTCTCTTCAGAACACATTCTTAAGTCAAATTCAACTAAAGTTCTCAAAGCTATTAGCATAATGTAGGTGTAACATTGTTTCTATGTCGATTTTGTATAATCAAGCGGATAAGGCTTTATCGGATAAACTTTTAATATTTCCTAGAAATTCATTATATAATACGGTTGAAAACCAAGTATTTTTACTTTGTGTTCATCCTGGTCCTTTTAAAGAATAATTGATCGCGTTTTAATCGAATTTCGACCACAATTTTTGTCTAAATTCCACCAGAGCATTTTTTGGTCGAATTTCGGCCACAACACTACAGTAAAAAAAAAATGATTCTGTTTGACCATAGACGGAAAAATAATGTCTCTTCTAAGTTTGTCAACAGATTTTAGCAATAAACAGAATAGTACAGACGCGCACATATTATAATTTGTATCAAATTAATGGTGTCAAATGAACAGTAGTGTTTGTAAAGTTTGTTTTCAACCGACTTTACAAAATGAGCAAGTTATCAATTCAATATAAAAAAAGTAAACATATAAAAAACTATGTTACCTCAGAACTCCGTCATTTATGAGCCGATTTTCAAAATTATTTTTTGTTTGTTCGGGAGGGTATAACCCGTGCTGTCCCGTTTTGATTTGGTGAAGATCTGATGCATAGTACAGGATCCATAGGAAATGGGAAGTCGGTGGCTGCAATTTCACTGCGTTTCAAACGTTTATACCGTAAAATACGTTTTAAACCCTTAGGGCTTACAAAAACCCTTAGTCAGTTGCAAGGCATGTATGTAACAAAATCTAAGCAATGGATGATGAAACAAACATTAAAAAACTATGATCTAACGAACTGTACACTTTACCTATACGTAGATAAACAGGTTCGATAATATTAAGATCATATCAGACTCAACGGACAGTGTCTCAAGTTCAATGTTAATGTTTTTGCCAATGTCGTTTATACATTGTACTCGTATTCCAGATATTTGAAACACTCATGAAGAGTAGTGATTTAAAAAATAAACTGACTTGAAGTCGGTCAATTATACTTATATCTCAAAAACTACTAGACCAACTTTGATGAATTGGATGGAAGTATACCCTCTTTTCATGTGGTTTCACATAATTTATTGAAAATCTGATCAAGAGTTTCACAGATGTGGGAAATAGGATGTCAGTTTACTGCAGTTTTAGAGCGTTAAGAAAATATTAATTTGTTTGTTTCTAATATACCCTTACTTTTAAAAGTGCGGCCAAAAATTAAAATTAGGAACTAAATATTGAATTGAAAGTGCGTTTTAATTATTATTGTAGAGTTATTACCAGATAATATAAAAATATTCCACTAAATTCATGAATTCGATGCACTAAGTCTTGTAAATGAATTCTTCAATGCTGGTAGTGTCTAAGTCTACATTTGCCTACAATTACGACAGTAACTATTATGTAGTCTATCGCCTTAAGTACATTTTTCTCGATCACTTTTAATTTGGTTGAAGCCACTAAAATATTTTAGTTCGAATTTTGCGTCATTGAAAATTATACACATGCGTTTCGTTTTTTTGTGTCGGATAAAAATGACATTTTCAATATTTAAATTATTTTTGTTGTTACATAAATCGAACATATTATTATCGATGGTGAACGGGCCCTTAAAATTAAGCCGGACCATTAAAAATATCACTAGGTGGTAGAGTTCTGCATTGTCTCGCCCGGGTCTGGTACCACCGCCGGGCGAGACAATGGCGAACCATCTTGATTCCACCAATCTTCTAGGCGTACTTTTTTTTATTATCAATAGTAAAGCGCTTGACCACGATCTCGCCTGATGGTAAGCTAAGATATGGCCTAAGATGGAACGCGCTTCCCTAGAAGGTACCTGTTCACTCTTCTCTTGAAGATCCCTAGGTTGTACTCGTCGGGGAACAAAGACTCAGGAAGCATGTTCCAGTCCCTTGCGGTTTGAATGAAAAATTTGAAGTCGAACCGCTTTGTCCGGGTACGTGGAACGTCCACCATATGGCGATACCTAGAATCTGTGCGCCTCGACGATCGATAGAAAAACGGGGATGGCGGAATCAAGTCGTGCAATTCCGCAGCGCACTCTCCCAAATGTATCCGATAAAAAATCGATAAACTAGCCATTCTGCTATAATTTATACTTTCCATCGTCGGCACTTGGTGAAACTGCATCATATTGATTATATAATATAAGCACTTGTACTGTTTCACAAAAATTTAAATTTTATTTATTACACAATCACTTTTAAACTGACAGCCAACCGGTTTCGCCTATTAAAGCATCATCAGGGCTTTCACATTAACATTTTCCTTATACTATTGTAAAACTTAACTAATAAACATACACAAAGACTTTAATAACTAAAATGCGAGTACATAAGGTAGATAACCAAATAATTATTTGCTAAGTACCCTCATATACAGTATTGCCAACGTCAGATTTTTTCCCTAAAAAGTGGGGTAAAATAGTAACAACATTTAAGTTAAACAAATAAACTAATGTCAATAAAAAGTGATAATTAAATTAGAATAATTAAATTAGAATAATTAAATATTAAGTGTCAAATTGCAATAATATATTTAAATGTCAAATTAAAATAATATATTTAAATGTCAATTTAAAATAACTAAATGAAACATGTCAGAACCGAATAATATATAATAAATTAATATTGAAATAATATTTGAGGTTATTGTTGGATTAAATCTAACCTAATGTCGAATTAAAATAAATAAAATTTAATATGTCATAACCGAATAATGAGAATAGTAAATATTGAATAAATATGATGTTAGGCAAAATTAATATTTAACAATGGGGAACTATTTAAATCAGTTTGTTCATTTAATAATAGCGGATTATTCTTCATTTTATTAATTTCTAAGGCCTCTAAAGCAACCAGCTTCCTCCCTTTTTCGCAGAAGTGTAAGGTTGAAAAGCCCCGACCAGGGTCGAAAGTATGATTTTCTGCGTGTAGGTGTTTGCCAAATGCGGATTCCCCCTTTCCACCGTGCCACACTCTTATATGTTCTTTCAATCTGGTTGAAAATTGCCTCCCTGTTTGGCCTATGTAAGTTGCTTTACATATCCCACACTCCAGTTTGTACACTCCACTTCGAGTAGCCGAAGATGATTTGTCCTTATTATTAAAAAGAAGATTTCTTAAAGAATTTCTCGTATAGAACACAGGTTGACAATCGGATTTTAATAATCTTGAGAACTTATATAAGTTCATATTACAGACAATCGGATTTTAATAATCTTGAGAACTTATATGAACTTATATAAGTTCTCAAGATTATTAAAATCCGATTGTCAACCTGTGTTCTATACGAGAAATTCTTTAAGAAATCTTCTTTTTAATAATAAGGACAAATCATCTTCGGCTACTCGAAGTGGAGTGTACAAACTGGAGTGTGGGATATGTAAAGCAACTTACATAGGCCAAACAGGGAGGCAATTTTCAACCAGATTGAAAGAACATATAAGAGTGTGGCACGGTGGAAAGGGGGAATCCGCATTTGGCAAACACCTACACGCAGAAAATCATACTTTCGACCCTGGTCGGGACTTTTCAACCTTACACTTCTGCGAAAAAGGGAGGAAGCTGGATGCTTTAGAGACCTTAGAAATTAATAAAATGAAGAATAATCCGCTATTATTAAATGAACAAACTGATTTAAATAGTTCCCCATTGTTAAATATTAATTTTGCCTAACATCATATTTATTCAATATTTACTATTCTCATTATTCGGTTATGACATATTAAATTTTATTTATTTTAATTCGACATTAGGTTAGATTTAATCCAACAATAACCTCAAATATTATTTCAATATTAATTTATTATATATTATTCGGTTCTGACATGTTTCATTTAGTTATTTTAAATTGACATTTAAATATATTATTTTAATTTGACATTTAAATATATTATTGCAATTTGACACTTAATATTTAATTATTCTAATTTAATTATTCTAATTTAATTATCACTTTTTATTGACATTAGTTTATTTGTTTAACTTAAATGTTGTTACTATTTTACCCCACTTTTTAGGGAAAAAATCTGACGTTGGCAATACTGTATATGAGGGTACTTAGCAAATAATTATTTGGTTATCTACCTTATGTACTCGCATTTTAGTTATTAAAGTCTTTGTGTATGTTTATTAGTTAAGTTTTACAATAGTATAAGGAAAATGTTAATGTGAAAGCCCTGATGATGCTTTAATAGGCGAAACCGGTTGGCTGTCAGTTTAAAAGTGATTGTGTAATAAATAAAATTTAAATTTTTGTGAAACAGTACAAGTGCTTATATTATATAATCAATAGCCATTCTGCGGCGATGAGCGAGGCTCTGCAGTTTTTTTTGTCTGTCGCCAGGCTGTATCTCATAAACCGTGGTAGCTAGAAAGCTGACATTTTCCCAAATTATGTATTTCTGTTGCCGCTATAACAACAAATACTAAAAATAAAAAATAAAAATATTAAGGGGTAGTATTGCTACTGCTAGAATCAACAAACTTAATTAGAAAAAAGTACTAAATTATCAGAAACATCAAACAGTTGTGCCTGAATGGATTACTTTTTTCCTAAAAGATCTATAACTATATCTAATTAATTAAGCAAATATGCCTATTTCAACGAAAATTAACGGAATATTGACTGGGTTGTTTGTTATCAAATATTATATTTTCCTATAGAAATTGGCATAGAATAAAACTGTATTCTATTCTTATGTAAAAATAAGTCACCTAAATAATATACATTTATTTTTTATTTCAAAAATAAAAAAAGATAATAATTAAAAATCCGCTACGTCCGTGTGCCGAAATTAGTGCCGTGTAGTAATTATTCAAATATTAACTATAACTATATCTAATTAATTAAGCAAATATGCCTATTTCAACGAAAATTAACGTAATATTGACTGGGTTTTTTGTTATCAAATAATTATATTTTCTTATAGAAATTGGCATAGAACAAAACTATATTCTATTCTTATGCAAAAATAAGTCACCTAAATAATATACATTTATTTTTTATTTCAAAAATAAATAAAAGATAATAATTTAAAATCCGCTAGGTCCGTGTGCCGAAATTAGTGCCGAGTAGTAATAATTAAAATATTAAAAGTATCAATAATATATTCATTTTACCAGCACCAGGTGCACTATATGGACGACGACGTCCAGCTCTCGCTTCGATTAGAAAATATCTAAATTTCAGACGGGCGGTTTCGTGAAATGGCTCTTAGAGAAATGAAAGAATCCTTATACTTTTTAAATTGAAGTAAAAAAGGAGATTTATCAGTTATCCTTTTCAAATCAAATGGGCCAGTTTAACGTATAACGGTTATACGCCTGTAAGACCCTTGTACGTTTTCACTCCATTTTGTAACATCAATGTGATTTAGATTGACGAGTATTTGATATATTACGTAGGTAATTCGATTAGACATTTCTTTAGTCAATATTTCTTTACAAATGCGATTTATGTGTGTATGTGCATGTGCGCGTGCGTGTGTGTGTGTGTGTGTGTGTGTGTGTGTGTGTGTGTGTGTTTTGGCTAAGTATTTTTTATATAAATACAAATACGGATCGCTCTCTTATTGATATACTCAACCGTAATTCTATTAAAGTACAAACATCTATTATACAAATTATATGATAAACTAGTTATGACTCAGTTTGACGATAAAATAGATATTACAATCGTTTGACGTTTGTACTTTTTTTTATCATAACAAACAAGCAGATGGCTCTCCCGATGGAAAGATAAACCATGGCCTGTATACACCAAAGATGTTAATGGTGCGTGTGCGTGCTATCCGTGAGGTGGTATGGCAATTCCATAGACATAAGCCTACTTTCTACCTTACTTTCCAAACCGGAACACGACAATAATAAGCATTGACGGTATTGCGGCAGGAATAAGTAAGGCGGTGGTACCAAATATTCGTGCGAGATGTTGCGGAACTCTACCACCTATTAGTCACGATGTAAGTGATACGTACAGCCAATCGGTCCCCTTTTACGACTTGCCTGGCAGAACAGCAGTTGGTCTATTCTATAATGGAGGTCGGATCAACAAGTGGTAAAACGTAAATTTGTATGTTTTTCCACCAATTTCCCTGCAATTTCGAGATAATTGTTTTAGATTTTAATTAAGTATATTTCAACCTAGGGAACAGTCTAAGTTTCATCAAAAGTAGTTTCAGAGATACAAATATAATTGGCCGACATCGAGTCTGTTTATTTTTTAAATTACTATTTTTAATGAGTGTTTCAAATGTCTATAATGCAACGTGTGAACGACATTGGCAAAAAGCCATTAACATTGAACTTGAGACACTGTCCGTTGAGTCTGATAATATCTTAGTATTATCGAACCTGTTTATCTATACTTTGCCAGTTAACAATCGCGCTTGTAATAGGTGCACAGTTTGGTTTTTTTTTTATATCATAAGATAGTAAACAAGCAGATGGGTCTCCCGATGGAAGGAGTCAACCATCGCCTATAGACACCAAAGATGTTAATGGTGCGTTGCTATCTTGTGGCGAGGTCTAAAGCCACATGCATACGTTGATAGATCATATTTTTATAATGTCAGTTATTGCTTATCATCAATTGCTTAGATTTTGTGAGAGCGTTTTTGTAAACCCTACGGGTTTATACGTGTTTTAAAGAATAAAAAATTTAACGCAGTAAAACTAAAGCAACTAACTTTTCTTTGCCTATATCTTCGGGACTCTACGTCTGAGCTTCACCAAATTAAAATGTGACCACACGGGAATATACCATTAAAAATTTCCCCCGTGTTGGTTCCGGGCTCCTCTGAAGAATAGACCAATTGCCGTTCTGCCAGGCAGGTCGTAACAGGCGACCGATTGGCTATGCGAGTCACTAACATCGTGGCTACTAGGTGGTAGAGTTCTGCATTGTCTCGCCCGGATCTGGCACCACCGCCTTACCTATTCCTACCGCAATAGCGTCAGTGCTTGTCGCTATCGTGTTCCGGTTTGGAGGGTAAGATAGCCGGTAAACTTATCCATGTGGCATTAGACCTCGCCACAAGATAGCAACGCACCATTAACGTCTTTGGTGTCCATAGGCGATGGTTGACTCTTTCCATCAGGAGACCCATCTGCTTGTTTGCTATCTTATGATATAAAAGAAAACAAAACGAAAAACAAAAAATAATTGATTGTGAGGTAACAAATATAAAACAATCTACAGCAGAATTTATAACCTCTTCCTTTTGGCAAGTCGTTTGAAAAGGCTTATCATACATAGTGTATTGTGTGTTTTTTACCGTATTACACACGCGAGGACTGGTCCTGCATAAAATTAGAATAAATTGTAGCTTTTGTTGCTAAAATTTAATGTATTTGTTATATCATTGGATAGCTAACATACTGACGGATGAAAAGAGAAACCACCGCTTATAGACATAATAGATGTAAATAGTGCGTTGATATTAGTGTGATGGGAGAGCAACGCCACAAGCATAGGCACTGACTGCCCCGTTGTTTGAGTGGTTAGTGACCCTGAACACGCAATCGATGGGGCTCGGGTTCGATCCCCGACGGGGACAAGCATTTGTGTGATGAGCATAAATGTCTGTACTTCCGGGTTTGAAAGAAAGAAAGAAAATATTTATTTGCAAGAATATGGGTGTTACAAGTTGTTAAAAATTAATTAAGTTACCAACATATTCTACCATTATATGGTGTGCAAATATTTAAATAATTATTATTGTATAATATAACATTTAAAACACTGTATCGATTTTTTAGAATTACTACCGGATAGGAACGCGGCCATACACTGAGAAGATCCGGCGGAAGAAACTCAGCGGGCTGGTCTTTTTCCCTATTTTATGTACTTAGTACTAATGTACAAAAATCATTTCATATTACAAAAGTTATTTTTATAATTACAAGTTTCATTTTTTGTATGATTACTTAAGACTTTTGTAATTTACAAAGTTTCCACCATTTACAAAATTTTACTACATTGAATTCTTTTAAAGGTAATAAACAAACTTATAATTCTATGCATTAACATTTAATTATATCGGCTAAAAATTCTTTAATAAGTTTTATCTAAAATCAAATGAAACAACTTTTTGCGATTTCTAGGCAATGATTAAAACTATTAGGAATATGATTGTATATAGTAATAGACATATTACAATACACATTTTTTGTAAAAATATTTAATTTTTGTTTAGGCACATATCATTTATTACTATTCCTAAAATATAAGTTGCCAGTGACTTCAGCATTTGTTTTAAATAACTTTTGGTGATTTTTTACGAATACGCATACCTCTAAAATATACAAACATGGTAAGGGAAGTACCTTAAGATACTTGAAAAGTGGTTTACAGGAATGTAACTGATTAACACCACATATTGCTCGAATACATTTCTTTTGGGCTCTAAAAATACATACCAATTCAACAGAATTTTCTCAAATAGGAATTACATATTGTAAATTAGAAGATACATATCTATGGTACCTATGCTAATAGGGAGGCTTTTACGTTTCCTACTTTCTTAGTCTTCTCAAGACAGACAAATCTATCAATCTTATTACATAGATTTTTACATAGATTTGGGTGTTTATTATGTATGTAATAGTATTTATATATGTATTTCTATGTATTAGTATCTTTGACTAACACCCATAACACAAGCAAATAATTTGCTTTGGGGTTAGATCAGTCAGTATCATAGTCATGTCATAGTCCCGTGAATATTTATTTATTATTTATAGATTTACCGGCTACATTACTCTCCGAACCGGAACATGACATTAGCACTGACGGTATTGTTGTAATAGGTAAGGCGATGGTAGTAGACCCGGATAACACGATGCAGAACGATGCACCACATAAGGGTCACGGTCACAGTGACAAGTCCCTCTTATCCCTTGAATAAAGGTATTATTAATTCTTTTTCTTTCTTATCTTTCTTTCGTTGTTTATAGCCATTTAACAACATTTCATTTTTAACACCCTTCCTTATTTTGTTATATTTAACAGAAACTAGACTAAAAATAGGATACTCGTATTTTTAATTTTCTCAAGATTAATTCATTTTGATATTTATTTTAACTCCTAAAATTATTTCTATTCTAAATAGATGTAAGTGCCAAATGGCGTCATTTATACGGCTGAATGGTGCTACGCCTTTGTTTTTTGTGACCCGACAAGAAAAGCATAACATCTATTACATCTATCAAATCAAGTATTGTAAAACATTAAACCGTTGTTTACCGTTATTCATTTGATCATATTTCTATAAAGCGTTGTAAATTGCAGTAACATTATTGCGAAATATCAAATAAATACAGATGTCGATTACAAATAGAGCTAAGTGGAGGGGCTAAAGTAGGTATTTGATAATTTTCAAATACAAATAAACAATACGGAGAGAGGTTATGTAGAAAAATAACATGTTTGACATTATCGTATGATGACATTCCTATTATATTTTTCAATTAAGTATATGTTTGAGCAAAGGTAAATCATCTTATTCAGCCGTTGAAGTGACGTCATCACACGTTTTTTCATTATCATTTTTTTCTCCGGTATTCAGTTTATTGTGATTGAGTAACCAACGAAAAAATTTAAAACACACACATATATATATATACATATATATATATATATATATATATATATATATATATATATATATATATATATATATATATATATATATATATATATATATATATATATATATATATATATATATATATATATATATATAATATTTTAAAAATAAAGTTAAAATTTAAATATTTCATGGTTTCATACACCTTAGAATTTAGATGAAGGAGGGTACTTGATATGAAAGAAAAAACCGTGTAATTTCGTCGAAAGTAATGATGGACTTAAGTACAGCTGTCTATATAACAATTGACAAAACGTCAAGACTTAAATAAAAAAATAAAAAATCGATATTTTATCGATATCTTTAATATTATTTCATTCAAATAGGATTGAATAAAACCCCGGTTAAAAATCAAACACGGAGACGTTTTTATTTATGAATCAAATACATTTAAACAATACGTACCGGTACAATGATTCATTTGACGATTTCGTTCTATTATTCGTTCTACATCCTAGATTGCAATTAGACATCTTTCTTTAATATTATTTTCACGTTTATATTTAAGATACACGACAAAATTAAAGAAAACTACTATAATTTAAAAATTAATCGTTAAATATTATATATATTAAAGTATATTAAAGTAAACATAATCATTTGACGTTTTATGTACATTAAAAGCGTGTATCAGTAATGGCGAATCGGCTGCAAGCTGTTTAAAATGACGTTATTTTCATAAATAATTTGAAATTAGAGCACTGACAAATTTTTTGTTGATTTATCTATTATGAAAATTCAAACTTGTTAGATGCATGCTATTTTATCATTTTAATTGCTTATGGAACTTAACGCCAAGTCCTTATCTTCTCTTGTCAAAGTCACATACCAATAATCACAATATTCTTTTTAAGACAACACATACACTGTAACTGTAACACACTGTAAATCATGATTTCCGTCCAGAAAATCTGAGCTACTCTCAAGTCTCTTCTACTTAAAAAAAATTGCCTAATTTTCGCGCTATTTATAAAAAAATATATAAATCAGTGCAAACGAAGTTGTGGGCAACTGTTGGTAAGAAATATTTCTATAAAAGATAATATAAAAAGCCTTGGTGTATGACGTAATGGTACAGTAAACTCGCCGTGACCGTGACTCCTAGTCGTACCACGTCACAAGCAAACAGTCGCCCACGAGTTGTTTGTGAAAGATAACTCAATAAATAATTCAAGCCTTTCCACTTATCTTTTCTTGTTATAATACGTGGGATAAGTGTTCCGACAGTTCTAATATTATACGAACCTGAGTTTGTTTGATTTGTTCATTATTAAACAAAACTATAAAAATTTGCATATAAATCGTCAGGCGGCATAGAGTATTTTGTATTCAGTAAGTTAACGTGGATGGAACTTCGTTCATAAACTTGTTAAATAATGTAAAATAATTTGTCATAATTATTAAACAAAATTATAAAAAAATACATAAAAGTTGTCAGGCAGTATAGGGTATATTGTATTCAGTAAGTTAAGTGGATGTAATTTCGTAAATAAACTTGTTTATAATGTAAAATAATGTTTTGTTTTTAGTGTTTCAATCTTTAGCTTTAGCACACACACGACCTTAAACACAGTATTTCCTCCTTTGTGTTGGTCCGGGCTACTTTAAGAAATAGACTAGCTGCCATTTTGCCACGCAGTTTGTAAGAGACGAAAGATTGGCTTTGCGACTCACTACCATCGTTGCTTCTAGGTGATACAGTTCTGCATTGTCTCGCCTGGGTCTGGACTCTGGTATCACCGCCTTACCTATTCCTACAGAAATTACGTCAGTATTTGTCACTGTTGTGTTCCAATTTGGACAGTAGTGAAGCCGGTAAACTTGTGCATTCGCCCCCGCCACAAAGTGTTGCTAACATACCATTTACATCTTTGTTGTTTATAGGCGATGGTTGACTCTTTTCATCAGGAGACCCATCTGCTTGTTTGCTATTTTATAAAAAAATAATCGAAGTAAAACTGCAATAACTGACTTACAATCTCCTGTATCTATAGATTCCTTGACCTTCACCAAATTTATGTCGGACCAAATGGGAAGCACATCTACCCTCTCAAACAAAAAAATAATTTTAGTAATTGGTTAATTAATGACCAAGTTCTGAGACAGCAAACATTAAAAAAGAGTTAAAAAAGAGTTGAGGCTATTTATTTAAATCTATAAGATGCAAGTTCGTGAGTTAGAATATTTGTTTATGCATTGATTTTGATTATCAAATTTCGTTACAAAATTTACAGGAATTGTGCAGTGAAGCCACAGATGGAAAAACCTTAAAATTTTACAGAAGTTTGAGATTTTAATTTAATTTGCAGCCGTTAGTTTGATTAGGAATAATTCTACTACAGTTAATATAAAAAACCTTGGTATATGACGCAATGCATATACACTGAATATTTGTCATAACCGTAATTCATTGTTGGACACGTAGTTGGATACGCGTCATAAGTAAACATTCGCCTACTTGTTGTTTATGAAAGGTAAGTGAATTATGTACGCCTTTTAACTTTTGTTGGGTTTATTTACGATGTATGGGACTATCCCATACATCGTGAATAAACGACAACTCTTAAGTTACGCCAATTTCTCAGACAGTCAATTTCAGCCGCTCGTTTTGTGCTTTGAAACTTCATTAATAATTTAGTCGAGTAGCTAGTGATGTAGTAACTCAACATGTCTGAACACCAAAAAATTAGTCAAGTAGATAGTGCATATTGTAGTCTTCCGATCCATTTAGTTCTATTTTTCTCAGGCAATTAGCGCCTCCACCACGCGTCCTACTTATTGGCTCACCGACTAAACAAGTTTGAATTTTTCGTCTTAGCTCAATTTAATAGTTGTATTACGCTGCGTTTTACGCGCGCCTGTCGCTTTGTACGATGTTCATCATGCGAAACATTACTTACTTGTGAACTGAGTGCTAAGTGTGAGTTTTTCTTTTCGCATTCGATCGTGAGCGCGTTTGGAGTTTACTAGGAATTTGTATGTGATTTGTACAGCACCACCTAGTGGTAAACGTGAGAAACCAGTTTACTGTACTGTACTAGTCCAAAGTGCAAATGGTTTTATGACAGTAGCGAGTGTTCTAGCATGTAAAGTACTCTCCACTCGACTCAAATACTAACTTAGTGCGAACTAAGACGAAAGCTACAATGGATTTGAAGGAAACTTCTTTAGATGGAATAATAATTTATAATTATTTTAATTAGTAAAAACCTGGGGCCTATTTAATAAACGTGACAATGACAGGTGACAGGTGACATCCGACAATTTGACAATATTTTGTTTAATAAAAATCATCACGGACAAATATGTCACGGTGGAAAATCTACAAATATGTCGAATTGTCATGAAAATTTGACGTATTATTGTTTAATAAATAATTTTCCGTGACAGGCGACAGGTGACAATTTGTCCGGAAAAACTTGTAAAATTTGTTTTATTAAACACTAAATTGTACATATAGGTAGACATATTTGTCGATTTCTCAGAGATTCTCGACAGGCTTTTTATCCAATGTCAACGCCACTGGGCAGTTAAATTAGTGCGATTAGTTTTAAAAAAATTGAGTTAACGTCGTCGACGGATAACAGTAGTAGTGAAGATGAGTATTTGGTGCAAACTGTATGACGACTCGTGTCTCAATTGTTCCGTGATGTTCTTTCATTTATTAATTTTCATTTCTTGTGTTAAGCTATCACTAAATCTTCCAAATCAAAACTCTCTGTTTTCATAGATAAGGCCTAAAATTATTAATTTGGCGTCAATTTCAAATAGCAAACAAAACAAGTTTAAGTCAAAAACAAAAGTAAAATTGTTGTAGGTAGGTACTTTTTTGATATTACCCTCATGTTGTCTCGTATGCATGCCTCGATATTGTGTTGTGACAAATATGTCACAAAAAGTTATTATTTATTTATTTATTTATGTATAACAAAGTCCACAGCTCTTAATCTATTTTAAATTTTAATTACTAGAATTATTCTAAAAGCCAATTACGGACTAACATTTTTTAATATTTACATATAAGTACGTCACTAAGTAGTATTGATGTGCATGTGAGTGTATGTATAATATACATACACTTGTATATGGATATGCGTGCACTTGCATGTGAGTGTGCATGTGTATGTGTGTGCATGTGATCTGCAATGTGGTTAAAAATATACATATAATTATTTTACATACGTATTATTTTTATCAGAAGCTCGGTAATTTGAATGGTTATAGACGAGAGTTATGAAAGTGGACAAATCAATACAGGTTGGTCTCGGTAGTAATGTATACAGCTAGGTTCTCTCTTTCCATCGATTAGGGGTAGTGAATATATTCATACATACATTTCATATTGTGATATAGGTTGTGTTATATTTTTTTTTTATAAAAAACAGTTTATGTGATATTCTCGTAACTCGTCGGTCGCTAGTAATACTGTGAAGAACATAATATAATTCCAGTTATGATTTTACACCATTTACAGAACTGTGTCGCTACTGATTGCATATTCAAATTCAAATTCTTTATTTGCACAAAATAGGGTTGGAAAAGATTTTATACATATATCGATGTGCTTAAACCTATTTTGCCAGATAAATGGCATGCAAATTTATGACTTCAGATTATTGTTATGTACTATTTAAGAAAAACTCATATTTTTTACATTTATACTTAAATAAATTATTAAACAGTAGACAGTAACAAATTTCAAATAAATTGTATTGAAAAAAAATGTATAATTGTATTTAATGTTAAGAGAGTACAAAAATGTTTATTTAAAAAAAAATGTCAAAATGAAATAAAAATACATTATTATTACAGAGTATAATTATTTATTTACTTATTTATTTACACGAAACAATGTCGTAATATCATATTTAAAGGCAGTTCTGCTGGTGTTAAAAATGTTTGCAAACGATTGACAACTGAATTTTGTGCGTAGTTTGCACACTTGAAAGAAGTTGCGAATAATGCCGTATGCCTCGTTCTTAATTTTGGAACAGAGAAACATAAAAGTTTATACGCTAGTTCAAGACAATCTATGTAGCCGTGACATATTCCATGTAAAAAGGACATGTCTATTAGGAGTCGTCTGTTTTAAAGGGTGTCGAGATTGTAATGATGACATAAGTCTTGATAATCTACTATATTGCATGAACTACGAAAATTTAAATGCTTTACGAATTTAAGTTGTTTTTTCTCCAAGGTTTGAATGTAAGTAGTATATTGAGGATTCCAAATGGTACTACAATATTCGAGTATGCTCCTCACATATGAAAAGTACAACATCTGCAGACACCCTACATCTGTAAATGGTCTACTAACTCTTAATACAAAGCCAAGGCTCTTGTAGGCTTTCGCTACTACTTTGTCTACGTGTTCGAAAAATGTTACTTTTGAATCAACTGTAACACCAAGATCTACGATTGAATTTACTTTGAGTAGTTTAAAATTATTTATTTCATAATTGTAAATTATAGGATGTATTTTTCTAGTAAATGTAATATATAAACATTTTTGTAAATTTATCCCAATGCGATTGTCAACATAATAACGGCTAAATCTATCTAAATCTGCCTGTAAATTTTCACAGTCAAGAGCTTGTCTTATATTTATATAGATTTTAGTATCATCAGCGTACATAAGAAAATGTGCATGTTCAAAACATTTATCTACATTATATAGATAAGAATCGTACAGGAGCGTTCCAAGAATGGATCCCTGAGGCACACCAGATTGTATATCGATAAAATCTAAACAAGCACCTCCCACAATTACAGCTTGTGAGCGATTACGCAAATATGAATCCATCCACCTTAAAAGATTTCCATGGATGCCTAGCTCATACAATTTTCGTGAAAGTATGACATGATCAACACGGTCAAACGCCTTTTCGAAATCCGTGTAGATTACATCAACTTGCGACCCATCATCCATACTACTCGAAACATGATCTATAAAAATTCCTAAATTAGTAACCGTGGATTGCCCTTTTATAAAACCATGCTGTTCAGATGGGATCGATACAGCTAGGACGGGGTATATATATGCATGAACTTCTTTCTCACACAGCTTACTAAAAACGTTGAGGATGGAAATAGGTCGATAATTTTCGATAGATGATTTCTGACCATTTTTATGAGTAGGTACTATAAGCGCTTTTTTCCATATACTCGGAAAGTAACCTTCATCTGTTGAAGATATAAGCTATTGGTAAGCATAAGGGTTTCGCGCATTGTACAAAAAATATCGGTGGAATATTGTCACAACCCGCACCCTTCGATATATCAATATTAATAATTAATTGATGAACGTATTCGCTAGTTACTTCAATGTCATGAATACCAGTCATTTGTGAATGTATATATGCATGTAACTCAGATGGATATTGAGCTGATGATACTATTTGTCATAGTAATTGACAAGTTTGTCAATTACTATGACAAATATGTCGTAAATTTTTTTTTAGAGATTCGACAGGTAAAATCTGACAACTGTCGTCTTTATTAAACGTGTTTTATTCTGACAATTTAGGTAGTATTTTACCCGATGCATTTGGACATATTTGTCGTCTTCATTTAACGGCACCTGTCGTGATAGTTTGACTTATTTGTCCAACAGTGACATTATTGTCCAATTGACACGTTTATTAAATAGGGTCCTGAATGACTGATGTTTGAGTGGTATATTTTGTTCTAAAATGTTAGTTTTTAAAAAATATTTAGATACAAATCACATATAGATTAAGTATAAATATATCACATACATCATCTCCCAAAATATCTAAGTCAAACCAGAATTCGTTATTGTCTAAACTCTAAACAATCGATCCCTGTGTTACTAGAAAACACAAAATTCGGCAGAAACAGGTAGTTTTTAGGTGGAAAATGTCTAAAATTTATAATCCGTGAATTTCGCTTTGACATGAAGCATTTCACATTTCATTAAACTTTTAAAAAAAAGTTGTAGCTTTGTCTTTTTCATCTTCCATATTTTTAAGAAAATACTTTCCAGAAACTTTACGAGACGATTTAATCGTTTTCATAATAATACTTTTTAGCGCATTACTTGGCGTCCATGGCCATTAATTCCCATTCGAGAGGAAGTTCCGCTATCGCACACTTGTATCCCTTTTTAAGACAATTTTGCCAGAAATTGTCGAAATTGTCGAAATTTCGACGTACAGTAATAGTTAAAAACGGCATCTAAGCATCCACTGTCTATCTGTCCGTCTGTCTGCCTGTCACCAGGCTGTATCTTATAAACCGCGATAGCTAGAAAGCTGATTTTTTTTATTTTTACACAAATTAAGTATTTCCGTTACCGCTATAACAACAAAATCTAAAAATAAAAATTATACAAATAACGTATTTATTTCGTATTTTTTGCTCAATATTAATAACGGTAACAGGTAGACGCTTAAAATTTTCACAGAATGTTTAGTTGTATTATTACCTTTCAAAAAATAAAGTAAATATTAAAGGGGGGCGGGCTTTCATATAACAAATGTAATTTTTAAGCATTTTAACTCGATTTTAATAAACAGGTAGAAACTTAAATAGGGATGATATGAAACCCTTCGTGCGCGATTTCGACTGACCGGTTTTTTAATCCTTTAATTTATTTTTAATGTATATTATATAAAAATATTAACATTCTGCACTTATTTTCTATAAACTCTAACTGTATCAAATGTAATATTCGCAAAAATATGAAGTTTATTAAATGTGCTACTTTCCGCGAACTAGCTACCTCCACGATGATAAACCTACGATTCACCTAAGGTTCGGACAACAGAATAGGGGGTCTATTCTGTTGTCCGAACCGAAGTGGTGCAATTATCCACCCACATCCAACACACTTTCACCCACGTCACCAGCAAACACTAAAGTACATAATTTACGTACTCAACCCACATTTAACTTCGAAACCGAAGTGTCTTCAGGAGAAACGAACGCCACTTCACTCGATGCGAGTGCAAATAATACTCGCATATATAATATGACAGAGTTAAAGTTTATATAATACTAGCTGACCCGGCAAACGTTGTTTTGCCATAAAAATTACTTGGTATTTAAGACGGAGGAGGGAGGGGGAGGTGTCAAATGAGATAAAAACTATCCTATCTTTTAAGCTGGATCAAACGGTAGATATCTCCAAAATTTAATTGAAATCGGTTCAGTAGTTATATTAACATTTTTATAGTCCGTGATTTTTTTGTAAAAAATGGCTTAAATATTTTTCTCCAAGTACCATTATATTTTTCCTGGCTTATTTAATAAGTTGTTCTCAAAAAAGCAGATCGATCAATAAAATGGTGTGAAGTGTATGTAGAATATCAGACATGACGATATAATTTTCACAGAATCGATATATTGCTTGCGTATAACGTGTACTTAACGATGTTAACCGTGCTAATTCAACGAGCACTAGGTATAAAATAGAAGGTATGTTCTGAAATAATTACTCATGATTGGTGTAATTAGTTCTCGCAGCCGTTGTTACAAGCCATGAACACTAAATATTGGTCTTTATTGTCAAGTTTATGTGTACCTATACACTTTTTCTAAAGTACACTTTATTTATTATTCAATTAATTTGTTATTAAATTAATAACTGTGCCCGCGACTTCGTCAACGTGAATTATTTTTAAATAAAAGTAGTCTACGTTACTTTTTATTACATCAGCTATCTACCAGAGAAAGTCCCGTCAGAATCGGTCCCACCGTTTCAGAGATTAGCCGGAACAAACAGACAGACAGATAAAATTAAAAATTGTTATTTTCGTACATATACCAAAATGTACCGTGTATACATCCATATGTATTTAGTAAAAAGCGGTTATCTTAATATTACAAACATACACTCTAATTTTATTTATTTGTATAGAAAGATTTAACACTTTTGTAAAGAAAAAATGACTTAGCAGAAAATACCAAACGATAGAAAATGTTTCACAGCTAACAGCTTTGACCGCCCCGTTGGTCGAGTGGTTAGCGCACCGAAGAATCGATAGGGCTTGCGTCCGATTCCCGACAGGGGTAAATATGTGTGATGAGCATAGATGTTTGTATTTCTGGGTGTTTATTGTGTATGTAACCGATGTATGTGTACAATGTTAAAGCAGAACAAGTAGACAGCGCGCAATGTTAATTTAATACACAAAAACTAGCTAATTTAGTTATTTATTTATTCCGTATACAGATAACTTTGTTATAACGATTGATAAATTTGATAAGACCTTTATTTACTATGAACTTTAAGTTGTAATTAATTATATTTAATTTTCTAAAAATGTCGAAAAAACTTCAATTTTACTTTTTCCGACTTGGACATCGAATTCGACATCAAATAGGCTAATCCCTAGAAGGTTATTTAAACAAATAAAATAATCATACCCAGATTCTCCTAACCTATGAAACAGACCAAGCAACAGACCAACAAAAAAAATATATGTTCTGATAAACATTCATTCTATTATATGAAGTAAATTTTGGAAACCAATAAATACCCTTTTATATAAAATTGGCAAATCATTCCGCTTTCAATTTTCAATAATAGGCTTTCTTTTAACGCCTTTTCTCGGCTAAATGGAACATTTTCGCGTATCATTCGCATGTAGTGTAGGCGTTCTGCTAAGTCACACTACTTTGACCTGACTTGCGTCAATATGAGTCTTCTTTGTTGTAATTTCTTTTATACTTTGACCTTTTAAAAGCCCGAAGAAAATTTAACGTCATTTTTCATGGTTTAGTGGAAGCATATCGTAATGTACTCATACTATTTCATTTAGGGAGCCTCAAGGTTAAGATTACAATAGACTCACAAAATATTCTGAGTGCTAAGTGTGAGTTTTTCTTTTCGCATTCGATCGCGAGCGCGTTTGGAGTTTACTGGGAATTTGTATGTGATTTGTACAGCGTCACCTAGTGGTAAACGTTAGAAACCAGTTTACCACTAGGTGGCGCTGTATAAATCACATACAAATTCCTAGAAAACTCGAAACGCGCTCACGATCGAATGCGAAAAGAAAAACTCACACTTAGCACTCTGGTCGATTGGTGCGCTCGTATTATGGATGATATATAACCGGTTTGAATAGTTTGTGAGCTTCTATTAATATGTAAATATGAAACGAATACTTCGGATCTGAGAATATTGAGCGCATTGAGTTTACGATTTGGCATAGTGGAATTTTATGTGAATGGAATTTAGAGCGGGAAGTTAAAATTTCTGTTTTTTTTTTAATTTAGAAAAAGATCGAATCGCAAAAAAAATTATTGAAAATTGCAATGTTCTTTTTTATATCATAAAATAGCAAACAAGCAGATGGGTCTTCTGACGGAATGAGACAATCATCGCCTTTATATAGGATAGGCGGGATAGCAATGCTACATGCATAAATCTGCCGACCCTCTTATCCTCCGAACCGGACAACGACAATGTCAAGCATTGACGCTATTGCGGCATGGGAATCTTCTTTATTTTCCCAACCGTCCATTTATTACGATGCTTTTGTTTCAGTAGCATAAAATTAAGGTACACATAAGTTTTCAACAATTATTTTAAAGCAAATTAAATAACCCTAGTTTCTACTTTAGAATTTTGGCGAGCGAGGTGTTAATGCCATTTGCATAAGTTTACCGGATACCATATCCTCCAAACCGGAACACGCCAATGACAAGCACTAACAATATTGCGGCAGAAATGGGTGACTGTGGTACCAGATCCGAGCGAGACAATGCAGTACTCTTCCACCTACCACGATGGTAGTGACTCCCATAGCCAATCCTTCGCCTCTTACGAACAAATGGCAGAGATGTTCAGCGAGGCATCTGCCTCTCTGAACTATTCTTCTGAGCCCGAACCAAAACAGGGGAAAATCATGTTAAATTACTTGTCTTAATTGTTTTAATACTAATGACCCTGAGCGCCATCTATAAATTCATCTTTGTATTAGATAGAAAAAGCAGATGTTGTAGTTTATTGGTGGATATGTCGCAGTGAAATTGTCAATAGCCGTTAGTTTATAATCTACCTAGGGATTTTATAATATGGTTAGGTTAGGTTAGCAGTAGAATTATAATATCACTTAGGTAGATTGTAATCTAACGTTATTGACAATTTCACTGCGACAGATATATAGAATTACCGTTAAAGTCCAATTCTTTAATTGCTAAATATATTCCAAAGACCCATCTGCTTGTTTGCTATCTTATGATATATAAAAAAAGGTGAACGATTAGAAATACTTATTATTACCACAGTGACTACTAGGTGGTAGAGCTTTGCAATGTCTGGCCTGGGTTTTGGTACCACCGCCTTTTCTGTTCCTCCGGTAATAGCGTCAATGATTGTCATTATCTTGTTTCGGTTTGAAGTTAGCCATTTATGCGAGGCGGGATGTTAATGTCACACGCAGCCATAGTTATGCGTGTGACATTAACATCCCGCCACATGAATAACAACACACAATTAAAATCTTTGGTGATGTTTGTCCCTCTTTACAAGGAGAACTTTCTGCTTGTTTGCTATACAATTACATAAGTTCTTTTTAGAAAAGAGAGCAAACGAACAGGAGGCTTACATTATGGTAAGTGATCACCGTCGTTCATAATCAAATACACTATCAGTAGATATGCAGTTATGTTGCCGGATTTTTCAGAAAGATTAGGCTCATATCTGAAAGGTCCCTATGTCCTATCCATTCCAAAAAACCACTGCCGGTAATTGGTTTCGCAGAGGAGTAGTTCAGGGAAAAAAAGTGCCTCGAGAATCACACAGTTGTGGATTTCCAAACATGGAGATGGTGAAGAGGAAATTTTGAATTTTGCCACGATGTCCGATGGTAAAATTCTGCGGCAGGAATTAATTTAAACAAATCCTCGGAACATTCCCATTTTACTCCACTGCGGCTGGAGTAAAGCATCACCCGTGCTGTCATCCGCATAGCAACGAATGTTGCTTGATTGCAACATATCATATATGACATAAAGTTAAATAATATATTAGAAAGGGTCTTGGACCATGATGAGGAAAACTTGTAGATGAGGTAACATAAATAAACACTTTGTAATTCAAATCTATGCATAAATTTTACTCTAAGAGTACGTTAGGTCATAACTATAAAATAATTAAGACAAAGAGAGTTCACTCGTGTCGTGAATCACCTAAGTAGTCTGTGTGTACGATTTTATGAATCGTTGGAACAGATCTCGGGATTGTTGTGTTATGCATGAGAGGTTTATGGCTCACAAAATCCTTTATGAACGTCGGAGTAATTTACGACCTCGAAGAGAGAGCTATTGATACCACTATAAAAGTATTGTCCAAGAGTCTAAGAATTCATGTATTAAGTTAAGTATGTTTATATGGTGTCATGATGACTAATAATAATCTTGAAATTATTTGAAGCATAAAATGTTATTTGTCTGCAGATTCTTAGTATTCTTAGATTCTTAGTATTCTTACTATTCATAGTGTTTTAATAGAAGTTTTGATCCTTAGAAAATTTTGGTTTTACTTTGAACATTAAAGATTTAATATTAACTTCAATTTTGTTCTCAGATTTTACTTTTCATGCTATGATTTTGAAAAATGTTAATCACATAATCAACAAACTAGTTTTACTTGATAGATATTTTTAAGCAGGAACAATATAACAGTTTATTAATAACTGCAATATTTTTCATTTTGTAAACTTAACAAATGACATAATTTAACCACCACATAAAATCTATTACCATTCACTTCATTATAATTAACAAAATATTTTTATATAAAAAATAGTTCGCAGAAGGTGGGAGATTCTTCTAATCTAGACTTGCGAGATTTGTGCCAACATAATATAAAAAAAACTTGAAAGTTATATTGTGTTTCTTACAAATTTAACAACTTTCAGAGCCTTACAGCTTTATTTATAATTTCTGGTAATGCATAGAAACTCTTTACAATATGTTTTATACTCTCATGGACAACCACAACCGCCTACCGCCAGGTGGCGCATTGTGTTATTCGACCTGTTTTTATACTCATATGTCGTATAAAAAGAGTTCACAAGCTCTCCGGCTGCTACAGTATACGTTGTAATAATATACACAGTAACGCATAAGGTAAACTTTATGGATGCTTTTAAAAAGATTTTGTTTGTTGATAATCGGATGGAGTTCCTGCCTTAAAGATGTTGGGTTTATTTATATTATAATTAGGCTTTTTCTACAAACTGAATGGAATTTTCTTTAATCTGAGAACTTTTAGCAGTATTTTATATTACACTAGCTGTTGCTCACGACTTCGTCCGCGCGGACTTCGTTTACTCCGCACAGCTCCTCCCCCATAAGTGATAGCGTGATAATATGTAGCCTATATATTGACCCGACCTATTAGTAATATTCATGCAAAATTTGAAATAAATCCATGCAGTACTTTTTGAGTCGAATGTAGATCACGCCTCAAGTATTCTTTTAAAAAAATATTCAGTGTACAGTTTTGACTTTCCTACGATTTTATTATAGATTATATTTACCGATAGCGTTGCTGCTATTACCTTACCTATTTTTTTTTTTTAATATAATATGTCTACAAGTGTTTGACATTAACATACATTTGCTCATATGAGCGGCTACGCATTTTATGCCCAACACCTTGTCTATTAGTATTTGTGTGGTCTGTGACTCAATATAAAACTAGTTTTCTTTTGAAACACTCTTGATAACATATAATTGCAAATTGCTTTTAAAAGACTAACAAAACCAGCAAAATGCGATTTACTCTTGCCTACCTATAAGTTTTAATAGAACCCTTGATGCGAGGGTTACATTCAAACTTAAAAGTTGCCAGTTATGCACTATTTCTATAATTATTTTTTAGACTACATAAAATGGCTAGTTGTAACGAGGGCGCGATAGAACACCCTCACACTTATCTCGCACAGATACCATCGGTATCTTATCGCAACATCGTTATCAGATTTTATCACGCAGCATACACGTGAATCTCTAGTATTTAAGCTTAATGAGTTTAATAATCACATTTGTTAACCGATGTGTGACTGTCATTTAGTCGACGTGATACTAGTATTGAATGTCCTTAGGCGTTATTTTGAACTATTGAATATTTTACTGTGCATGACTATAAATGAATAAGATTAATAAATTATTGCTCTGAGATAATTAGGTTAGAAAACAAGCCCAGCTTTGCCTTTCAATTCTTTTTTTTTATTATGATATAAAAAAAAAAGAATTGAAAGGCAAAGCTGGGCTTCTTATGAGATACTAAACAAGCAGATGGGTCTCCTGATAGAAAGAGTCAATCATCGCCTATAGACACCAAGGATGTTAATAGTGCGTTGCTATCTTGTGGCGAGGTCTAATGCCACATGCATAAGTTTACCGGCTACCTTACCCTCCAAACCGGAACACGATAGCGACAAGCACTGATGCTATTGCGGCAGGAATAGGTAAGGCGGTGGTACAAGACCCGGGCGAGACAATGCAGAACTCTATCACCTAGTAGCCACGATGGTAGTGATTCACGTAGCCAATCGATCGCCTTTTACGATCTGCCTGGCAGAACGGCAGTAGGTGTATTCTTCAAAGGAGCCTGTAAGCAACACGGGGAAAAAATCCTAGACACCATTCGCAAATGATACGTTTGTAATTATCTATTATCGTTTTAAGTTATTTATATAAACACTAGTTGCTGCGTGCAGCCCGCTGCATTGTACATTTTTTTGGTGAATCCCGCGGGATTGGCTATTTTTCCGGGATAAAAAGTAGCCTATGTGCTGTTCCAGGTTATTATCTATCTGTGTGCCAAATTTCATTTAAATCCCTTCAGCAGTTTTGGCGTGATTGAGTAACAAACATCCATCCAAACATCCATCCAATCATCCAAACTTTCGCATTTATAATATTACTAACTGCAGCGTGCAGCCCGCTGCATTATAAAAGTTTTTTGGCAATCCCGCGGGATCACCAAATTTTTTGGGATAAAAGTAGCCTATGTGCTATTCCAAGTCACCTTTCCCTTGACCTAGAACTATGAAATTCGGTAAGTAATATTGTCTTATACAAGTACCGAGAAAAATCTGAAAACTATACATTTGTAATTAAATAATGAACCTGTGTGCCAAATTTCATTCAAATCCGTTCAGTAGTTTTTGGGTGATTGAGTAACAAACATCCAAACTTTCGCATTTATATAATATTATAATATAATATATAATATAGAATTATAATATTTAATATAGAAATAATAACAATAATAATATAGATAATCTTAGATATATAATATATTACTATAGATTTATGATTTTTAGATTTGTTTCCTTTTACATGAGCAGTAAGTCATTGCTTCTTACCAAATTTTATGTATTTAAGTCAATATGGAGTAGGTTTGTTTTGATTTTTTTGTAAAATCGTAAAATGATATTGCGAACTTTTGATTATTTATTTAGCAGGTTTGATTTTTCAAAGTTGTCATAAAATGGTAACGAAATTATAATTTTTTTAGTTACGAACCAAATTGAAAATTGTATCTAATGGACACGAAGTTTCCATTAGATACAATTAAATCTGCAAAATAGAATCTGCGTTTTCGTTTATGTGCAAAAATTAATATTAAGAAGTCCGTGATAAAATAACTAATTTATTTTTAATCGACTTTAAAAAATAAGGAGCAACCTCCCCCTTATTTTGAAGGTTTGAATCTTCTTTTATGTATCATCATCATATCAGCCATAGGTCGTCCACTGCTGAACATAGGCCTTCTCTAATGACACTGACCTGTTAGAGGCAGCCAACAACACGCTAGTCAGTGACTTTCATTCGTCTGGCGATCTCCTCGTTTTTGCAGTTCCATTTCCAGCCCGTTTGGATTTTACGAGGAATTTGTATGTGATTTGTACAGCGCCACCTAGCGGTAAACGTGAGAAACCAGTTTACCACTAGGTGGCGCTGTACAAATCACATACAAATTCCTAGTAAACTCGAAACGCGCTCACGATCGAATGCGGAAAGAAAAACTCACACTTAGCACTCTGATTCGATCTCGCAAAACATCTCCAAGCATAGTTCACTCCACAGCTCGTTGAGTAACCACAAGCTATGTATGCTCCCAGTATTTATCTATGTTCTCTGAAAAATCTTCTTGTAAAACTGGGGATACCTAGTTTACCAACACCCCCCCGCCCATCTATTTGGTCCCAAATTTTAGCGAAGATTTGATCCCAGGTTCCACAGATACAAAAGATTAAAAGTTAGTTGTCGTAGTGATCGTAGTGTTCCTACATTTAAATCTACAGGCTGATTGGTAAAAGGACACAATAGTAAATGGTCATAAGTACTTTCGCCCCGTGTCGGTCCATGGCTTGGACTCCAAGCTCCGTTGAATAATAGACCAACTGTCGTTCTGCAAGGCAGGTCGTAAAAAGCGACCAATTGGCTATTGTGTGTCACTACCATCGTGACTATTAGTTCTGCAACGTCTCGCCCGGGTATTTGGTAACACCATAGACCACATGAATAGGTAACACTGCCTTACCTATTCTTGCCGCTTAGCGTCAGTGTTTGTTATTTTCTTGTTCCAGTTTGGAAGGTAAATTAGCCGTTAGACTTATGGATGTGACATTACCATCCCGCCACTGGTATAGCAACGCACCATTACAATCTTTAGTGTCTATAGGCGATTGTTTCTCTATTTCTCTTTCCATCAGAAGAGCCATTTGCATGTTTTCTATCTTATGATATTAAAAAAACATTAATTAAATTACTGTATTCAACTTTCTTGTGACATTGTAAACTTGCGTTTGATTGCGTCTCGTCTCAGTATGATGGACTTCATATCGGTATGAAACTAGTCGGAATATATATATTAAGCGTGAGTTTTTTATATCATAAGATAGCAAACAAGCAGATGGCTATGCTAATAAGAAGAGAAACCATCGCCTATAGACACCAAAGTTGTTAATGGTGCGTTGCTATCTTGTGGCGAGGTCTAAGACCACATGCATAAGGTACCGGATACCTTATCCTCCAAAGCGGAACACGACTGTGACAAGTACTGACGCTATTACGGCAGAAATGGGTAAGGGGGCGTCTATAAATTACGTGAGGTGTTTTTTAAATTTCCTGTCCCTCCCTGCCCCCGGTGAGATGTCGTGAGATTTTATTCAACCTCCACCCCCATCCCCCAATCTCACGTGAGATTTTTCAAAATGTGGGTTTCTTAAATAAGTAAACGCGTTGGATTGTTATTGTAAAAAGAAAAGCAAATTTGCTTCGTGCTTTTATTTACGACTAGTTAAGACTATAATGTCGAAGTTTGAATGAAATTATTGTCTTTCGAACGAATTAGTGAATGATTTAATCGTAAATTTTAAGCATGTACAATCTGGACAAACCAAAATAGTATATTTTTTTTTGTTTCAATCAGAAAAAAATTGCGTGATATTTGCCGAGACCCCCCTCTCTCTAACGTAAGATTAGATGAGATTTAACTCGACCCCCTCTCCCTCTCTCTCCTCTGAACATCTCACGTAATTTGTGGACGCCCCCTAAGGCGGTGATACCAGACCGGTAGGCGTTTCATCTAACGTTTGCAATTCGCCAGCGATCAGCGATGACTCTTAAACGTAATGAAAAAAAATCATCAAAAACGTCGCCAATTGCTTGCTGGTCACTAGATACATTTTTTGCAATGTCACAGTATCAAAACTAATCAAGCGGCAACGACTACCACTAATGTACAAGGCTGTTATGTGTCATGCAATAACTAAACAATCACGATAATTTCGCTTTGCGAGTTACGTGATCACCCCGCCGGGTGCATGTTCATTGTTTGCTGTTGTAAACAATGAATATGCGCGTCTTATATGCACTAATTATATTTGTTGGATAATTAGGCCAAAAAGTACCTTTTATTTTTAATTAATAGAATTAAATACTGAACCCTCTTTCAGTATATATAGTCTTTTACTAGTTAACCGGTATATTATGTAGTATTAACAACAAAAATATAAAACTTAAGGTAGATTAACGAATAATAAAGTAAATGCCGTGCGGAAATTTTATGCGTAAAACAAAATGGAACATCTGTTTCTAAATAATTAGTTACGTCACAAACATAATCTAAATATTTGGGGTTTTAGCTTTGGTATAACTTATTAAGCTATTGAAAACAAACAACTTATCTATATTTATATATTAATGTTATAGATGCCGAAGTTTGGATGTTTGTTAATCTCGCAAAAACAGCTGAACTGATTTGGATGAAAGAACACAGGTGAGACTTCATACATCGTTTTTTTAGTTATTACCTTAAAGTTTAATATATTCCGTAAGATTCTATATCAACTTCTTAACTTATCCGCATTTGATGAATATTTTTTAAACTTAAGGAATAGTCGCTAAATACACTTCGAATTTAGGTAAAGTTAACGTAAACATTCAGTCTCTTCTTAGTAGTCTGTGTTTAGGCATTTATCTTGTGAGTGTCTTTAGTACAACTGCTAATCTTAAAAATCTGAGTTAGATTGACAAAATTCTGAGCCAAAATTTTGGCAAGATATCTTTTAGGTACTTAAAATAACAAAAAAGAAATTAGCTTTAAACTATTCTTTAGTACAAAAACAGGGAGAATTTTTATTTGATACTTATAAAAATAATGATGTATAAACTTATTACTATTTTATTACAAATGTAATTAAGGTTTTATATAATGGCAACACTTAAATATTATGATAGAAGTCAGTCAAATTAAAGTCTCAATATTTTTATATGATTGTTCCTAGCGATATATATTATTTAATTAATTTAAAAAACATAGACAAACTGCATGTCAAACTCCTTTTTTTCGTCGGTTGAAAATTTAAAAAAATCTTTTACAACGCATTTTTCATCAAAATTGAAATTTACGGAGAAATTAACGACTGGCAACAGACGAGAAAGTTTTACGAGGCTGTAAAAACGGGACCCATGTGAAAACTTCAATTCCAAATGTGTTCTGTCACAAATTTTCACTCGTCAGGTTTTAGAGTGATCATTAAAAAAATATTATCTTCATTCAAATACGACTACGTGTCATAAATTTAGGGTTCCGTATCTCGAAAAGAAAAGACGGAACCCTTACAGGATCACTTTGTTGTCCGTCCTTCCGTCCGTTTTCAAGGCCCTTTTTCTCAGGAATGCTTGAAGGTATTAAGCTGAAATTAATATCAAATACTCCATTCTACTGTCTCTTGGAGCTGTAAAAAAATCAAAGTTCTATGCAATCGCAGTCAAAAGATATATCTGTTTATGCTGCAAATTTCCGCAAATTTTCGAAACTCGCAAGGGAATCAAAACAAGGTAGATATTTCCCGTGAACTAAAAATTTTGAAACTTGGTACGAAGCAACGTCTTATAGCACATATAAAATGTTTGATATTTCTTCTTCAAAGTCGTGCAGTATTTCTTTAAATTAAACAACTTAAGTCACTAATATTCATAATTATATTCATAATCAAGTTTGCAATGTAGAAATAACTTGTCTTATTTACATTCAGCTCACAATATAATCGGGCATAGTTACCACAAAGACAAGAACACAACGGCTGACACCATAGATAAATAATATGTGTATTATTATCTACTGACACTTTTTGAAGCGAGATGCGGCCTTTTATACAGTTTATTACTCTTATGTTTTGCATTACGACGTCTTATCAGTTTGTATTACAATGAAGTGTTATCAATGAGTTATGTTGTTACTATGGCGATTGTTATTCACAAATAAAGGAAAAAAATTACGAAAACCGTAAATTCTTAGTTACATCATATATGCAGTGTGTAAAGACAACCCTGTCGGATAATTGAAGGAGTTATTCGGTACCGTAATACGGTTATTAGTTTTCCCGATAAAAGAAAGGAATCTTAAATAGTATTTTCATACATTAAGTACCTAAGACAACACCTACAAATAAGTAAATTCTACTATCAAAGAATGCCGCGCAAGTCGTATGCTACCGAAGGTCACGCGGATTGTGTGCGGCACGTTTTAAATTCCTTTATGAAAAGCCGAAAAACGAAAAGAAGGTTTTTGTGCGAAAAAACAAAACAATGAAACAAGCAGCGACAAAGTGTTGTCATTCTTAAAATATTTGCTTAACGCTAGGGAAATACAAGTAAAAATACGAATATTCAAAATACGATATTTTTTTATTTTTTGAAATAAAGTCATTTTAATATTTTCTTCAGTAATGCCTTTAACCAACCTATATGTCTCTTTCGGATCGGTCAGGGTTTTTTTTACACACTGTATAATAAAAATATTTTTAATAATTTCAAAGTTACTCCCCTTTCCTCATGAACGCGTAGAGGTATTAAATTGAAATTCATATCAAATATTAAGGTCTATAATACCTTTAAGCTGTAACAAAGTCAAAGTTTATATGAAACCCTCGGTGCACGAGTTCAACTCGCACTTGGCCGTTTTATTTTTGTATATAATAAGAGAGCAAATAATTAGATGGATCTCTTGAAAGAAACAACCATCGACTATAAACACTAAAGATATGAATGGTGCGTTGCAACCCATTTGTAAGAACGGTTACCATGATATCGTTATGGTGAAAGTATTGTGGTTCATCAACTTTCGGGTGTGTTGGTGAATGATCAACTTGATAATGCTCAATTGACCTCCTTAACAACTTACCCTAAGAATAAATTTTATGATAGAACAAGCAGTGCCCGCAACTTCGTCCGCGTCGTAAATTTCTAAAATTAAAGTAGCCTAAGTTACACCCTATTGCATCAGCTATCTGCTAGTGAAAGTCCCGTCAAAATCGGTCCAGCTGTTTCAGAGATTAGCTGGAAGAAACAGACAACAAGATAGACAAACATTGTAAAAAATATTATTTTGGTATATGTACCGTATATAAATCCATGTACATTTAATATAAAGCGGTTTTTTAATATTACAAACAGACTCTCCAATTTTATTTATTTGTATAGATAGAGTAAATAATAGAAGTGTAGATATTCAATTTATTGCAACCAAATATATAAATAAATATATAAATATTTACGGGACAAATTACACAAACTGATCTAACCCCAAGTAAGCAAATTATTTGCTTGTGTTATGGGTGTTAGTCAACGATACTAATACATAGAAATACACATATAAATACTGTAATATATTTAATATACTCCTAAATCCAGAAATACAAACATTTATGGTCATCACACATATGCTTGTCCCTGTCGGGAATCGTACCAAAGCCCCGTTGATTACGTAGTCAGTGTCAGTAACCACTCAATGAAGGGGGCAGTCAAAAATAGTGTAGCAAGAGGGATTGCTAAAATAGGATATTGAGAACTAAGTTAGTGTTATCAACCGCGCTTGACAACTACTAGCCGGCCAGATGTGCGGCACACCTGTGTTATGACGTCATAATAAAATAGATAACGAATGGTATAAATAAGCGGGGACATCATGTTTTCGATTCTTTGTAATTCTATCGTTTGTTGAGGGCGTTACTTTGCCCAAAATTATATTGTGCGAGTAAAAGTGATTCAAGTGTTTTATTCGGCCAAACTGCTTCACGTTAATATTAGTTTAATTGTTCATTTCCCGTGGTCTGGTTTGATTTCGAATAAACCATCTACCGTTCTGCCAGGCAGTTCGTAAGAGATGACCAATTGGCAAAATAATTCATTACCATCGAGACTTCTACGTGGTAAAGTTTTGTAACGTCTCATCGTATTGGTACCACCACTTTATATATTCCTGCCGCAATAGCGTCAGTGCTTGTCACTATGGCGTTCCGATTTGAAATAAGGTAGCCACTAAACTTATGCCTGTAGCATTAAGACCCCACCGCAAGAATAGCAACGCACTTTTAACATATTTGATGTCTGGAGGCGAAGGTTTTTTTTTGCACTCCGTAAGGAGACATCTGCTTGTTTGTTATCTTCTGATATAAAAAAGGTCCGTAAAAAAGTCTGCTGCAAGCTTCTGTAAAACGAGGTAGTGCTCTACTCTCACCTTTCCGAAATCGAATAACTTTGTAAAAGGAAAATGTTTTTTTCTTATTTATATTGCACTTTTAGATAATACGAATACACGTGTGTCAAGAAAAACACTTTTTGTATATGTGATATTTTAAAAGACTTTTATTATATCGAGTATTTTTTTATATCATAAGACTGCAAATTAGCAGATGGGTCTCCTGATTGAAAGAATCAACCATTGCCTATACACACCAAGATGTTAATGGTGCGTTCCTATCTTATGGCAAGATCTAATACCACGTGCATAAGTTTACCGGCTACCTTACCCTCCAAACCGGAACACGACAGTGACAAGCACTGACGATATAGCGGCAGAAATATGCAAGGCGGAGATACCAGACCCGGGCAAGACAATGCAGAACTCAACTACTTCACACCTGTATCCCCGAAGAAATAGGTAGAGGTGTAGAGGTGCATCGCATCGAGTGCACCCACGATTAGCCGAAGATACTTATTCCCACAATGTGATAGGTGAAAAGCCAGCCGGGCACTTATCACTCCCGGGCAACGTTGTTTTTATCATAAAACTGAAAATTTTATAGGTATATTGAATTGCCCTACCCGAGAATCGAACTCATGCGTTCAACACCGATACCGGACCACTAGACCATAGAGGCGACACGAGTGTAAAACAAAAGTGATTGAAAACAGTGTCCTGATGTCTGTATGTACGAATTTGGCACGCTTAAACTCGCAAAATTTACGAGGGTGGATTGAAAAATATTCGGCCTAATCAAGAAAATAAACACATACTAAATCAGTTATATTTTTATTTTTCTACGTAATCACTATCAAGTTCGATGCACTTTTGCCATCTCCCATTCAAAACATTTAGACCGATGAAAAAAATGATTCTTCCTTAGAGTCAAAATATGCGTATACTGCTGTTTTGAATTCGTCGTTTGTCGAAAATCTTTGACTTCCCAAGTGCTTTTTTTGGTTAGAGAATAGAAAAAGTCAGGTGCCAGATCAGGTGAATAAGGTGGATGCGGTAATAGTTCAAAGCCACAATTGTGCATTTCAGCCATCGATTTCACAGACGTGTGAACACGGGCGTTATCTTGATAAATCAGGACTTTTCTTCTGAGCATTCCTGGGCGTTTTTCTTTTATTTCCTCTCATAAATGACGTAGTAAGACGCAGTAGTAATCAGAGTTTATAGTCTGACCCCTTTCAAGATAATCAATCATAACCACACCCTTCGAGTCCCAGAATACTGAAGCAATTACCTTATTTGCCGAAAAAAGCGCCTTAGCCATTTTGGGAGGTGGTGAACCAGGTCTTCTCCACTGTTTTGATTGTTGTTTTATTTCTAGCGTACAGTAATAAACCCATATTTTGTCCACTGTGACAAAACGATTCAAAAAAATCATCTGCATCGGCTTCAAATAACTCCAAACAGTCACGTGAAATAGTCAAACGCGTCCTTTTTTGTTCAATTGAAAGCAGTCGTGGAACCCACTTCGTAGACACTTTGTGGAAACCCAATTCGTTTACTATGGTATTTTGAGTTCATTCATAAGATATGCCTATAACCTCGTCTATCTCTCTGTCTTTTAATCTGCGGTCTCCCATAATTATATCAAGTACTTTTTTAATATTTTCGTCAGTAGTGGACGTCATAGGCCTTCAAGATCGGGGTTCATCTTTCACATACTCTCTGCTACGTTTGAATTCTGCTATCCAGTTTTTGACGGATGAATAAGACAGAGCAGAATCCCCTGATGTACTAACCGTATCGTCATGGATGGCTTTTGGTGATAGCCCCTTTTTGTGGAGGTACTTAATGACGGCAACCTGCCCGATTTGCTCCATTTGCAGAAAGTATGTCCGATTGCTTTGTTAAAAAATGTATAAAATCATGACAAATTATTGCACACGTTTCAAACTTCACACAATTAACTACTCTGAACTGAACTAAATAATGTGGGTAGATTTTTTTTAGAATTGAATGAATCTATGTTAGGCCGAGTACTTTTTAATCCACCCTCGTATCATGATAAATATTTTTATCAGCTTCTGAATTACAGCGCGCAGTTTTCTATAGGCTATGGCTGTGCAAATGGCTGTGTTATTCGACGTCGTTTAATTAACAAGAAACTAAAAGATCGAGTGTTCTTTGATATATCTATTTATAAATTCTAACGATCGCCTTTGGCTGAAAGTCGACCATAGACTAAGCAATGAAATCTCTTTTAGTTTCACAACTAACTTTACCACTAACTTTACAACTGTAATAAAATAGTAGGTATATATAGGTTTTTTTTTTATTTTTTTTTTATTTTTTTTTATATCATAAGATAGCAAACAAGCAGATGGGTCTCCTGATGGAAAGAGTCAACCATCGCCTATAGACACCAAAGATGTTAATGGTGCGTTGCTATCTTGTGGCGAGGTCTAATGCCACATGCATAAGTTTACCGGCTACCTTACCCTCCAAACCGGAACACGACAGCGACAAGCACTGACGCTATTGCGGCAGGAATAGGTAAGGCGGTGGTACCAGACCCGGGCGAGACAATGCAGAACTCTACCACCTAGTAGCCACGATGGTAGTGACTCGATAGCCAATCGGTCGCCTTTTACGACCTGCCTGGCAGAACGGCAGTTGGCCTATTCTACAAAGGAGGCCGGGACCAACACGGCGGGTGTATATTATAATGTATATCACCTATAAATGTAGTGTGTGTAATGTTTATTTTCATTAATTTAATATATTTCTAAGGCATTTTATTTAAACATATTAGGTTTCTGCACTGCACTATGCAAATTCCATACTCCACTGTTAGCGCAATTGACTTAAAAATGAGTCCAAAGATTTTTCTTCACGTATTAATTTATGGGAGTGTAATAAATGACATTTCACTGTTTTTGCAGTATTTCACCGAGTTATTTCATTTATCAACCTTTCCATTGGTTGGCCAATTTGCGACGTTTGATTTTATGACATAAAGATGCAAAGATCTTACAATAAACATCCAACCAAGTACTTAATATAGAAGAAACCAACTTATTTTAATTTAAAATAAGAACTATTTGATTGTTTCTTATTTCAAAAAAAAAAGAACAATGGAATCGTACACATTATAAAGATGATTGCGAAAATTAATGTTTGAGGCGTACACTTGGATTTTCCATTCGACTTATTTGTCACAAGTTTTCAATAAAGTGAAATGAAAAAATGGCAGGTTAACGACAAGCAAAGTAACAGACGCGTCCCGCGTAAATTTTACGAGGTAGTATCAAATCGGTACACATCTGATCTATCAGCTACCTCATTTTTTTGATTAAACCATAAATTCAGAAAGTATTTTTCCCAATTATTTAGAAATTTCATTTGTTATTTGTGTAACATAAAATACCAACCAGGCAGATCCTTTTTCTAAAAGCTAATCTCCTGTAGTCATAAAAGTCCCCATGTTAGACCGGCTTTACTTTGAAGAATAGACCAATCTGCCATTCTATTAGGCAGTTCGTAAAAGGCGAACGTTTGGATATAGGTGTTATTACCATCATGACTAATAAGAAGTAGAGTTTCACAAGGTCTTCACAAGGTATGGGTACGTTACCACTGCCTTTCCTATTCCTGCCGCAATAATGTTATGTGTTAATGTAAGGTAGTCCGTAAATTTATGCATGTGCCATCCCGCCACATTGAAAGCGAAGCACCATTGCCATCTTTGGTGTCTATAAGTGATGGTTTCTCTTTCCATCAGGAGAACCATCTGCTTGTTTACTGTTCAATGAAGAAAAAAAACGAATAATATTTCTCTAGATAGGGAAAACTCTTAAACTAAAACTTGACTACCGGATGTTGTAAGGATAAGACGTTTCGGCTTAAATAATGGGATCCTAGTTACGACACCCGGGTCTTTTTTTGAGTTTTTCTCGTAAATCTAAATATTAGCAACAGCTTGAAGTTTACCGGTGGCATATTAACATCCCATGCCTTGAATAATAACGTGTAGCTGACGGTCCTGATTATTGTCAAAAATAAACGATAATAGTTATCAAGTCGGAAAAATGCGGCTTTGGGAATTACAACCCATCTCGCCAACTGACAAAACCTATGAATCACGCCTCCAACCACGCAAGAGAGCCGGTATGTAAATGATAATTTTTATATCAAATCCAGTAACAAAAAAATCGATTCATACACACAATGCAAGGTTAAATCACAGAAGAAGCATGCAATATTTAGGTAAAGAACATAGATATAAATCTTGACACGTTTTATTTAAAACTAGTCATGAATAAAAATGTCATTACTGAATGTTTACACAAACCATTTGCTTCCGTCAATTTGAAAGCTTGAAGATGTAATGGCGGCCGAATGACGTCACTCGTCATTAGTGACATTTTAATGTAAATAAAGTAATTTTAAGGCTGAAACACATTCTATACGTTTTTATTGTCAACATCTTGACTATGACGTCAATCTTGGTACAACAGATGTCAAAAGGTTTCTTTGATTATATTTTGCATTAATCCCTGGTCTCATTCGCTATCAGAGGAGGTTGACAGTGTACAGTGAGTGGCAAAACTCTGTCCGACCCAAAAGAAGCATTTAGCGCTATACATTATCAAAAAATATGAAATTTACTCCATACTTTCCATCCTTGGCAGTGAAATTTCATTACTGTTAAACACATTTTGATAATGTACTACAAATCTTACGATTGTCAATGATCATGTTAGTAGTGGAGCCCAAGAGGGGATTTTTGCATTTACTCGAGCGCGTCAGATAAACATGGGGGGGGGGGTACCTCTCATACTTGTGAGGTTCTCAGCCACATATAAGCCCTTTATATAGAGTTATATAGAGCGCGATTAATTAGGGCATAAAGACAAAACAAAATTTCAAAATTCCAATAACTTCGGCTTGTGGAAATTGTCAGATTATACATGTCTTACATAATTTTTAATACAATAAAAGAAAATACTACCTACTATATTATATTACATAACCAGTGGAACCAACTGAGTAATGTACTAAAAATATTATATAATATCTAATTCTAATCTAAAATATTAATAATATAAAAATGAAATGATTTCACTACATAGTATAAAACAAAGTCGCTTTCTCTGTCTGTCCCTATGTATGCTTAAATCTTTAAAACTACGCAACGGATTTTGATGAGGTATTTTTTAATAGATAGACTCATTCTTGAGGAAAGTTTTAGTATATAAACTTTTTCGATATTCCGACGGGAACAAAAGTTAAGCGGGTGCAACCGCGGGCAGGTCGCTAGTTATTTATAAAAATAAAATTATTATAGAATTTTCTAATTGATTGATTGTGTAGTCAGGGTCTAACTTGATCTACAGAGCAGTTATAAAGAAAAAATATATTTTATAATGTTTAGGTGTACTGGTTGTACCTCTGCCTACCTTTTCGCGGATACGAACGTTTTTTTTTATATCATAAGATAGCAAACAAGCAGATGAGTCTCCTGATGGAAAGAGTCAACCATCGCCTATAGACACCAAAGATGTTAATGGTGCGTTGCTATCTTGTGGCGAGGTCTAATGCTACATGCATAAGTTTACCGGCTACCTTACCCTCCAAACCGGAACACGACAGCGACAAGCGCTGACGCTATTGCGGCAGGAATAGGTAAGGCGGTAGTACCAGACCCGGGCGAGACAATGCAGAACTCTACCACCTAATAGCCACGATGGTAGTGACTCGATAGCCAATCGGTCGCCTTTTACGACCTGCCTGGCAGAACGGCAGTTGGCCTATTCTACAAAGGAGGCCGGGACCAACACGGCGAAAAAAGATACTTTTTTTATAAATTTATTATTCATACTTTGTGGTCTAGTGGTCCAGCGTTGGCGTTGACCACATGAGGTCCCGGGTTCGATTCCCGGGTCGAGCAAATAAGAAAAGTGTTTTTTCAGTTTTCTGAGAAACATAAAGTTGCCCGGGACTGGAAAGTGCCCGGTTGGCGATAGGCTTGCCACCTATCTCATTTGTGGGACCAAGTATCTTCGGCTAATCGTGGGTGCACTTGTTGTACCTCTGCCTACCTCTTCGGGGATATGGGCGTGAAGATACTTTACGTCACTTATATCATTATTCTGCGTGGTTTGATCTGAATATCTTGAAAAATAGATGATATTCCTTTGTGCCTAGCGGTTTGTAAAAGATGGATGACTTTTTCTTTATATTACAAGAACGCAAACAAGCAGGTGGGTCTTCCGATGGAAAGATTCAACCAGAAAAGATGTTAATGGTGCGTTGCTATCTTGAGGCGAGGTTTATTGCCACATGCATAAGTTTACCGGCTACCTTACACTGCACGACAAGCACTGACGCTATTGCAGCAGGAATAGGCAAGGCGGTGGTACCAGACCCGGGCGAGACGATGCAGAACTCTACCACCTAGTAGCCACGATGGTAATGTCGCATACCCAATCGGTCGCCTTTTAGGAGCTGCCTGGCAGAACGGCAGTTGGTCTATTCTTCAAAGGAGCCCGGATCCAACACGGGGTAGTGCCTGGAGACCGAAGTCTATTTGAGAAGCGTTGAAACTTGCATATAGTGTGTACAAGATAAACAATTGTGATATCGCAATTTAGTTGTTTATTTTTGAATTTAATTATTTTTTCTATTTTTTTTGTAGCGTTTCTAGATTGCTTGAACCGCTACAGCTAGTTTGTTAATCTTTGGAGGTTATTAGTATTCCACGTACTTAAAAAAACGGCCAAGAGCGAGTCAGACTCGCGCACGAAGGGTTGCGTACCGTCATCTATAGAAGAAAATCACGTTTGTTGTATGTTTACTTAAATATTTATCTTATGTATTAGGTATTTATTTTTAAAGTCAACTAGCTGACCCGCGCAGCTTCGCCCGCTAGTAGATTAGCATGTCGTCAAGATAGCTTTTCATACAAATTTCATCTCCTATTTCAACCCTTTAAGGTTTGATTTTTAAGGGAAAAAAAATTAGCCTTTGTTTGACAAATTTCATGAAAATCGGTCTAGCGGTTTAGCCGTGAAAGCGTAACAGACAGACAGACAGACAGAGATACTTGGCATTTATAATATTAGTATGGATATATTTCCAAAAACTTAATTTTTGGAAATATTCAAGTTTCTACGTGTTTATTAAGATCGAGTAAAAAATTGCTTAAAATTACGTTTCTTGTATCGGAGCCTCCTTTAATATTTTCTTTATTTTTATTTAATTATTTATTTTGAAAGAAAATACAAAACTAAACATTCTGTGAAAATTTTAAGCGTCTATCAATTACCGTTATTAATAATGAGCAAAATAATTTTTATTAATTAAATAGTTTCATTTTTTGTTTTTAATATTTGTTGTTATAGCAGCATTAAAAATAAATAATTTTCGAAAATTTCAGCTTCCTAGTTATCACGGTTTATGAGATACGGCCTGGGGACAGACAGACAGACAGACAGACAGATAGGCAGACAGCGGAGACTGAGTAATAGGGTCCCGTTTTACCTTTTAGATACGGAACCCTAAAAAGGGACCAGGCCCATTTTGACAAATAGATTTTGGCTACTAGATGGTAGAGTTCTGCATTATCTCGCCCGGGTCTGGTACCACTGCCTTACCTATTCTTGCCGCAATAACGTCAGTGCTTGTTGCTGTCGTGTTCCGGTTTGGAGGGTAAGGTAGCCGGTAAACTCATGCATGTGGCATTAGACCTCGCCACAAGATAGCAACGCACCATTAACGTCTTTGGTGTCTATAGGCGATGGTTGACTCTTTCCATTAGGAGACCCATCTGTTTGTTTGCTGTCTTATGATATAAAAAAAATAGATTATTTGTCTTCCTGCCAACCAGTTCGGTAACAAAAAATGACTCCCCTGTCACTTTGGCCTAGTTTCATTATGATCGCCTTTGCTTTTTCCTGCCATTAGAAAACACGCTTTGCATTGACAAATACCTAATTGGAGGTGAAAGTATTGTGGGATGGTGAAAGAATTTTATTCCTGCCAAATGGATGGAAACGATGTTAACACAATTAAAATCTTTGGTGTCTTAAGAAGAAACTTATACTTATTTGTTACATTATGATTTGAAAAACAAAAAATGTGTCTTCACGCCCATATCCCCGAGGAGATAATAACAAGCACTCCCACGATTGGTCGAAGATACAGTCCCATATTGTGATAGGTGGCAAGCCTATCGCCAACCCTTAAAAATACCAGACCATTCATTGTTAAAAAAACAGATGCGGGGATTTGCTAGCATAATAAAACACTAAAAATATAACGGCCATATGATAACCGCTAGGAAGGCCAAAACTACGAGTAGGCGAACAGAAATAGAACTAGACATTGAAATATTAAACAACCAAATTTTAGACGATGCTATTTCCATTTAGACAGAAAAATTAATTAATATGAATATTTTTGAACGAATATTACAAGTTCTCGTGTTGTTCAATGATTAAGCTTCTTTTGAAGAATATTGGTATAATATATACACTTCTATACAAGAGTAGTAGTCAATCAAGAGTAAACATTCATATTTTTCTATTTGTGTGATGAGCATAAATGTTTGTATTTCCGGGTTTGGGTGTTTATTAAATACTAGCTGTTGCCCACGATTTCGTCCGCGCGGACTTCGTTTACTCCGCATACCTACTCCCCCGTAGGTGATAGCGTGATAATATGTAGTCTTTATGTTGACCCGACCTATTAGTAATATTCATGCAAAATTTGAAGTAAATCCATGCAGTACTTTTTGAGTTTACCCCGGACATACATACAGACAAACAGACAAAAATTCTAAAAACTATATTTTTGGCTTCGATATCGATTGTAGATCACGCCCCAAGTATTCTTTTAAAAAAATATTCAATGTACAGTTTTGATTTTCATACGATTTTATTATATGTATAGATATTCTTGTATTTAGTATCGTTGACTAGCACTCATAACACAAGCTAATAATTTGCTTATTTTGGGGTTAGATCAGTAAGTGTAATTTGTCCCGTGAATATTTATTTATTTACTTTATTATATCTTCAATATAAACCTAACTCTTAAATTACCTTCAAAATAAAACCGTGTAAACTTTGAATAGAAATAATACCTTGTGTCTGTTAATTTAAACTGAAAAGGCAAAATTCGAGTTCCCTCGGATATTAGTGCAAAAACCGTCTCACAGTGACGAACATTTCAAAAGCAATAGCAATCCCAAAGAGAGTTAATATTCGAGGCCGGCAGTAAAGCCATGGAAGCCTGGAAACATATTGTGAATATCCGACGATCCCAAATAATGAGAAATACAAAGAAGATAATGGTCTCTTCCATTGTCATTGTCCGTAAATTCTAACGGTGTCATTGCAACAAATTAAGTTACGTAACTTTACACATTAATTTGGGACCTCCGCACATTGTGGCGACAGAATCAACTCGCCGTACAATAAAACATTGAAACGTATCAAATAACAAATTGGATACTTTTTACCGTCGGTACTTGATGAAACTGCCTTTTAAAATAGGTATTTGAAAATAGTCACTTGTACTTCCCGGTTCACTTATATTTTATGTTATTTTACACACAACTGATTGTGGTAATTACAGCATCATCAGGAATGTTTTAATGTCTAAGGTATTCACATAGTGCCGACAATGGAAAGTATCCAATTTGAATAAAATACATTACAAGAAACTTATTTGTTCTTCCAGTTCACTTATATTTTTAGGCGCATTTACACATTCGTTCAAATAGCGAGGCGAATGGCGAGGCGAATCACGAACACGCATGTGCAAGCAGTGCGCTCGCTATTTGCCTCGTACCTCGCTTCGCGATTCATGCACTCGCGTCGGGAGTGGTTTTTCGGAAGGGAATCAAAGAGCGCAAATGGCAAACACGAACTTACTGTCTACACATTCGCCTGCATTTAGCGCTCAGCTAGTGCCAGACACGACAGGTCATGTAGACAAAATGGAGTGGAGTAAAGTAAGAATTTTAGAATTCCTAGTACTTTATCAAAAAGAAGAGCTCATTTGACCGTCCCGATGGTCGAATGGTTAGCGAACCTAACTACAAATCAAATGGGGTTCGGTTTGATTCCCGACAAACATTTATGTGATGAGTATAGATGTTTATATTTCTAGGTCTGGGTGTTTTCTTATGTACGTAACAGTATTTATATATGTATTTCTATGTATTAGTATCGTTGTTTAACACCCATAATAAAATCAATTAATTTGCTTACTTAGAAGTTAGATTGATTTTTGTAATTTGTCCATCATTATTATTATAAGGAACTCAAAACATCGCAATTATAAAAAAAAGACGATGCATAGATGAATTCAACATCAATCAATACTTAAACCGTGAAGTGTGCAACATCCACACAAACCTACAACGAGGTTTAAGGATGTTGAAAAAATTTGTAAGTTTATGTTAATTTTTTTGATGAAATAAATAAATAAATAAATAACTAAAAAAGTATGGGATTTTATAAGATTTTCTTTTTTACGCAACATATCTAAATAATTGTATAAACTAAATAGATGTAGCACCCATGCCACCATTATTTTCACATCCTCCATGTTTGTGTGCGAAAGTCAAAAGGATTCACCCAAGAATGTGTTGGCGACGGCACTCGATACGAATTTTTCGTCGAGTGACGAGGCGAATAGCGAACACGAATGTGTTTATTTTACACACCCAACCAGTTTCGCTAATTACAGCATTAACAGGGATGTTTTGTATATTTATATTGTTTTTGACAAATTGCAAATAGTTTATTTACAATTAAAATTTAATTAAATATTTAATAATATATCTTTATTAAATTTTATTAAGTAATATAAAATACTAGCTGACCCGGCAAACGTTGTTGTGCCATACGTATTAGAAATGCATAGCAGACAAACAACGTGACACGTAATTTATATAAAGTAAAGTTGAACTTTAAATGGTGGTTAAGCATTCTCAAATTTTCTAATTTTCCACGCAATTTTCTCAATATTTTCTTTTATAAGATCCTTCTGAAAATTACAAACACAACAAAAAAAGAATTAAAAGAATTAGCGAAATCGGTTCCATTCACGCGTGACATCGTGACCACGGAAAATAGGAATTGATTTATATATATATATATATATATATATATATATATATATATATATATATATATATAGTAGAGTTTATTTGTAACTAGCTGTTGCCAGCGACTTTGTCCGCGCGGACTTCGTTTACTCCGCACTGCACCTGGCCGCTAGGTGATAGCGTGATAATATGTAGCCTATATGTTGACCCGACCTGCTAGTAATATTCATGCAAAATTTGAAGTAAATCCATGCAGTACTTTTTGAGTTTACCCCGGACATACATACAGATGAACAGACAAAAATTCTAAAAACTATATTTTTGGCTTTGATATTGATTGTAGATCACGCCCCAAGTATTCTTTTAAAAAAATATTCAATGTACAGTTTTGACTTTCCTACGATTTAATTATATGTATAGATGTATAGATAGCTACATCAAATTATATGTTTTTCGATTTCGATATGGGTTTTATAATGATATATACGTTTCCGTGCCATGGAACACATTTGGTTGAAATCACAGATAATATGAATACTAATCCATAATTATAACCATGAAGCTGTATTATAATAGGAGGCAACACTTCTAATACCTACTTGATACACAACTTTAAATACTGCTGTCATCTTCTGAGGTCTTACCCTCTCTTTCTAACACAGCTGTATAAAAAGGGATGGTGAGACCTCAAAGATAAAGATATAACGTAGGTATATGTTTCAATTGATTAATCCGAGTGCTCCCTTCACCTTTACCCTTCACCTTCATGATTCAAACAGAAAAATATGACTGAAACTATGACAGAAGTTTTAATCAAAATCAAACTTTTTGGTACGATGTTTAGTCGCTCCGTTCGGAAACTAAACGATAACAAGTTGCCAAATAATGAAGTTTTATTTATATTTAAATTCAATTCAAATAATTAGAAGGTTCACCCGAACGAAAGAGATAACCATAGTCTATAGAAAGAAAATGTTAATGATGCAAGCTATTTAAGTGACGAGGTATTAATGCTACATGTATGGCAGTGGTAACCTTTACAGGCTACTTTACCACTGCCAGAAATGTAGCATTAATAAATAAAATTAAAAAAAATAGTGCAAAAAAATTAAAAATAAGAGTATATTATTTAAACATCATTCGTAATAACAGCACCTCATACGCATAACACAATACAAAAGATAAGGAAGCACTGATAGCTTATAGGAGTCTACACAACACCAGCTGCTTTTATATTATGAATGTCTTTCATATCGGCTTTCTTGGTGAGTCGTTAAGGAAACATTATGGGGCATGATTTAAATGCAAATAGACTCGTGATTGCAAGGCGAAGTTACGATTGAACGTAGTATAATGACATGCGATGTAACAATATAATATGTTGTACAAAGCTTTGCCTTGGCGCTGATATTCCTACAACTAGATATTAGTTCTACTTCTAGCTAGTATTGTTCAAATAAACTATTTTGTGATAGCGTGCTATAGACTTTAAACTATATTTTTCTAGCGCGCTACATTATAGACTATATTATAAAGTGTAACTGGAACACTGATCGCGTGAGCCAGCTGAGATAGCGCGTGACACGTTGCAACGTCATACAGCGGGCGCTAGCAGGCGGTGACTGTGAGCTATAAACTATGTTATAATATAACGTCTAGCGTCTACAGCCTAACGGCTTGGCCACGGGAAATTCGCGCCCGCGATTTTTTGCGCGGCACAAACGGCGAAGTGTCTGGCATCTGAAACAAATGTATGGGAAAGTACTAAACATATGACCATGACGAACTTTCGCCTGGCCCGCCGCGCTGCGCCGCTGCGCCGCCGCCGCCGCCGGTTCGCAATGCCGGGCGGTAACACGTTACTCGTTAAATCGCGTAGTTCGTTATTAAAGTTATAATTACGGCCTACGCTAACCGCTAGGTAAATAGCATGGCGTTATGTTATAGCGCCGAATGCGAATCTAACTAGCGTACGCTTTACGTTGAGTTTAATATAACGCTACAAGTTGTATCAACCACCATTACTACCAGCGTCAAGGTTCTACGTACTGTACACTGGAAAATAAACACTTTTTTATGTCATAAGAAAGCAAACAAGCAGATGAGTATCCTGATGGAAAGAGTCAACCATCGCCTATAGACACCAAAAATGTTAATGTTGCGTTGCTATCTTGTTGCGAGGTCTAATGCCACATGCATAAGTTGACCGGCTAACTTACCCTCCAAAATGGAACACGACAGCGACAAGCACTGACGCTATTGCGGCAGGAATAGGTAAGACGGTGGTACCAGACCCGGTAGAGACAACGCAGAATTCTACCACCTAGTAAATATTTTTTATCCCGGTAAAATAAGTTGTTCCCGTGGAACTTATCGAAAACTTTTATAGAGCAGCAGGTTACAGGATGCAGTTAGTTAAATATTAGTTGGTTAATATTAAATTAACTTACATAATTCAAGAAGCGATGATTTATTTGCCTTTTCTAAATTTCACCGAAGTCCGTTATAGTCCTGAAACAAACAATAATATATTTATAAATGACAAAAACAATGGTAGCTTTAACACAACGTTAATTTAAAAGTATTTCGAAAGATTTTCTTAAAGTGCCAAAGTGATTAGTCGCTTGTGGAAGCCGTTCCGCAGGAATACGATTTAGATGGATTAAATAAAAGACTTGTTGTTATTCGAATAGTCAACGTAAACAAACAAATATATCCTCATACCAGATCCCATTGAATTCTGGGCTGGACTGACATTTTTAGTTTTTTATTTCTACCTATAAATACAACATAAGTAGTAGCTTTTAGTAATTATGATGTTTTAAACAGTAAAGTTGGCGGTCGTTGTTTATTCGTTGGCAAATACGGAAAAATATATCAATAACCCATCTCGCCAATTAAACCGCTAGATAATTGAGAACGGCAATGTTTAACGACGTTTTATAATCTATACATGCATATAAAATAAATAAAATTGTCTCTTTGTATTAAAATAACCATTTTTTAGGAATTGGATTGGATATGGATGCATACACGGTACATATCTATTCTATACGTATACATATAATAAAATAGTAGGAAAGTCAAAACTGTACATCGAATATTTTTTTTTGAAAAATACTTGGGGTGTGATCTATAATCGATATCGAAGCCAAAAATATAGTTTTTAGAATTCTTGTCTGTTTGTCTGTTTGTCTGTCCGGGGTAAACTCAAAAAGTACTGCATGGATTTACTTCAAATTTTGCATTAATATTACTAAGAGGTCGAGTCAACATATAGGCTACATATTATCACGCTATCACCTACGGGCCTACGGGGGAGGAGCTGTACGGGCCGCGCGGACGAAGTTGCGGGCAACAGCTAGTACCAAAATAACGTTTTGTTACAATTTTTGTCATTATGACTCTCTATTACGGCAGTACCAGCTAATCTATGAAACGGCTGGACTTATATTGACGATCTTTAACTTTCAAACGGTTTATGTTATAAATTATAAGAATAACTTTGGCTACTTTTATTTTAGAATTTTTTTCACACGGACCAGTTCCTGGCACATCTAGTCTAATATATAAAAATCTGGTGTTTGTGGTTGCACTCATCCGAACCAAAACTGGTTTTCTTCTATAATTACCAAATGATATGAAAGTTAGGTCGTAAAATGTATTTTATACCGCTAAGTGTTTAGGGTGTCCCTATTCAAACTTTTTTATCTATTTATTGACGTTTTTGAATTATATTTTTTTATTTAATTTAATAATACCAAAACCACAAGTTTTCACCCTTCTATCCCACCCCATCAACCAAAATATTCACTACATATTATCCATACTATAATATTATAATGGCGAAGGTCTGTCTGTCTGTTACGCTTTCACGGCTTAACCACTGGACCGATTTTCATGAAATTTGGCATGGATATAGTTGAAAATTCGGGGTCAACATTTTTTTCAAAAATCAGTCCTTGGAGGGCCGAAATATGGGATGAAATTTTTATTAAAAGCTATTTGGACGACTTACTAATATACTCGCGGGCGAAGCTGCGCGGGTCAGCTAGTATATTATAAAGATATAACAGTTATGTTTTGTATTTTTGTAACAAATAAACACAAAATCTACTGCATTGTTCTTAAAAATCATTTACCATTAAAAAGCTACACTGTTCAGAATTGACATAGGCAAAATTTTAACTAACTGACCAACAGTAAGTAATGATTTTGGATCACGCGAACAATATCGTGAGTAACGACTGGTATTTCATATGGCTCTCAAAACTGTCGCTAATTTCACACAAGTAGTTATAAACATGGCAAAAATATATGTTTTTGCTTATCCAACATTTAAGCGCAAGATTTATAGTTGTTTTTACAAAGCAATGTATAAAAATATTGAAATTGACAGTATAGCGACCGACGCGATTCTATTTGAAATGAGCGCACAATTTAAAATACTGCGCTCATTTTTAGAGGACGTTTTTGAGACGCTGATTGTGTATTTTGGGTTTTTTATATCAATGCCAATTACCAATTTTCTGCTCAAAAAATTCACGGACGCATGTTCAAGCGGATGGTACTCGCGTATGCACTATTCACAACCATTCTGTAGATATTGGTTTTATAGTGTTAGTCAACGATACCAATACATATAAAATATATAAATAATGACATCTATTTATTAAATACTCAAACCCAGAAGTACAAGAATTTCGGCTCATCATTCAATTGTTCTTCTCGGGGAATCGATCCCGAGCCCCATCGACTAGAATAGTCTAACATTTCCAAAACCATTCTGGTTTCTAGACTAGAATAGTTAAGTTGTAGTTGATGAGAAATACGCTATTAATATTGCAACTTTAATTTTTTAAATAGTTACTAGGCCAACAACTTGGAAATAGAGTCATAATCATAAATCATCATCATAAATATAAACAAAGTCCAGAGATACAATTTTTATTTCTTATTATAATATTGAATATTCATAAGAATATAATTATAGTAGTGTTCTCAGAAAATTGAAAGTTTTAATCTAGAAACGCCACAATATCGATTGTAAGGTCAATAGTAGCAATCGTTGAAGATAAACAACTTTGTTTATCTTCAACGATTGTTACTATATGATAATTTCGAAAGTTTATTTTTTAAATCATGAATACTATCGATGTTATCGATTGTATTGCTGTTTAATGATAGTATTGTACTTACTGAGATGATGAAACCCTGTCGATAATGGACTATCAAGCAGCAACACTATAAACCAAAGGTTTCGACACTCATTCCAAAAATGTATGTCTATTCTATATGAAATTTAACGTCTATACTATACTCTGATTCTTATTTAAATCATGTACTACACATTTTCTTCCAAATTAAGTGTTAAAGGTCAAAACTACTCCCCTCCAAGCAATATCGAGATAAACTTGAAAAAGACATCTCGCTCTCGGACTAACTGGTCGCGGCGGTGAACACTATTCCTTGTGAGTTGTGGCCTGTAAATCCGCGCCGCACGAATTTTCGCCTCACCCGTCACGCCGCCGCGCCGTCGGTGTCGCCGGTTCTTGTGGCCGGGCAGTTACGCCCATGCGAGCGACGGTAGCGAATGCGGTGCGGTGCGGACGGTAGCGTATGATAATAATCAGCTAAAACACGCCTGTCGCCCGCACGATGACCAAAATTTTTGAATAAATTACACTAATTTTGTCGAGGTTTACTATGAAGTTAAACAAAATTCTGGTTTTTATTATACACTAGAAGCAGCGTGCAGTCCACTGCATAATAAGCGTTTTTAGTGAATCCCGCGGAAATGTGTCATTTTTCTAAGATAAAAAGTTATAATATTCCAGGTCACAATCTATCTGTGTGCCAAATTTCATTCAAATCCCTTCAATTTTTGTGTGATTAAGTAATAACATACTACCTGTACTTCTACCTGTCATACATCTTACAATATTCAATAATTTTAGTTTTTAATAATGTATTGCTAACCCAAATATTTAATTTTAGTTTTATAAAAATGTATTGCTAACATAAATATGGACATGTTTCTGAATTAAATATTATTATTATTATTAAACATCCATCCATTCATCCAAACTTTCGCATTTATAATACTTTCGTATTTATAATATGTATAGATATTTTGATTAGTTGCAAATGAAAATTAACTAACGTGTCTTATATCTTGTCAATATGTTTAATCTTGTACTGTTTAAACTTTCAACCTGTTTAAATATTTGAATTGAAAATCTCCTCATATTTGTGTAGTTGGTTGAAAAACACATGACCGGAATTGTTCTTAAGCTTATTTAAAGATTATTTGCCGTATTCAATTGTGCCGCGGCGACACAAGAGTCTATTTGTCTTTATTAGAACAAGTGCCCACATCACACTTACGAGGTAATTGTTTGTGTAACAATATTCAGGTCATAACTGTCGCACAAACAAGGCGGAGAACGTTAATCTTTATAACATAAAGTTGCAGCATGCAGCCCGATGCATTATCTTTGGCGAATCTCGCGGGATCACATAATTTGGCCGGGATAAGTAGCCTACATGCTATTTCAGATAATCATCTACCTGTGTACCAAATTTCATTCAAATCTGTTCAGTAGTTTTTGCGTGATTCAGTAACAATTAACAAACATCCATCTATCCATCCAAACATCCAAACTTTCGCATTTATAATCTATACTATCTATTTATGTTGATATTATAAATGCGAAAGTTTGGATGGACGGATGTTTGGATGGATATTTGTTACTCAATCACGCAAAAACTGCTGAACAGATTTAAATGTGAGGTGTGGATAAAAAGCGTAAGATTTTTATGTATAGTCTATATATGATTGCTATACAGTGTATAATGTATAGTCTGCGTGATGACTGCTTTTATTATTGCAGTTTGCTAATATTATTATTATTATATAGTTTTATAAATTATTGTAATTAAAACTAAGGTGTTAAGATAATTTTGTAAAGTAAATTTTTGATTTTTATTGATAAAAAAATCATAATAAAAAATGTATACTCGAATAATTATTTTCTTCATACCTTGAATAGAACTTGAAATTAATGTTTTTATAATAAGGAACTTCATTTTTATCTGATGTCCCACGACACCACATGGTTTTTTTTATTAGATAGGCCAAAATTTAAATACCTATTTTTTATATGTTCGGTATCAGAATCGAATTCTTGCCGTCGAATACCATCACCGGACATCGCGTCATAATTGAAAATTTCACCCTCACCATCTTGATGTTTGGAAATCCATAACTGTGCGTTTCTCTCGGCACTTTTTGCCTCGCACTACTCTGTTGTGGAATCAATTACCGGTAGGGGTGTTTCCATACGGATACGACTTGAGGGCCTTCATGAAAAGAGCTTACTTACTCTAAGGCCAGCAAAACTTTAAACTGCAAGACCTCTGTTATTGCGGATGTCCATGGGTGGCGGCGATCACTTACCATCAGGTACACCTCCTGCTCATTTTCCTCCTCTTCTATAAAAAAATCTGAGTTATGACTTTTGAAGTACGATTAAATCCGTGAAGTTGTTTACTCATGATTGAGAAACGTACAAGTGTTCACATATTAGTTAAGTAAGATATTATAATCCATACTAATATTATAAATGCGAAAGTAACTCTGTCTGTATGTCTGTCTCTTCTTCATGCCTAAACCACCGAACCGATTTGAATAAAATTTGGTACAAAGACAGTTTGAAACCCGAGAAAGAACATAAAATAATTTTTATCCCGAATGTCCCGTGGGAACGGGAACCATACGGGTACAACTATTTTAATAACATGTATTGACATGTAAAACATATATTGAATGAAAAGTTATTTGTTGAGTAAGATCGATAACGCTAATGTTGTAATGTGGGATAAATCTTAATGGAAATTGTATGTTGTGGGAGGCACGAAGGCCTTAAGGGTCTGGAGATTATATACGTATCAAGTTTTCTCATTCCGCAACATCTTACAGAAGCATCTGGCTGTTGGTCAAAAGGATTTCTGCGGTTTTGTGGATTCTAAGGAAGTGTTTAAATAGGGTTGTACGAAATAAACTTTGAAACACACTACCAGTGTACTCTCTAACTTTGTTCACCTTGCTAAATATGATTGCAATAATACAGGTTTAAATTAAATGCGAAGAAATCTAAAACATTCGTATTGAAAAGTAAAATGGAGGTTACCATGATGAATGTACTCGTAAGAGCAGTAGTTGATGATGTAGTGTTGAAAAACAGAGTGGTAGAACCATGGATTTATTGTTTTTAGCGATAGTAGGTACACCGCTGATATACAAAGGATCGCTACATATATTATTTTTGCGTGATTGAGAACAACAATAATACAGGCATAAATCCAAACATATTAACATTAAATATAGAATTCTCTATATTATGTAATATAATATTTCATTTGTGGATAATCCTGCAATTGTACGAAATCGTTAATCTCATTAACATTATCTGTCATAAATCCTCAGAAATACAAGCGATCGGCGAGCATTAACGTGAAATTAATTCATCTCTATACATTAAATTATTTATTGCGTATTTAAATAAGTTTTTGGAACGTAATAAAGTTGAAAAAAATATAAATACATCAATCTTCTTTCATTCATAAGGCCCATAATCTCTCTTAAAAAATCCAATATTGCGATATTTTATTAAATAAATCTTAGCTTACGATTCTATAAAAAATGTGTTTGTTGCTTAATATATCTTAAATTTTTCTCTGATTTTTGGAACGGAGTTCCTTTGGTGCTTTGCAAATGGTGGGACGGGGAGTCCTTTTGACAGCGAAACAAAAAAGACCGCGTCTGCCCGCCGTTTCCCGCGGCTGCCCTCATTACTATCTGCGTTGGTAGTATAGAATTCCCTTTGTGCTATCGTTCGCGGCGAAATTGACCGGCCTGGCCCGACCCACCGTTTGCAAAGCGCCTTATCGAACGTTATATTTCGCGGGCTGAGATACTATACCACCGACCACACGAATGGCTAGACAGAACAATGTGTAACAATGAAAAAACGACACAAAAACTCGACATACATTTATATTAATTTTGAGGCACTTCAAGATCACCTAGAAAACAAACTTTTTCGGTCGATCCAGCTTTTTCTTATATAATTGTATAGCAAACAAGTAGATGGCTCTCCTGATGCAAAGAGAAATTTTATAGACAATAAAGATGTTAATGGTGTGTTGCTACCCTATTTTAAAAATGTTATTGTAATTCTCGTGTAAAAAATATTCAGTGAGCTCGGAAAGAAAAGTAATCTACAATTTGTAAAGCATAAATAGTAGTTATCCGTCATTATGGAATCGATAAAAAGGATAATATAAACATTATGTATATGTGAGATAGCTATATATCCTGTTATTATTCGTCGATAGTAGATAATTGAAACTGGCCGAAACTAAAATCTAAACACCGGAATGTAGAGCTGAAAAGTGTCAAACAGATAAAATATATCCGAATTCCACTGTGTTTAATTGTTCCAGTAAATGTTTAAATTATTTTGGTTTCAATTAAACCCAACATGATTAAAACCTTAAATAACAGCTGAACTGCCATACCATATGTAATTGAAACTTTTATTGGTATGGAAATAGTGAATTTGAACGATAAATCTTTTTATTTGGTGTTTTTATACATACACTAACTTTTGCCCGGGGCTTCACTCGCGTTATATTTATTTGAGGGAGGTGGGGGGTCAGAAAGAGACAAAAAGTAGCCTATATCACTCTCCATCCCTTCAACTATCTCCACTTAAAAATCACGTCAATTCGTCGCTCTGTTTTACCATGAAAGACGGACAAACAAACCCACTTTCCCATTTACTTCTCAACATTAGCTGAGTGTTGGCCATTTTGAAACATTACACCACTCAGTACAGTCACAGGTACAGTGGACACCAAACGATAGGTTACAGTTAGACTAATTGAATTGTATTTAAGCTTATTTACTAATTATTTGTATAAAGTGTTGCTTTTTGTCTTAATTACTATAGCGTAATGGCTACTAGTACTGGCGCTTTTTTACGTATTATTCTTTTATGCTATATTCGGGGTTACCTCTAAAAACCAGCAACTTCGCAGGACTAGGTAGCTAACATCATATACAACAACATTTGTTCTACGACTTTTGATAATTTGTTGGATTTTACTTTCATATAAACATTAATATGAATTAAATTTTTCGCGTGAACGTTCTTAACACTACGTGCATCACAAAAATTACGTAGAAAAGTATTACTATTATTACTACTATAGTGCGCGCGGAACTAGTTGGCCGCGCCATACGTAATACGTAATACGTATGGCGCGGCCAACTAGTTCCGCGCGCACTATAGCAGCGCAGCCGAATGAAGAGTTAGAAATGTCACGACAGGACATTGAAAACTTAAAAAATCATTTTTATTTAATGTATTGAGTTATGTCAAAAGTCATAGAACAACTGTTGTTATTTATAATGTTAGATATCTAGTCCTGCGAGGTTGCTGGTGTTTTAAAAGTAACCCTGTATATACATTTTATTTTAAGTTTAGCTATGTATCTGTACATATTTTTTTAGTTATATTGGCTTGTAATTCTTTAGTGTAGATTTTTTTTTGCTTTGCTTTATGTCCTTATTTTTGTTAATATGTTTTTGATGTGTTTTGATATCTTTCTGTAGTTTTTCAATTTATAATATTAGTATCTATTCTATTACTATAGCTCCAATAAATTCTATAATCATCCAACAAATACACCAAAAATATAAGTCAAGTACGAGTCGGACTTGTACAAAGAGTGTTCCGTATAAACTTGTATTTTTTGTGATTTAACTAAAAGATTATCGGTTTCTGAATTTTTCACATGTGCTTGAAAAAATTGGTTTTGCCAAATTTCATATTTCTAGGCCAACTGGAAGCAACCTATAAGTTTTGATTCATTATATAAACGAACTGTGTACATTAATTTCTCAGCCGTACCTTGATAACTTTTTTAATCATAAGATAGCAAACAAACAGATGGGACTCCTGATGGAAAGAGTCAACCATAGCTATAGACACCCATGATGTTAATGGGGCATTGCTATCTTGTGGCAAGGTCTAATGCCACATGCATAAGTTTAATGGCTACTAGTTTAAGGAACACGACAGTGACAAGCACTATCGAATAGGTAAGGCGGTGGTACCAGACCCGGACGAGAGAATGCAGAACTCTACAACCTAGTAGCAACGATTACAATAATTTTTTGTGAAGTTTTTTAGGTATCCAGCCTAGAATTGCAAATCGGTAACCCAACATCCTGAGGTGGGCCACTAGACCATATTGGGGTGGTGGCACGGCACACTCGGCCCCCTTCTATATACACCTATGTGAAGACCTTTTCTAGCAATAATCAGATGACGTTTTTCTATACATAATTAACGATCCGTCATTCGTAGCAGTAACTACTAACAACCAATGTAATAATGACAACGCGTTTCACAATTTGTTTGGATATTTAGTAATTTAACATTTATATAGGATCAGTTTTAGCTTACGCCTCGTAGATTTCTTTTATATCATACCATATCAAACAAGCGGACTGCTCTCTATGCAAAGAGCAATCACCGCCTATAGGCATCAAAGATGTTAATAGTGCGTTGCTATCCATGTGGTGGGAACCTCCAAACCGGAACACTACAATGAAAAGCATTGAAAATTTTGCAGCCAGATAGGTAAGGCTGTGGTACCAAATACCCGGGCGAAACATAGCAGTCACGATGGCAGTGACAAATATAACCAGTCCGTCGCCTTTTACGACCTACCTGTCATAACGGCAGTTGGTCTGTTCTTTAAAGGAGCCCGGACCAACAGGGGGCAAAAATGTTATTACTCGAAATTAAAACGTGTCGTTCTACGGATAAGAGAACTGGGAATTAGTCACATAGCATATTATAATGGAACCGCTCAAAATCATTAAATAACTCATAATATACATAATTTTTAGCATTAAATCATTTGCCGTACAATACTGATATATTTCATACTTTTAATTATCGAGAGCCGTACACATGCAATCTATCTTGACTTTAATATTACCACTACCTAGAATCCGCCCACTTTGCTGTTTGTATACGATTCTATAAAAACCGGCAAAGTGCAAGTCAGATTTGTGCATGAAGGATTTATTTATTTATTTATTTATTTTATTATTTATTTATTAAACACTTTATTGTACCCAAAACATTTACAGTAAACAATAAAATGATGTATATTAAAACAAAAGGGGAGTTTATCTCATATCGAGATTTCTTCCAGCTAACCCATATGTAGAAAACAGTAGACAAACAAAGACACTTGTGCACATATTATTAACACGGCATAATAATAAAGCATACAATTAATATCAATTTTTTTAACTTTATTGTACATCATTATTTATTTATTTAACTTTATTGTACACCTTAAATGAATTTGTACAAAAGGCGGACATAATGCCTATTGACATTCTCCTCCAGTCAACCTTTGGGCAAACAGAAAGTATGTAAACGGTGCCTCAGAAAATATACGTCATATAAGAACATAGATCTTAATAAATTATATGTATGCTACTTATACTATACAAATTATTATGTATACATAAAACACACATATATAGACATATACCTGTTAGCTTACTACTATTTTGCACATGCAAACATTTTATACATAGGAATCCGTACCATCTATAAAAAAACTGGAAAAAAATCATTTGTTGTAAGACCTTCAATACCAAAATCGACCACGTGAAGGAGCAGTTTTCTATGGGAGAGTCGAATATTTTTCACTTTTCGACCCATGTGTTTTGGAAAAGTTGTTTAGTTTCATGGTCTGAACCACCTATTCAAAGACGGGAGTTCCAAAAATAACCCTGTGTAACTAAACATTCCATGAATATTTCAAGTATCCACGTCTTTATTAAGATCGAGAAAAAAATTGCAAAATAATATTTATTTTATTCTATTTTTAATATTTGTTGCAATAGCGACAAAAGAAATTCCTAAATTCTTAATTAATAGCGACAAAAATTGAACATTTCAACTGTCTATCACGGTTCATGAGAAATAGCCAAGTGACCGACGTGCAGACAGACAGACTGACGGACGGGCAGTGAAGTCTTAGTAATAGCGTCCCGTTTTACCCTTTGGGAACGTAACCCCAAAATCATATGGCCTAATATTTGCACAACTACGTGTTCTCGCTGTACCTATACTAATTTCCATCAAGATTGGTCTAGCCAGTCTAGCCGTTCGTAAATTATAATGGGTTACAGACAATCAGAAATCTTCAAAATAGCAAAATTGAGGTCAGTGACTCAAAATATTTATAACGAAATTTGACAGAAAGTTTTTATGTAATAGGAACAAGAATATTAGTTTTGTAAAGAAAATAGCATAGACACTACAGACAATAAATAAATATTGCTAGACAAATTACCTACACGATTTGATCTAATCCCAAAATAAGCAAATTATTTGCTTGTGTTATGGGTGTTAGTCAGCGACATAAATACATAAAAATACATATATAAATACTGCAACATACATCATAAACACCGAAGAAATAAACAACGTACATCATAAATACCGAAAAAAACCCAGAAATACAAACATCTATGCTCATCACACAAATATTTGATGAATGGATTCCGAGCCGAGGCATGAGCCCGAACAACAGGGCGGTCAAACATATTATTTACATAGTAGCTATACTACTTATGGAAATACACAAGTATTTTATATTTTATACGTTGTGTCGGCCGCACTTGGTGAAACTTTGTAATTATGTAAATACACTTTCTTCTTTCACAACTGTTTCATAAACTCTTTTTATTTAATTTATATTGCCAACCGGTTTCGCTTTCACGGCATCTTCAGGGTTACGAGACTTTTAAAAGTCTCGTAACGCAAACAAAATATATTTTCTATTTAAAATACTTAGTCCTTAATATATAAATTAGTAAAAGAACTTGTAATTATGTAAATACACTTGTTACAACTTTTTTTGTTATTTTATATATCATTATCATTATTATATAATAAAACTAAGTTAATAAAATGTGCGTGCCGATAAAACTTAAAAAGGAGTCCCGGCACGATAAAGTGACTTATATAGTGTGATAGCTCTTTATCCCCCCTCGAACAAGAAATTTCCCGTTTTAACCTAAAGGGAGTGTTTTTAAAGATATAAGGGCTTTTCCAACCCTTCAACTTGGAAATTAATCGTAGTCGCGCCACCTGTTGTCGAGTATTTGAACTTCATTCACAACTACGATTATTTTCGAAAGGCGCTGCGAGCAACTGTAGCATGTGTAGTAATAGCGCGAAATTTAAAATTCCAATTTCAATAAAGTCTTAAATTACATTTGTTATATTTCAACTACCACGTAATCTCATATCAACTCCCGAGCGAAGCCGGGCATCGTAGCTAGTATATAATAAAACTAAGTTGATAAAATGTGCGTGCCGGTAAAACTTAAAAAGGATTCCCGGCACGATAAAGGGACTTATATAGTGTGATAGCCCTTTATCCCCACTCGAACAAGAAAGTTCCCGTTTTAACCTAAAGGGCATGTTTTTAAAGATATAAGGGCTTTTCCAACTCTTCAACTTGGAAATTAAGTGTACTGGCGCCATCTGTTTTCGAGTATTTGAACTTCATTCGGAACAAAAATTATTTGGGTTGCATTTCGAAAGGCGCTGCGAGCAATTGCAGCATGTGTAGTAATGGCGCGAAATTTAAAATTCCAATTTCAATTACATCAACTACCACGTAATCTCATATCAACTCCCGAGCGAAGCCGGGTATCATAGCTAGTAAAGACTAAATATTAAGTATAAATAGAAAATATATTGTTTGCTATTATATAACGGACAAACCATAAAACTACTACTTACAACAGCAGTGACAACTGAGTTACATGAAAATATAAAATGATGTGGTGTCGCGGGACACCAGGTAGGAACGAACTTCCTTCGGCTAAACGGCACTACTCGCTTGTGTACGCGACTGTCGCGCCTGCGCACGTCTCATTTAACGCTTTTATTCCACGCATTTTTCTTACGGTTTTACTATCACATTTTTTTCAGTTCGGTCGCGCAGCAAAATCCCTATCCCCTCCAAGCCTGCCGTAAGGAACTTCGTTCCAATAATAATTAATAATTATATATTTACTTTAATAATAGAGATTTAATTGTTGAATTATTGGAACGAAGTTCCTTACGGCAGGCTTGGAGGGGATAGGGATTTTGCTGCGCGACCGAACTGAAAAAAATGTGATAGTAAAACCGTAAGAAAAATGCGTGGAATAAAAGCGTTAAATGAGACGTGCGCAGGCGCGACAGTCGCGTACACAAGCGAGTAGTGCCGTTTAGCCGAAGGAAGTTCGTTCCTACCTGGTGTCCCGCGACACCACATCATTTTTTCTTTTTATGTATCTTACAACTGTTGTATAATACAATTATATTATTATATTTTATTATATTCGAATCGAAAAGTATCGGTCACGCCTATTCTGGCCTTAATATCGTTGGAAACTATAATTTACATATTTTGTTGAACGGAAAGAAGGATCGTCCCCATTGATAAAGTTGCCATCTTTAACGAACATCCTTTGTTCCTTATAATAGTCAATTTTTACATTGTGTAATATGTAATTATAAGTAATAGAATATAACGTCTATATACGACTAACAATGACAGCTAAGTGCGTCCTGTTTCTTTAGCTTTCTGACTTCGCCCTTTTACACGACAAAGTACAAAGGGTTCTTTGAGCAATTTTAAGGTGCAAGTCTATACTTAACATTTCCTTTATTGAATTTTTAGACATAGCCTTGCACTGAACTTCAAAACGAAATTTCACGATTCCTAATAAGACAAGTCTAATTAAGGGATTTCCTTTAGTAACCATTTCCTGGCCATTATAATATTTAAGTTCCGCCATTATAATATGATAGGCCGCCGTTCTCTTTTTGTATTCGCCTGACCATTGTGTTTGGTCCGAAATATAATGATTTAACTATCAAATTTTAATGATTTTTTTTTATTTATTTATTATTTATATACTTAATATTTTATTGTACACAAAAAAGTTGTACATTTTTAATAAAATTTATACATTTTCGTTTGATATGCCGGTTTCCTATAATCAACGATTTGTTATTCGTAACAGTAACCAGTATCAACCAATTTAATAATGACGAGACGTTCACCACAGAGCACAGAATCGCAGTCGGTCGCGGGGGCGCGACCGACTGAGATTCTGTGCTCTGTGCGTTCCACATTTTGTGTGGACATTTGGTAATTTGACATTTATAGAAACGACTTACTGTTTGGCCACAACATCGATGACATGCTCGATGGGCCACAACTACTAATTCACGGCGCGACAGGCGCCGCGAATTGCGGCGCGGCGAGCGACGACAGAAAAAATAATTGTTAGAGTATGCACACACACACAACACAGTTACCGGCGCGCAAATATAAGGGGCGACTAGCAGCGCGGAAAGAATCGAGCGACGAGTGACCATGACGATCGGTGTGATGAGCGAATAAAACAAATACACTAGTTAGTATCAAGGTGGCCATAACTCAGAGCGGCGCGACCGTCGAAATCGGAGAAAACATTTGACATCGCGCGTTTGAAATTAATCATAGATATTGAACAATTTTAAACAATCTAAATACATCCACCGTCGACGCCGACTCAGTCATAATTAATCAAGCTGTGGTATATATACTAGACTGGGCCAAAAAAACGACTATTTTTTTTTCTATCGATACTGTGAAAATATCATTCATGATGATAAAACAAAATTATTGTGAAAGTTTGAGTCCTTAATAATAATTATAAGGGGTGTATCGTTACGACTAATGATTTTTCAACAGTAATCGCATTTTTTACTCAAAACTTGTTAATTATCAATCTGAAAAATTTTAGCAATATAGATTCTTATAGGAAATTAAATTTCCTAAAAAAAAGTTATCTTAGTAAATTACCGTAAAACAAGCCGTTTCCTTGTAATCATGCCATAAACAAAGATTTAGTTTTTCAATTTTGCGTTTCGATTTTGGATTTTTGTAGCTACCATAAATATCAATATTTTTACAATTTAAAATACTTATTCTTAAAGGAAATTTAATGCTCTAAAAAAAAGGTCTCTTAACATTTTCAATTAAATTCACTCCTTTCAAAGTTATTCGACGTTGAAGTTAATTCAAAAGTAATTTATCGTTTTTTTCGCGTTACACGTGATTTTTTCCTCTTGATTGAAAAATTTATGACTTTAATATTGAGAATAATTTTTTTTGTTGGAAGACTAAATTTTTTTGTATAAAATCATAATTTATCAATGTATTATTTTGCTTTTTAACGATTAGTTATCGACATAAATTCATTTTCACTGCATTTAACTAACTCTAATAGTAAAATAAATCCGGTCCCGTTATTATAAATTATCAATTTGACTAGTGACATACCTTTACTTACAGAAAAAAAATTGAATAAGAAGTCAAAACAAATGCAATTAATAAAAGAGATAAAAAATCATTTTATTTTTACTTATAATGCTAATAAACATTTACAAAAATGCTACTATTACATAAGCTAATGAACATTTACAAATGTAATGGTGGAGGGGGAGTACATTAAGCTGCGACAGTATTGACATAAAAAAGGACAAAACAAAAAGAGGGCTAAAAACGGAGGTTTAAAAGTATAAGTTTACAGAAAAAAGTATATCCCTACACAAATAAATAACTTGATGAAGAAGCCGAACTTTTTTACTATTAGAGTTAGTTAAATGCAGTGAAAATGAATTTATGTCGATAACTAATCGTTAAAAAGCAAAATAATACATTGATAAATTATGATTTTATACAAAAAAATTTAGTCTTCCAACAAAAAAAAAAATATTCTCAATATTAAAGTCATAAATTTTTCAATCAAGAGGAAAAAATCACGTGTAACGCGAAAAAAACGATAAATTACTTTTGAATTTAACTTCAACGTCGAATAACTTTGAAAGGAGTGAATTTAATTGAAAATATTAAGAGACCTTTTTTTTAGAGTATTAAATTTCCTTTAAGAATAAGTATTTTAAATTGTAAAAATATTGATATTTATGGTAGCTACAAAAATCCAAAATCGAAACGCAAAATTGAAAAACTAAATCTTTGTTTATGGCATGATTACAAGGAAACGGCTTGTTTTACGGTAATTTACTAAGATAACTTTTTTTTAGGAAATTTAATTTCCTATAAGAATCCATATTGCTAAAATTTTTCAGATTGATAATTAACAAGTTTTGAGTAAAAAATGCGATTACTGTTGAAAAATCATTAGTCGTAACGATACACCCCTTAATATTATTATTAAGGACTCAAACTTTCACAATAATTTTTTTTTATCATCATGAATGATATTTTCACAGTATCGATAGAAAAAAAAAATAGTCGTTTTTTTTGGCCCAGTCTAATATATACCCTGGAAATCGCGCGACCCGCTGCACCGGAATCCGCGTCGCAGTTCGCGCCCCGGGTAGTTATGGCCAAACCATTTCACTTCGTAACATATGTTACTACTTGGAACTAAAACGAGTCGTGATATCGGAATTGGGCATTAATTTCAAAGACCATTTAGTTTTTAATAACTACATAGGTCCGTCAAAAACAACCATTATATATTACTAGCTGCTGCGTGCAGCCCGCTGCATTATACATTTTTTGGTGAATCCCGCGGGATTGCCTGATTTTTCTAGAATAAAAAGTAGCCTATGTGCTATTCCAGGTTATTATCTATTCGTTCAGTAGTTTTTGCGTGATTGAGTAACAAACATCCATCCAAACATCCAAACTTTCGTATTTATAATATTACTAGCTGCAGCGTGCAGCCCGCTGCATTATAAGTTTTTGATGAATCCCGCGGGATCACTTAATTTTTTCGGAATAAAAAATAGCCTATGTGCTATTCCAGATCATCGTCTGCCTGTGTGCCAAATTTTAATTAAATCCGTTCAGTAGCTTTTGCGTGATTCAGTAACAAACATCCATCCAAACATTCATCCAAACATCCAAACTTTCGCATTTATAATATTAATATAGATTAATATAGATTTTGCGGCAAAACATTGCAGTGTATAATAACGAATAATTTTTCAAATTATTGCAATGTAATTTTAAATTTGTTAAATATACAGATATTTACTTAAACAATTGAAATCATGCACAGTGAGGGACTTTTCCTAGAAACAATAAATCATTATCACTTTACTTCATACTCGTAATAAATTAGTTTTTAGTAGCTAAGATTGTACAAGGATAAGCTGTAGAAGGCGATTTATCAAATATATGTCGTATGTTATGATTGATGTTTCTAAGATTTTTAGCCCCCAACGCAAAAAGGGGCTTTGGCGCCCATAAAAGCATCGCCAACGTGCTTGCATCTCTTTCCATCTCTCTCTCCTTGTTCATCTCTACTATAACTTTGTGGATAGGTTATTTTTAGGATGCGTTTAACTTTTATCGAGATACACCAAAATAAACTTAAACTTAGGGCACATAATATAGTGTGAAAACAAATGAAGTGAAAAGGATCAAGGGTGTTTTATATATTAATGAGCAAATAAAAACATATTTGACGCAAACCCGTGACACAAAGTGGTGTTTACCGCCTATTTAGGCATTGCCTATCTATCTTTATCTTTATCTTTCTTTGTTTTGTGTATGTGTGTGTGTTTGTTTGTGCGTAAGCGAGACCGATTACTACCTACTATATTTTTTTCGGGGTAGCTTAATTTTAAGTACGCGTTCATTTTTTATCATGTTCATAAATGGTATGAAACCATATACTAATAAGCAGAAACTATAAGGCACAAAACAGACTGGACTAGACTCTGCAGACTAACTGTAGACTAATGTAGAAAAGGAAGGATATAAAGATGCTTCATAAATCATTGAACTTACATATTATCTTTGTGTCTATAAGAATCAGATTGCTTATCTGTCATCATTTTGATCTTCAATCAACCTAAACCCATAGTGACCTCTTGCTTACATCGATAAACTATATGACATAAATAAATTATAAGTAAGTACTATGATCACAGAATACTGGCGACTACTAAAGTCAATGTTACGGAACAAACTGTCCCGAACCATTCCGAGATATCGCGTCCGTAAGAGGTGCCTATGTGTGCCTTGCTCGAAAACTACTTTTATATATGTAGGAAGAGGGTCAGATACGATAAATATAATGCGGATGTGGTGATATAACAACTCCTTATATTTAGATCAGAATAACATTAGATCACTATTAAAGCTTTCCATCACTAATGACTAGTTCTGGTTTAACAATTCCAAGTAACTTAATTATTCCCTATTACAAATAAGTCATAATTTAAGCAATAGATAGTCAATTATAAATTGTACTGCGACTAATTTATAGTTGACAATAATAATTAAATTGTTTGCACAAATTAATTATCCGAGAGTCAAGGATAAGCTACTAGCAAGATACAACAAGTGTACCGAGCCACGCCAGAGCCTAGACTGCCTTATCGGCGGGCGCTCAGAGCCTTTTATACAGGTAGCAAAACAAGTTGAGTGGTAGGGATATCGAACGATGCGCTTGCCGGCCCGGGCCGTGCATTTGTTGTTTACACTTTACAATATTCTTGCATTTGACGACGCGGACGCCGTCACGGCCATACTGACATACACACGTCCTCGTGTGCGCATCTTTATACATCTGAGGACAAGGAACGCCTCGTTCATCCTGACATATCTTTTAGAAAACTAAACAATCTTATTTATTTGTTTTTTTTACAGCTCTATAATTAGCGTAATCTTTTAGCGAAATGTTACAATAGTGTGCTGGTCCGGTAACCATTTCAGCAACCACAACTATTAAACTATTCTCGTCAGTTTTGAAACCGGAGACTGGATCCTACTAAGCTAGGAATCCCTCATCAATTGAAAAAACCGGAGACTCGATTGTACTAAGCTCCCTCTCATCAGTTAAAAACCGGAGACTGGAGTATATTAAGCTCCCTCTCATCAGTTAATAACCGGAGACTGGAGTGCACTAAGCTCCCTCTCATCAGTTAAAACCGGAGACTGGAGTGTACTAAGCTCCCTCTCATCAGTTTAAAACCGGAGACTGGAGTGTGCTAGGCCGGAAATCCCTTTAGCTAATGTGCTAGACCGGAAATCCCTTTAACTGAGAGTGCTAGACCGGAAATCCCTGTAGCTAATGCTAGACCGGAGATCCCTTTAGCTGAGAGTGCTAGACCGGAAATCCCTTTAGCAAACAGTGCTAGACCGGAAATCTCTATAGCTAATGCTAGACCGGAAATCCCTTTAGCTGACAGTGCTAGACCGGAAATCCCTGTAGCTAATGCTAGACCGGAAATCCCTTTAGCTAATGCTAGACCGGAAATCCCTTTAGCTGACAGTGCTAGACCGGGTTGCAATCCCTGTAGCCAAAAGGCTAGACCGGAATGAACCCCTTTAGCCGAGTCATTGGACCGGACACTCCCTTCAATGACTCTAATCTTCCTACATTTTTTGTCAATCCTACATTTTTTTTGTCAATCCTACATTTTTTTTGTCAATCCTGCATCTTTTGTCAATCCTGCATCTTTTGTCAATCCTAAATTTTTTGTTAAATTACTTCTTTTACATTTTTTTCCATTGATTTCTTTTCATAGTTTTATAAGACTCCCATTTCCTTTAATTATTTTTTTTCTTCGCTTCTTTTTTTTTTTTTTTTTTTACTTACATTTTTAGTGATATTTTATCATCATTTTACTACATTTTTTTTTTCGTTTACTTAATATCGTTTTTTTTTTGCTGATGATGTAGCCTCATGAATAGTGGCATTAGTTATTACAAGATTAGAGAATCTCCTTCGCAGGTAGATATTAAAAACTCTGACTGTTATAACTATTTACAATATACACTGCATTTCTATCAATATTGTTTGGACCAGTTTTATGAACAAGATCATTATCATGAGAATACGCCGTCACGTCATCCTTGTTATAATTTTCATATAGGTACCTCAAGAAACCCTACAGGAATATGGGGAACTTCGCAGAGGCTATCATGGGCGCACTTGTTTTCTAAAATTGCGGTAACTTTTAAGGAGCCCTTATATTTTGAGTCAACAATAATTTTCGTTTAGTGTCGTTCTACATTCCTAACAAAGACAAAGTCACCTACACTAAAAGGTTTAACCTTTCATTACCTCTACTCAACCATAAAATGTCCGATTGGGCTGATTTTTTTTTCAAAGCTTGTAGATACTTTCGCGAGTTTTTGTTAGTTGCCGAATGTCAAACCTAATGCTGCTGAGCGCGTGTTAAATATTACCTAACCACTTTTGCCATGATCTGTCAGAGAATTATACTGCGCTATCATTATTAAACCCTACAGGAATCGCATTACATATTCAGACCGACTGTTAGCTCTATATGTGCCTGTCGCAAGAAGATATAAATCTGTATTGTTTTCTCTTTTTTTTTTAAAAAAAATTAGTTTGAGTTTAGTTGGTAATAAACTTTAAGATTGCTTATTAACGATCTTCAAAGGGTCAACTAATTCGATTTCAGCTCGACGAATTTAAGCCCGACGGTTTTAATTCAATTGGTTGTCAATTGTTTTTTTTAAAAAATATCTACCAAGCGCTCTCTATCTTTACCTACAAAGTCAGTATTTACCATACTCTCGCTAGCAGATTTTGAAACTGAGCAGGATTGTTTTTTTTTTTTTATATATCATAAGATAGCAAACAAGCAGATGGGTCTCCTGATGGAAAGAGTCAACCATCGCCTATAGACACCAAAGATGTTAATGGTGCGTTGCTATCTTGCTATCAAGATTGTGTTTAAGTATTGCTAAGCATTAATCTGTTTTCGCTTACTTCCTATTCTACATTGGTCCAAATTTTGCGGCCTAACGAAACATTAAGACTTATCAGGTCAAACGTGAAACTACCTCCAAATTTAAATTTTGCCTTGTGGTTAAGCATTTGATTTGTTCAGTGGAAACTACATCAAAACAAGCGACTATTTATAGATTCTTGTTCATAAAACCGTTCTCTTACAAAGGAATCACAACAGATTTGTTTGATATGGCTACATTCTAAACCAGACTCAAATATAAAAGATAATTAAATTCTACTTAGTGTAATACACCATGTAACGCTCTGGAACAGATGTTGACTGGTTTTCTGTTTTTCGGAACTCGAAGTGGCAACTTCTTTCTTCTTGTAGCTCATCGGAAAAATGGAAGCTTTGTGGCTGGGCCGGGGTCACAACATACATAGCAGACCACTGGTGGTCGGCCACTGGACACGTCACCAGAGATAGTGGTAGATGACCTGCTTTCGCTGCAAGCAAAAATTATTTGAGATAAGTTTTTGTTTATCACGGCAATAGTTGTTACGATGTTCGATTCTATCACAAAATTGTAACTTCCTCGAAATACAGTGGTGCTCTTAAATCGGTTCATATTTAAGTCTAAAAGGAAGAGATCTTCAAGTCCTAATATAGCTTGCCAAGAATGCAGCTTGTGAAGTAGGTGACGGCATGACTCTTAAGTGAGTGAGTAGCTACAATGATCAGATCAACCCCGTCTAATTTTTTCTTTTCTATATTTATTTTACTTGAGGTACACCAGCTAGTAAGTTACACGACAAAAATCCTACGAGTCAGATGAAGGGTCTTTGGAACGACAGAAGCATCTCATTAAAAACAAAGCAGAGGCTGGTTTGTACGCTGGTGTTCTCCATATTTACGTACGGCGCAGAGTCATAGACACTAAGAGCTGCAGACAGACGTCGCATTGATGCGTTTGAAATGTGGTGCTGGAGAAAATGTTACGTATCCCTTGGACAACACACAGGACCAACACCTTCATACTAAAACAACTTGGAGTAAAGACCAGACTGTCTGCTACGTGCCTGCAAAGAATTCTATAATACTTCGGCCACATCTCTATAGAAAGCAAGGAGACAATCTCGAAAAGCTAATAGTGACCGGAAAAGTAGAAGACAAAAGACCACGTGGTCGTACTCCTATGCGATGGTCGGACCAGGTTTGCACCAATCTTATGTCTAAAATGTTTTATGATGCTCTGCACGTCGCTGAAGATAGAGTCCAATGGCATAATATTGTGCTATCAAGAACAATCTAATGAGGAGGTTACGACCCTCAGTAATGAAGAATACGAAGCTAGGAGGAGGACACCAGTTAGTCATATCGTCTGCTTCATCAGAATCAAAGTATATCAACTTAAGGGGAGTAGATGTATTTACAGAACGTGAATTAATATTTTCTGCTATTTTTTCAAAGAATAATTTCCATACCACAAGTGAAAAGAGACATTTACTGCTCTACATAATTAACCGAAATAGTTTGATGCTGAAGTGGGAGTGAATCCGATCCCACTTCTGATGTAGGAAGAGGGTCAGATACGATAAATATAATGCGGATGTGGTGATATAACAACTCCTTATATTTAGATCAGAATAACATTAGATCACTATTAAAGCTTTCCATCACTAATGACTAGTTCTGGTTTAACAATTCCAAGTAACTTAATTATTCCCTATTACAAATAAGTCATAATTTAAGCAATAGATAGTCAATTATAAATTGTACTGCGACTAATTTATAGTTGACAATAATAATTAACTTGTTTGCACAAATTAATTATCCGAGAGTCAAGGATAAGCTACTAGCAAGATACAACAAGTGTACCGAGCCACGCCAGAGCCTAGACTGCCTTATCGGCGGGCGCTCAGAGCCTTTTATACAGGTAGCAAAACAAGTTGAGTGGTAGGGATATCGAACGATGCGCTTGCCGGCCCGGGCCGTGCATTTGTTGTTTACACTTTACAATATTCTTGCATTTGACGACGCGGACGCCGTCATATACATAGACATCTGTAGTTTCCAGTATTCTGTGGTATGACTGCTACTGTAAAATCAGGCATCTGCGCGAGCAGAGTGGAGCAGCCAGAGTTTAACTTTGGTGGGCTCTAGTGACCAAGTAGACGTCTACTGTGGCATCGAACATCGGTTTAAAACTGTGTCTTGACGATAAATGGGAGAATAATGGTATCAGGATTTTGGCTTGTCATTAAACCCTTGACTCTTTGGCCTATGTTTGCGGGCCGAAGTAGTGGGCCACGTTGTCGCCGGCGGTGACAATGATGTGTGTTCGAATTGTGATAGGATCATAAGAAACCGAAAGGACCGATCTGAGGAGTTTTGGAACTGGTATATATTATTACAAAGTTAACAAAGTTAATAGCGCGATTTAGGAATTGTTTGAATTTTATGTATTAGAGTCAAATAATATTTGATTGCTATTATTCGATTACTATCATAACTAACGAACTATGACGACATTATATAATCATTTCCTTTGATTACATATGACCTTATACCTCTTTTATCATAATCATTTATCTATAAACGGCATTGTAGTTATAAATCTATTTCTTTTATTTCTTTATGTTAAGTCATGATAGGAAAACGTGTAATGGATTCACGATTAGCCGACAATAATAGAGCCTGAATTTTAAATCAGATATCAGTAAAAAAATTCGCGTTTAAAGATGTTAAGATAAAGCTAAATTCGACGCTGAATATGTTGCAGGCATAGCTAGTTTGTTAGTAAACGTATAATAACAGCCAGTTCTTTAATAACGTATAAATCTTATATATAAAATTCTCGTGTCACAATGTTCGTTCCCGTACTCCTCCGAAACGGCTTGACCGATTTTGATGAAATTTCGTATGCATATTCAGTGGGTCTGAAAATCGGCCAACATCTATTTTTCGTCCCCCTAAATGTTAAGGGTTGTCCACCCCTAACAAATGTTTTTTACTTTATGGACATTTTTTTTTATTTTTATTTTTTTATGATTCAACATTAAAAAATACATATAACTCTAAATTTTTATCCTTCTATCACCAACCCTTATTTTTTTATTAAATAATTTATATGGCAAAACAACGTTTGCCGGGTCAGCTAGTTAAAAAATAATTTATTCAATATTATTGTCGCCTCTGTGGGGTAGAGATAGTCAGTGTTAGCCACATGAGGTCCGCCGCTGGGGTCTTTATTATTTTTCAGACCTACGGTGAGTTTGTTCCATTTCTTACTCCACCTTTATGTTTTTTCTTTCAGTGTACTGCACACGTAAAGGTTCGCAGAAATTTTCAAAATAACCAGTTCTCCTTAATTGATTATATAGATTATATATTTACGTTAGAAAAGCTTGTTTACTATCCAATGACAAAAATAAAAAGGTTGGGATTCAAATTTTAACTGGCTTTGTGCAACCCTACGCCAATAGACGCGAAAATATATTAAAAGAACGTTACTATACGATGTTTATAGATACTGACATGGGGTTAGCCGAGTTAAAAGCAATCCTGCTGTGTCAAGGTTTTGATTAACAATGATTTTCACTAATGTTATGGAGGTCAAAAATGGCCGCAATACTTAGCGTAATCTCATGTATACATTGATATGTGAAGGAAAAACTTTTCACCCCTTTTTAAGACAATTACGCTTATGATGGAGCACGAAGTTTGGCACAGCTAAAATTTATCTATATTATTTATGTTCTAAGTTTATCTGTGTTATTATATATATATCTATATTAACATTTTAAATGCGAAAGCTTGGATGTTTCAATGGGTGGATGTTTGGATGGGTGTTAACTCAATCACGCAAAAACTACTAAACGGATTTGAATGAAATTTGGCACACAGGTAGATGATGATCGGTAATAGCACAAGGGCTACTTTTTTATCCCGGAAAAATTAGGTGATCCCGCGGGATTCGCCAAAAACTTTTATTATGCAGCGGGCTGCACGCTGCAGCTAGTAATATTATAAATGCGAAATTTTGGATGTTTCGATATATAGATGTCTTGATGGATGAATGTTTGTTACTCAATCACGCAAAAACTATTGAACGGATTTGGATGAAATTTAGCACACAGTTAGATGATGACCTGGAATAGCACATAGGCTACTTTTTATTTCGGAAAAATTAGATAATCTCGTGGGATTTGCCAAAAACTGTTATAATGCTGTACGCTTATTATATACATCATATTCATTTTAAATACATGATAATATTAATACTTGTATATTATAACCTTTATAGCTAAAATCTGTTGTCAAAATTAGAAGAGATTTTATTGTTTAGCCTACAGTCGAATTTCGGCCAAAAGGGCGATCGGTTTAACGTTTTAACTTACATGCTATCAGAATGCTAAGTGTGAGTTTTTCTTTTCGCATTCGATCGTGAGCGCTTTTGGAGTTTACTAGGAATTTGTATGTGATTTGTACAGCGCCACTTAGTGGTAAACGTGAGAAACTAGTTTACCACAAGGTGGCGCTGTACAAATCACATACAAATTCCTAGTAAACTAGAAACGCGCTCACGATCGAATGCGAAAAGAAAAACTCACACTTAGCACTCTGAGCTACGAACAACGCCATTGGTTACCCTTCATCAACGAAAAAGTACAGTTTCCGTGTGATAGAAATATAAAACTGGAGGAGCCGAAAACTGACTTATTATGGTCAAATTAGTGCGGTCCGATGGCGGCGGATGTTTGCACGAAGAGAGTCATGGATGTGAAGGAAGTTAGGCAAATCTGTGGACTACTTGATTATGCAGTTCACTACAGCAGTCACTGCTGCCCATAGACATTTACAACACAAATGGCTCATTGCACTAACGTTGTCTTAAAACTTAAATAATAATAAGCTATCACTTTTGTCTAAAATGAAAAGAATGTGACAGCATATTACTAAAGACTGTCCTAAGCTATAACAAGGTTAGTGCAATTAGCTAAAAGGGTGGGTTGCCAGTTCGATGCCGACTTCTGAAGAATTTGTTAATCCTCCTCTTACAAATCCCGATATCAAAGCTACTCGGAAAAAGATCCTGCATGCTATGCACGGAATCCTGATAGTAAATTGAACGGGATTCTGCGCGAGATTAAAAAAAAAGGAAAAATCATGCACAAATGGAACCAAGAGCCAAGGGGATGAAACATTACAGTACATAAATGTTTTTGAGAAGCTTCTTTCAAATTAATGTTTAATTAAACTATTTTAAATTGCCCAACCCGAGAATTGAACCCGAGTTCTCGTGTAATGAACTTCGATACCGAACCACTAGACCACAGAAGCTCGTAATCCTGTAAATAATAATTTAAAAAGATATATGTATAAGCTATAACCATGTTGAGGGCCATCACGGCGGCGACTTTTTAGGCCCACGGCTAGCGAAGCGGTCGCTAGCTGTGGGCTCTCAGTCCTCACCCACGGGCCCAGATTCAGTTGCGATGCAAACGCGAGTCAGTAACAGTTCTGCACTCACACGCCACCCTCCTTCTGTTCTTTCCCCGATGTCATCCTTTTCTTTTCATCGATAAAATCACGATGCAGTAGCGCGTTGCAAATACGACTATAACGCGTTAGTAGCGATGCCGTCGCGTGTTTACTAAACGCGCGACAACAGCTACAAAAAGTCGCTGTGGGCGAGAGGTCTAAAGGGGCGGTATACTGCATAGCCATGTCATAAAAATCTGTCATACATCCACGGCGTTAGATAAAAAGTAAGATTTCAGTAGCTTATCAACTGGAAGTGTCTAATCCATTAAAAATGTGTGACGTCACCAATAAAAGACATTGTAATCTGGACAGGAAAGTGTATCTAATCTATCGATTACTATCAAACATATTTTTATGTGTCGAACAAAGGAATCCAATCATATTAGTTGAACATGTGTATGTTGAAATAATTTTAAATATTTTTATTTAGAGAATAAAATATTATAGAGAATATTAATATTAAAAAACTTTAATATTCGGGTTGATGGATCCATTATACTACCGAAACCATCAGATAGGTAAACTATGTAACAAACTGTGTATTGGGATTAATTCATCCTAATACCAATAACTTATAATTTTTGGAATCTTTATTTATTCTTGTAATATGATGGTAATACGTAATAATCATAAAAAAGATAGAAAATTTATTTCATTTCTATGTCATATTCCTATCCGTTAGTTATTCTAAAAATATCGACTCCTGAAAGTGCCTGAGATTTATTTAATCCAACATCTTTTTTATTTGTCTTTTGATTCAGATGTAAAGAACTATTTATACCTAAACAACTAACTGCACCCAGCAAACCTCTGCGTTAAACATTTTTTACACTATAAAAAGTATAATTTATGCTATTCCGTGTTATTATATACATACGTGTTGAATTTGATTCAAATTAGTTTAGGTGTTTTTGAATGATGAATAACAAACTTCCAACCATCCAAACATCCAATCTTTTCCATATATTATATTAAAATATAGATGCGCAAGCTCAATGGAAACCTATACTCTAAGTGGTTAGGCTCATGAGGGTAAATTACCGTGAACAGCTGTCATAACAGGGTAAAGGTGTAAAGATGAAACTGACATATCAAACAAAAACCCTTTCAAGATATTATGTATGGTCTTCGGGTCGCCGGAACCGTTGGGTCTCGAAACTTGACATTTTGCAAAGGACCGATATATAAGCAGGGTCCAGATCTCTATTTATAACTTGACACACACTGTCGGTACACTATTTTGAATATTATCTGACCCTATTAAATTTAAACTATTTAATTTTCTTAAGTATTTTATTTCCGCCGTGTTGATCCAGGGCTCTTTTGAAGAATAGGCCAACTGCCGTTCTACCAGGCAGATCGTAAAAGGCGACCGATTGGCTATACGAGCCACTAACAACGTGACTACCAGGTGGTAGAGTTCTGCATTGTCTCACCTGGGTCTGGTATCACCGCCTTACCTATTCCTCCCGGAAGAGCGTCAGTGCTTGTCTCTGTCGTGTTCTGGTTTGGAGGGTAAGGTAGCCGTTAAACTTATACATATGACATAAGACCTCGCCACAAGATAGCAACGCACCATTTACACCTCTGGTGCCTATAGGCGATGGTTGACTCTTTCCATCAGGAGACCCATCTGCTTGTTTGCTATCTTATACTATAAAAAATCTACAGAATTATTGTGATTTCAAACTCGATGAAACGAAAATTCATCACGACAGACAAACAAACACATACATGTTTGGATAAAGCCAGTAATAAATTATGCAGTATTTTCAACCGACGACAAAAATGATTTAAATCGGCTATAGTTCAAGTTTCACTAATATATATATATATATATATATATATATATATATATATATATATATATATATATATATATATATATATATATATATTAATAAATATAGCGAAACTAAGTCAATTAAAATCAATAATGTAATGTTAATATTATAATGTTTTTATATATATACGAGGACATCCACAAAATAAAAGAGGATGCGCTGCCGACTCTTAAGAAATTCATTAATCCGCCTGATATATAACATCGGATCTTATATAAGATCCGATATGAGGAAATATAATTCCATAATTCCATAATTTCCATAATTTGGTGGTACGAACTATAAAATTCCAACTAAACCGTACTGATGATTACAACCATAAAATACTACCGGCCCGGAAACGCGTTCCGGAAAGATCCTGCGTTTGCTATCTTATAACATAGAAAAAACAAATTTAAAAATGTTTTCTCTTTATAATATTAGTAGGTTTAGGTTTTCTTGAGGTTTAGATTAAAGATATAATATAGGTTTTGTTAACAAGATAAAATTCTTGGTGGAAAATCACAACAGTATCTAAAACATGCGTTCATAATAATTAGTTTTTCAATAATATGCAATTCATGCCCAAGTTCAACACAAAGTACTTGATATGGAATTAATAATTAAGATAATTTATATGTACAGTACTTATAAATTAATTTTCATTACGCCATTACGCCTTAAGAAATGTTTATAATAAATCGAGGCAAAAGTATTGTCGTTTTGTCAGGCGCGTGCGCTCCTTGTAGGCAGAAAAGCAGTGCTTTACTTACCATTCACAGATATTTTAATAAAACGTTCGTACGTTTTAGATGATTTTAATTAATAGTAAGTAAATGAATAAAATGTGTCATAATCATGTTCACGCCGCTGAAATCTATAAAAGAAAAAGTTTTTGTGGCCGAGTACTCCGTCGCATACTCAGTATTATAATCCTGTGCACGCCGCTGCGTTTTGTTCATACAAGGGAAAATATTTTGTAGGTATAATTTTTTATTTTTAATATGTACATATATGTGCCGTTTTGATCAATGACTTGTTGCCATCTTGTGGGTAGTGCCATGATCTCATTCCTGTAGAAATTTTGAGATTTTTGATAAGCTTCACAAGGTAAGCATCATGAACCTTTAATTATTTTTTTAATATTATTAGAGAACAAACAAGCAGATGGCTCTCCTGATGAAAAGAAAACTTTCGCGTATAGACACCAAAGATGTTAATGTTGTGTAGCTATTCGTGTGGCGGGTTAGCAATGTCGTATGCATAAGTCTACCGGCTACCTTACTCTCCAAACCGGAACGCGATAATGACTAGAATTGACGCTATTGCGGCAGGTATAAGTGAGGCGGCGGTACCGTATACCCGGGCAAGATGTTGCGGAACTCTACCACCTAATAGCCACGATGCTAGTGACTCGCACAGCTAATCGTAAACTTTTTACGACCTGCCTGGCAGAACGGTAATTAGTCTGTTCTTTAAAGGATGCCTGAAAATCTCGTACATGATATAGCATGATTGATTATTTACCCATTGATTTTAATGTATGACCATGCATAACTTTTTATAAACTGATACACTTTAGATAATTCCTCTTTAATTAAATAGAATATACCCCGAGGATTGTTCTATATAAGTTTAAAATAACACCCAAAAAGATACGACAATATAGGATGATTGATTATTCACCCACTGATTTTATGTATGACTATGCACAACTTTTATAGACTAATACACTTTAGATAATTCTTCTTTTATTAGATTGAATATATCCAGAGGATTGTTCTATATAAGTTTAAAACAATACCCAAAAGGATACAAAAATATAGATGATTGATTATTCACCCATTGATTTTAATGTATGACCATGCATTACTTTTTAAAGACTAATTCACTTTAGATAATTCTTCTTTTATTACACGCTTTTTATGAGCTTCACCTGTATGTTTGTATGTTTGTTTGTAACCAACTTCTTTAGGTGCGATTTTAACCCACTTTAAACGGCCAGATTTCGTTCAAACTTTGTAGATTTATCGAGGACCGATAATCCAGTAAAAAGTTTAATGAAACCATGACCTGACCAGTTTTGGCGCAATGAGTAAAAATGTGTTCATTAATACTTAAATAATGATATCATGAAAGAAATTTTGATTTAAATTTAGGGGAAAGGGATGAAAAAAATAAAAAAAGGGTTGAAAAATGCCTTTTTTTTAAATAACTTAATAACGGTAGGAAATAGAAAAAAAAGTTTCAAGTAAAAGTTGTAGAGAAAAAAATTCTACACAAAAAAGTTCCTTTTCCTTTTTTTTGTTATCTGCTTTAGTTTAGCTACAAAAAATAAAAATTAAATTTGCTTTGTAATTAATTATAAAAACTTACCAGAATTATTACGGCCCTGTACCATGCAGCGCGCGCATCACATAAATATGTACTAACACTACTACATATGTTTTCCCATATTTATATATTTTTACATATTTTACTACTAATTTAATTTTTATTTTTTTGTAGCTAAACTAAAGCAGATAACAAAAAATGAAGAGGAACTTTTTTGTGTAAAATTTTTTCTCTACAACTTTTACTTGACACTTTTTTTTCTATTTCCTACCGTTATTAAGTTATTTAAAAAAAAGGCATTTTTCAACCCTTTTTTTATTTTTTTCATCCCTTTCCCCTAAATTTAAATCAAAATTTCTTTCATAACATCATTATTTAAGTATTAATGAACACATTTTTACTCATTGCGCCAAAACTGATCAGATCATGGTTTCATTAAACTTTTTACTGGACTACGATGACAATACACTAATTTGATAAAATTATTCCATTTTTCAATTTGCAAAATATGATTTTTGTTAATTTATATAATTTTCATCTATAGTCGATAAGGTAAGAAACTTAATTAATTTTTTTTTATAATTTTTCTCTACAGTTGATAAGACAGGACTTGATGTTAATTTTAATTTCCAATAATTATCTTTAACCAATTTCTCTAATATTGATAAATTTTTTAATACTTAGGAGAATTTTAATTCTACAAAACAAATAATAGTTTTAAATAAAAAATAAAAAAATACGCTTTTATTTACCAACTTGGTTTATTTACCAAAGTAAAAAGTAAAAAATAAATAATAGTTTTAAAAAAACTAAAACTACTTTTTTTTATAAAAAACGAAACTAAAAAATAGAAAATAAATTTTAATAAATTTGAATTAAAAATAGTGTAAAAAATTTTCATAAATAAAAATCAATAATTGTACAAATAAGAAAAAAATGTGTTTTATAAAAAAAGGGTGGCTTGATTTTTTTAAGATATTATCGAAATGATAATCCTTCTACTCATATCTGTCAGTAAAATATTAATAACTATTGACAACACGAACCTCACGCTTTTTTTTACAATAAAATTCATTTTTTTTTATTACCACTTTTTACTCCTTTGGGGTGCTTTTTAAGATATTACCGAAATTATAATCACTCTACTCATATCTGTCAATAAAATATTTATAACTATTGACACCTTGCACCCCACGCTTTTTTTTAAATAAAATATTTTTTTTATTCACACTATTATTAATTTATATTTATTGAAATTTTTAACACTATTCTTAATTTAAATTTATTAAAATGTATTTTCTATTTAGTTCGTTTTTCTATAAAAAGCGTGTTTTTTAGTTTTTTTAAACTATTATTTATTAGATAGAATATACCCGAGGAACACTCAAAAGGATATGAAAATAGAGGATGATTGATTATTCACTCACTGATTTTAACGTATGACCATGCGTAACTGTTCGTCGGTATAATTTTTTGTTACGGATGCAAAATCATTTATCTATTGTTTTCCAGTCCAATCTTACATGACTTATGCCGGGTTCCTATATTCAACGACAGGTCATTCGTAACAACAACCTTAACAACCAGTTTTTTTGTAACATAGCAAACAAGCAGATGGGTCTCCTGACGGAAAGAGTCAACCATCGCTTATAAACACCAAAGATGTTAATGGTGCGTTGCTATCTTGTAGTAATTCATTATTTGACATCTGAAGTAACAGGTTTGCTTACGCCTCGTAGACTGTTACGTGTAACTAAAACAAATCGTTTTATTGATATCGGAACTTTGCATAAGGCAAGCAAAAAATAATTTACATTATAACTAGTGTCAAACCATATATATGTTTTGAAACACGTTCGGTATGACATTTGTATAATTGTGCTCTGATATCATCTATTGTTTTTTGACTTAACCATTCATAGTTACTTGTTTATATGTACTAAAATTACACCGGTGGACTGGTAAAATATTGTAGGTACAATATATAAGGACACCATAGTTATGGGCATATGTAATTTTTTACTCTTTCGACTCAAAATGTTGCCGACCCCTGGTATATAACTAAAAGTACAAGTGCATTATAAACTATTTCCAACAATAATAATAGAATTTCACCGATTGCCGACAATTAAAAGTGTAAAATCTAGTTTGCTAATTTGACATTTATAGTAATAACTAGCTGACATGCGCAGCTTCGCCCTCGAGTAGATTAGCCTCCTTAATTCCATTTCAAGAAATGGTTAACACGTGTGACTTTCTAAGTTTACTCGACACTGGCAGAATTCTCTGATAATTGCCATTCGTATTATGAAGAAGAAGAAGTCATCGATATAGTTTTTCATACAAACTTCATCCCCTATTTCAGCCCCTTAGCGGTTGATTTTTGTAAAACAAATTAGCGTATGTTTGACACCGGAACTTCAACTATTGCCATACAAAATTGCACAAAAATCGGTACAGCGGTTTAGCCGTGAAAGCGTAATAGACAGACAGACGGACAGACAGACAGACTTGCGCATTTATAATGTTAGTATGGAAGTATGGATTTTAACTTACACCTCGTAGAAAATGTCACTACGTGTAACTAAATCAAGTTTTACAGATATCGGAACCGGGCATTAATCTTTTCCTATTAATTTTGTATTTAATAGATTCAGGTGGCATTTACATAAAATATATAATAATAGTTGCCCCCATAGCTTCGCTGACGAGCGATAGGTTTTCGATATAAGATATTGTATACAATCTTTCATTTTCTATTTTAAACCCTGAGGGGTTTATTTTTGAAAAAAAAACAGTCTATGTTTGAGGTATACTTCGGTCGATCGGAATCAGTTCACCGACTTAGCATTGAAAGCATAATATACGGTCAGACAGACGATCAGACTTTCGCAATTATATTAGTGCCAGTTGACCGGTGCAGCTTCGCCGTGACATGTATCATCGATATAGTTTTTTATTCCATATCTCAACCACACAAATTTGACCCCCAATTTTTAATTACTTTCATGGAAATTAATTCATCCCCTACCTCAACCACACATGTTTGACCCCTACTTTTTAATTACTTTCATGGAAAAGGAGAGTGATGAGATCGGCCTAAATGGACTACAAGAATATAGCGTCAGCCGAAATTATTGAATTAATTTTATTCACAGTAAATCAATATTAGAATCCAACTGACACTTTACAATACCAAATTAATTTTAAAAGGATTTTTTAGTCGGAAAGTCGTGAAACTAATCAAACTTGTAAGCTTTTTCTTATTTCTAATTCAAGCAAAGGTTTTTCTATTCTGCCATAAAGTTAACACTTTCTTTTATTTCTGAACAACCAAACAAATTATAAAAATGTTGGATAGATAAGACGCAAAATTTTAAACCAACTATTGTATAAAATGCAACAAAAATGAAAATATTTATTATTTTAATCGAAATCTACAACATACAAGGCCGTATAAATAAGTACTCTTAGTATCATCCGAAAGTAACAAAAAAAAAACAAGTGTCATCTATTTACGTTGTGAGCAAGTAATACACATTTTATGTAAACAAAAGTTTAATCGTTTTGCAACATTTAAGTGGCTAAAATCAAATAATCTTCATGATAAGTAATACAAAAATGAATTATATTTGTGTTGACGATATATTGCGATGTGAGTGGCTTAAAATGGAAAGTAACAATTGTAAAATCGAGTAATATTAATCTTTGAAGGAGTTTCGTAAATTTAAGTATTATAAAAAGTGTCCATGATACAATTTACATTTCAGAAGAAATTAATAATGTATTACAATATGGTAAGCAGCCATCATAATTTGTTGCGTTTTAGGCTAAATTTGTATGGGGCCTCATTAATCTCCTTTCATCGAATTATATTACGATTAGCGTGGTTTTGTCTGTTACAGACAGATAGGCAGACTTGCCGACTTTCTGAGATAATTCAATATTCTTGCAATTCTGAGACTTTCTGTATAATAATGTACATTCTTACAAATAATTCAATATTCTTGCAATTGAACCCTTTTCCTTTTATCATTGCAATTTTTACATTAATAAATTTCATTCATCTATTTCTTTCATTTATTTACTTCACTAGAACAAACCACTAAACACGTTTAAAATTTACTTTTATTATCTCCAATTTATCTTTGTTTACGAAATACCTTTTTACGATTATTTGTATAGGAGATATGGTGTTATCATTTGCAGAAAAATAGTTGCGTCACAAATGAGTAAAATCTTCTATAAACAATTTATAGCTTAAATTAGCTTAACTTTGATTGTGTCTAGCTGCCTGGTTATTGGCGTCTATCTAATGTTACCAAGAATATCTTCGTTTTTGCAAAAAAATGAAAAAGAAATAACTGCAAAGTAACTATATATTAATGTGTCAAGTAAAAGCTTTGTACTCCTTTTTAAAACGCGAACGGTGGAGTGAGTCAAAAATTTGGAGCAGATTAAAGATTACAATGCGGAGGACTGCAAAATCCTAATGATAAGATGAAAATTGAGTTTCATGCGGCTGTAACTGGGAGTGTAGGCAAGCTCCGTCAAGAGTTGATAGCATAAAACATTTTTTGGGGTATTAAAAATTTATTTTAAAATTTAGACAAATTAAGGTATAACAGTATCTTGCCATTTGAACTGTCGTTTTTATCTGACAGTTGAGATTTGAAAAACTTTGACACATTGAATAACTTTAAAACACGTGTGCTATTACGCGAGCGAAACTGTGGGCGGTCGGTAATTATAATAAATTATTGACGCTTTTGGATCCAGTACTCTTTCTTGGCAGAAGTAATTTGTGACGTATTCACACAAAGAACATTGACGAATTACTAACAAAATCTCACTCATTAACAGTATTTGTTGACGGATGGATATTTTTGTTTATTAAAGCGTTTGAATGCGGCCGTTACTAGCTACAATTGAATCCAAAAGTTTACATTTCTTTGCTGTACGTTCGATTTATCAGACTAATAAACATTTACGGCTATTTCTATAATCACATTAGACGTACGAATGAATCGTCGAGAATTTCATCGGGTTGGTAATTACGTAATTTCTATTTTTTTTTATATCATAAGATAGCAAACAAGCAGATAGATCTCCTGATGGAAAGGGTCAACCATGTTAATGGTGCGTTGCTATCTTGTGGCGAGGTTTAATGCCACATGCATAAGTTAACCGGCTACCTTACCCTCCAAACCGGAACACGACAGTGACTATATATCGAAGATCTTAAATATAACTCATAGACCGCGTTCGTTATACTAAAGTGAGATGGAGGTGGGGTCTGAAAGAATGAAAAGATTTCAGCAGATTGGAATGTAATGCGGCATTTCTTTGCATCCTACCCAGTGCCAGATAAAGACTATTTCACGTTTTTATATCATACATATTATTTACAAACAGTCAAAATAATAAAATTAAAATTCCAAGACATTGATGACGAATAAGTGCGTTGGACGGATTATTTTTCATAACTAAAATTTAAACAGATTAGATAGAGCCATAATACAAAACTTGTACGATGCGTCATGGTTGTATTCTAATACCTAATGTTCCGAACGCGTTTTAGCTTATCTTCATTACCATGCATTGCGGTTGAATATTATAAAAGCCACAAAACGAATTTCGTTTTATGATTTTTGTGAATTTTCACAACTCGTCATGAAAGTTTTATATTTTGTGACGTGAATGTCTCGAATAAAACAAAACGCGTTATGACTTATTTTATCGCTCAAAAAGAGTTTTCGTATTTTGATAGAACTTACATTTATAAACTTCGAATGTCTTTTGTTTTTTTTTTATATTATAAACAAAGGTAGCAACACACACAAATTACATGAATTGATCCTAACCCCAAAGTATGCAAATTATTCGCTTGTACTATGGATGTTATTCAACGATAGTCATACGTAGAAATATACATATTATATATATAAATACTGTAATATATATAATAAAGACACACAAACTCAAAAATAGAACAGAAATTTTTTGTACATCTATGCCCATCACATAAACTTTTGTACCTACCGGGAATCGATTTGTGGTTAGGTTCGTTAACCACTCGACTAACGGCAACGACCAACAGGGCGGACAGTTTTTCTTTTAATCATACACGACCAGAGTTTTAGATGTGCTTTAAGTGGGGATGAAAAATACAACGTTGATATGTTCTATACTTTTCTTGTTTAGCTATAAGTCCTGAAGATGCGTTAATACGCGAAACCGGTAGACTTTAAATAATTTGAAAGAATATATATGTAGTGAAACCAGTAGAAGTGTTTTATAATTAAAATCATTCAACGTTGATATAGAAAGGAAAGTATCTGAAGACAAGAGAGTGACTGGAATATTAGGGGAACTATTTCAAGGCCTAGGCCTAGGCCTTTGCATAATTTTGTGCTAATATCAATGTAATTATAATGAAGCGAAAGCTGGGTATGTCTAAAAAGGCATAAAAGCACGATTACACAGTCGATACAAGAGCGTTGTGGAAAAATCTGTGGCGTAAAGTTAACATATCTCGTTTGCAACACTAAAGTGCAAGAAACTGGGTTATTAAAAAATTCTTTAAAAATCAAAGGGTATGCTCATTTTTCATTCAGATACATAGAAGATGAAAGATTAACAAAATATATATACGATTCGAATATAGAAGGGTGTCAATATTCAGAGTCTAACAATAGGCTTGTTTTCAAGATACATTGCAGTTTCTAATGATTAATTATAATATGGAGATAACAAAAATCTAAATTATTTATTTTAAAATATTCATAATATTCTTAATATATAATTTCGGAAAAAATACAAGTAATGTGATATTAAATGCAAATCTGGAAGTGTTACATCACACCGTCTCAAAAACTTCATAATAAATAAATAAATAAATATAAATATTCATGGGACAAACTACACTTATTGATCTAACGCCAAAGTAAGCAAATTATTTGCTTGTGTTATGGTTGTTAGTCAACGATACTAATACATAGAAATACATATATAAATACTTTTATATAGATAATAAACACCCAAACCCGGAAATACAAACATTTATGCTCATCACACAAATGCTTGTCCCCGTCGGGGATCGAGCCCGAGCCCCGTTGATTGTGTAGTATTAGTATTTTTGATATTTTCAAAAAACCACATTGTATATTATTGTAATGTATACATTACAATAATATACTATGTGGTTGACCACGATGTGATATCATTACGACGCCATGACAGCGTTTTTCCGTAAATTTAAATTTTAAAATACGAAATTTTTATTATAAACTAGCTGAGCCCGCGTAGAAAATTTCGAAATTAAAAGTAGCCTGAGTTACTTCTTATTAGATCAGCTATCTGCTTATGAAAGTTCCGTCAAAATCGGTGCAGCTGTTCCAGAGATTAGCCGGAACAAACAGACAGACAGACCGACAGTAAGACAGACAAAAATTGTAAAAAAAAATTTTGATATATGTACCGTGTATACATCCATATGCATTTAGTAAAAAACGGTTATTTTAATATTATAAATAGACACTCACATTTTTTTAATGGTATATATGGATAGAAGATGTAGGATATTAAATAATATATATAGTTTTTTGGTTAATATACTTAAGAGAGTAAAATATTAAACTGTTTTTAAAATTAACTAGCCTATTGTATACCATGTTTTTTTTTTAAAGGAAAAAGGGTCAAGCGAGCAGAAGGCTCACCTGATGGTAAATGTTTACTACCGCCAATGGACGGCCACATCACCAAAGGTCTTGTAGCTGCGTTGCTGGCCTATGATGATGAGAATGAGTAAGCTCTTTTCTTGAAGATTCCTAAGTCGTATCCGTTCGGAAACACCCCCGCCGATAATTGATTCCACAGAGAAGTAGTGTGTGGTAAAATTTCCCGACATCGAGGTGATAAGGGCGGAACTGTGAATTTTACCGAGATTTCCAATGATAAAATGATGATGAAATTAATAGTGCGTTGCTATCATTGAGGCTAGATGACAATGCCACATGTATAAGTCTACCGGCTACCTTACCCTCCAAACCGGAAAACGGGAATGACAAGCATTGACGCGATTGCGGCAGGAATAATGCGGTGGTATCAAATACCCTGACGAAACATTGCGGAACTTTACCACATAGTAACGACAGCAGTGACACGTATAGCCAATTGGTACCAAATTCGGAACGGAAGCATTTTATTTTAGTCTGCAAACAAAGTCGGTAAAATGTTTATTAATCTATACTGAGTAGCCAGTAGATTCTTTATTAACTTCCCACTACGTATGTAGATAAGGAAGTTACTGATTTTACCCCGATTTTCGAAAATCGAGTTTTCACCATCTTTTCCGATTATTTTCAAGATGACGTCAGTATGTATGTATGTATGTATGTGTGTATGTGTGTGTGTATGTGTGTTTGTAAAGATCTCATAACTTTTTTGAAAAATTTGAAAAAAAATACCAAAACAAATTGAAATTACGAAAAAATACCAAAAAAAATTTGGCGAAACAGTATTTTTTTAATATAACTTCCAGATTTAGCCAAAAATCTGTTATTTTAGTTTTCTCCTAAAAAATGTTCCCCGGGATTGGTTAACTACCCGGTTGGCGATATGATTGCCACTGACACTATTACATTGTGGGACTAAGTATCTTCGGCTGATCATAGGTGCATTGGTTGAACCCCTGCCTACCTCTGCAATGATACGGGTGTGGAGATACTTTTCTAAAAATGTTTTTAAATAGAATTTGGTACCAGCCGGCCTTGAAGACTAAATAACAATCAGCAAAAATAATCACGAAGTCATCGTTCATAATACACACTTTAAATAATCTTCAGATAGAAAATGACGTTACAACTACTGGTTAACAGCAAATGGATGTGTTCAAAGTTATATTAATAAACGCAAAAAATATAAGTGCACATATATATTAGAATTTATAGGAGCAAAAAGTTACGACATATTGTAAACAAACTCATAGATAACACTTGAACCAGGAAATATATTGTAACAAATTCGGACCGGAAACAATTTATTTTGGTCTGCAAACAAAGTCGTTAAAATGTATGTAATGTTAAATCTATACTATAGCCAGTAGATTTTTTAAGGACTGTTTTTGGGTTACATTATTTCAAATATTTTACTTCTAATCGAATGTAATGTATTAGATAGACCGCCGCGTTAGTCGAGTGGTTAGCGACCCTGACTACGCAATCGACGGGGCTCAGATTCGATCCCCGACAGGGACAAACATTTGTGTGATGAGCATAAGTGTTTGTATTTCCGGGTTTGGGTGTTTATTAAATATATTCCAGTATTTATATATGTATTTCTATGTAATAGTATCATTGACTAATACCCATAACACAAGCAAATAATTTCCTTAGGGTTAGATCAGTAAGCGTAAATATTTGTTCTGTGAATATTTATTTATTTATAATCACCTCTGTGGTCTAATTGTCCGGTGTCAGTGTTGACTACATGAGGGTACTTAAAAAAGGGGGTTTCTTTTAGTTTTATGATAAAACAACATTGCCCGAATGGTATGAGTGCAATGTTTTCCTGTCGATCGTCGAGGCGCACAGATTCTAGGCATCGCTCCACAGTAGACGTTCCACAAAAAAAAAGCTCCCGGACAAAGCGGTTCTATTCGACATTCTGCATTCGAACCGCAAAGGACTGGAACATGCTTCCTGAGTTTGTGTTCCCCGATGAGTACAATCTGGGGACCTTTAAGCGTAGAGTGAACAGGTACCTTCTGGGGAAGCGCATTTCTTTTTAAGCCGCATCTTAGCTTGCCACTACGCAACATTGTGGTTAAGCGCTTCCCCATCGATAATATTTTTTTTTATGGAAGAGGGGGTAAACGAGCAGGAGATGCACCTGATGTTGAGTGATCACCGCCGCCCATGGATATCTGCAATACCAGAGGCCTTGCAGTTGCGTTGCCGCCCTTTTAACAATGAGTACGCTCTTTTCTTGAAGGTCCCCATGTCGTATCTGTTCGGAAAAACCCCTGCCGGTAAATGATTCCGCAAAAGAGTAGTGCGAGGCAAAAAGTGACGGGAGAACCGCACGGTTGTGGATTTCCAGACATCAAGATGGTGTGGGTGGAACTTCAAATTCTGACGTGATGTCCGGTGATGGAAATTAGCAGCAGAAATTAATTCAAACAACTCGTCGGAACAATCTCCATGATAAATACGATAAAAGACGCAGAGTGAGCTTACATCTCTGCGAAAAAAAAAGTAATAATGTAAAAGTGAAAGTAAAAATCATGTAAAAGTCTGGCTACCTTACCCTCTAAACCGGAACAGAGCAATGACCAACATTGACGCTATTGCGACAGGAATAGGTAATGCGGTGTTACCAAATACCCGGACGAGACAATGCGGAACTCTACCATCTAGTAATCACGGTGGTAGTGATACGTATAGCCAATCGGCTGACATGAATCTTTCTAAATCAAACAAAGTTAAATTAGGAGGGAAAGTGTAAGTATCTATATGAGAAAAAAGTATCTCCGCAGAGGTAGGTAGAGGTACAATTGCACCCACGATTAGCCGAAGATACTTGGTCCCACAATGTGATAGGTTGTCATCCCGCGCAACGTTGTTTTTCATCAGAAAACTGAAAAAACACTTTTTTAAATTGCCCGACCCAGGAATCGAACCCGGGACCTCATATAGTCAACTCCGACACCGGACCACTAGACCACAGAAGACCAAATCTATATGAGTTTTTCTAAATTTTGCTTTATCTTTATAATTCTGAACAAATCTTAAAATATATGCTATCACGCGAATCAATTTACTTAGAATATCTTTTTAAAAAGATTTCTTAATCATTTTCAGTTACAGTAGTAGCAATTATTGTAACATATGGTACTTTGCGTTCGAGAGTTACATCAGGCAAATTACATTTTGTGTTTTTTTTATATCATACTAGCTGGCCCGGCAAACGCTGTTCTGCCTTTTTAACTACTCTTATTTTTTTCTATATTTTCTCACCTTTTAAACCTTCCCTGGACTTCAACAATTAATTCAAATCCAAAATTAGCCACATCTGTTCAGCCGTTCAGCCGTTCTCGAGTTTTAGCGAGACTAACGAATAGCAAACATGCAGATGGCTCTCCTGATGAAAAGAGTCAACCATCGCCTATAAACACCAAAGATATCAATGCTGCTATATTGTGGCAATGTACACACATGCATAATTTTATCGGCTACCTTATCCTTCGAACCGGAACACGACAGTGACTAACATTTACGCTATTGCGGCAGGAATAAGTAAGGCGGTGGTACCAGGCCCGGGCGAGACAATGCAGAACTCTACCACCTAGTAGCCACGATGTTAGTGACTTGTATAGCCAATCGGTCGCCTTTTACCACCTGCCTGGCAGAACGGCAGTTGGTCTATTCTTCAAAGGAGCCCGCGACCCCGTGTTGGTCGGGGAACCTCTCACTATGACGAGTATTAATATACCTATCTATTAAATATTGGTGATGTCAAGAATCCAAATAAGCAAAATAAATGAAGGTATTTGTTTATATATCCAGATTCATTAAAGTCTCTACCACCTAGTAATTGTATTAAATATTGTATTTAATATTAACAGAATAGCGCAAAAAGTCTGGGCGATTCCACTACAGCTCATGGTTCTACAATTCTTCTGGACTCATTTCACGCGAAGCACAATCAACGGGATTATGGTGAGAATTTATTTGATGCCATTGATTAATGATAAGTACGTTTAACATTTCTGCTGTGTGAAAGTTTTCCTCTTATTTACACCTTTTACGACCTATCTACCTGGCAGAACGGCAGTTGGTCTATTCTTCAAAGGAGTTTGGACCAACACGTGGGAAATTACAAGTTAGTAACCGAACAACTGCGCATTTACGCTGTTATCGTCTATTACAATTAACTTGCAGATCCAACAGATCAATTGGAATCGTTTTAAACTTCCTGTTTTCAAGTGACCCCGAATCTTGATCATATCATGAGCGTGTATGTACAGTGAGCTAGAGTAGAGTATTAAAAATATCAGTGTTATCAAAATATACAGCGTGTTAGGTAAGTCAACCTAAACCTTGAAGGAGGTAATAAGGTACCTGGTTCTTAATCCAAATAAATAACAATTAAAAAATACACTTAAATTTTAACCTAATTATTTAGAAAATTCATAATTAATACGCACCACCACGTCCACGCAAGTAACGCACATATCGATAGATAGATAAATAGTTAGTTACATAAATAGGCAGTAATAGGCAGTATTTTCGTAACTACCTATTTGTCTATCTACTAGCTGTTGCCAGCGACTTCGTCCGCGCGGACTTCGTTTACTCCACACAACACCTCCCCGTAGGTGATAGCGTGATAATATATAGCCTATACGTTGACCCGACCTGTCAGTAATATTCACGCAAAATTTGAAGTAAATCCATGCAGTACTTTTTGAGTTTACCCCGGACATACATACAGACAAACAGACAAAAATTCTAAAATCTATATTTTTGGCTTCGATATCGATTGTAGATCACGCCCCAAGTATTCTTTTAAAAAAATAATCAATGTACTGTTTTGACTTTCCTACAATTTTATTATATGTATAGATTGATATGCGCGTTACTTGCGCGAACGTGTCGGTGCGTATGAATTATGAATTTATTTGATAACTAGCTGTTGCCTGCGACTTCGTCCGCGTGGACTTAGTTTGCTCCGCACAGCACCTCCCCCGTAGGTGATAGCGTGATAATATGTAGCCTATATGTTGACCCGACCTGTTAGTAATATTCATACAAAATTTGAAGTAAATCCATGCAGTGACTTTTTGAGTTTACCTCGGACATACATACAGACAAACAGACAAAAATTCTAAAATCTATATTTTTGGCTTCGATATCGATTGTAGATCACACCCCAAGTATTCTTTTTAAAAATCATCAATGTACAGGATGTGCGGAGTAAACGAAGTCTGCGCGGACGAAGTCGCAGGCAGCAGCTAGTTAACAATAAGATAGCTTACAATCATATATCAAAATTAAATCATTTATATAAACGAAGAGTATTTTAAAATAAAGTAACTCAAACTTAGTTTTTATTAAACCTCAGAAATCTCAAAAGAAAAATCTGATGAAATGTTTCTCATCGCGTGCAAAAACTTTAGCTGTATAGTTAAAGAAAGAACGGCTCCATTATTATACGTCTTCGTGTACTCAATTGCAGTAAAGTAATGATAGTTGGAATATACCATGAAATATTAAATTCACTAAAGATTTATGAGTTTCTTTAAATGGAATTTTATTGTTTATGATTTAAACCAATGGCAAATTGTAACTTTAACTCTACAAATAAATCCATTGCGAATGGAAATACGTGAATACCATATATCATATTTATTTTTATGAATAACTAATTTAATTTTTGTTTTTAATTTTTTGTTTTTTTTTTTTGTCTGAAATGTATTCCTAAATTACTGAACAAATTTCAATGAAAATTTGTAAATATCTACTATTTGGTCCAACTTAAAAGATAGGATAGATAACTTAACCGTTTTCTTGTCTCATTCACCCCATCTCCCCTCCCCCCCCTCCCGTCTCCTCCCTCTTAAGTGTCCCACCAAGCATTGGCAAAACAACGCCCCTGCAAGGCCGGCAACGCAACTGCAAGACCTCTGGTACTGCAGATGTCTATGTGCGGCGGTGATCAGTTACAATTAGGTGCACCTCTTGCTCGTTTGCCCCCTCTTCTATAATAATAATACAAAAAAAGTTTGCCAGGTCAGCGAATATAATATATTTATTATTTAATAATGTGTTCTAATATTATAAAGTTATATAGTATATATTTTCATTTTTTAATGTGTAAACTCTACAACATAATTTTTTCCGCAAAACTACAGCAACCAAATTTCCATCTCCTATATCTCTGGAATCCTGCATCAGATCGTCACCAAATTGAAATAGGAGCATACGGCGAGTATACCCTTTCAAACAAAAAATAATTGTTAAAATCGGTTCATAATTAACAGATTTCTGAGGTAACAAACTTAAAAAAACATAAAGCCGGATTGAGAACCTCCTCCTTTTGGAAAGTCGATTGAAAATATTAGGAATAATGTAACATTAAAACAGTCTTATTTTTGTAAGTCTACAAGCTACAGTATAGATTATATACATTTTAACGACTTTGTTACCAGACCAAAATAAATTGCGTCCGTTACGAATTTCTTACAATATATTTCCTGGTTCAAGTGTTATCTATGAGTTTGTTTACAATATTCGTAACTTTTTTGCTCCTATGATCGCTAATATAATATATGTTCACTTATATTGTTTGCCTTTATTAATATAACTTTGAAACAATCAATTTACTGTTAACCAATAGTTTTAGCGTCATTTTATATTTGATGTTTATTAAAGGTGTGTATTAATTGCGATGATCTTGCGCATATATTTCAAATAGAAAAAACAAATAAATTTCGTCAAAAAATGTTTTTTTTTTCTGGGTCACCCTAATCACCTAGCGGTATCAAAATGGACTTTATGGACTATTATCATATCTACAATGAGATAAATTAATAAAATGAACATATAAGAGTATCTTCACGCCCATATCTCCGAAGAGTTAGGCAGAGATACAACCAGTGCACCCACGATTATCCGAAGATACTTAGTACCACAACGTGATAGGTGCCAAGTCTATCGTCAACCAAGAACTTATCCAATCCCGAGCAATGTTGTTTTTATCAGAAAAGTGAAAAAACACATATAAATAAACACATTTAAAAATAAAGCAACTTCCATCATCAATATCCATCAAATAAAATTGTGCTTAACTTATACACTGTTCCCTAAGTTGAAATATACCTTGTTTAAATCAAAAATTATTATCTCGATATGTCGTTTATTGATTTAACTGAAAAAACACGTTTTTTGAATTGAAATATGATTAACAACGATACCAAACCACTAGACCACAGAGGCCATACATGTTTTTGCTGATTGTTATTTAGCCATATTTTAGCTGTTTAGTGATTTTTGTTAGTTTATAGTCATTGAGAAGAAAAAATCTTTAACATATAAAAAAACGTGTTTTTTAGTTAAATCAATAAACGACATATCGAGATAATAATTTTTGATTTAAACAAGGTATATTTCAACTTAGGGAACAGTGTATACGTAGTTAATCACAATTTTACACTAAAAATCTATTAGACTCAAATAATTTATTTCGAAACTTTTCCGCTGGGGTAACGCACGCGTATTAATGACTAGCTGTGCCCGCGACTTCGTTCGCGTGGAAAAAATTCTAAAATAAAAACCCTTATAGTTCCCGTTCCCGTGGGATTTCCGGGATAAGAACTATCCTATGTCCTTTCTTGGGTCTCAAACTATATTTTTACTAAATTTTATCCAAATCGGTTCAGTGGTTTGGCCGTGAAAGCGTAACAGACAGACAGACAGACAGACAGAGTTACTTTCGCATTTATAATATTAGTATGGATAATGAGTGAGCCAAAATGCAGCTAACATAATATCCACAATTAGTAGCAGTAATAGTGGTTTATTTTTTTAAAAAAATCTTTTTGCTTTTGCTCAGTTTTTAAACTATTTTTTTTAAACTGCATTATAAATTATTTATTTCTTTTTACTATTTTAATTAATATCAAATTTTTGCTTGCACGACCGTTTTAAGTTTCAGTTAGATGAGGGTGATCCAGAAAATTAACTGAAGGGTTGTTACATACTATTTCTTACCCTATATATTTGAGGTTTATTATATACCTACAGCTCGTATAATATGTACCCACAGATATTGTTTTTATACAAGTCAGACATGTGTTTGGGGTAAGTAATATTGTTGCCAATAATCTAGAAACGTGAAGAGTTGGAGCGCTGGAGAGATCTAGAAATAAAAGAAAGAGATAGCTACTTCTATTGATAAACAACAGCCGTCATTACACAAACAGCTATGCCATAATGGATCCTTTGTCATAAGGCATAAGGGAGAAAATAGTGTGTATTAAGACCTGTTTGTATAAAAATAACTTGTTTACGTTTAGCCTGGTTTACGCGTAGATGATTCGGGAATGAATTCGAACTTTAACTTGGGTATACATAGGGATATGTTGGCAAATAGAGATCAGTTTTTATACAGCGATCGGAAGCAATAGTACAGGTGACCAATGTGAATAAAAGTGCTTTAGTTCAGCGTAGTCGGTTAAGTTTATTGCTAGTACAGTGAGTGTGACTCACCGACCACACAGCCTAATCTATCTAATAATAACCAAACAGCCTCAGCTAGTTGCCAGAATGCATTATGGCAACTAGCTGAGGTAAGACGAAGTGGGGTTGCAACGCCATAATTGGCTAACTCAAGGCCACAGTGAAAGATAGTAATGCACAGAGCATCTGATTGGTCGACACCGATTACCCAATCACCTAGTCATTCGCCTATTATTAGGTGTCTATGGGCTGTGTGGTCGGTGGTGTGACTAGTGTTTATCAGTGTATTTACGTAACGCAGTGTGGGGTTTTAAAGATTTGTGTTGTAAATAAACGGTATTAATATAAGTGGCGTTTTATTGCACAATTGTGAACTCGAAGCACGTAACAATATTATTGATAAAAATTTAAAATCACATTAGAATTATATCTCCTTCCATCTACACCAAAGATAATGGTAAATTGTCAATTTAAATTGTATCTTCACACCTATAACCCTGAAGGGGTAGGCAGAGGTACGACAAGTGCACCCACGATTAGCGGAAGAGGTATAACAAGTGCATCCAAGATTATAAGAGAGTTTCGCTACCTTCCCCCTACTTTCCAATTAGTTCCACTTACTTCTCCATATTTCTTTTACCTTTTCCTACCTTCCCCTACCTCATCTCTATCTTCCCCATATCTTTCAGCTACCGTCTTGCTGTCTTCCCTCTAGCTTGCCCACACCTCGCCCCTATCTTTTCCTACATTGTCTCTAACTTCCTACCTCACCTAGCTTCTCGCTACCTGTCTGCTACCTCCAGGCTCCGTTTCCGCTAATTTTCTGTTACCTTCCCTCTACCTTTGCCCCACTAATATGATACGTGGTCCCACAAATGTGATATGTGGCAATCCTATCGCTAATCTGGCACTTTCCAATCCCGGACAATATTGTTTTTATTAGAAATCTCAAAAAATACATTTTTTTTACTTACCGGACTTGGCAATCGAACCCGAGACCTTTTGTGGTCAACCCCAATGCCAGACAACTAGACCACAGAGGCGCTCATCAATTTAACTTATTTTTACTTTTAAATTGTATCTAACTGTACAGCCAATATTCACAGTAGTTACAAAGTCCGTTTTGTCCTTCGTGTGTAATTTATCCAGCATATTAGTGTTCCGTACCTAAAGGGCGACAAGCGTAACCCTATTAGTATTCCATAACTTTATGTCTGTCTCAAGGCTCTATCTCTTATACAGAAAAAGGTAAATTTTCTGTATAAGAGATTGTGCGTTACTGTAGCCGCTACAAAAATTTTTACAACAAACAACGATAAGAAAGATTCCAGACGAGGTCTTAATATAATGTTTTATAGATTCAGGCGTTACTTTTCGGAAATCCATTGTTCAGACGAAGAAAACTAGTGATTTTGCAATTTTCCGCGAACTTTAAGTGTACCTTTGCGATGTTACTGGAAAGGAAAACATATAAAAGCGGTGTAAGAAATGGAACAAACTACTACCGCGGCTCTCGTTGAGTGTAGTAGTGCTCGTGTCTCCTGAAGATGCTTCGGTTGCGAGGTGAAACGTGCGTTGAGTGCGTCAATTGTGTGCTTTTGTGTTTGATGCTGTCGTGGTATAAAGTGTGGTGTAAAGTGTGGTGGACGAGGGTGGAGAACTGTGCCGCTGGGGTCTTCATTATTTTCAGACCTTGTTCCATTTCTTACACCGCTTTTATATGTTTTCCTTTCCAGTAACATCGCAAAGGTACACTTAAAGTTCGCGGAAAATTGCAAAATAACTAGTTTTATTCGTCTTAATATAATGGTTTTTATAACTTACTAGGTGGTAAAGTTCTGCAATGTCTTGCCCGTGTCTGGTACCACCACTTTACCTATTCCTGCTGCAACAGCGTCAGTGCTTGTCGCTGTCGTGTTTTTTTATATCATAAGATAGCAAACAAGCAGATGGGTCTCCTGATGGAAAGAGTCAATCATCGCCTGTAGACACCAAAGATGTTAATGGTGTGTTGCTATGTTGTGACGAGGCCTAATGCTACATGCATAAGTGTTTTCGTTTGGAGGGTAAGGTAAATATTTATTATACAAGGTAGTAGGTAAAATATTTTTAAATTTAGTGTAGTTTTTTTAAACTATATTTATTTTATAATTTTTATTTCTATTTCTTATAAGAGCGTGTTTTTTAGTTTTTTTTTTTAACTATTAATTAATAAATAACTTTGGCTCCTACTACCTTCTTTGGATAACGTTAACTTATCAATCAATATCAATTTTCCAACAACCGACATGAAATTTTCGGAAAGGAAACCTGAAAACCAGATATTTTTTCCGAAAAAGTCAGCAGGGACCCAATTACAAACAATCGCTAATTCTGAAGGTCCTAGTAAAGATATCGGGAAGATGTTTTCATATTTTTGCATTGTCATCAGTCCTATAAGTATGAAAAATTCAAATAACTCAACGTTTTAATAACGTCAAAATTATGTTCAGACTTTCCGTTATATGCTATTATACGACCAAAGCTAATAAAAGCGTGTTAAAAAACCAATCTATCCTTTTTATAACAATAGTTTAGATAATTTTGTGGATATAGAGACAAAATTTCCTCGATTAATATAATTAATCATCAATAATATCTCAAGTGTTGACTACGGCATTACAAAATGTCGACCAAAAATATTGTAAGACGACATGCGGCTACTTCAAATGGCAGTCAGTCTTTTTGATGTTGTAGCCACTCGATGTTCATGAGCGGCCAATGACTCGACGAAGGTATTCTATTTAAAATATTCCCTAAATTTTAGGGTTATTTAAGAGTAAGAACAAATACTTTAAAATTCGTAATCAAGTGAAAAAGGCACTTGTACTAGTTAACAAAACATTTTTTATTTTGTTTATATCGCCCACCTGGTTCGGTTTTTACGGAATTTCAGTGCTACGATACTTTTATAAATATAATATCATTAATGTTGTGCAGGGTTGTAATTTGAATTAAGAACTCTTTTATCTTGGTACAAGTTACGTTCCCCTGGCTGTTTAGCCACAAAATAAAAATTAGTTCCAACGGTTACAAAAGAGAAATGGATGGATGCAATGCAGTCCACCAGATTAAAGACTGGAAGACAAATTAAGCATAGGAAACCTGCTTTTTGTTCAGTCAAAATAAAAGTAGGCAAATCAAGTTTATTAAATACAAAAGTATTGTTTTATTTCCTTGCATTTTTTTGAAAAAAAAAAACTACTATACTATAGCTTAGCGGAAATGGCAATTAATTACCTGTCTCGTATTATTGAAGCCCTCGCTTGCGGCTCGTTCTTCAAACTCATAGTTGAGCTGAAATTGCCTATCTCTTGGTCTTTAATTTTAATTTGTAGCTTTAATTTTTAAAGTTCCACTATTTTTTAAATATGCTACAAGTCGATCGAGATTAATTTCGGTAGTTATCAAAAGTAGCTAATATATTAAGTCTGGCCATAAAATATACCTAATTTCATGTATGTCTAGATACATTAAGACAATCCGGCGGTTATGGTAGGTGGAAACAACTCAAAAGATCTTTTTTAAATCATAGGATAGCAAACAAACAGATGGGTCTTCTGATGGAAAGAGTCAACCTTTGCCTATAGACACCAAAGGTGTTAATGGTGCGTTGCTATCTTGTGGCGAGGTCTTATGCCACATGCATAAGTTTATCGGTTACCTTACCCTCCAAACCGGAACACCACAGTGACAATCATTGACGCTATTGCGGCACAGAATAGGTAAGGCGGTGGAACTCTACCTCCTAGTAGCCACGATGTTAGTGACTCGTATAGCCAATCGGTCGCCTTTTACTACCTGCCTGGCAGAACGGCAGTTGGTCTATTCTTCAAAGGACCCCGGGACCAACACGAGGAAAACGGAGAACCTCTCACTATGATGAGTATTAATATACCTATCTATTAAATATTGGTGATGTCAAGAATCCAAATAAGCGAAATAAATGAAGGTATTTGTTTATATATCCAGATTCATTAAAGTCGATGTTTTTACACTATACTTCGACTGTTTGTTACAAAGAAAACAAAACGAGAGCATTTCCAGTGATTCTATTTTAAAAACAATCGTAATTGAGATAAAGAGGGCTGGTAAATTGATCGTAAATTATAATACGGACAGGAATCCAAACAAACACGAATAACGTAGGGATGTGATTTTATGATTTTGTTTGATAAATATCGAGGTGATTATATTCTATACTTTCTATCGTCGGCACTTAGTGAAATTTCATTGTAATTATACGATTAATTATCACTTGTACATTAATTTCACCTTTTGACTTTATTTTTAACATATCACTCAACCGGTTTCACTTTCTTTTACATATCACTTAACGGGTTTCACTTTTTTTGTGGAACCGGTTGAGTGATATGTTAAAAATAAAGTCAAAAAGTGAAATTAATATACAAGTGATAATTTAATCGTATAATATCGAGGTATTTGCAAAAGTTACAGAAGTATATAGGTGATAAGGAAAACACAAATTTAAGTAGATTAAAAGGTAAATTTAAAAACAAAACAATGACAATAAGAAGGAACAAAACTCAAATTGAAATTGAAATCATATACCTTATATCCTTTACTAATGTAAATAATGACTGGGGTACATATTTGTATAGCGAAAAAATATATTATATGCAATTTATGCTTATCCTCTTATATCAATGATATTACTAATATAGTATGTATGTATGTAGGCCTAACGCGTACGAACGCCGTATGAACGTCTTGATAAGAATAAGCTATCAATATGATCCAATTAGTCTACTACAAAATATTGAAAACGCAGACCATTTATGATTAGGAGGCAGTTGTTATTAAGTCATAAAAAAGGCAACGATATTTAACGCTATCTAACTCGTTAACCGACAAATCGTGATATATGATGAATCGGAAAGTCTATTATCATTCAGTTTACAATGCCTAACTCACAAGATAAATAGCGTGAAGATACTTTTATATTAATATATCGGTTTAATAGGTTTATTCTACGGAAATATTTAAGATATCGATTAAGCCCTATATTTTTTGGGTACAAATATTTTCATCTCTATCAAGCACGCCATTAATAATATAAAAGTTGTTTACAAGCATTTCACAAATTTTGCTAACGGGTGTAATCGAATACAAAATCGATTGAAACTTAGCTTTTATAAAAATACTAGCGACCTGCCCGCGGTTTCACCCACGTAGCTTTTGTTCTCGTGGGAATATCGGAAAGGTTTATATACTAAAACCTTCCTCAAAAATCAATCTATCTATTAAAAAAAACCGCATCAAAATTCGTTGCGTAGTTTTAAAGATTTAAGCATACATAGGGACAGACAGAGAAAGCGACTTTGTTTTATACTATGTAGTGATTTATCTGAGTCGGTAGTTTTAAACATGTAAACATAGACTTAAAATGAGCTATTTTTATTATAATACTTGGTTTTATCTATACGAGATTGTCCCCATGCTGATACGGGCTCCTTTAAAGAATAGACCAACTGCCGTTCTTCCAGGCAGATTGTAAGAAGCGACCTTTGCTATACGTGTCACTGACATCATGACTACTAGGTGGTAGACTTCCGCAATGTCTCAGCCAGGTATTTGGTACCACCACCTTACCTACCTATTGTTGAGCATCCCATACTTTTCCTCAATCAATCTTACTTATAAAAACATACGTTTACATGTTTGATGCTTTATATGTATATTGTTTATATCATTAGATAATAAACAAGCAGATGGAAAGTGACAACTATTGCCTATAGACAATAAAGATGTTAATGGTGCGTTGCTATCCGTGTGGCGAGATAGCAATGCCACATGCAGAAGTCTATCGGCTACCTTACCCTCCAAACTAGACCCAGAACAACACGGGATAAAATATTTATTAATTTACCCCGTGTTGGTCCCGGGCTCCTTTGAAGAATAGGCTAATTGCCGTACTACCAGGCAAGTCATAAAAGGCGATCGATTGGCTATGCGAGTCACTACCATCGTGGCTACTAGGTGGTAGAGTTCTGCATTGTCTCGCCTGGGTCTTGTACCACCGTCTTATCTATTCCTGCCGCAACACCGTCAGTGCTTGTCACTGTCGTGTTCCAATTTGGAGGGTAAGGGAGCCGGTAAACTTATGCATGTGGCATTAGACCTCGCCACAAGATAGCAACGCATCATTAACATCTTTGGTGTCTATAGGCGATGGTTGACTCTTTCCATCAGGAGACCCATCTGCTTGTTTGCTATCTTGTGATATTATAAAAAAAACTTTGCGGATCTCTACCACTTACTAGTCATGATTTTAGTGAAATGTTATTGGCCGCATTTAACGACCTGCCTGGTAAATGGCAGTTGGTTTTTTTTATCAAAGAGGCCCTAGACCAAAACTGGAGAAAATTTCTTAATCAGCCACGCTAAAATAGCTTAATTGGACTGAATAAAACTTGATACATGGATGTTCGGTGTACATGTAGTCTATCCGAGAAATACATTGTTTCCGTAGTTTTCACAAAAAATGACCACACAGTAACCTATTAAAAGACGAATAATTTCTAATATACAATGAACTGCCAAAAATTAATCTATGATAAAGACAGAAACTCGATTTAAACTCTATTTTTTGGCTGTTGATCATGTTTTTGACCTAGCTTAATCTTCAATAAATCATGGACCACACCTATTTTATTCCGTCGTGGACTGCAGTAAGACGCATTAAAAAGAGGCTTGAATTCTGTTACAGCATAATTTTACATTTATCTATACACGCAGGGAATTTGAAATATTACATTACCAGCGAATGCTATCGGTGAGGTGAGGTGAATGGTGAGTGAAAATACCTTGAAATTCTGCTTTAGTTTACCTGAAACAAAAGTTATTAAATAAAAATCTAGTCATTCTTATAAAATTTCATAGGCCAGTTAATAATAGAATAATTTTCGTGATGTAAAACAATAATACATAAGATATTGTTACGTACTTCGGGTTCGTAATGAAGAATGTTAACTAATTTTGATTATTAGCACTCCATATTCTCTGTGAAAAATAAAAAATACTAGTGAAAGAATTACTTCGATACGTCAATTAGTTTCCGATTTAGAAGTAAAATAAGTTGAACCGCACGACGCTGGCTGCCGTTGACGCTGTGACGTCATCTCACAACACGCTCAGTCTAGTTCGCTCGGCGGCCGGCGCTCGCGGTCGCGCGCCCGTGCCGTCGAAATTACACCTCAATACTTTTCCAAAAAAAATGTCCAATCCAAATACTAGGAAATCATGAGTTGTGCCTACTGAACGGATCTGGACGAAATCTGGAATAACTCACGGCTCCTTTTAATTCTGGGAAAATGTACAGTTCCCGAGGTTTTTTTTTTCGGAATGTCTCATTGCTGTTAGCCTTATGGGCTGTTACAGCTTCACCGGTCGCGGGGGCGAGCAGAGTGCTCAGCCAGAATTTAAAGGTGTAGGGCTGTACGCCCTCCGCCCTAAGGGTGTCTCCTGTGAGACCGAACCTCGGCTTAGGGTGGGGTCGTGATTTGCGATGAGAGGGCTAGTGGCATTGTTTTGTCCGTCCGCCGAACCTTGCCCTTGGGCTCGGTTCGCCGAAGGGTGAAACAGGGGTCCTGTCCGGTGTCGCGAATGTAGGTATGTAGTGTTATCGTGTAAACCGTTGGCCAGAGTTATCGGGTCATCGGGATCGGTAAGAACGTGGCGGGGCCTACGTAGTTTGGGATCGGGATTAGGGTCTGGGATGTAGTCAGCCGCGGCTACCACCAGTAGGTTCGGATGCGAGATGGCACGATCGAAGTATCTTTCGGAGATATCTTTGAAATGCTTTGCTAAGCTCGGCAATTCAAGATCGTTATGGAGGTCTACGTTGCGCATATACCACGGTGCTCCCGTGGCAATACGCAGGAATTTATTTTGTACCACTTGCAACGGATGCAAGTCCGTACGGGGGAGATGGGCAAACGCTACACAAGCGTATGAAAGGATGGAGTTCCCGAGGTATTTATTTAAATTAAGAAGAACGGTAGGTTCCTATACACGTACATATACCTACGTCCTACGTACCTACCTATAGCTACAAAACTAATACATATTTGTTGTCTTTAACGTAAAAATTTAATGGTAGGTAGGTCCTTCTATTATTTGAGTTGCATTCTTTCATTACGACATTAGTTGGGTATTTTGTTTTGATAAAATAATTTAGAACAGGTAAACTATTAAGCATAAGTTGTAGCAAGGAAAGTTTTCTTACCTTTGCATTTTTCTTCCTCGCATTTCGTCGCCAACGAAATGACCGCCCCGTTGGTCGAGTGGTTAGCGACCCTGACTACGCAATCAACGGGGTTCGGGTTCGATCCCCGACGGGGACAAGCATTTGTGTGATGAGCATAAATGTTTGTATTTCTATAATGTTTATTATATATACTCTGCTATTTATATATGTATTTCTATGTATTAGTATCGTTGACTAACACCCATAACACAAGCAAATATTTGCTTACTTTGGGGTTAGATCAGTAAGTGTAATTTGTCCCGTGAATATTTATTTATTTATTTATTTAATCACTATTTGTTGATAAATAATGCGCAACCATTAATCCATCTATTTTAGGTGAAATATCCGATTGCCCTTTTTCGAATCCTTCATTCATTTTATTAATCGAATAATATTTACTATTAATAGACTATTAAAGTAATACGCTGACGAAAACAACAAAATACTGCGCAAGCTATTACACCTTACTATACTATAACCGCTGGAGACTTGATTTGATACTAAGCGAGGCGCGGCGCGTTGTGTCATGACGTCACAAGCGGTCACGTGGCTGTTAGCGAGACTTGATATTTTTCGAAACTTTGAATGCCTATAAAATCAAAACTACTAGGTATTTTTTACTACAACAAAAACTAGTGTATTTGTATACATACAGGCTTTACTGAGACAAAATTGCAAGCGATTTGGCAAACCTAGTAACATTCTTCATTGTGAGAAAACACCACTTATATAAAATCCGTGTATTTACGATACAAATACATACAAACAAACAAACAAACAAATATTCACGGGACAAATTACACTTACTGATCTAACCCCAAATTAAGCAAATTATTTGCTTGTGTTATGGGTGTTAGTCAACGATACTAATACATAGAAATACATATATAAATACTAGAATATATTTAATAAACACCCAAACCCGGAAATACAAGCATTTATGCTCATCACACAAATGCTTGTCCCCGTCGGGGATCGAACCCGAGCCCCGTTGATTGCGAAGTCAGGGTCGCTAACCACTCGACCAACGGGGCACAACACAATGTAATACTTAAATACTCTGAATAACACTAGTCACTCACTGTACTATCACTGAACTTAGAACACTACACAATAAAACACTTCTCGCTTGGCACGGCTCGCTTCAACTCTCGATCGCTTGATAAAAACTGCCCTGTATTTGTCAACACATCTCTATTTATACCCAGGGTAAAGTTCTACCTGGATCCAGAAAAATCTAAATGTGTCGGGAAGCAATGAATCACTTCTTATTGTAAACAAGTTATGAGTCCTAAATCCTAGTACACGCTACTTTCAACCTTATACAATATACTACAAAGTCCATGATGGCATACCTTAGGTCAACTATTTGTTTGTCAATAGGGGTAGCTATTTCTCTCTCTTTCTTTTATTTCTAGATCTCTCCAGCGTTCCAATTCTACACCTTTCTAGATTATTCGTAAAAATATCAAAGATTTAAATAATGCATTACTCTCTAAACTGAAATCTTATCCTCCAAACTAAAAGTCGATAATAATAATAGTCTAAGATCCTACTATAGAACGACCTTCAAGGGCCTGGGTAACGCATTAAATATATTTTATATCGAAATAAACATGTAAATAAGTATATTGCAAATGGCTGACTAAAAAAAATTAGTTCAGAATATTTTTTTTTAAACATTTCACTGGTTTGGTTAATAGACAAATTCCATATCAATTATAAAGTTTATAGAATATGCAAACGTTAGGTTGGTTATTTTTTCCCTTGAATAGGCAGGTTACAAACAGGTAAATCGAAACTAGTAACCTGCCTACTCGATAGTTGGGATGGGAAAAAATAGACAACGTAACGTTCTTATATTCTATAAGCTTCTTACTTTCGAATGGTATGGAATTTTTCTATTAACTAAACCAGTGAAATGTTTTAAAAAAATATTCTGGATTGATTTTTTTAGTCAACCATTTGCAATATATTTATTGACATGTTTATTTCGATACAAAATACTTTTAATGCATTACCCAGGTCGGTGAAGGTCGTTTTATACTGGGATCTTAGACTATTATCATTATCAACTTTTAGTTTGGAGGGTAAGATTTCAGTTTGGAGAGCAACGTATTATTTAAAAATTTAATAATCTTTGATAGGTAAATCGATACTAATAATCTGTCTATCCAACAGAAAAAATAGTCAACGTAACGTTTGCATATTTTATAAGCTTCATACTTACGATTGTTAGGAATCTGTGTATTAACTAAACCAGTGAAATGGTTAAAAAAAAATCTTGGTATTTCATATTCTGGACTGAGTTATTGTAGTCAATCCATTTGCAATATATTTTTTGACATATTTCCTGTGGCCGAAATTCGACCATAGACTAAATAATAAAATCTCTTTTGAGTTTGACAGCTGACTTTAGCCGTAAAGAAAATTGTTTATATTCTCATGTACTAGCGACCTGCCCGCGGTTTCACTCGCGCAGCTTTTGTTGCCGTGGGAATATCGGAAAGGTTTATACATTTAAACCTTTCTCAAGAATCAATCTATCTATTAAAAAAACCGCATCAAAATCCGTTGCGTAGTTTTAAAGATTTAAGCATACATAAGGACATAGGGACATAGGGACAGACAGAGAAAGCGACTTTGTTTTATACTATGTAATGATGTCACATGAATGTGGTGTGCGTAATGATTATTTTTATTAATTTGGTGTACTTCTAATGCATTTTATTTAAAAATATTAAGTTTCTGCATTCCTCCGCAATGTAAACTTTAACTGTGCCAAATGTCATACTCAACAAAGGGGTACAAAGTTTTTCCTTCGCGTATTTAAATCACTACATAGTATAAAACAAAGTCGCTTTCTTTGTCTGTCCCTATGTCCTTATGTCCCTATGTATGCTTAAATCTTTAAAACTACGCAACGGATTTAAATGCGGTTTTTTTATAGATAGATTGATTCTTGAGGAAGGTTTTAGTGTATAAACCTTTCCGATATTCCCACGGGAACAAAAACTACGCGGGTGAAACCGCGGGCAGGTCGCTAGTATAGATATAAAATACTTTTAATCCATTGTCCAGCACAGGGAATGTCGTTCTATAGTAGGATCCTATACTATAAGGACTGACGCTATTGCAGTAATAGATAAAACGGTGGTTCAAAATGCGGGCGAAACGTTGTAAAACTAGTTTCTCTCAGTACTCACTGTGAAAATAATAAGTTTTGCCTTATCTTGTATTGCACTAGAAGCCTGGAAGTGAGTTGATCTGTTCTTCAACTGTGACGCGTATGTTGACATACCTACACAGTTATCTACAGTATTTTCGTGTGTACCGTTGTCCAGAATTATCGGGTCATCGGGATCGGTAAGAAGCCATTTGAGAAGCGTTGAAATTTATATAACATAGTGCTTATATGATACATAATTGTAATATCGCGATTCAGGATTTTATTTAGAATTTTATTATTTTTTCTTGTAGCGTTTGTAGATTCCTTGAACCAATACAGCCACGTTTTAAACATAACACGATACAGACAAGCACTGACGCTATTGCGACAGGAATGAATAAGACGATGTTACCAAACCCGGTTGAGACGTTGCTAAAATACCATCTAGTCAGTTAAGCAGAGAGGCAATTCTTCTATTCTTTCTTATTCTTCTATTCTTAGTAATACAAAGAAAATAAGTAAAAGTCTACCAGTGTGCTAAGTTTCGATCCAATAAATTCAGCAATCAAGGTATGTTTAACATTGAAACATTCTCTATTATTTTTTTTTATAATAACGTAATTTATTTCTTTATTTGTAATAACATAAGATAGCAAACAAGCAAATGTGTCTCCTGATGGAAATAGTCAACCATTGCCTATAGACACCAAAGGTGTTAATGGTGCGTTGCTATCTTGTGGCGAGGTCTAAAGCCACATGCATAAATTTATCGGCTACCTAACCCTCCAAACCGGAACACGACAGTGCCAAGCACTGACGCTATTGCGGCAGGAATAGGTAAGGCGGTGATACCAGACCCGGGCGAGACAATGCAGAACTCTACCACCTAGTAGTCACGATGATAGTGACTCGTATAGCCAATCGGTTGCCTTTTACGACCTTCCTGGCAGAACAGCAGTTGGCTTATTCTTCGAAGGAGCCCGGGACCAACACGGGGCGAGATATTAGATGGTAGAGTTTAGCAACGTCTCATCCAGTCATCCAGGTATTTGGTATCACTACCTTACCGATCCAGACAATTGCGTTAATGTTTGTCACTGTTCTGTTCTGGTTTGGAGGGTAAAGTCGGCTACCTTACCCTCCAAAACTCATGCAAGTGGCATTAAAACCTCGTCGTACGGATAGCATTATTTACATCTTTGGTGTCTATAGGCGATAGTTGTCTCGTTCTGTAAGGAGATTCATCTGTTTTTGCTATCTTATAACATAAAAAAATCCATCAAAAATTTGGAATATTCTTATAATAATCAAAGGTATATTTATATCAATACGTTAGGGAAAATTTTTGTACAGCTTCTTAAAATATTTATGTAAACGGTGGAGTATAAGCACACTTACGGCCGGTTTCCGGAACAAAAATTAATTTTAACAAGTAATTAATCTGTGTTTAACAGACCATTTGCTTGTAAAAATTAAATTAAACACAGACTAATTGCTTATTAAAAATAATTTGCGTTTCGGAAACCGTTAAAGTTTATATTGTGGGGGACTCTAGAACTCTAATATTTTTAAAAGGATTATGTTTAATTTACCATCAGATATCTATATCCATACAAATATTATAAATATTCACATTTACTAAACGAGACTAAACAAAAAAAGCCTGTTATATTTAACAACGGACTTTAGTCGTAAATAAAATCGACGGGTCCTACGTATACTGGTGCAACCCGCAAAACAACGAAAACCGTTTTTTTTTTACATCAAAAGCCATAAAATTATTTTATATTTGTAAAAAGTATCTTCACGCCCGTATCCCCAAAGAGGTAGGCAAAGGTACAACAAGTGCACCCACGATTAGCCGAAGATACTTGGTCCCACAAATGTGATAGGTGGCAAGCCTATCGCCAACCGGGCACTTTCCAATCCCGGGCAACTTTGTGTTTATCAGAAAACTGAAAAAAACACTTTTTGTTTTGATTGCCCGACCCGGGAATCGAATCCGGGACCTCATGTGGTCAACGCCAACGCTGGACCACTAGACCACAGAGGCGATTGTTGTATCCTGTTGACTATTTGTATCCTGTAAAAATTATATTAAAATCCATACTTAAATATATTTACTAAATGTGAAAGTCTGTCTGTCTGTTACGCTTTCACGGCTAAATCGCTGGACCAATTTTCATGAAATTTGGCATGGAGATAGTTGAAGATCCAAGATTAAACATAGGCTATTTTTTTTTCAATAATCAACCCTTAAAAAGCTGAAATAGGGGATGAAAGTTGTAGGAAACTATATTTAGACGACATGTTAAATAAAGTTTCCTACACGACGACCCGCGCAGCTTCGCCCACGAGTAGGTTAACATGTCGCCTAAATAGATTTTCATACAACTTTTATCCCCTATTTCAGCCTTTTGGGGGATGATTTTTTGAAAAAAAATTAACCTATGTTTGACCCCAGATCTTCAACTATTTCTATGCCAAATTTTATGAAAATCGACCCTGCGGTTTAGCCATGAAAGCGTAACAGACAGACAGATAGACTTTCACATTTATAATATTAAGTATGGTTTTTAATATAATTTTTACAGGATACAAATATAAAATAATTTTATAGCTTTTGATGCAAAAAAACGGTTTTTGTTGTTTTGCGGGTTGCACCAGTATACTTAGGACCCGTCGATTTTATTTACGACTAAAGTCTGTTATTAAATATAACAGGCTTCTTTTGTTCAGTCTACGGTCGACATTCGACCATAAGGCGATGGCTAGTATTCATTATTGTTTGTAAATATTTCGATGAATCTCAACAATGTTTAAAAAATTCGAACTTGCTTGATCTTTTGGTTAGTATTTATTTATTTTACTTATCATGGTATATTAGATATGATGACGTACATGTTATTACGTTGTGAAATAAACAAGACAGCATCTTGGAGTAAATATAACGAGGAAGATATTTACATCACACGTCGTGATTGCGATACTCTTTGTTTAAATCGAATGACCTTGTTTGATTTGAACGATAAAGATTTTATTATAGTTGATAATTCATGCGATGACGATCTGCTCACCAAATCATAATAGAGTAGCTGTTATCCGCGACTTCGTCCGCATGGACTTCTCTTACTCCGCTCCTACTAGTCGTAGCGTAATGGTGTATAGCCAATAGCCTTCCTCGATAATTGGGCTATCTAACTTTTCTATGTTTTTTTTTAAATCCGACTTGTAGTTTCAGAGATAAGCGCATTCAAATAAACAAACAAAAAACTCTTCAGCTTTATTGCGTTAGTTTAGATAAGGTCTAAAATGGTAATACAAATGGTAAGTTTCTACCATTTGTTAGTCCGAGCTTCATTTGGAAAATTAACCATCTGCCGTTCTGCCAAGGTTTTTTTTTATATAAGATAGCAAACAAGCAGATGACTCTTCTGAGGGAAAGACAAAGCGATGGTTTGACTAAAGACACCGAAGATGTTAATGGTGGCAAGATGGCAATGTCACATGTATAAATCTATTAAATTGCGTCAGATTAAGGTATCGTGGGTTAATTGCCACCTAAAATTTAGACAATCTGCTACTTAAGTGTAGCGTAAGGGAGTGGGAAGGTCATAAGTTGCAAAGAAAACGTTGTTTTGGCATTCTCGAGCGCGATTGAATTTTATATGAAACGATGTAAGAGTAACGAAAAAAATATAATCTGATAATTTCCACAAGCCGAAGTTATAGTAATTTTGTTTTTTTCTGCCTTAGTTACCCGCTTCTATATAAAGGGCTTATATTTGCTGGGGACCCTCAACAGTATACGAGGTACATTCCTGTGTTAATCTGACGCGTTCGAGTAAATGCGAAAATCCCTTTTTTTATATCATAAGACAGCAAACAAGCAGATGGGTCTCCTGATGGAAAGAGTCAACCATCGCCTATAGACACTAAAGGTGTTAATGGTGCGTTGCTATCTTGTGGCGAGATCTAATGCCACATGCATAAGTTTACCGGCTACCTTACCCTCCAAACCGGAACACGACAGTGACCAGCACGGACGCTATTGCGGCAGGAATAGGTAAGGCTCTTGGGCTCTCCTACTATAAGCATCTCGTCAAAGGCGAGAGAAGGCTAATTTGTACCACTTGGACTGTATCGACCTGATGGTATAGTTCTGGAACGTCTCGACGTCTTAATTTCAACGCCTTACCTATTCCTGGCAGCTGCAATAGCGTCGCGCTTTTCGCTGTCGTGTTGCAGTTACGAGGCAGCCGATAAACTAATCCCTGTGGCATTCCCACTGGGTTATCCGAATAGCAACTCACTATTAACATCTTTAGTATTTATAGGCGATGCCTTTTCCCATTAGGAAAACCTTGTGATTATTTACAGGTCTTTGAACAATTGAGCATCTATAATGATTTTCATATATACATATAATATTAATTGAATTATCCCGTGTTTTTCTTGTGTTGGTCCCAGGCTCCTTTGAAGAATAGGCCAACTATCGTTCTGCCAAACAGGTTGTAAAAGGCGATTGATTAGCTACACGAGTAACATCGTGCTTACTAGGTGGTAGACTTTTGCATTGCCTCGCCCAGGTTTGGTATCACCTCCTTACCTATTCCTGTATATGTTCCTATGTTCCTATAACAACGCACTATTAACACCTTTGACGTCTATAGGCGATGGTTGACGTTTTTCATCAGGAGACACATCTGCTTGCTTGCTATCTTATAAAAAAAGTTTTGGTCCGAGCCCCCTTTTGAACAATAGACCATCCGCCTTTCTGCCAGGAAGCGATAAACGATTGGCTAAAAGAGTTCCATCTAACCGGCGCAACGGCTTGGTACTGTAACACCTTCTTTGTGTTACAAGTATATATTAGTACTGGCCACCTGTTCCATTTTAAATTTTTAGGAAATTATTGTAGAATTGTCGTCTTTTTATATTTTACTAGCGGCCCGCCCCGGCTTCGCACTGGAAGAAAATTATTAAAATCGATCCAGTAGTTTTGATTTATTCATTACTGCAAGTGGCCCGCACGCGTTAAATTTGGAGTAAAACGATTCCCCTTTCCCTATACCATGAATATTTCCTGCTATCTTTGAAACATCTAAATTCATATAGGTACTACATTTTTAGTTTTTACATTTTTACCTATTTCTTTTTTTTACAATTAATGTATTACAGAATGTCTTTATATACAACGTTCACAACAATACAAACATGTTTTCTTTAGAGGTTACTCTTGAAAGAACGATATATAGTTGGCCATGTGAAAAACAGTCAACACTCAAATCTAAGCCTGCAACGTTGAAGGTTTGGTCCTGCGATTTATTAAGGCGAGGCTTTTGACCGATTGAACGATTTTGATTAAATGAACGGTATTTAAAGAACAAAGCTGATAGTATTTTAAAGTCAATCGGTAAATTAACTTGAAAGTTATTTAAAAAAAATTAAATAAGTTTGCTAAAAACAATGTAATTTTTATATTTGAAAAGCTATAACTTTTGAGAATTAGATTCGAATTTGATTTTTTAAACGGCATTTGACGTAGTTTTTTTAGTACTAAGATATCGTAGAACACCAAAAAATGATTGGTTGAAAAATTTCGATGCAATTTATATTTCGATAAACCGATTTTGATGCAATTTATGTATTAGACGTAGTTTTTTGAGGAATAGAGCTGATTAGTTTTTGTACTCAATCGGTACATAAATCTGGAAGTTATATTAAAAAAATGCCGTTTCGTCAAAATTTTTTTTGGTGTTTTTTTTAAATTTCTTAAAAATCTCCTGGACCGAATCGGTTCAAATTTTCAGGAAATCTAAGTTGAGCGGAATCCAATCGAATGACATCAACCGCGATCGATTCGATCGATCTAGCCGTTAAAAAGTAATGAGATGTTTACATACACATATACACACACACACACAATTACATACATACAGACATAGTGACGTCATCGTGAAAATAGTCGGAAAAGATTCCTAGGACCTCAAACATCTGAAAACTCGATTTTCGAAAATCGGGGTAAAATCAGTAACTTCCTTATCTACATACGTAGTGGGAAGTTAAAAACTGGTTTGCTAAATCACGTTTTTTTACATTAATTAATAATATTTTTTACATAAATAATTTTAAAAATATTATATGATATAACTGAAGATATTATCAAAGGAATGTGCTAACTTATTACATGATAGAATGTACTTTACTTGATCAAATAAAATTTCGAAAACAGGCTAAAAAAATCTCTAAAACAAATAATTTATTAATACTATTTCTAATCTTCGACATGATTATTATATGGTGATATTTAGTTTAAAAAAAATGTACTAAATTTTGGTTTTCAGCTGCAGTTATTTATTTATCCGAAAATTAACACGTTTCCAGCGCGGCGGTTTAACAGAACATACCGCGCGCCCCGCCGACCGGCCGGTAACCCCACAACCGCTACGCCCCTGCATTTTAAATCTGTAATATCTTCGAAAATATTCATTTAAATTACATACTGTAAACGGCCATATTGATCTATATTAATACAACAATATATTTAAGGTATTTAATTGGATAAGGATTAGTGTCGCATTGCTTAAAGTTGCTTCGAAAAAAAGCCATTAATTCTCGTAAAAAGTAAATGACAAAAAAATGCTATTGTGGGATATCCATAAGAGATAGACATATACCATCGCGGAGTTTTCTGTAGATCTTTTTAAGGTGTACAAATACTTTGCACATTATTTTGATAAATCTCGTAGGGTTTAGCCTGCGTTTGCAATGTAAGCGGAAAAAATATAATTATTTACGACATGACATTAGAAAAATATATATATATATATATATATATATATATATATATATATATATATATATACAGTGTGGCGGTGACGATACACCAATTAATTAAACTTAGTATATGTAATAATGTTCTCAGCCTGAATACAAAAAATCTGATAAATACATCCACTGGTTTAGCCACAGGACAATTTTTTAGTTTTCATTTCTAATTTTGCGAACATGATGTAGATTATCAGCTGTACGCATAGAAATATATAGAGGTCAATGGCTGTACGTGACCCGTTCACCCTATATGGTTTGAAAGAACTCTTATAAGTAAGTTGCCAACTCGCAATACTAGCAGAAAATCCTTGCATTCATTGGTTATTTTAATTTTTTATCCTTTACAACTGACCAATAACAACCCAATCTTGTCATTAGGAGAATTTGAAAAGAAAGCGAAAAGTCGCTTTATCTTGAGTGCATACACAGTGTGTACTGATACAAAAAAGCGCATTTTGCGCCTTCTTGATGAAAGCCGTTGATTACACGTGTCACGTACCTACGATACGTAGGTCACGGTCATTATTGTTTAATGTTATTGTTTAGTACGATCAAAGATTTTGCCGTGGTAATTGATATTACGTTATTACTTGTCATGTACTGAGTTTTTATTTTTTTCTTTTATTATTCTAGACTTATAAATTATGCGAAAGTAGACGCTTCATTTCAATTTTTATTGTGGTAAAATACGAGTTAAATTGTGCGAAAGTAGACGCTTAATTTTTATTGTGATGGCCGGCCATGGCCATGATGTTTGTGCTAATTAGTGCTATTTTGTGATAAGACACGTTAGGTAACTATTATTATTAGTGTGAAGTGAACAACATTTTTGTTTTTTCTTCTTTACTTTTAGCCAATATGTGGCACGAATCCTAGATTGATACGGTCTTTATTCTTACAATATACGCAAAAATAATTCTATAGCTACGTAATTACTTATTGTACAAAATGATTGTGATTAATAATAATAATTTATCAAAATAATTATTGAGGATGAGTGTGGTTTAAAAAGGCGCCTAAATATTATGTCACACGTAAAAATAATAATAATAACATGAGGCGCCAGCCGCCAAGCCGCGCGTGCGGCGTTGCCGTCCTGGTGATAGGTAAGTCAAAGGATGTTTTATCTTTATTATATTTTCGTGTCATTAATTTTGTTCGAAATTTTTGTTTTTTTAATTTCGATATCAGGACTGATTTGATAGACTAAAAATACTAGTACTAACTAGTACTACCTTAATTCTCACTTATTGTTATATGGTCACCGCCACACTGTATATATATATATATATATATATATATATATATATATATATATATATATATATATATATATATATATATATATATATATATATATATATATATATATATATATATATATATATATATATATATATATATATATATATATATATATATATAAATCAATTGCTGTTCGTTAGTCTCGCTAAAACTCGAAAACGGCTGCACCGATTTGGCTTATTTTGGTGTTGAATTAATTTTTGAAGTCCAGGGAAGGTTTAAAAGGTGAGAAAATATAGAAAAGAAAGAGTAGTTAAAAAGGTAGAAATTATAATTATAAGGCAGTAATCATTATAATATTAAGAAAGTAATAAAGTAATAAAGGGGTTCGATGTCAATATCGGCGTCCAGCAGGGTTGTGTGTTGTCAGCTCGTCTGTTTATTCTATATCTGGATAAGTGTCTCCAATGATTGAGGTCATTGAATATGGGAATACACATGAGTGATCTAGTGGTGAAATGCCTGCTTTATGTAGTTGACGCTGTACTTTTAGGCTCAACTCCAACTGAGCTGCAATCACTGGTCACAGTTATGAATGAGGATTTTAAGAGTATGGGCTTACATTTGAATGCGAAGAAAACTAAAGTTTTAGTATTTGAAAGAGAAGCAACCAGAACGGATGTAAGAGTTGTGGTCGATGCTGTAGTGCTGGAACAAGTGGATGAGTTTGTATATCTTGGATGTGCTTTTAGCAGGGATGGAAGGTACACCGCTGATGTTGAAAGAAGAGTGTGTGCAGGGAACAGAGTGAATGTTAGGGAGATTATTTAATAGCACAATTTTAAGTCAGGGTGCCCGTCTAGCCCTGCATAATCATGTGCTTATCCCAACGCTATTGTATGGAAGTGAGAGTTGGATATGTCAGAAAGGGCATGAAAGTAGAATCAACGCGGTTGAGATGAGGTCGCTAAGAAAAATATCTGGTGTGACACTCGCGGACCGGGTTCGTAATGTCGAAGTGAGAGGGAGGTTAGGTTTGAAAGAAAGTGTCGGTGTAAAGATGAGAAGGGGCATGCTCCGTTGGTTCGGACTTGTAGAAAGAATGGTAGATGAAATGTTAACAAAAAAGATACACAATGCGAATGTGGAAGGATGTAGGTACCAGGGAAGACCAAGACTGACATACCACGATCAGATTGATCGAGTACTGTCCAAAGGTCGTGTCAAGAGTCTTCGCAACCGGCGTGTGTGTATGAAGAGAGTGATGAATGTGGAGGAAGCGAGAAAAGCCTGCAAGGATCGTAATGTATGGCACTCGGTTCTCTCTGCCTACCCTGTAAAGGATCTGGCGTGAACATATTTATGTAATAAAGAAGATCCGTGCAGCGTTTCCTCTCGAAGTAAAATTGAAGCTGCTAAGTGAGAAGCCCTTTGGCGATCGGAGTATCGCCTCAGTACAACCGCCTTACCCATTCAATCCGCATTAACATCACTGTCGATATCGGTTTGGAGGGTAAGTTAGCCGGTAGACTTATTCATGTGGCATTACCGTCATACCAGCACAGGTTTAGCAACGCAACGTCTTTGTTGGCTATTGGTGATAGTGTCTCCTCCAGAAGAGTCATCTGCTTGTTTGTTATCCTATCATCTATACAACTAAATAAAATTGGAGTGTCTGTTTGTAATAATAAAAAAACGCTTTTTACTAAATGCATAGGGATATACACGGTACCAATATATATCAAAATAACATTTTTTACAATTTTTGTCTGTCTGTCTGTCTGTTTGTTCCGGCTAATTTCTAGAACGGCTGGACTGATTTTGAGGGGACTTTCACTGGAAGATAGCTGTTGTGATAGGGAGTAACTTAGGCTATTTTTTTTCGAACTTTTCCCACGCGGACGAAGTCGCAGGCTCAGCTAGTAATAAATAATAAAATAATAAATATTCACGGGACAAATTACACTTACTGATCTAACCCCAAAGTAAGCAAAATATTTGCTTGTGTTATGGGTGTTAGTCAACGATAATAATACATAGAAATACATGTATAAATACTAGAATATATATAATAAACACCCAAACCCGGAAATACAAACATTTATGTTCATCACACAAATGCTTGTCCCCGTCGGGGATCGAACCCGAGCCCCGTTGATTGCGTAGTCAGGGTCGCTAACCACTCGACCAACGGGGCGGTCTACAGTAGTCGCATATTATGTGCTACACCTGGCATCTAAGTGATTAAATTGGCATAATCCACGGATTAAATGAATACGCTTATCAACGCAATTTCTTAGTTTGTCAGTGCAGTGGAATACAGAGTTATACTATTAACCGATAAAATAACATCACTGCAAGTGTAATTTTTGAACCTTGTTATCTCATTCAGTACAAAAAAATAGTACAACATGGCTTATTTCTAATTTCCCACGATATAATATTTCTGCAAATGTATGACACTTTTCACACACACGTTCACTTCCAAATGCCGCGTCTATTAGTATTCATGAAGCCAATTTATTTTTGTTACGTACTTCCATTGCATTTCACATCACTCCCATAGATTGCAGGAAACTGCCTTGTAACACCCATATTCTTGCAAATAAATATTTTTCGCCGTGTTGGTCCCGGCCTCCTTTGTAGAATAGGCCAACTGCCATTCTGCCAGGCAGGTCGTAAAAGGCGACCGATAGGCTATCGAGTCACTACCATCGTGGCTACTAGGTGGTAGAGTTCTGCATTGTCTCGCCCGGGTCTGGTACCACCGCCTTACCTATTCCTACCGCAATAGCGTCAGTGCTTGTTGCTGTCGTGTTCCGGTTTGGAGGGTAAGGTAGCCGGTAAACTTATGCATGTGGCATTATACCTCGCCACAAGATAGCAACGCACCATTAACATCTTTGGTGTCTATAGGCGATGGTTGACTCTTTCCATCAGGAGACCCATCTGCTTGTTTGCTATCTTATGACATAAAAAAAAAAATTCTTTCTTTCTTTCTATATATCATATATTACACATGATATTACACAATATTACACGTGATATTATCTTTCCATATATCATATATATATATATATATATATATATATATATATATATATATATATATATATATATATATATATATATATATATATATATATATATATATATATATATATATATACAAGGGTGTTACAAGTTGTTAAACATTAATAAAGTTACCAACGTATTCTACCATTATATGGTGTGCAAATATTTAATTTTTTAGAATTACTACCGGATAGGAACGCGGCCACACACTGAGAAGATCCGGCGGAAGAAACTCAGCGAGCTGGTCTTCTTTTTCCCTATTTTATGTACTTATTGCTAATGTACAAGAATGATTTCATATTACAAAAGTTATTTTTATAATTACAAGATTCATTTTTTGTATGATTAAGATATTTGTAATTTACAAAGTTTCCACCATTTACAAAATTTTACTACATTCATTTTTTTACGGCAATCAACAAACTTATATTTACTTTATAGTTTTATCTAACAGCAAATCAAACAGCTTTTTGCGAAATTTATTTATGTCTATAAAAATGATTTAAGACTATCAGGAATATGATTGTATATAGTAATAGACATACAATAAACATTTTTTGTAAAAATATTTAATTTTTGGTTAGGCACATATAATTTCTTACTATTTCTAAAATATAAGTTACCAATGACTTGAACATTTGTTTTAAATAACTTTTGGTGTTTTTTTACAAAAACGCATACCTCTTAAATATACGAACATGGTAAGGGAAGTACCTTAAGATACTTGAAAAGTGGTTTGCAGGAATGTAATTGATTAACACCACATATTGCATATTTATAAAGTAAAGTTAATTAAATCACCTAAATTTTCATTATATTATTTTCTTTTGTTATCGGATGTACAATATTCCCATTATAAGATTATGTCGTTGACATAAAATTGATTATTCATTAGCGAGTGAATTTTGATGGAGTATAATTAATATAAACAGAAGAATGTCTCGCTTGACGACAATGTTGGATATAAGGGTGGTTCATTTGTCCTATTTTCAAACCGCACAGATGCAATTAATCTGGTATCGATAATTTTATAATAATATCAGCCGCGTCATTGTTTCGTATAATTAATGACTAGTGATGGAATCTTGATTATGTTTACTCAAAAAAAGTATTTTTAAATTAAGATACGAAATTTAAAATAATATTAAAAAATGAGTTTATGCTTAGTATAATTGAATAAATTTTGTTGTATTGATATTACTTTGGCAATGAAATATTTATAATTTTAATTTTTTTAAATTTTAATACACACTATATTAAATTATCTTGTAATATGGAATTGAATGTAATTTAATAATAATATCTGTACGCTAAAACAGCAGGTCGGAGCTTTCTTATAATGTTTTGACGCAATAGCATCAATGTTTGTCATTATCGTGTTTGGTTTGAAGGGTAAGGTAGCCGGTTGACTTATGCATGCATGTGTGGCATTGTCGTCCCACCATGCTAATAGCAACGCACTATTAACATCTTTGGTGCCTTTAGGCGATAGTTTCTCTTTACATCAGGAGAGTCATCTGCTTGTTTGTTAACTAATGATATACAGATAGCAAACCACAAAAATAATGTTCTGTAAAATAAATAATTTTAAAAAACAAAAAAAATATCTAGGTAAATGACAGCTAAATTATGTATGGACTCTTCTAATCTATTCATCTCTGAATTATTGGTCCCTAATTCAATCAACAGTAAAAATATTTCATCGTATTTTATCGTACGTTTTGAAATAGTTTGTCTGAAACAGCACTTAAAAAACGTTAAATAAATCCGTGGTCTACTAGAATAATAAATTTTGATTAACATTTTCGAACGAATAACCTCGATAAAGGTCAAATAGAATACGAACGCGTAACAAGTAACAACGAACTTGTCAGGTCAAATTTGTTGGCCTTTGGATATTATTATGAAACATGGCGTCATTGAAAATAAATGGATTATGACTAGTGATGCGTATTAAACACATGATATTCGAGCATACATTCATATCTTTACGCCATATCCAGGGTTCAGGATAGGCAGACAGAATTGAGTGCCATACATGTAATCCAGACAGACTGGCTGGGATGGAAGGAAATGTTATGTTCCATCTTAGGCCGCATCTTAGCGTACTATCAGGCGAGATCGTGATTAAGCGCTTCCCTATCGATAATAAAAAAAAATGTATCGTATTTATAAAAAACCGGTCAAGGGCGAGTTGGACTCGCATACCGAGGGTTCCGTATAAACTTGTAGGTAACCTTAGCTACACATAAATTTCAAGATTCTGGGTCAACGGAAAGTACATTATAGGTTTTGATTCCCTTTTAAAATCGCAAAAATCACAAAATATGCAACATTAATGCTCATATCTTTTGATTCCGTAAATTTTCAACTTTCATTTTTTCACTGAGAATGACGGTAGACCAGAGTATTTGAAATTTTCTACTTGATACGTTTACGTTTTTCTAAGAAGAAGAGTCTTGACAGACGGATAGACAGATAGACGAACAGATGGACCGACCGACAACGAAGGGATTTTATAAGGGTTCCGTGTTTTTCCTTATGAGATACGGAACCCTAAAACCCGGTCAAGTGCAAGTTAGACTCGCATACCGGAGTTCCGTAGAAACTTGTAGGTAACCTTAAACACACATATATTCGACGATTCTAGATCTACAGGATAGGTTATAAAGTATATGTTTACCCTATAGGTTTTAAAGTAGCAAAAAATCGTGAAATACGCCACAAAAATGGTCATATAGGTTGATTGCTCGAAGTTTGATATTTTTTCATAGCCGTAAACCCGACTATCTGTACAAATAAATAAAATTGGAATGTCTGTTTGTAATTTAAAAATTATCGCTTTTTACTTAATGCATACACGGTACATGTACCAAAATAACATTTCTTAAAATTTTTGTCTGTCAGTCTGTCGGTTCCGGCTAATTTCTGAAACGGCTGGACCGATTTTGACGGGATTTTCATTGGTAGATAGCTGATATAATAAGAGGTAACTTAGGCTACCTTGATTTTAGATTTTTTTCTACGGACAAAATCGCGAGCACAGCTAGTTTGATATAAATTTTAACTTGATACTTTTACGCGTTCCTGAGAAAAAGGTTCATCTTGACAGACGGAAGACGAAGTAATCCTATAAGAGTTCTGTATTTTTCCTTATGAAATACAGAACCCTAAAAATCGAATTGAGAACCTTCTAACTTTTGGAAATCGGTTAAAAATCATTTAGTAACGTAAAAATAATATGGTAAATAGGGCGTACGGGAGAGGAAAATTATTAACAACGTATTTGTAATAAGGCCAACAGATGTCGATAATGATCGGGTAGATTTTCACTGAATAATATATTTTGGGAACTAATGTAGCTGTTGAGGAATTCGTTGTGCCCTTTTCTTTTTTTTATATCATAAGAGAGCAAACAAGCAGATGGGTCTCCTGATGGAAAGAGTCAATCATCGCCTATAGATACCAAAGATGTTAATGGTGCGTTGCTATATTTAGGCGAGATCTAATGCCACATGTATAAATTTACCGGCTACCTCACCTTCCAAACCAAACTTTTTTATTTTATCTACTTATTTTATGACATAGTTAAACAAATAAGCCGATGGCAGAAGGTCTCCATCCCTGTATTCACAGCTTTCACTATTAATCGCTTGCTTTCAACAAAATCGCCTTTTAGTTCAATTCGAATTGTAATATCGACGGGTCCTACGTAAGTTGTCATAATTTAAAATAATGCGATTTTTGTTATAATTATGGAAATGATTCCAATTTTATAGATCTTTTAGTAATACAAAGTAATAAATAAATACAATAAATACAAAATAAAATTTCTGTTATAAAAATCCAACTTCTAATAGAAAATTAATTAGAAGTTGGAGTTTTCATTTTATTAATTCATTCATTTTATTATTCGCGTTATTAAAATATCTATAAAAAAGAGTCATTTCCATAAATAAAACAAAAATCGCATTATTAAAGTACGACAATTTACATAAGACCCTTCGATATATTTTATCAAAAATATCTGTCCATACTAATATTATAAATGCAATAGTCTATTTATATGTTTGAATGTCTGTTACGCTTTCGCGGCTTAACTGCTGAACCGACCGATTTAAAGCTTCTAGCACAAATATTGCTTGAGAATGCCAATTGGCATTAAGTCATCCATTGTACTGTGATTGTACATAAATTTAAATAAATAAATAATCTCTAAGCTAGGCTGCGTAGGGACGGACGGACGGACGGACGGACGGACGAACGGATGGACGGATATGGCAAAACTATAAGGGTTCCTTGCTGACTTTGGAACCCTAAACTCTATAATATCTGTCTGTACATTCGTTTTAATAACTTTTTAATAACTCACTGACATAACCCTCGTCATATCCCTCATATCCCCCGTATTGGACCAGATCCTTAGAAGAATAGACCAACTGCCGTTCTGAAAGGCAGGTTGTAAGTGGCAACAGATTGGTTACACATATCACTACCATCGTGACTACTAGATGGTAGAGTTCCGCAACCCGCGCCCGGGTATTTGGTTTACCTATTCCTGCCTCAATAGCGTCAATGCTTATCATTCTCGTGTTCCGGTTTGGAGGGTAAGGTAGCCGGTAGAATTACGCCTGTGGCATCCCGTCACACGGATAGCAACGCACAATTAACATCTTTGATGTTTATAAGCGATGGTTTCTCTTTCCATCAGGAGAATCTGCTTGTTTGTTACCTAATGATATAAAAAAACTACTTTCTTGTCGAGTTTTGAATGTCGTCGGGTGTCTAAATTTTAATAGTAATAAACTCAGTATGTCTTGTAAAAAGTTTTATTCAATAAAGTACTTCTGATTTCTGATTTCATTATGTACTTGAAATGATTAAAATATAATTAAACACGATAAATATCCATGGTAATATTATTATAGGTACGAAAGTCCGTTTGTCTGCTACCGATTTTGTTGAATTTTAAAAAACTTTACACACGGCAGCCATAATGTTAAAATATATATTATAATAACACGATATACATTACGCTTTTCAATAGAAATAGTCAGGCGTTAGACCACACACAGGAGCTATAATGTATATTAAATTTACCGATATAATATACCAAATAATTTAATGTAATGTAAATAAATACACACTAGCTGTGCCCGCGATTTCGTCCGTGTGGAAAATTTTTTTTCATTAAAGGTTGCCTAAGTTAATCCTTATTACATCAACTATCTGCCAGTGAAAGTCCCGTCAAAATCGGTTCAGCCGATTTAGAAGTTATCCGAAACAAACAAACAAAAAACAGACAAAATTTGATAAAAATTTACGCATTTAGTAAAAAGCGGTTATTTTAATATCACAGACTCTCCAATTTTATTTATTTATAGTATGTAGTATGTAGTGTAGATGTATTTGTATAGATGTATAAATGTATACATATTGATTATAGCTTCCATGTGTGAAGCACCTAAGATTCGGAGTCAGACACAGGCAATTTTTTTTCAACAATCAACCCTAAGAATTTGAAATAGAGGATGAAATCCTATATCGACATGTTAATCTACTCGCGGGCAAAGCTGAGCGGGTCTACTATAATACGGTGCAGTATAATATTATAAGCAGATTAGAGACCTTATAACAGACCAATAATTGGTCTGTTATAAGGTCTCTAGTTCTATCAATTATTGTTCTATTAATCAAAATATCAGATTAATACATGTTATAATAATCACAAACAATTAGTATCGAGTCGACCAATCCAGTGAGCTGTGAACACGCGCGACAAATTAATGATTCTGAATTAGCCAATCGGAACACCGTGTTCTCTTTCAACGCGCCTCAGATTATGGACAGAATTAATTTGGTGCAAGAAATCAAACATTATTAGTAAGTCTAGTGCAAGGAAGTTATATTCTATCTGGAAGGTCCACATGTACTTCAAAATCGTTCCGAAGAGTACCACGACATGAGTGGAGTGTGTCTCTTTCTACTAGGGTGTCCATACATATTTGTGCAACAGGACAATTTCATACTAAAATAGCGGAATAGAACTGATATAGACAGCTACGATAAATCCTGGATAGCACCCACGGCTATCAACTTTTGAAAGTCGTGTAGGTTAACAATGTCTATTATCGCTATTATTGACGAAGGAAAATGCACATTCATAATATGTTGTTTTGACTAACACCCATAATTTGCTAACTTTAGGGTTAGATCAATTCGTGTGATTTGTCTAATGATATCGTATTATTACGACAGGCTGTAGTGAGGTGGAGGGGGGCGGATTGCAACTATAAATGCTAGCATATTAGTAACGTACCGGGCCGCAACACTTTAACTAGTTTTATGTACAGTTAACTGCCGAACTGCACGTTGAGGCTAGTTATTTGTGGCCTTTAATCGTTCTTCACCCATAATTTCTGATTTTGTAAATGCATACTTAAAACACGGAGAAAATTGTGTGCGCTCAATTCCGCTCTGCAAATCTGCCGCACTTTGCCCCGGCACAGTGTACGAGAGTTTATATAAAATGTATCAAAGTGATCTAGGCGAATTTTTGCGAAGCACCCTGACCAGCTGCGGCCCATCTTAATGTGTTAGAGCGCAAAATAGGATTATTAAAAATAATAAAAGTTGGAATAATTTTACTTGATATGTAACTGAAATAAATAGCTAGATTTGTTTTCATACTGAGCTGTTTCGCGGGTAAAAAGTGTGGTAAAAAAATCTTTGCATGTGTAATCTTTCTGCCGAATTGAGCATTATACATACAGATAAAAGATCAAAATACTCTTCTAGAAAATATATGCATTAATTACGGACAGATGACAATTACATTACATTGCTTTAAAATTTGTTCGAGTGAAGCAGTCCAGCGATACTGAAGAATCAATAAAACCTAGAGGATACGGTGAGAGATATTGCAAAGTCTTAATGCCAGTCTACTGACAGGGTCCTGGATAAAACACTTCGGTTCCGGTTCCAACGTTCAAGTTCAAAATGTCCAATTCCCAAAATATACAACATTTTCAAAATGCCCATTTCCTAAAATGGTCTATTTTTCTCCACGTTGGCCTCGTGCTCCTTTGAAGAATAGGCCAACTGCCGTTCTGCCAGGCAGGTCGTAAAAGGCGACTTATTGGCTATAAGTGTCACTACCATCGTGTCTACTTGGTGGTAGAGTTCCGCAACGTCTCGCCCCGGTATTTGCTACCATCGCAGAAGCTATTCCTGCAGCAATAATGTCAATTTTATATCATAAGATAGCAAACAAGCAGATGGGTCTCCTGATGGAAAGAGACAACCATTGCCTATAAACACCAAAGATGTTAATGGTGCGTTGCTATGTATTGACGAGGTCTAAGGCCACATGCATAAGTTTACCGGCTACCTTACAATCCAAACCGGATCACGACGATGACAAGCATTGACTCTATTGCAGCGCAAATAGGTAAGGTGGTGGTGCCAAATACCAGTGCGAGATGTTGCGGAACCACCTAGTAGTCACGATGGTAGTGAAATTATTTCTTGTCAAGAGTTAAGTAAACTTTTTGACAAGCAGTTACGCTATTGCGGCAGGAATAAATAAGGTGGTGGTACCAGACCCGGGCGATAATGCAGACATCTACCACCTAGTTGTCATTGTCGTGCTCCTGTTTGGAGGGTAAGGTAGCTGGCAGACTTGTGCATGTGGCATTGCAAACCCGCCACACGGATGGCAACGCACCATTTATATCTTTGATGTCTAAACGCGATGGTTTCTCTTTCTATCAGGAGAGCCGTCAACTTGTTTGCTATCTTATAATGTAAAAAAGAAATATTCATTTTAAACACTAATCATCTAGACTAATAACAAGTAGTTTTTTCGTTTCACATCTGTAAATTATATTGAAATAGGCTGATAAAAACCGTCCATACTAAAGGAGAGTGTTTAGTAGTCGATTTTAATACCAAATATGTAAAACAATTAGGTACTTAAATATTGAGCTAATTATCCTATAACATGTATATACTCATACGGACGCCCACGCATAGATATCATTTTTATTCAAATTATCCTTTATAGGCACTATTGAAGCTCATTATTTACAAACAGTGATTTGCTGAACTCATGACTAGACTCATTAGCTATTAGTCACCGCGCGGATAATAACGGTGCTTTCACTCGCTGTCACAGGATTCGTGGGATTCGAAGAAATAAATGTGACCGTATTTTCTGAATATTACTCTACTAATTTTGTTGTGGTTGACAACTACATAATAGTCAAGCAATATTTTGATAACGTCATTTTCCTCCCTATTATACACCCGAGTAAATTTTCCATTATACAAGGAGTAAATTTTCCTTAAAGTAATCCTAAAAAACTGGTATTTTTCATTTTGTGTTTTTTTTTTATCTTGCGCGCTAATATACACCCCAGTACACCCGAGTAAATTTCCTTTAAGTAATCCTAAGAAACCAGTATTTTTCATTTTGTTTTTTTTTATCTTGCGGGCCTGTTGTCATCTAAAGAAAGCAATACTTTATTTATTTACTTATTTTAGTTTACTTTCTTTTATATTAAAGCAGGGCGGTCACAAACTAACATCATAATTTTCGACCAGGGTGGGTTTGCGATCACCTATTTTAGTAAGTGAATTAAACAAAGTTCTATCAAAAAAACGTGTGGTCGTAAACTGATGAGATGCATCTTTATGCTTCTACAACATCAGATTCTAAATTATACAATCATGAAAGCATCATTGAGATCACAATAGGCAAAATATTTTATAGCTTTAAGTGTCCGAATGCGACCTCATGGCCGCTTTCAAGAGTATTAGATATTTATATACTTCAGTTTGCGATCACCGGATTTAAAAAGAAATATAAGCTAAAAAATGATGTCACTACAACTTTCCAACAAACAATGTTCTATAATTGAAATAATAACGCTTCTTGTTTGAGTGTAACATTAGTATAAGGTAACAAAAGGTAACTTTGTTCGCCACCCGGTGTGGTATTTTTATTGCAATACGCGACACATAAACACGCCATTAAGTCGTCACCCGAACTCGGGCACTATTTTCTAGATTTGGATTTAGCAGATAGGTTTAAATTTATGATTTTCTTGTTACATAATTCATTCATTGAATATTCATTCATTGAATATTCAATGCTTACTGTTCATTGTTTTCTCATGAAAAAATGCTATTATCTTTAAATAAGAAACCTAGGCTCTCAAGTGGTCTCATACTAGAGGCGGTCACGTTCCCGACGCAATGACCCTATATTACGTTTGTATGTTTAATAAAAAAATATCTTAAATAAGACTAAATGATTAAGCTTACAACAGGGAATATAGATGGAATAGCATCCGGTTTCAGTGTTGATCTTATCTTATGGATTATTAAATCCTCGGATTAAAAATGACGGCTGCAAATTAAACTGTAATATGAATTTTTTTTCTTAAATGGAACAACTTTAATCCACCGTTGTCGAAGAATCTCATTTCTTGGGAACCTGCAAGAAAATAATGAACAAGAGGTTAGGTATCTACTACTAGTTAACAGTTACTACCAAAAAGTATGTAGGTAATGTATTTAGTTACTACAACACAATGATTTTAGTATTAAATAATAAAATTACGTAAAGTAGGTTCTTATTTGATTATGATGACATTCCTTAGGGACGTATTATGAAATGTTAGATTGAATTGTAATTTCTTTGTATTCACATGTCCGAATTTTTGTGTTATTATTGCTACCCTACTTAAGAAACTTGTAAATACAATAAAAAACTTACTTAAAAAATGAAATTCCGCAACCAGCATACGCTTCACTATTACAACACTTAACGCTAAAATTTTTCACCATTTTACAACAGAAAAAACTTATAGCAGTAAGCAAAAAGAGGACTTTATGCTTTAACACACTTTAACTTAAAGTATCAGCTATATTTTTAAATAAAGCGCGCCAAAGCGTACGGCCACCTGAGTGTGGCCGTGCATAGTTTACAAATTACTACTAATTCTACTGATTTGAGAAAACAGTTTTTACATTGCATAAATAATAACGTAATAATTAAAATAAGCACATTTAAGAACTCAATATGTTAATAACAATACATTTTATGCTAATGTATCCATAAAAGTGTATGAATAAAAGGGATTTAACGGTTACCGGATATATAAAAAAATCTACCATCCCAAAGTTTCATTTACACTGGCAATTGCAAGAAAGGGATAACATCCACTCATGTCGTTGTCTCGCTCAGAACGTTTTTCCCCCTCTGTTAGGTAAGAAGCAAATGTCAACTTTATAGCTAACAAAATAAAGTACATTTTTATTTTTCAAATACTGCTTCGTAGTAATTCCAGATATCATATATAAGTTCCTTGGTCTAGTGTTATAGGTCCCGTGGCGGATCGGTCATCATAATCGTAATGCAAGCAAACGGGTTACATGAGGAAATTCATATAGGTAGTATTTATTTTTAGGTAATTTCATGTGCAAATTACAGTTTGCTATTATTATTGTTTATCATAATTAAATTATCTATTGTGTTGGCCGCGCTAAATATATCACCCGCGGACCGCAGTTTGACGCCCACTACAGTGACGCATCCAGGCCCTTCGCAAAGCAGTTCGGGATATCGCGATAGCACGAACCTTCGCCGTAGCCCGATATATGTAGCTGCATCCTAATAATAATCTACGAAATGACCGTGGCTATATTTTTTTAAACTCTTTTTATAGTTATATTTATAAAAAAAACAAGGTTTGTAGTTACCCTAAGGGCTCCAAAAAAGGTGCATTTTTTATCCGTGAATAAAAACTGCTCACAAATTAATATTAATTGTTATTTAATTCGTAGAGTGCAATCGCATTATTAAAAATATAATATATTAACAAATGCTTAACAAATAGAATATCTTTACGCTTTGTAGGCACCAAAAATTGTGTAATTATTAGTTATTAATTTTTTGTAAGTTACAAATTACAATGTACCGATTAATATTTATACACATTTGTAAAATAAATTAGACATTCGAGTCAGAATTTATAGCATATCAAATTTTTAATCTGTACCTACAAAGTGTAACACTCAACAATACAGCATACTTTTTATACATATGTATCATTATTATGTCTGCGTGTAAGCACCTGCGCTCAATATAAACATTATTATTTATTCTGTGGCGCAGATTTATGTTTTTATTCATATCAATGTAATAATACTAAAAATATGTAGTGTAACGAAGTGTTTCTAATGTTGTTGATAGCAATCTCGACAGAATTAGACAGCAAAATTTGAACTAAATTGTACATATCAAGACAATCATATTTATGCATCACTTAAACACAACACTGGCAGATCTGACGCTCTTGCAGATCTTCCCGCAATATAATTCTTTGAAAGAGCCACCCATCGCCTATAAATACTAAAGGCGTTAATGGTGCGTAGCTGTCTTGTGGCGAGGTCTAATGCCAAATGCATAAGTTTACCAGCTACCTTACCCTCCAAACTGGAACACGACAGTGACAAGCACTGACGCTATTGCGGCAGGAATAGGTAAGGCGGTGGTACCAGACCCGGGCGAATCAATGCAGAACTCTACCACCTAGTAGTTACGATGATACCTTTTACGACCTGCCTGGCAGAACGGGAGTTGGCCTATTCTTCAAAGGAGCCCAGTACCAACACGGGGTAAAATGATATGTATAATTTTGTTCCAATTTTGGTGTAACCCTTACAATTCAATATAAGAATTCAGCACCCCTCAATGGTATTGAGATGTACTGATTCACGTTGTTTTTTTTTATAGAAGAGGGAGCAAACGGAGAGGAGGCTCACCTGATGGTAAGTGATTACCACCGCCCATAGACAACTACACTACGAGGGGCTTTGCAGTTGCATTGCCGGCCTTTTAAGAATGATTAAGCTCTTTTCTTGATGGTCCCTATTTTGTACCCGTTTGGAAAATTTTCTGCCGATAACTGGTTTCACATAGAAGTAGTACGGGGCAAACAGTGCCTCGAGAATTGCATGGTTGTGGCTTTCCAGACATCGAGATAGTGAGGATGAAACTTTGAATTTTGTCGTGATGTCCGATGGTGAAATTCGGCAACAGGAATTAATCCAAACAGTTCCTCGGGAAAAAATCTTAGACAATGGTACTCTGATCTCATATTTGCATCTTTGAAACATTGCAAGAGTTTAATCGCACGAACAAACTTTTTTTTATTAATAACAAACTGAATTTTTGTGAACAGCTTCGTTTTGACGAGACGACCATCTTTTCTATCTTCGAAAAATCTCGAATCGGGTAACTAATAAAGTTATGGGTTTACTCTAAAGTTTCTTTTTTCATCTATTTTTATTAGTTACCGAATTCGAGATTTTTCGAAGATAGGAAAACGTATTTCTCGTCAAAACGAAGCTGTTACAAAAATTCAGCTTACTTAATTTGTTCCTGGGACCAATGTCTATGAGTAATCATAGTAGTTTAAGAATCTTTTTTTTTTCGCTTCTCGCTGTTAACTATTTTTAAATTATAGAATAACAAAGATGTGGTGTCTTCAGCATTGCTATCCGTGTGGCGGGATGGTAATGCCACATACATAAGTTTGCCGGCAACGTTACCCTCAAAACCGGAACAAAACAGTGCAAGCAAGCACTGAAAGTTATAGCGGCAGGAATAGGAAAGGCGGTGGTATAAAATGCAGGCGAGACGTTGCAGAACTCTACCACCTAGTAGTGAGAACTGTAGTTAAACGTTCACTTTTAACGGTTTGCCTCACAGAATATTAGTATATTCATCAAAAGAGGCCCTTTGAGAGGAAGTTTGTGAGTATATGGAGCTTGAATGTAAATTTGTGAGTATATGGAGCTTGAATGTAAATTTGTGAGTATATGGAGCTTGAATGTAAATTTGTGAGTATATGGAGCTTGAATGTAAATTTGTGAGTATATGGAGCTTGAATGTAAATTTGTGAGTATATGGAGCTTGAATGTAAATTTGTGAGTATATGGAGCTTGAATGTAAATTTGTGAGTATATGGAGCTTGAATGTAAATTTGTGAGTATATGGAGCTTGAATGTAAATTTGTGAGTATATGGAGCTTGAATGTAAATTTAAAAGCAATCAAAAATGACCTTGATGGCAGTTTAAGTACGATTTAAAGTATTTGTACGTGAATGATTGCGAAAACTATAGTACTGTAACAAGTGATGAAATCTAGTTACTCTGAGGCAATAAAAATCTAATACCTTTAAACGAGCAATTCTTGTATAATATATATATAATTGAAATCTCGGAATCGGCTCCAACGATTTTCATGAAAATCACAAATTAGGGGCTTTTCGGGTCAAGGAATCGATTTATCAAGGTCCAAGTCCAAGAAAAGCTCGGTTCCCAAGATATGGGTATGTGAAAAACCGAGCAAAGCTCGGTCAACCAGATATTATATCATAATATGTGACTTACGCATAAGGGGCCATCCATAAACTCGAAACAGACGTCGTCATCGGGGGTCGACGAAATGTGACATTGTATGACAAGGGGTAGGGAGGGATCCCAAATTTTGTGACATCACATTTTTAATCACCTTTAAATATAATACCTGTATAGAAAAAAAACAATCGAAGAAGATCATTTTTCCAATGTGAAATTGTAAAACATGTGACACCAGGTAGGAGGGGGTCTCACAAATGTGACCAGATGTGACAAGGACGGGCAAGGGGCTAAAAAATCATGAAATTCGTATGGCATAATATATGAATTGCCCCTAAGGGCGCAGCTACATATATCGGCGGGCTACGGCGAAGGTTCGTGTTATCGCGACATCTCGAATTACTTCGCGAAGGGGCTAGACGCGTCACTGCAGTGGGGACAAACTGCGGTCCGCACGTGATATTTGTGCGACTCTACTATTTTTGCTATTTTATTTTGTTCCATGGTAGAAAAAAGATAACATACGACGATATGACCTTCATGTTTATGAAGCTGTATCATAGGTTCGTAAGCTTTGTGCGAAAGAAATGCAGTACACAGTAGCATAAAATTAAAGAATTTAAGGAACGAATGTTAATGAAATAAGAATTTGAGAAGAAAAGATTTTTAGGAATGTAACAATATTCTTGTTTGCTTTGTCGTGTGCCGCACAAACATCACCAGCAGTCCGCACAAATATAACCTGCCGGCCGCAGTTTGCTGACCATTGTTAATACGACGTCATTATGACGTAACAGGTGTCGCGAAGTAGTTCGTGCTAGCGCGAACCTTCGCTATAGCCCGATATATATAGTTGCGCGATAATTGTCTTTTTTAAACATGCGCGGATATAGTGTCATTACGTTTGAGTAAAGAGCACGCGAAGTATCTTATTTACGTACATACAATGAACTAGCCAAGTGCGAGTCAGAATTGTGCACGAAGGGTTCCGTACCATCATCTATAAAAAAAATTACTTTTGTTGTATGTTTACTTGAATATTTATTTTATGTATAAGGTGTTTATTTTTATAGTCTATATATTTTCAAATACTTACTTCTTTTGAAAATATTCAAGTTTCTACCTGTTTATGAAGATCGAGTAAAAAATTGCTTAAAAATTACGTTTGTTGTATGGGAGCCCTCTTTAATATTTACTTTGTTTTTATTTAATTATTCATTTTGAAAGGTAATATACAACTAAATATTCTGTGAAAATTATGAGCGTCTATCTGTTACCCTTATTAATAGTGAACAGAAAATACGAAAAAAAATACTTTTATTGTATGAGTACCCCCTTTATATTTTATTTTATCTCTTATCTTAAATTCTGGATAAATAAATATGGGAACACAGATGACACATTTTCAAATAATTTTTAACATCCCTACGACCGTACTTAAGTATGGTATTTAGATATGCCTGTTTCACAAATTTCACGAATGAAGGCAAAATTCGCGAGAATATGACTGGATATTTCATATTGTTATAAGCTCTATACATAAGAAGAAGTGGAACATTTAATGTTACGTATATTGTGTGAAAAAAGCTTAAAATTTCTTTCCATACTGCTATGTACCTAATACTAATACACCGGTATATATTTGCCTATAATATTTGGAAATGAAATAATAATACGTCTTTGACTACATTTTACTTTTGTATTTACTAATTTTGTAATTACTATACGATAAAAAAACTATCTGCTAAACCAAAGGTTCCCAAACATTTTTTCTCATAGACCACTTTCAAAATTTTTCAGGTTCAGGTGGACTCCCTAAATCTAAATTTCTACCATAGTCCCAAAACTTAAGAAAAATATGAGAACTAGATCTGTTGTAATACTTGTAACTATGAAAATGCGTAGACAAAGACTTAACGTTGATCCCCGTTTAGTCTACCGTGGACCCCTGGAGATCCACCTGGACCACTTTGAAAATCAGTGTGCTAAACCAATCGTTTGTTTAGTTTAAGATTTTAGTCCCCGTATTGGCCCGAGCTTTTCCCGTGTTGGTCCGGGCTCCTTTGAAGAATAACTAAGAAGAAATTGCTATCCTATAATATAAAAAACACGAAAAATTCTTAAGCCATTTATAATATAGCTCATTTACAATCTTTGGTTAAATAAATCTTTGTTTAAATAAATTACGCGTACACTAATCGCACTGAAAACAAGATATTTCTTTTAGCTCTGGTTTCTTATTCACTATCGTTATTTATGATGTCAACAACAAAGAGATATGCACTGAAGTAGACAACTCCTTTCATTCTACTCCATCGGAACAAGAGATGGCACGTTCTAGTATAGAATCCTACTATAAGATGACCTTCACCGAGCTGGTTAATGGATGAAAAGTATTTTATATCCAATTAAATATGTCAATAAATATATTGAAAATGGATTGATTAAAAATTTCAGTCCAGAATTAATTAACAATTTTTTTTTTATATTTCACGCGTTTGGTTAATAGACAAATTCCATACCAATTGAAAATATGACGCCTATTAGAATATGCAAACTTTACGTTGACTATTATCACAGAGAAAGTTATTATATTGTCCGTGTTAAACACGGAGAATATTTTATTCTCCGGACCCCTTTAAATATTAGGCCAACTGCCGTTCTGCCAGGCAGGTCGTAAAAGGCGACCCATTGGCTATACGAGTTACTACCACCGTGGCTACTAGGTGGTAGAGTTCTGCATTGTCTCGCCCGGGTCTGGTACTACCGCCTTACCTATTCTTGCTGCAATAGCGTCAGTAATTGTCAATGACGTGTTCCGGTTTGGAGGGTAAGGTAGTCGGTAAACTTGTGCATGTGGCATAAGACCTCGCCACAAGATAGCAACGCACCATTAGCACCTTTGATGTCTATAGGCGATGGTTGACTCTTTCCATCAGGAGACCCATCATATATATATATATATATATATATATATATATATATATATATATATATATATATATATATATATATATATATATATATATATATATATATATATATATATATATATATATATATATATATATATATATATATATATATATATATATATATATATATATATATATATATATATATATATATATATAATATATCCATGCAGTACTCTTTGAGTTTACCGCGGACATACATTGATTTTCCTACGATTTTATTATATGTATACAGATTATAATGTATCTATATTTTAATGTATTTTTATTGACACATATAGCCAATTAGTCGCTTTTTACGACTTGCCTAACAGAAAGGATGATTTATTCTTCGAAGGGACCCGGAGTCTGGACCAACATGGGGAAAAAACTGTCTACTCCCTAAAATATTTGGCGAAAAGATACATATGTATGTAGTTATCAGAAATAGATTTATCAAGATTAATAGAAAATATCTTGATGTTTTTGATACATACAAGTGTACGATCAATCATAGATCTAAACTGGTTTTTCCGTTGCTTAGAACGTTTTAAATTTTTTCAACATTTTTTTATCTTTGAAACCAAAGTACAATATCATTTGTTATTTATTAATCACGACGGTTTTTCTGCACGTGATTTAAACGGTAACTTCTGTTCACGATTCACATAGCACTTGGACAGCAAATCGTCAGATGATTTTTCTGATGATAAATGATTATAATTGCCTATAGACCAGAAATATGTTGCGTGACGTAATATTTATGCGATATTGTCCGTATGACGGGGATATTTATTCATACGATAGCAAACAAGCAGACGATTCTCCTGATGGAAAGAGACAGTCATCGTCTACAGACTCCAAAGATGTTAATAGTGCGTTGCTATCCTTGAGGTAGGATCTTAATGCCACCTGAATAAGCCTACCGGCTGCTACTACCTTATCCTTAATGCTGGAACACAACATTGAACTGCTATGACGCTATTGTGGCAGGAATAGGTAAGGCAGTACCAGACCTGGGCGAAACAATTCAGAACTCTACCACTTAGTAGCTACGATGGTAGTGACTCGCATAGCTAATTGTTTCCTCTGAAGAGCTGCCTGGCAGAACAGCTGATGTTTTATTCTTCATAAGGAGTTCGGACCAATACGGATAAAAATATAGACCTTGGTGGTTTCTGATGCTCTTATTAATTGGACTTTGAATAATTATATTTTTAAATAATCTTCTTCTTACATATTAAAATCAATTGCTGTTCGTTAGTCTCGCTAAAACTCGAGAAAGGCTGAAACTATTTGGCTAATTTTGGTTTTGAATTAATTGTTGAAGTCCAGGGAAGGTTTAAAAGGTGAGAAAATTTAGAAAAAGAAAACAGTACTTAGTTAAAAAGGCAGAACAACGTTTGCCGGGTCAGCTAGTACCTACATATATAAAAATCAATTGCGGTTCGTTAGTCTCGCTAAAACTCGAGAACGGCTGAACCGACCGAACCGAAATTTGTGACCAAAAAATATTTGCGCCTCGTCTGAGACGTACGAAACGCTTTATTATTAAATTTTAAAATATAAAAAATGCACATCCTAATATAAAGCTTAATTAAAAATTGTTTTAGGAAACATGGACAAGTTGGAGAGAAAGGAATATCTTTTACTTGGTTATAGATACCTGCAGCTACTTTGCAATTTATATGTTTGGTTTAAACCACAACACACCGTCCGTTTGCCACTGCGGCACAGTCGCAACTGTTTGCATGAAGAGCGCAATGCCGAGATCGGGGCGCGTAGGCATAGCTCGCACTTCGTCCGTTTGTATCAAGTTGGAATACTGTATAGATAAAATATTACCGTAACTACGTGTCAATTCGAAAAGTTAAGTGAGGACTTGGCGATCAATACAGGATCTTTTAGAACCTGCCTCAGGCGCCAATCTCTCATAATGGGTGGTACGAAATAGGTATTAATTTCATATTGATTTGTAGAATTAAAAACACATGAAAGATAAATAAATAATTAAATAATAATAATAATAATCTAAATCGGTTTAGATTTTGAAAATTAGACACTATCCGTATAACCCATTTCCCCTGAACTCTAAGTCCAATTACTACTTACTCAAGGCTCAGACCCAATAATCCTAGAATCAATAGCAATTCAATAGAATAAATTGATTTAATATTCACTCTAGGAATGCCGATCGACGAAAAGTAAATTTAGTTCCAATTTTAGTATTATTTCACAAAATGATCAAAGGATCTAATTCAATATTAGTATCGTCAATCGTCATATTGCCGTCCACATTGCCACATTTGCCGTTTTAATAATTATTATTACTTGTTATAATTACAAATAACCGTACAACTAAACTACCAACCAGAAATAAATTATATGGTTTTCGAAATATGTATTAGTTGCTTAAAATGGAGGTGCCACTGGACTCCATAATATTACAGGGAATTGGTATATGTATTTAGAATAATCTAATAACTTTCCCCGAGAGAGATGTCAATAATCAGAGATAATATAAATATTTTTAAGTATACTGAATTGTTAGGCTTTACAACCTGGCCACAGCTACCCGCGGCACGAATCACGACGCGAATTGCGGCGCAGCGGTCCCGCGTTTTTCTGGCTTGACTAGTTTGCAAACTTGCAACTAAGGCGGCGTCGGCGATGGATGTATTAGGAATTTTTTAAATTGTTTATTCATGATTAATTAATTTCAAACTCTACACGCGAAAAAAAAAACAAAAAAGAATGTTTTGGTCGCACGATGTCAAATTCGGCCCCTGATTTCACCCGTCACGCCGCTCTGTGCTGTAGCCACTTCGATACTAGCTAGTACATTTGTTTTATTTAGCTCATCACACCGCACGTCACGGTCGCGCATCGCTCACTTCTTTCCGCGCCGCAATTTGCGTCGCCGGTAACTGAGACTTACTTAATACAGTTTCCTACATTTATTTTCGTCGCTTTTCGCTCGCCACACCGCAATCCGCATAGCAGGTCGCGCCGCAGGTAGTTGTGGCCAGGCCGTTAGAGTCCTACAGACGTATGATTGGTGGATGTGTGACAATAAAACGTGGTATACTAATATAACTACTATTTGCCTCGCACTACTCTGTTATGGAATCAATTACCGGCAGGGGTATTTCCGAACGGATACGACATAGGGACCTTCAAGAAAAGAGCTTTCTCATTCTTAAAAGGCCGGCAACGCACCTGCAAGACCTCTGGTATTGCGAATGTCCATGGGCGGCGTTGATCCCTTACCATCAGGTGCACCTCTTGCTCGTTTGCCCCCTCTTCTATAAAAAAGGCAATTTCTAATAAACTATACTAACACACATAGTGAAAAATCATATTTTTTTAATATAAAATAAAATTGCGAAAAACGCAGATAACTCTTGCGATAGAAAGAATCAACAATAATAGCCTATAGACACATAAGATGTTAATGGTACATTGCTATCTTGTGGCGAGGTCTAATGCACATTTTACTTTCCAAATTGGAACACGACATTGATAGGCACCGACGCTATTGCGGCAGAAATAGGCAAGGCCGTGGCACCCGACCCGTGCCTGACAATGTAGATCTCTACCACCTAGTAGCCACGATGATAGTGACTCTCATTGACAAACGTTCGCCTCTAACGAACTGTCTGGCAGAACGGCAAATAGTCTTTCCAAAGGGAGATGGCTTAACACAGCAGAAATTAACACAGCAGAATCATAATAGGGGTAGGAAGCATATAATCAGTAAGTAATATGGCGATTTTTGTTATTATATTAAGTTTTTAAGGTGCGCTACTTCAACACATACAAAAAGCTACTCCTCGTATTTCGCTTATTGATTATGTTTAATTTTTTGGATTAAAACACAATCGGATGTCTCTACCGATATAACGAAATGACTTTCACCTAAATACACCGAAGATCATAATGATACTTTGCCATCCGTGTTGCGTTTAAAATGCCGCAAGCGAAAGCTCAAAAAATCTGTAAACCGGTTGATCGTGCAGGCCATCCCTGAAACTTCCTGCTAAAATGAGGAATTTTAAGCTCAAAGGAACAAAAATATACTTAAGCATAGATTTTTTCAGAGTTCAAAAATCTGGGTTTTCTTATGACAGTAATTTCAATTTGGCTGAACTGATTTGGTTGGAAGGTTTAAAAGGTGAGAAAATATAGAAAAAAATAATAAGAGTAGTTAAAAAGGCAGAACAAACGTTTGCCGGGTCAGCTAGTCTCAAATAAATTGACCGGTTTTAATTCAATTTACGTTTTTTTACGTAGTTTTTAGAGAGAAATTTATTTTAAAAATATTAAGTAAATGCTGCAAAGTTTAAGTAATCGCCTCTGCGGTCTAGTGTTCCAGTGTCGAAGTTGACCACATGAGGTCACGGGTTCGATTCCTAAACAAGGCAATGAAAAATGTGTTTTTTCAGTTTTCTGATATAAACAAAGTCGCCGGGAATTGGAAAGTGCCCGGTTTCCGGATAGGCCTGTCATCTATCACATTTGTGGGACAAGTATCTTAGGCTAATCGTGGGTGCACTTGTTGTACATTTGCCTAATTTTTCGGGGATACGGGTGTGAAGATAATTTTCTCTTTTTTAAATACTAAAATATTGTAAAAGGTCGAAAAACCATTGGTTAAAATCTCTAAGTCGTGTCGAACACACACTTTTTTCAAAATTTTTCGTCAACGATTACTCTCGAATAGATAAACCTATTTTAATGCAATTTATGCATTAGATGCAGTTTTTTGAAAATAAAGCTAATTAGATTTTATACCCTGGAAGTTTTTTTTAAAATATCGTTTCACCGAAATTTTTTTTGAGATTTTTTACAATTTCTCGAAATCTTCTGGACCGAATTAGTTAAAATATCAAATGCCATCAACCGCGGTTCGATTGGGCAAGCCGTTCAAAATTTTATATCTTTACATACACACATAATCTCTCTCTCTCTTTCACACACACACACACACATACACACACACACACACACACACACACACACACACACACTCACACACACAGAGAGAGGGAGAGAGATACAGACGTACTGACGTCATCGTGAAAATAGTCGTAAAAGTTTCCTAGGACCCCTAAACGAGGAGATCTGGTGAAAACTCAGTAACTCCCTCTATCTACATACGTAGCGATAAGTTAAAAATTGTCATGCATCAGGTTAAGAGGGGAAATAGTATCCTAGAATTAGAGAACGCCAAGGACTACTAATAGACTACAAAAGTCGTAGGTACCATTAAAAACTAATGTATTTCCAATATTGATTCGACATTATTTATGTTCAGTAATCTTTGTTAAATTGTTCTAATCCACAAAAGCTAGTCATCCATTAAATATTCAACGTTTTTATTCAACGTAAAACCATTCTGACTATAAGTGCCCTTTCATACTAAAGTTTGTATTAGCGATCCTCAGTCATGTGCAGGAGTAACATCGCAAATACATACGTGCGATGTTAACAATATTTTCACTAGCTCCCAGAAGTCACCATTTTGAGAAATTAATAAATACTGAACACCATATATGTGTGTTAGCATTGGCCATTACTGTGATAAACTTAAAAACTTTTTTGAAGCAAAGAAAAAAGATTTCCCTGTCGTGTTAAAATTGTCTTTTATTAGTGCTAAAACCATTGACATGTATAATATATTATACATGTCAATGGCTAAAACACATTTATTGTTAAAAACACGAAAGTACTAATCAAAATCATAAATATAAAATTCAATTACAACGATGAATGAATTGACCACCCTGTTGGTCGAGTGGTTAGTGACCCTGACTACGCAGTTGACGCGGTTCGGGTCCGATCCCCGACGAGGACAAGCATTTGTGTGATGAGCATAAATGTTTGTATTTCCGGGTTTGGGTGTTTATTAAATATATTCTGATTTCTGGTATTTATATATGTATTTCTATGATATTAGTATCGTTGAATAATACCCATAACATAAGCAAATAATTATTTGCTTACTTCGGAGTTAGATCAGTAAGTGTAATTTGTCCAGTGAATATGTATTTATTTATTTAATTTGTATAGTAATAGCGATTAGTACAATCTACGGAACTGATCAAAAACATAGGAAAATTCCGCCACATTGAAGTATTGAGACGTCTGAAGCGTTGCCTTCGGCCAAGCGTTACGAAACTTCAATCGAATTAAAGCATTTAAGGCTCTTACACATTTCGAAACGTCTCTTTTTTATATGTATGGGAGCACTAGTCCCAAGATAAGGTGGTCGTTGGCTCTATCCACTCAAATCGAAATATTTTTTTGTTTAAAATGGTATTTAAGTTTTTCTGAAAAACAGTTTTAATAATACATTTTTTTGCATATATTATAAGATAACAAATAAGCTAATGGATTTTATGATCGGAGCAGCGAACTATCGCCCTAAACAACAACGATGCTTATGGTGTATTTCTATTCGCGTGGCAGGGTGTCCCTCCAAACAGGAACACGAAAGTGACAAGCATTAACGTTATTGTGGCAAGAATAGGCTGTGGTACCAGACCCGTGTGGGACGATCCAAAACTCTACCACCTAGTCGTTAAGATGGAGTGATACGTCAGCAATAATATTCACGTTTTGCTACCACAGCTGCGCAATGGTGATACTTGGGCATATACAATTAATGGGCATATGCAAAACTAGTTGGATCTCAATTATAACTAGCGATCTCTTGTGGCCGAAATTCGACCATGGACTAAATAACAAAACTTCCTTTTTAAGTTTGACAACTGACTTTAGCTGTAAGGTAAATAGTATTGTTTCGTGTGTGTGTATTTACATGAATGTAATATTATGTATATCACATGAATGTAGTGTATGTAAAGTTTACTTTTATTAATATAATGTATTTCTAATGCATTTTATTGTAAAATATTAGGTTTCTGCACTCCTCCGCAGACTTTAACTGCGCCAAATTTCACAATCTATCATCTAATAACAATAAATATACAATCTAAGGGGTCCAAAGTTTTCCCCTAACGTATTAATATATAGATTATTGTGAAATAATACAAACATAAATATATATTATCAAGGATTAAACAAGGAATTTTTTGGTCGTCAGTGTAGTTTGCTTTTAAACCCAAAAATACAGAGTTATCATACTTGAAATAAAATCACTCCAGAGATATTTTTTCAACTTTGGCTTTTTAATCGGCACGATTAAATAGCAACATGGCATATTTCTATTTTACTTCGATTTAATATGTGTACAGTCGATTGACACTTACAAGCATTTGCTCACATGATCGGCTACACGTTCTCTGTCCAACACCGTGTGTATTTTTTATATTAGTCCAGTAAAAAGTTTAATGAAACCATGATCAACCAGTTTTGGCGCAATGAGTAAAAATGTGTTCATTAATACTTAAATAATGATATTATGAAATAAATTTTGATTTAAAATTAGGGGAAAGGTATGAAAAAAAATAAAAAAAGGGTTGAAAAATGCCTTTTTTTAAATAACTTAATAACGGTAGGAAATACAAAAAAAAGTTTCAAGTAAAAGTTGTAGAGAAAAAAATTATACACAAAAAGTTCCTCTTCATTTTTTTGTTATCTGCTTTAGTTTAGCTACAAAAAATAAAAATTAAATTTGTAGTAAAATATGTAAAAATATATAAATATGGGAATACATGTGTAGTAGTGTTAGTACATATTTATGTGATGCGCGCGCTGCATGGTACAGGGCCGTAATAATTCTGGTAAGGTTTTATAATTATTTTTCAACCCTTTTTTTATTTTTTTTTCATACCTTTCCCCTAATTTTAAATCAAAATTTATTTCATAATATCATTACTTAAGTATTAATGAACACATTTTTACTCATTGCGCCAAAACTGGTTGATCATGGTTTCATTAAACTTTTTACTGGACTATATGGCCTGTAGTATTAATAGAAAAAAATTGCATTGAAATTAGGTATCACCAAATGCCATCAATTTTATAGATTAAGAAAATGTTATGTAGCGCGTTTTAAATATAGTGCTTGCGTGTTTATATGCGTAGCAACCATAGTTTACATACTACATACACGCCAAAGCCCTAACTCTCCGAATATAAATTTTATGTAAAATTAACACTGACTGACAAACCTTGGAGGTGATTTTACAATATCCTGATAGAAATAGCAGTGACACAACACAGCAGGATCGTTTCTTAATATTATATTCAGAAGTTTGGTAGCAGCGGATCCGCTATTGTGACATCCGCACGGAATCAATAAATAGTATATACAGGCTTCAATTTTCGTCACAAAATTATACAACGCGCTTCAATGTGGTGGTTGGCATAAATTGTACATTAGTGAGAAAGGACATGACTCCGGTTAAATTTCAGGAGAATAGGGTTTAAAGGGCAATTTTGTCGCTCTAAATTAGCAACTTTGTAGAATTATATCTGTACTTTACGACCTTGTTGGCTTTCTAGTTATTATGAAATATTAGAGCGTAAACTTCAACTATATCCAAATATTATTGTTGAATAAATTAGGGTATATCATGTTTAAATGCGGCTATAGACTAGTCAATTTGTTTAGGATTCAGTGAATATTCAATTTACATTCGAAATAGCAGGAGGTTGTCGGTTTGGTTGCATATTTTATGTTTTTTACTTCAGAATTCGGTAATTTATTAACATATTTGAGAAGATATTTTTTGTTTGAGAAAATATCTTATCCGTTGCTTCTTATATTAATTTGTCAAAGATTTGAGGATTCCAGATGTACTTCCAAATTTATGATTAGGTTCTCAAACACAATTTAAAATAAACTAGGTAACGATAGGTAGTAGACTGGTACTAACTCGCACTGTCTCGCAATAGTCTGGTACTACCACCTTACCTATTCCTGTCGTAATAACGTCAGTGCTTGTCACTATAGTGTTCGGTTTGGAGGGTTATGCATTAGCCGGTAAACTTACGCATGCGGCATCAAGACCGTGCCACAAGGACAGCAACGCTCCATTAACATCTTTAGTATCTACAGGCGATGATTTTATCTTACCATCAGAAGGGTCTGCTGCTTGCTTGCTATCTTATGGTATAAAAAACCAGGATCAATCAATAATAGGAGTATAAACATTCAAAAACTAGTATCTTCACGCTCGTATACCCGAATTGGTACGCAGAGGTACAACCAGTGCACCCGCGATTAGCTGAAGATACTTAGTCCCACAAGGTGATCGGTAGCAAGCCTATCGCCAACCGGGCACTTATCCAATCCGAAGCAATGTCATTTTTATTTGAAAACTGAAAAAACACATTTTTGAATTGCTCTAACCGGGAATCGAACCCATATTATCCATGACCATGTGATGTCCCATCATATGGTCAACACTGACACCGTACCACCAGACCACAGAGATGATCCAAACATTTATAAACATTAAATTTTTTCATATAAGACTAGCTGATATTGCCAAAAAAATTACTTGAGAAGGAAAGGTTAATTGAGATAAAAATTGTCCTATCTTTTAAATTGGACCAAACAGTAGATATCTACAAAATTTTATTGAAATCGGTCCAGTAGTTTCTGAGTCCATCGCCGACAAACAACATGACACGTAATTTATATGCACCTATTAAGATAATAGGTGCATATATTTTATGTGGTGTACGTAATAGGTGCATATAATAAGTGGCCGCGTTTCCGATCCGGTAGTAGTTTAAAAAAACATGACGTGTCAAAATAACTTGTAAGAAGTTTTATTGAATAAAGTTCTTCTGATTTCTGATTTCTGAATATTAATCATAGCCATGACACGAATTTATATGCACCTATTAAGATAATATGTGCATATAAATTACGTGGTGTACGTAATAGGTGCATATAATAAGTGGCCGCGTTTCCGATCCGGTAGTAGTTTTTAAAAAATGTTGACGTGTCAAAATAACTTGTAAAAAGTTTTATTGAATAAAGTTTTTCTGATTTCTGAATATTAATCATAGTAATGACACGTAATTAATATGCACCTATTAAGATAATAGGTGCATATAAATTATGTGGTGTACGTAATAGGTGCATATAATAAGTGGCCGCGTTTCCGATCCGGCAATAGTTTTTAGAAAAATGTTGACGTGTCAAAATAACTTGTAGAAAGTTTTATTGAATTAAGTTCTTCTGATTTCTGAATATTAATCATAGCTATGATACGTAATTTATATGCACCTATTAAGATAATTGGTTCATATAAATTACGTGGTGTACGTAATTGGTGCATATAATAAGTGGCCGCGTTTCCGATCCGGTAGTAGTTTTAAAAAAATGTTGACGTGTCAAAATAACTTGTAAAAAGTTTTATTGAATAAAGCTCTTCTGATTTCTAATTTCTGAATGTTAATCATAGCCAATAGACACCAAATATGTCAATGGTGCGTCGCTGTTTTGCGGGTTAGCAAATTTTTGGTGAGGTACTTAAGAAGGGGCGGGGGGGGGGGGATTAATTGAGATAAAAACTTCTTATCTTTTAACTTGGACCAAACAGTACTAATATATTTGGACCAAACAGTATAATTACTAAACTGATTCCGATAAAATTTCATAGACATCTACTGTTTGGTCAAACTTAAAAGATAGGACAGTTTTCACCTCAATTAACCCTCCTCCCCCCTCTCAAGTACCCCACCAATATATTCAAAACAAGTAATTTGTATCGCAAAACAACGTTTTCTGGGTCAAAAATATTTTTGGTGGGGTACTTGAGAGGAAGGGGGGGAGGGCTTTAATTGAGATGAAAACTATCCTGCCTTTTAAGTTAATCAAACAGTAGATATTTATGAAATTTCATTGAAATCGGTTCTTTAGTTTCGGAGTCGCGCCACTTAAATATATTACTAGCTGTTGCCCGCGACTTAGTCTGCGCGGACTTCATTTACTCCGCACAGCTCCTCCCACGTAGGTGCTAGCGTGATAATATGTAGCCTATATGTTGACCCGACTTGTTAGTAATATTCATGCAAAATTTGAAGTAAATCCATGCAGTACTTTTTAAATTTACCCCGGACATAAATGACTTTCCCACGATTTTATTATATGTGTTTAGATAAGATATACCTACATATGATGAGGCAAGTTTTATTTTAATACATATATATGTAATTAGATACACTACAATATTGGGATTTATATGAAACTAGCTGACCCGGCAAACGTTGTTTTGCCATTCATATTAGGTATCCATAGCGGACAAACAACGTGACACGTAATTTATATAAATCTACGCCCTACGGGATTGTCCTTCCACGCAGCCACAATGGCATTAAACTTTATATGGTGGTTAAGTATTCTTAAATTTCCTATTTTTCCGCGCAATTTTCTTAATATTTTCTTTTATAAGAACCTTCTCCTTACAATTACAAACACAACAAAAAAAAAAATTACCGAAATTGGTCCAGCCATTCAGGCGTGATGTCGTGACCAAGAAAAATAGGGATTGATTTTTATATATATAGATATATGAATACATCAGTGTCCATTTTACATTTAATATTTCAAACACGTACATCGCCAAAAAATACATATCGTCTAAGGTAGACTCAAATCAAGGCCACGTCTTCATAATATAACATACACGGATTTCCACTCGCGATGAAATATAAAACTGTAATCCCTCACTCTATCCTATTATGATCCTATCACTGATTATATAGAATGTAAGAGATTTTTAATAAAAAATCTAAGTAACGTTTCTTTGACTTTGTGTTACAGGAACGTTACTTAGATGTTTTTTTAGACGAAGTAAACTAGTTATTTTGCAATTTTCCGCGAACTTTAAGTGTAACCGCTTTTATATGTTTTCCTTTTCAGTAACATCGCAAAGGTACACTTAAAGTTCGCGGAAAATTGTATAATAACTAGTTTTCTTCGTCTGAGCAATAGATTTCCGCAAACTAACACCTGAATCTATAAAAAGATGTTTTTTTTTTTACTTTATTTAATAAAGTTTCTCAGATTAACATTCTTTCTGCAGTCTCTTCATACGTTCCATGTGTGACTGGAACTTAAAGTCAGAACTTCGGGCCAAGTGGAGCAAGTTCTGACTTTAAGTTCCAATCTAAGCTTCGTGCAAAACGCGCTCGTTACGATGATAAGTTTTTGTGTTTTTTTTTACTCCAATAATATGCGCGAAGATTAATAGTCATCTTATTTTTTTAATTATAAGATAGTAAACAAGCAAATGGGTCTCCTGTTGGAAAGCGTCAGGAGACCCATGTTTTTGTTTGCGATTTTATACTATAAAAAAATACGGGTCGAAATCATTATCCTACTTTCGACCGCAATCTAATTTATACAAGTGTAAAATACACTCCATTGTAAAATAATAATAAGATTTTTTATGTAAATTTTCCGCATAATGACTTTAATCTATACATCTATACATATAATAAAATCGTAGGAAAGTCAATGTATGTCCGGGGTAAACTCAAAAATTACAGCATGGATTTACTTCAAATTTTGCATGAATATTACTAACAGGTCGGGTCAACATATAGGCTATGTATTATCAGGCTATTACCTACGGGGGAGGAGCTGTGCGGAGTAAAGGAAGTCTGCGCGGACGAAGTTACGGGCAACAGCTAGTAAATAATATTTTTATTATATTGTTAATATAAGTTTTTAAATATATTTTTGCTAGCTGAGCCCGCGACTTCGTCCGCGTGGAAAAATTTCGAAAAAAAAGTAGGCTTAGTTACTCCCTATCACGTCAGCTATCTGCCAGTGAAAGTCCCGTAAAAATCGATCCGGCCGACAGACAGACAGACAGACAAAAATTGTAAAAAATGTAATTTTGGTATATGTATCGTGTGTACATCCATATGCATTTAGTAAAAAGCGGTTATTTTAATGTTACAAACAGACCTCCAATTTTATTTATTTGTATAGATGTATAGAAGATGTATAGAAGATGTATAGAAGATGTATAGATATCATAAGATAGAAAACATGCAGATACCTCTCTTGATAGAAAGAGAAACCATGGTCTACAGACATCAAAGATATTAACGGTGCTTTGCTATCTGTATGACACGAGAGGGCGGTGCCACATGCATAAGTCTTTCGGCTACGTTACCCTCTAAACCGGAACACGACAATGACAAGCATTGACGTTATTGCGGCAGGAATAGGTAAGGCGGTGGTACCAAATACCCAGGCGAGATGTTTTGAAACTTTACCACCTAGTCATGATGGTAGCGACTAGCGACCCTTATAGTCAATCTGGGCCGAGACTAACACGGCGAAAAACTATTCAATTATTCATTTAACTAGTCAGGTATAGTCCGGAAGGAATAAACTGTTCATCTATTTATTTAACAAGTCAGGGAAGTGTTGACCGAAATAAGTTTCTACATATTACAGGACACTGTAGTTAATAATCATTAGTAAGTAAGTAAAAAAAAAAAAAAAAAGACAATAAAAATATACCTAATGCAGCGTGAATATTGCGTAAACCTCAACAACACTGGTGTAGTAACATTCAAAAAGTATGGTCACCGTACGTTACACTAACGTAGTGTACCGTGCGTTCGGTATACCATAGTGACCTTCTGGTTATTGGTATACCGCTGTTTGTAAATAATGAACTTCTATGCGCTGTGCGGGGGTGTCCATACTTAACATTTTTGTTGGAAAAAATTAATTATCTTTTTTTAACTTATATTCGATGTCAGAATCGAGTACTGAACAGTCTCCTTTAGTACCTATAACTATACAGTTTTTTTACCAATCAACCTGTACAATAATTGTGTACATACATGTGGTGAAATTCTGCGGCAGGAATTAATCCAAACAGTTCGTCGGAACACTCCCCATGATAGATCCGATAGAAGATGCAGAGCGAAGACACATCTCTACGTAACTCCAAAGAACAAGCCGATCAGAAATTGTCCTATTATTGACGATTCGAGTCGCTCTACGAATTATTCGAATCAAATATTTTTGACTTCGACTTTCGAAAAGTGTCTTCACGCTAGTTTCCTCGAAGAGGTAGGTAGAGATACAACCAGTGCACCCCTGATTAGTCGAAGATGCCAACCGGCATTTATCCAATCCCGGAAAACATTTTTATCAGAAAGTACATTTTCAATTGCTCGACCAGGAATCGAACCCGGGACCTCATGTAGTTAACACAGACCACTAACCACTAGACCACAGATGCAATTTTTGTATTTGATTAAAATTCAATCAAAGATAAGTGTGATTTGCATATAAAAGATTTAGTTCTACCAATGAATATGGTCGTAAATATAATATTAATATTTCGACAACGTATCACTTGTATCCGATTGAATATGTCGCGTTGCTGACACGATGTCGTATGATGGTGCGAATAATTTATAAAGTTTGGAGAGTAACGTAGCTGGTAAACTCACGTGGTATTACAATCCAGTCACACGGATGTTAACGCACTATTAACATCTTTCGTGTCTTTAGGTGATAGTTGATTCTTTCCATCAAGAGAACTGCTTATTTACTATCTTATGATATAGAAAATAGACATACCGATGTTTAAAACCTATCATAAGATAGCAAACGAGATTCTAAAAGAGATTACCCAGAAGCTGGCTGTGTTTGTAGAGCGTTACCTATATTAAATAGTAAATAAATCGACGGATCCTACGTAAGTTGTGTAACTTAAAAAATGCGATTTTTGCTAAAATTATAAAAATAACTCATTTTTTAAAGATTTTTTAATAATACGAAGAATAAAAATGAAATTTCTATTACAAGTTGGATTTTTCTATATTTTTTTTTATATCATAATTCATAAGATAACAAACAAACAGATGGTTCTCCTGATAGAAAGAGTCAACCATCGCCTATAGACACCAAAGGTGTTAATGGTGCGTTACTATCTTGTGGCGAGGTCTAATGCCACATGCATAAGTTTACCGGCTACCTTACCCTCCAAACCGGAACATGACAGTGACCAGCACTGACGCTATTGCGGCAGGAATAGGTAAGGCGGTGGTATCAGACCCGGTCGAGCCGATGCAGAACTCTACTATCTAGTAGTCACGATGGTAGTGACGCGCATAGCCACTCAGTCGCCTTATACGATCTGCCTGGTAGAATGGCAGTTGGCCTATTCTTCAAAGGAGCCCGGGACCAACACGGGGAAAATTCTAATTGAAATTTCATTTTTACTCTTGGTGTTACTAAAAAGTAGAGTAATTTCATTAATAAAACAATAATCGAATTTTTTAGGTTACAGCAACATAAGTAGGGACCCACCGAAATATGTATTTTACGTTTTTTCTTTGTTTTTTTTTGTACCTACTGGAAAATAAAAATACGAAATCTATCAAAATTAAAATCTCACTAGCTGCACCCTGCAGCCGGTTTCACTATAAATTGGTTAAAAAATATTTTTTCCAGGATAAAAGTATTCTATGTACTATTTTTGGTCGATGATACTGGTGTAGCAAATCTTATCCAAATCGGTCTAGCCGTTTTTGTGTAACTGAGTAATAAATACCGAAATGTACAGATTTTTCACGTTTATAATGTGTATGGAATTAATTATCACGGCACATCACTATTTTTCAGAAAGGGGCAGAAATTTATTTTATTTTATTTTAAACAGATCTCTATTTTAAACGCATGGAAAATTAAAAAAAAAATCTCATATTTTAAAATAGAATTACACCATCGCCAAAAAATATAAGAAGCATTTAAGGAAACACACATATTTTTATACTTAATTTTTTTAGAACTATGTTTAATAATTACATTTTATAACAAGTGATTATTAAAAAAAAACAAAAAACCCGACTGCTACCCGATCCAAAAAATAGAACATGAATCAGCATTTGTTACTCCCACAATCAAGACGAATCTAACGGCACAAATGTCCATTAAGTCATTTAGATTTTAGACACACTTAGTACGCTCACTAAACAAATATACATACAAACATACACATTCACATATACTCAAAAACCATAACCCTACTTTTTCAAGCGCACGTAGGTAAACAGTAAATTTTATTTTATGTTTTAAAAATGAAATATATGAGAATTCAAATAAATCAATCGCTTTTAATACTAATAAAAATATTCCATAATAAAATGATATAAATTATCTTAATCTAATCTTAATCATAACCGTCGTGCTGAAATAAACAAATATTGTCATAAGATGTAATTTTAAGTATACTATTTAAACAAACATTGTTTTTACCTGCGATATTGTATCATAGATAAAACTTTTCCGTTGTTATTTGTCCCAAAAACTTCCAAAAAAGTTAATCTGGAATCACTTTTTACACACAAGTCAAGATTGGCACAAATCCTTATTAAATTGTCTTAATCCATTGAGACATTATTTCACTGAAACTCCAATAAAAGTATCACTTAATTTCACTTTAAGGCAATGCAATTATTTTCACAATTTCCTTCATTTTCTCGAGCGCCTGTCGAATATTTCGAGATAACGCTACGCGGCATGCATTCTTCGTGAAATACGCGGAGCAACTGCTGTTGTGTGTGCGGTGTGCCGTCAGTTCGTCAGATAGGTCAACGCGCACCTGTAGCTATCATTATTTCGAAAATCGAATCGTCATGTTATATACAAAACAAATAGAATAATTAATCTATTGATCGAAAAATATAAGAACATTTTTAAAATATTTTTCGTTCAATAATTTTATTGCAAAAAAACGATAGGATTTTTAAAGAAAATAAATAGAATTAAAAATAAATTAACCTATTGATCGAAAAATATAAAAAAACAGTTTTAAAATATTTTACGATCAATAATTGAAAAAATCGTGTAGATATATTTTCAGAAAAGTAGTCACTATTTTTATATATTTTTTATTATTATTTAAATCTTAACTTTTAATATAATTTGACTGTTAAATTTTCAAAAAAAAATTATCATCACGCCCAAATCCCTTGCAGATTAGGCAGAGTAAACCGAACGTCTAAGAATAGACTTTCCAGTTCACCACGGCTCACTGATTTGTCGGTTGTGGTGAGTGGTGATTCCCATTGCCGCATTTTACTGACCTGATGTTGACTATCGGCTATTTCTAGCGCCAATCGGGATCGACAGCTTTTCGTGCTCATCCGAGGATGTAAAGCCGTCAATCTGTTATCAAATATTGTGTTTTATTTTATATTTTGAATCAACTTAAATAATAAAATAATAATACATATAAAATTTCATCAAAATAAAGCAGTTTCGGAGGAGTAAGGTAACTAAAACTGTGACATGAGAATTTTTTAACTATTACTTTTACTACTTTTGACCGTGTTCTCTCTGCTAGACAGTTCGTCAGAGATGAACGATTGTGAGTAGTAGACTCACAATCGTTCATCTCTGACGAACTGTAGATCGAAGATACTAGGTTGTAAAGTTCTGCATTGTCTCCCCTGGGTCTGGTACCACCGCCTTACCTATTCCTGCCGCAGTATCATCAGTATTTGTCACTGTCGTGTTCCAATTTGGAGGATAAGGAAGCTAGTAAACTTTTGCATTACTCATTAAGACCCTGCTACTTCCTACTGCTATTTCCGGGTTTGGGTGTTTTATTAAATATATTCCTGTATTTATATATGTATTTCTATGTATTAGTATCGTTGACTAACACCCATAACCCAAGCAAATTATTTGCTTACTTTGGGGTTAGATCAGTAAGTGTAATTTGTCCCGTGAATATTTATTTATTTATTACTAGCTGTTGCCGTTGCCGTTGTTATATATTACTAAAGTTTTATACTGGCGTAGAGTAGGTAGTATTCATTTCCGAAGATGCTTCGGTTTCGAAGTGAAACGTGCGTTGAGTACGTAAATTGTGTGCTTTTGTGTTTGATGCCGATGTGGGACGTGGTTGTAAAAGTGTGGTGGATGTGGGTGGATAATTGTGCCGCTGGGGTCTTCTTTTTGTCCGGACCATCGGTGAGTTTTATCCATTTATTAAAACGACGTCTTTTTTTGGTGCCATCGCGATAGATACATAGAACATTTCACGTATAATGGCAAATTTAATTAATTTCTCCTTTTTTATGTTACATAGATAGGCAAACTGGTAGACGTGCCACCTGATGGTAAGTGGTCAACGTCGCCAATGAACATAAACTAGTTTAACACAATATTTGCTAGCATATAACACTTGTACTGTTTCACAATAAGATAATTATATTTAATTTTCGACCGGTTTCGCTTACACAAGCATCCTCAGGGTATTTACAATAATTAGTTTCTTGTAAAAACTAGTTTACTTGGAACTAGCCCAGGTATCTTGTTTATGTTTTGCCTATCCTGTGACATAATATGTTAAGTATCGGTGCCAGTAATTACATTGCCTTTTTTGCCCTTTTATCCGAAACACAGCAAAGCTGTTTGGCTAATTTTGGTTTTAAAATATTCATGGAGGTTCAGGTTAGGTTTAAAAGGTAAAAACATGTAAAAAAAACGAAAAAGTAGACACAAAGATGGCAGAACAACGTTTGCCGGGTCAGCTAGTACGTATAAAAGAAATTAACAAATAATGAATTAACAAAAAAAACGCGGGAAAGCAAACGAAGTCGCGAGTAAGAACCGGTATTTATTGCAAAGGTCGTAGCGGAAAAACGTTTATCCCAGGAAATATACTTTTATTACATTTTCCTCGTCTCAAGGGTTAGGGATCTTTGATAGCGTTTAATGTAATAAACCTTTTAAGTATTATATTGACTATTCGTATATTCATATCTGATCTCTTTCAATCTTAAAATTACCTTATTGTGAAACAGAAAAAGTGTTATTAATAAATAAATAAATATTCTAATATAAACACTATATATATATATATATATATATATATATATATATATATATATATATATATATATATATATATATATATATATATATATAAATATATATATATATATATATATATATAGACACCGAAGATGTTAATGATGCGTTACTATCTTGTGGCGAGGTTTTATGCCAGATAGATGCATAAGTGTACCGGCTACCTTACCCACCCTTCAAACCGGAACATGACAGTGACTAGCACTGACGCTATTGCGGCAGGAATAGGGAACGAACGGTACGTCTTTTATAAACACCCTTGAAACAAAATAAACTCGAGGTTTTTTATATCATAAGATAGTAAACAAGCAGAATGGTCTCCTGATGGAAAGAGTCAACCATCGCCCATAGACATCGAAGATGTTAATGATGCGTTACTATCTTGTGGCGAGGTCTTATGCCAGATGCATAAGTTTACCGGCTACCTTACCCTCCAAACCGGAACACGACAGTGACTAGCACTGACGCTATTGCGGTAGGAATAGATAAGGCGGTGGTACCAGACCCAGGGGAGACAATGCAGAACTTTACAACCTAGTATCTTCGATCTACAGTTCGTCAGAGATGAACGATTGTGAGTCTACTACTCACAATCGTTCATCTCTGACGAACTGTCTAGCAGAGAGAAAACCAGACCTGGGCGAGAAAATTAAGAACTCTACCACCTAGTAGCCACGATGGTAGTGACTCGCATAGCCAATCGAACGCCTTTTACGAACGGCCTGGCAGAACGGTAGATGGCCTATTCTTTAAAGGAGCCCGGGACCAACATGGGGATTATTTTTTTAATATTATTTAAATGATAGCTGTCAAGCAGATGATAGTGACACGTTTAGCCGTTTACTGTTTGGCAGAATGACACATGGTCTATTTTTCAAAGGGGGCCCGAAACTAAACGGGGTGGAACAAGTCAAAGGGTCGCTAAACAAGTGGATATATATCGACAGTCCCTACGTATAAAGGGACATGTCAAAACTTGAGGTTTACAGGAGAGCGTAATTAATGTTCAAATCTGTCTTGAAATATTTTTTTCTACAATGAGTTATCATATTTAGGGAGTCCATAATAGTATTTAAGTATTGTTTTATATTGGAACGAAGTTCCTTATCGCGCGTTGTGAAAGGGGGCTAGACGGAAAAAATTCTTACGAAAAGTTGTCACGACACTTTTTGTTATAGTAAGGTATTGTAAGAACAGAAATATCCAGCCACTTCCCTTTAGCTCGTGCATTGAAAGTGAAAGAGTCTATCTATCTACTATTTGATTGAATTTACGTTTTTTCTAGTGCCAAATGTTCGACATTTATACAGAAATTCGGCCGAATGTCGAATTTCGACCACAAGTTGAATTTCGACGGACAGTCGAATTTCGAGCGAGTGCCGAAATTCGACCACGGTACGAAATTCGACCGGGTTCCGAAATTCGACCGGGTGCCGAAATTCGACCGGGTGCCGAAATTCGACCGGGTTCCGAAATTCGACCGGGTGCAGAAATTCGACCGTGAGTCGAAATTGTACGAAGTTGTGAAAGGGGACTAGACGGAAAAAATTCTTACGAAAAGTTGTCACGACCTTTTTGCTATAGTAAGGTATTGTAAGCTGTGCGGCGTGCGGATGTTTCTCTTTCTCTCTCTCTTATAGAAAGCAAGCCAGATATTTTCATTTCTATTTCGCATTGAACAGTGTGGTGTCACGACGATTATTTTTGTTGAGTGTATACAGGTTTTTTGTAAATAATAATAAAAGGAACTTCGTTCCATCCGGGTGTCCCTTGACACCTCTCAAGTTTTTTTTCCCGATATAAATGTTTTATGAAAAACAACAACGTATTTCATTTTAAATACCATACCTTAAACAACTTAAGATCGCCATACAAAAATATTACACGACGTTTTAAATGGGCTGGTTTAGGATAATGCTAAGAGTAGCTTGTTAATACAGCCTTCTGTGTTGTAATTTCGACTATAGTATACTTCCATTTTTGTTATATATTATACAGTAGTTTGTTTAAAATTTTGCGTCTTACTTATCCCATATTTTTCTTATTTGTTTGCTTGTTCATAAATAAAAGAATGTGTTAACTTTATGGTAGAAATGCATTGCATCTTTGCTTGATTTAGAACTAAGAAAAAATACCTGCTACTAAAAAGTATCCGTTGAATCCTAATTTGGCCTTATTGCACATTAAATTAATTTGATAATTTCGGCTGACGCTATATTCTGTAGCACTTTTAGGCCGATCTCATCAAACTCCTTTGATAACGGAGTTTTTTTCAAAATCGGTACGACAGTACAAAAAACCCCAAAGGCCTACATAAATTAGTCAAAGACTATCGCGTGAGACATTTGATTGGACAAATTTTCACATTTGATCGTTTTAAGTGGTAATCGGTCAACATTTGTTGGTATTTGATTGAGGCGGCGCGCGCGTGAACAAACTACGTAATATCGATATTGCGTGTTCAGTAGACACTTACTGTGTTTTTATTTAGAGCTAATAAAAATGTATGGTTTATTTTATGACTTTTGTTCGAAACTCTTAAAATACTTTCTGTTCTATTCGTGTTATATTCGTTTGATATTCTTAATAAATATCGCTGATGTAACCCCATAAATAAATATCACTGTACACATCCATATTAATATTATAAATGCGAAAGTCTGTCTGTCCGTCTGTTACGTTTTCACGGCTCAACCACTGGACCGATTTTCATGAAATTTAGTATGGATATAGTTGAAGATCCGGAGTCAAACATAGGCTAAATTTTTTTTCAAAAATCAGTCCCTGAGGGCTGAAATAGGGGATGAAATTTTTATTAAAAGCTATTTGGATGAATTATTAATATACTCGCTGGCGAAGCTGCGCTGGTCAGCTAGTAAATAATATTGGTAACTATTTCTCAAATTACAATTATCAAATAGGCAATTTACAATCTTAACCTTACGACCTGCCTGAGAGAAAAATTCAAAGAAATTAATATTTTAACTATAATTTCGCAGTATATATTTGAAACCTTGATGTACTTTCGTAAAAATATTTGCTTATTTAAAAAGAATAGTGATATTCACTCTCTAAATACAAGGAACAAAAACAATCTTGCTGTGCATAAGTCTCGTCTTCACAGAATAAGCAACTCTTTTATGGCGCAAAGTATACGCTCCTACAATAAGCTGCCTGATTCTATTAGAGATTTACCCGTTAAAAAATTCAAAAAATGTGTTAAAACAAAACTGTGTAAAAAGTTTACTATAAAATATCTGAATACTGAGATGACTGGAAAGTATAGGATTAACTGCTCCTCATATCGGCAATCCTTATTATTAATGTAATATTTAGATACTAACTAATTAAACATTATGTAATATCCTATTTAAAAATGTTATGAAAAAAAGACAAGCCCGCTGAGTTTCATCCGCCGGATCTTCTCAGTGTGTGGTTGCGTTTCCGATCCGGTAGTAGTTTAAAAAAATATGTTGACGTGTCAAAATAACTTGTAAAAAGTTTTATTTAACAAAGTACTTCTGATTTCTTATTTCTGATTTCCAAGGATTTCCGTATTAATCTCCCATTCTTATCCGAATCAATATCCCCATTCGTAGAAAACTTGGACTCGGATTGATGATATTATGGCAGAAATAGATAAATCAATTTGCAGAACTCTATCATATTTTAGTCGCAATTCTAGTGATACATTTGATAACACGAACTATACGTCTTTTATAAACACCCTTGAAACAAATAGACTCGAGGTTAGCCTATTCGGCTTAGATCATGAGATTCCGGGTTCGATCCATGGATCGGGCGAAAGAGTTATTGAGGTTTTTTCGAGGCATTTCTCTAAAATCCAAAATCTCAGTAGCAATTCGAAATTTGTCCGATTTGGTAATATACTTTCCACTCCCGTGCCTTAATTGAGCAGGTAAAGCCGCCAGTCCTAGTTATCGTTAGAATTAGTCGATAATCGATATCTGGTTGATGAAATGCGATGATGGGGTTCACCACTAATCTCACCAATTAACAAATCAGTGAATTGTGGTGAACCAAAAAGTCTATACACGTTCGGTTTATTCTGCTTACCCCAAAAGATAACCGAGCGTGCTTATACTATTACAACTATTGAAAAATTGTCTCTACACTTTATTGCAATAAAACACAGTATAATACCTACTGTAAATTCGCCTCTGTGGTCTAGTGGTCTAGCGTTGGAGTTGACCACATGAGGTCCCGGGTCCGATTCCCGGGTCGGGCACTTTATAAAAAAAAGTGTTTTTTCAGTTTTCTGAGAAACACAAAGTTGCCCGGGATTGGAAAGTGCCCGGTTGGCGATAGGCTTGCCACCTATCACATTTGTGGGACCAAGTATCTTCGGCTAATCGTGGGTGCACTTGTTGTACCTCTGCCTACCCCTTCGGGGATATGGGCGTGAAGATACTTTTTTTTTGTAAATAGTTCGATTTCAGCAACAATGTGCTCTTTCGGAATCTGAAGTTTCTTATTGAAATATACTTGTGTACTGTGGTGTGTCAAAGGTAAAGCTGTCTAGAAAAATAACTGAACATCTAAAGTTCTGATATCAAATACGCTTCTATTAAGGTAGAAAATGATTTTTTCTTTTGTGATACTTCAAATACAGTACCTTATTAACACCATATTAATATGGTTCTATAGTTAGAGGCAAACAAGCAGATGGCACTCCTAATGGAAAGAGTCACACTCTGCATAAAGACATCAAATGGTGCGTTTTCTTTTATATTATAAGATAGCAAACAAGCAGATGGGTCTCCTGATGGAAAGAGTCAACCATCGCCTATAGACACCAAAGATGTTAATGGTGCGTTGCTATCTTGTGGCGAGGTCTAATGCCACATGCATAAGTTTACCGGCTACCTTACCTTCCAAACCGGAACACGACAGCGACAAGCACTGACGCTATTGTGGCAGGAATAGGTAAGGCCGTGGTACCAGACCCGGTCGAGCCGATGCAGAACTCTACCACCTAGTAGTCACAATAGTAGTGACGCGCATAGCCACTCAGTCGCCTTTTACGATTTGCCTGGTAGAACGGCAGTTGGCCTATTCTTCAAAGGAGCTCGGGACCAACACGGGGAAATACACCTTTCAAACTGGAACACGACAGCGACAAGCACTGATGCTATTGCGGCAGGAATAGGTAAGGCGGTGGTACCAGACTTGGGCGAGACAACGCAGATCTCTACCAACTAGTAGCCACGATGGCAGTGACTCCCGTAGCCAATCGGTCGCCTTTTAAGACCGGCCTTGCAGAACGGCAGTTGATCTATTCTTCAAAGGAACCCGGATCCAACACGGGGAAAAGAACTTTACCATCCATATAGCGTAAGTATACTGGCAACCTTATTCTTAAAACTGGACAGTGACAAGTATTAATACTATTGCGATAAGAATAAGTAAGGTGTTGGTATAAATATACCCGTGCGAGAGGTTGCGGAAATATACCCCTTAATTAATTATTATATTTATATATTGTAGTAATCCATACTAATATCCATACTTCTATACTAATATACTAATACTAATAAATATTACAAAGGTATTATTAAGAAAGTCGGCTAAGCCGCTGGACCGACAATTTGACATCGAAATAGTTGAAAATCCGGGGTCAAATATAGCCTATTTCTTTTTTCAAAACTCAACCCCTAAGGGGTTGAAATAGGGGATGAAATTTGTATAAAAACTATACTGACGACATGCTAATCTACTCGCGGGCGAAGCTGCGCGAATCAACTAGTTAATTTAGAAAATGATGAATTGTTGTAAGCTTAAGTATCGTTTTATTCTATTTGGTTTGCTTGGGAAAAGGCAAAGTTAATAAAGTTAAGAGTAAATTTTTTTATTCAAATAAATCTTTACAGACGCTTTTGAATAGTCGAAATATTTTTATAATTAATACCGTATCAGAACGCGGGTGCGGAGGTCAATCATATTATTGCGTGTTAGTTCTGTCCCCTTTTCAAGATAAAAGTAACTGCCATTCTGCGACACAGATTGGGTATGGTATGGTTCACTCAAATCAAGATTTTCCCCCGTGTTGGTGCGGGCTCCTTTGAAGAATAGACCAGCTGCCATTCTGCCAGGCAGATCGTAAAAGGCAACTGATTGGCTATTCCGTTAATAAAGCTATTCCGTGTTACTACCATCATGACTACTAGGTGATAAAGTTTTGCAACGTCTCGCCTAGGTGGTTAATACCACCGCCTTACCTTTTCCTGCCGCAATAGTGTCAATCCTTGTCATTGTCACGTTTCGGTTTGAAGGTTAAGGCAGGGTAAGACTTATGCATGTGGCACATTCATGTCAACACATGGATAGAAACGCACCATTAAGCAAACTTATGCTTGTGGCATTATACCTCGCCACAAGATAGTAACACACCGTTAACCTCTTTAGTATCTATAGGCGATGGTTGACTCTTTTCATCAGGAGACCCGTCTGCTCGTTGGTTACCTTATGATTTATATAATCTAATGATATATATATAAAAGAAAGTAAGAGTATTCAATTCTATTATAAGATTTTATTAAATCTCCTTCATAATAGTTCAATTTAAGCCACAGTGTATCCGTAGTCGTATATTATAAGCGTTGAAATTTCATAGCCTGATATAAATTGCCTGAGCGAGAACTCTATTTCCGATAGCAACGTAGATTACTGTGAAGTAGGAAGCTTGACTTTGATGGTAATAAGTGTCGAAATAAATGTTTTTGTATTCGTAAATTTAAAAGGAATATTATATTTCACGCCGTGTTGGTCCCGGCCTCCTTTGAAGAATAGGCCAACTGCCGTTCTGCCAGGCCGGTCGTAAAAGGCGACCGATTGGCTATCGAGTCACTACCATCGTGGCTACTAGGTGGTAGAGTTCTGCATTGTCTCGCCCGGGTCTGGTACCACCGCCTTACCTATTCCTGCCGCAATAGTCAGTGCTTGTCGCTGTCGTGTTCCGGTTTGGAGGGTAAGGTAGCCGGTAAACTTATGCATGTGGCATTAGACCTCGCCACAAGATAGCAACGCACCATTAACATCTTTGGTGTCTATAGGCGATGGTTGACTCTTTCCATCAGGAGACTCATCTGCTTGTTTGCTATCTTATGTTATAAAAAAAATTGATTAATAACTACGAAAATATATGTATTTAGGAGTGGTGAAGTAATTTTCAGATATTAATAATGATATTTTATCACAAGTCGCTTTGTTGTTATGGCTTTAATTATTATACAGTGTGTCGTATAATTAAAGGTGTGATTTGGTACCGTAATACGGTTACACATGTGTAATTATTTTATGGCTATTAATTAATCAGTTTTCCCAATAAAACAATAATCTTAAATGGTATTTTCATACATTAAGTACGACAAAACCTACAGATAAGTTAATTCTACTATCAAAGAATGCCGCCCAAGTCGTATGATACAGAAGGTCACGCCACAGAATACTTACACACTAACAGAATTAAATGTTACATACAAGTAATATTCGAGCATAGTACACATATATACCTCTCACGGACCCGATATCTCGGACTGGTGCGGAACAAACTGTTCCGAAACATTCCGAGATATCGCGTCCGTGAGAGGTGTCTATGTGTAGGTTGCTTGAATATCACATGTATATAGATTGACTATTGTTAGTTTCCAGTATACTGTGGTCACGCGGCGTGTTTAAAATTCCTTTATAAAAAGCCGAAAAACGAAGATCGCACCTTCGCGCGGTGTTTGTGCGAAAGCCGCCAAAATGATACAAAGAAACAAGCGGCGACAAAGTGTTGTCATTTTTAAAATCTTTGCTTAACGCTACGGAAATATAAATAAAAATACGAATATTTAACAAACGATATCTTTTTTATTTTCAGAAATAAAGTCATTTTAATATTTTTTTCAGTAATGCCTTTAACCAAACAAATGCCTCTTTCGGATCGGACAGGGTTTTCTTTACGCACTGTATAGTAGCGATCGCCCTCTGGTTGAAATTAGACCATAAACTAAACAATAAAAACTCTTTTAAGTTTGACAACAGACTTTAGCCATTAATAAAATAGTATACATGTGTGTGTATTATTATATATGCAAATTATTATTTTTTTTCGCCGTTTTGGTCCCGACCTCCTTTGAAGAATAGGCCAACTGCCGTTCTGCCAGGCAGGTGGTAAAAGGCCACCGATTAGCTATCGTGGCTACTAGGTGGTAGAGTTCTGCATTGTCTGTTGCAAGTCTGTTGCTGTTGCAAGCACCATGATCACGGGAGAACTGAAGTATTGCGGGTAGTTGACGATTATGAGCAGACAAGCCTGTCTACCCTCTTCCTAATTCGTTTGCTCGTACTGTTGGAACTCGCACGAAAGTCACCTCGACAATACACACTAACCACATCACTACGTTTATTAGGGCATATTGATTATCTTTTGTTTTTTATTGCACTCATCACTGGATTCCACGATCCCGACAATATAAACCCGTCTTCCCGGTTGAAATCCGGATGTATTTTGATTTCAATGGCTTTTTTCACTAGCCACGGAATGTAATGGCGTTCTGTCGATAATACGCGTGGCCTATGTAATTCAATCCAGAGATTAGGGCCCGACTCCAGTAGATGTTCAGCAATTGCTGACTCATTGATGTCGTTATTCTTGACTGTTTGATATGCTCCTTGACTCGACATGATTTGGTTTCTTTTTGTCTGGCCGATGTATGAACTCCCACAGCTACAATCTATTTTATAAACGCCTGGATGTTCTAACGGGAAACAATCTTTTGGGGAAGGTAGATTTTGGTGAATTTTCCTTAATGAGGTAAAAATGGTTTTTATTGAAAATTTACTTAAAATTTTTACTACTTTGTCCGTTACCCCTTTAACAAAAGCTAGGAATGCAACTTGACGTTCCACGCTGTGTTTTGTTGGATAGTTTCTCCTGGTTCGTTCCTGTCCGATTTTCACGTTGTAACCATACCTATGTAGAACCTCTTGTACGTGCTTGAGTTATTTGTGTAGATGTTGTATATTGCATAGATCAAATGCGCGATTAATAAGTGAGGTGACAACGGCGTTAAGGTGTCTTGGGTGATGATGGGAGCTTGCGTGAGTGGGTTTCCTGTAGACTGTATACATAACGGTACCGTCATTGGCCACCATCACTTTCACGTCAAAAAAGCCGCGAAGGCTTAAAAGTATAAAATATACATATTAGTCACGCCGACAAAATAGTAAAATAAAATGTTTTAAATTATTTTTAGGGTACCTTCTCTATTCGTAAAATAACTTTATTTTATTATTTTCTCACACCACACCCACAGGTTTTTAATAAATTTTAAATTATTTTTAGTGTACCTTCTCTATTCGTAAAATAACTTTATTTTATTATTTTCTCACACCACACCCCCAGGTTTTTAATAAAAATATTCATAAAAATAAGTTTTCGATGAAAGGACTGGTGAAATGAAATGAAATGTTAAGCTTTAAAAATTTAATTTTTTAAGAGTCAAGTGAAATCAATCGTTCCAAAGAAGGCAGGTGTAAAAGATAGACATGGTGAATCGTGTGGTAGGGGAACCACGCATCTAACCTTTGCAATTTACCTCTAAACTTTAATTTAAAAAATCACCTGTATTGCTCAAAGGCGAAGTCGAATTACTTCTCCAAATTGAGTTTCAGATAGAAATCTGTTATACAACTTGATATTCACTAGGAGGATCATTAACACTTATATTACGATTGAAATAATATCTAGATTCTGGGAGTGGCTAGCATATCCAAGATAAACTCATCTTTTTCCCATTAAGTAAAACTGATAATTTCACAAAAATGCTGTCAAAATATGGTGAAAATAGCGAATTATACTTATAATGAGCAAAGACGCATGTTTAATCTTCTTCGAATCATATGTTTTCTAAGAGCAAAAATTAAGCAGTCTACAAAGCATATCCCCCATGTTGGTCTGAGCTCCTCTAAATTATAGACCAAGTTCCGTTCTGCCAGGCAGGTGCAAAAAGGCTATACATGTCACTACTATCGTGACTACAAGGTGGGGTAGTATTCCGCAGCACCTCGCCTGGATATTTGCCACAGCCTTACCTATTTTTATTTTTTTTTACTGTCGATAGGGAAGCGCTTGACCACTATATACAGGGTTATTTCTAAAACACCAGCAACCTCGCAGGACTAGATACCTTATATTATAAATAACAACATTTGTTCTACGACTTTTGACACAACTCAATAAATTAAATAAAAATGGTTTTTTAAGTTTTCAGTGTCCTGTCGTGACATTTCTAACTCTTCATTCGGATGCGCTGCTACTCACTAGTAGTAATAAGTGTAATAACATTTTCATCGCCAGATAATAGGCTCGCGGGGCTTGTACCTACGCAGTATGTACGCTGTCATCACAATCCCTTCATACTTTACTAGGCTTAGGATTGGCGACATTAAACAACTAAAAATAAATAAATCGTGTGATGGTGTGAGTGTACGTAAGTATATCGGTGACAGGTATTGTTTAGATATGAAGCGTACAGGGGAAAAACATGCTATGTCACATTTTTATGATTTTTGAACTGGAAATGCCATTATGAAGTATAAATTTGGTAGAATAAATCGACAATACACACCTTGCAGTAACATGCATAGTCACGGAGTAATATTTATAGTTAAATATTGATACAGTGCAATAACAAGCAATGTCCAACATGTCGTACAGGAGAAAAATAAGCATTGTCCAACTCGTCCAGGAGAAAAATAGGCATTGTCCATCGCTGTTAGTTCGACGTTTGTTTAATGACGTCTTGTGTTTTGAGGTTGTTTTGTTCTTTGTCTTGTTGTGTTGTGTGATGTGTGTTTAATATATTTTTATTGAATATGTCGTCAGAAGAAGAAAACGAGGTTAACCTGAAGCAACCTACCAAAAATCGTAAACTTTACGGTCGGTTGTCAGATTATTGTTTTAAATTTTACACGTATACTGTTTCACAATTCACTAATTATATATAATATATACTTTTTTATTTAAATAGCTAATCGGTTTCGCATTTTACTGCATGATCAGGACTAAAACTTAAATTGACAACAACGATTGTCGGATGTTAATAAGATTAGACTTCCAAGTCATGAAACTGGACCAAGTTGTAATTGCAAGAGACACAAGTGTTTTGAAGCTGTGAATGAGGAACAGAGGGCTATCATTTTGAACGATTTCAAGCTTTTGCTATTTAGGGATAAAAAAACCTTTATTTTTGGAAATTCAAAGAAGACGACCTAGAAAAGAAGAACCTGAAGCTAAGTTACATACGGCAAATTACGCTTAACGAGTGAGAGTTGTAGACGAAACCTAGCAGCCTGATGTGCCAGTATTGCCTCAGCATTACAATTCCTCTTGGATGTCGTCTGTTTTCATGGCACCTACAAAAAAAGTTGAAATCCCATTATGACTCTCACAGTGCTGGTGAGTTTTTTCTGCCAGATCAATCCTATGAAGACAGCCTTCCAGTTTCAGAGGCAAAGTTTATGGATATCCAGGCCCTGTCAAAGTTTTGTGGACCAAAATCTAAGCAATACTGACAGATAAAATATAATGATACTTAAACAATAAATATTTCATAGACATTGCATATTATTTGCCTGTATTTTCTGAGTTTGATCTGTTTTCCTGTGCTAACTCAATAAACATAAAAAAAAGATTTTCTTTTACTACACAACAGAAACAAATATATTTTCTTTATAAATAAATATATCTTCCTTCTATTTGAAAATTTATTGTTTTTATTAATTTAAGTTTACCTTTTTTTAAGGACCAAAAGATTAATTTAGCAATTTTTCAGTTCATTGTCTTTGTGACATTGCATGTTTTTCCCCTGTGCCCTTCATAATTATCTAACTATTACAAATATGTGAAAATAACTAATGTAATCAAACTTCAAAGTTCGCTAAAGTAAAATTTCATTTCTAAATTTATTATCAAATACTTACCAGTATTCACTTTTAATTGTTTGATGCAGGCGTATTTAAAAAGTGGAATCAGCGTATTTACAATAGTTAAATAACTTAAATAATATTTACAAATTATTACCTCTAAGGTTCATTATTACTTCTAAGGCTTCCCAAGGACGACTGGCGGCTAGATACATAGGTCAAGTTCAAATTGTTTAGACGAGAACGCCACGTATATATATATATATATATATATATATATATATATATATATATATATATATATATATATATATATATATAGCGATCTCTTCTCGTAAATTATTGTTCCATCGCGGTGTCAGACGAGCACATCGTTGATCAGATTGCTATTGTTGTTCCGATTGCTATTGTTGTTCCAGACCGCTATTCTTAATCCTTTGCAACAACTGGCTTACGTAATTAGCTCCGAGTCGGTTTTTTCGGAGCCTAGATGTATGGTTTAATATGTAGGGTAAAAAGGGCTATTGTTGGTCGCATATACAAATCCGTCGTTGATCCGGTTTACAACCAATCATGACCGTCGGGCATTTGATGGTCTACTGCGACGTTGCCAAACTTATCTGCTCTCAAATGTTCATAAGACTATTGAAATTATGAAGCGGTAGGAGCGAAATAACAAATACCTATAATAAATATTAGATTAATATTTATTAAGAAAAATAATAACATGTTTGTATATTGGTATGCTTATCAACGAATTTCTTGGAAACTAAAAGTAACATCGAGATAAACAGGTAACTTAGGGAACGGTCCAAGTTTCATCAAAATCAGTTAAGAAGTTTTTGAGATACTAGTATCCATACCATTTTAATATTATAAATGCGAAAGTAACTCTGTTCTTCTGTCTGTCTGTTGTCTGTTGTTGTCTGTCTGAAGAAGAGAAAGTCTTCTTCATGCTTAAGCCACTAAACCACTAAACCGATTCAAACTATAAATTTATAGTTTACAGTTTGTACATACAATATACAGTACATATAACTATAATACATTTATATTTTGAGACCCAAGAAAGGACATAGGTTTATCCCGATAATCCCACGAGAACGGGAATTGTAAGGGGAAATCCCGGTACTGTCTATCTTTTAAGCCATGGTAATAAGCAGTAACTTAGGCTACTCTTATTTTATATTTTTTTCCACGCGGACGAATTTGCGGGCACAGCTAGTAATTAATATTAAAAGTAAAGTATCTTCACGCCCGTGCACCCACGATTAGCCAAAGATACTCTGTCCCACAATGTTACAGGTGGCAAGCCTATTGCCAACCGGGCACTTATCCAATCCTAGGCAATCATAATAAGAAAAATGAAAAAAACACATTTTTTGAATTGCCCGACCTGTGAATCGTACTATCGACACCAGACCACAAGACCACAAAGGCAATATTATGGTAAACTAACTTTATAAAGAACACGTGTTTATGACTACTTTTTTGATAGAATAATCACTACATAGTATAAAACAATGTACTCCGCCTCTGTCAGTCTGTTTTTTAAGCTTTTGTCATTTAAACTGTAATATTTTGCTCCTACTCTACGAAAAAAACAACGTTTAAAAAGGAAAAAGATTCAATTAACAAACCTTATTTTCATATTTTTAACTTAATAAATTTAAACTTGTTACAATAATGAGGTAAATAAAAATAAATAGAATGGTAACATTATTTACTCGTAATTTTATATTTAAATACGTACTATAAAAACACTTTCAAAATTTATGTACAAATGTGAGGTAAAATTTATATACAAATATGTACAAATATGAGGTTCAAATTAAAATAAACATTAATTATTGCGCGTTGTTACGCTACATTTGAAATAAATAATTTTGTTTACGTTTCTATTTCCCAAGAGAAAAACGTGCTTCATATTATTAATAAATGTTATTTATTAATATGAAGCACAAACTTTATAAATATTCTGAAAGTTATTTTAAAATATGATTTTTTAATTATATTAACAACACAATTTTAATATTTGAAGTTTCATTTTTGAATATTTGATTCGATTTTTATTTTGAAAATAACACTTGATGCAGTTTTTAAGTACTAAAATATTGTACAAGGTCGATAATTGATTGTTAGTTGAAAATAGGTTAAAATGCGCTTGTACTTTTATTTCACTATTAGTAAATACAATTTTTTAAAATTAATCGACCGGTTTCGCTTTTTAAAGCATATTCAGGACGTAACATTTTTTACCTAGTAAAAAATTTTACATTCTGTACATGCTTTAAAAATTGAAAGTGACCGATTAATCTATATCTATACATATAATAAAACTGTAAGAGGTCGATTTCTGTACATTGTATTTTAAATATTTTTTTGGAACGCACTCCCTAATCGATACTGAAGTGAAAAATGTAATTTTTAAAATTTTTGTCTGTCTGTCTGTATCAAGGCCACATCACTCCGAATCTACTGAACGGATTCAAATGAAGTTAAGTATGATAGTGTTCATACTCTGAAAAAAGTTATAGGATACTTTTTATCGCAAGACTCAATACGGTTCCCGTGGGATAGGGCGTCAAAGTCAAAACGTATATTTAGCTAATTAAAGCTAAATATACGTTTTGACTTTGACCTAAAGTCCGAAACTCTTTATTATTTTTTTGTTTAAAAGAAGGTACTATAAAGATTGTCCCTTAAAAATTTCAAGGTCATCAATTTTGTAATTCAAAGTTTAAAGGTGGCAAATCCAGTTATAGTGACACCCAGAATGTATAGAAATTTTTCAAAGTATTATAAGTTAGCATGTTCATTTCATAGTGTTTGTTAATAAATATATACGGGAGAATCAGTTCCAGAATAAACCTGTTTTTAGTAAATGTTATAACTGTAATTTCCCTAGCTTAAAAATATTAAAATGTATACAGCCTAAGCCTAAAATCTAGACCTCTTGAGAGGCATAATAGAAATAAAACAGGTCAATTTTCAGTTTTTAGGGTTCCATACCCAAAGGATGAAAAGGGACTCTATTACTAAGAATTCGTTGCCCGTCCATTTGTCTTTCTATCTGTCCTCCTGTAACCAGGCTGTATCACGTGAACAGTGATAGATAGTTGAAATTTTCACAGATGATGTATTTCTGTTGTCACCATAACAACAACTATTTTGTTTTTAACAATAAAATAAATGTTCAAGTGGGCTCCCATACAACAAACGTGTTTTTATTGCACTTTTTTTCTCAATATTAATAATGACAACTGTGGTAGACGCTTGATACACAGAATGTTTAGTTATATATTCACTTTGAAAATAAATAATTAAAATAAAATAATGATTTAAGATTTTTTTGCCGTTTTTATAGATGATGGTACGAACCCTTTGTACTTCGTTCGCAGCTCTGACTTGGTCGTTTTTTACCAATATCTCAAAAAATATGCGTCATAAAATTTTACGTAAGGATAGGCTTTTGCGAATATCACAATTTTGTTTTTATTTCAAAATTATTTAAATCAACCAGTTTTCTTTGAAAATGAATGAAACTCCTGTAAAGTGTAGATATTGGAGTGCCTAAACTACATAGTATACCTATTCACTAAAGTCAGACTCCAAAAAACAATATGGTGACCTTTTGATAAATGTTAGGTATAAAATTAAGAGCGTTAATAATTTCAGTCTAGGGTAAGATCAACGTCTCACAGAAGAAAAAGTAATCAAAAGATACTTACTTAACTTTCCGTTATGACAATCAAAATTGTTTAAATTGGCTTTGTAGTTTGTAGCAGCAGCAGACTTTGTAGTTTGTTATTAATAAAAAACAAAAAGCCCTTGAATGCTTATCTTGCTTATTGAAAATGCTGCTTATTGATTAACTATTACTTTTAATCTCTAAAACCATACTTTAAATTTAAAAATATTTAAAAATTTATTAATAATAATAATTTTTAGGAAAGTGTAACGGGATATATTTTTATTGCAAATCTTTTTCAATTAAAAAGATAAGCTTTTTGGCAAAGGCTATTTTGTTTCTTATTAATAACAAACTAGAAAGCCACGAGTTTATTTGTTTTATTTACATTACAATACCTTTTGATTACTTTTTGTCCCATGTCGAGAAAATAAGATAATTTCAGGATTTATATAATTTTGACAAGTTTAACTTCTATACGTTGAAGGCTACTTTAGTAACATAAAAACAAAATTACATAATACAATTACAATAGCCTACCATTAAGTGAAATTTTATAGGTAAAATCTATTATTATTATTATTATCGATAACACGTATATTTTCCGAAATACTGACAAAAAATTGCAAAAGCACGTTTCTTTTTTTCTTTTTTTTAAAGTAAAATGTTCCTGGCTTTTCAAAACATATACTGGAAGCTAATATTATTTCTATCTGACTAATAGGCCTGTTGTCTTAGTTAGACTACTGCAAAAGAGTCAGATATTGTTAAGTTATCAAAAATGTATCATGGATTTTAAAAAAACTTGAATAATCATCTTTGCAAAGATGATTGTCCATTAGGAACTCTAGGTAAAAGCTGAAATATTCACCTTCAATCTTTTTCCCTCAAAAAAGTTGTTATTATAATAATTCTAAGTTTGTTGAAACCAAAAATACCTAATTTAATTTATTTAAACTTAGCAAGCTCTAAAAACTTGGTACAAAATTATCTGGTTGAAAAATCCCAAAGATATGTTGAAAAACATTTTTTTTAAATTTTCGTACACGGTAACTCCTGAATAAATGACCTGTTCTATTTCTCTGAAACCACCTATGACGTGCCAGAGATTGCACATACCGATATAATCAGATAATAATACATTTAGAGATATTTGCATCACAGGTGAGTAAAAGATTTTTCTTTTTATCGTAAGATAGCAAACGAGCAGATGGGTTTCTTGATGGAAAGAGTCAACCATAACACCAAAGATGTTAATGGTGCGTTGCTATATTTTGTGGTGAGGTCTTATGCCACACGCATAAGTTTACCGGCTACCTTACCCTCCAGTGTTCCAGGTTTTGCAAGAACGTTCTATAATCTAATATAGTCATATGGAATGAGTATGAGAATAATGTCAGACAAAGAAAACTGTAAGCTTGATTGTAGAAAATATAAGGCGTTACGACAGGCCTTTCTTAGGCGTTCCAATGTTGTTTTGTGGTAACTTCAGTTAAACACTTCCTAAAGCCCCACAAGGCACAAGGGTAAATGGCAAAGTTAAAGTATTTTCAAATCCACACACAAACGTTCCTTTCTTTATATAAGTGTTCCACCGTCCAAAGTATTGCTGAAAATGAGAAATACTGTGGTCAAATACGAGCAATTACCTACTCTGCAGGTATGGAAATCGCGTACGAAGTCGCAGGTACAGCTAGTTTAAAATAATTTTCTATTTACTAATAGTGAAATAAAAGTTCAAGTACATTTTAACCCAGTTTAAACTAATAAAAATAGAATTACAATTATCAGATTTTACACTTTCAATCGGCAGCACTGTGCCGATTGAAAGTGTAAAATCTGATAATTGATTGTTTGAAAAATTTTAACGTGAAAAAAAAAAACTTTTTTCAAAAATTTTTGTCAACGATAACTCCCGAACAGACAGACCGATTTTGTGATAAACCAATTAAGAGTGAATGGATGAATACTTTATTTGCATGAATATGAAAGTTAGATATATTTTAAAGACGACATTAATCGCTTGCGACATTTGGTAACTAATGAGACCGTTACTACACTACGGTTTCTATAGGAACCGCCGAAAAAAAAACATTATTTTCACTCTTTACCATTTTAATACATTACTCTAGGGTATTTAATTGTTTCCTAAGGTAATTAATTTGCGACTTTCACGAAATTTCATGCGTGACTTCTGCAATTCTGTTGAAGCAAAAAGTAGCGTAAGGAATGGATTATACTTACCGAACGTCTAAAATTTAAAGGAAACCTGAGTGCGACAATAAGCTCTGTGTACACCACACCACACATTCAATCACTTCGTAGCATAAACAGAAACTCAGTGTTTATGTATTCAACGCACGTTTAATTAAGATTTAATTTTCAACAATTACAACTATTCAGGATCATCAACTACGTACTTGTCAAATTTCATTCTAAGTGTTTCTGTGATTTAGCTATTAAACATAACAGACAAGAAACAAGCTATTAAAAGCATACAGACTTTCGCATTACTAATAACTGAAGATCGCCCTGTAGTCGAAATTTCACAATTTTAGCAGTGTATACTATCATGCATAATGTAATGTCTGTAATGTTTATTTTATATTAATTTGATGCATTTCTAATCCATATGATTTAAAAATATTAGGTTTCTGCATTCCCCGTATTGTCAATTTTAACTGTGCCAAATTTCATACTCCAACGTTCGCGGAATTATCTTAAAAGGGGTGCAAAGTTTTGCTTAACTTATTAATATATAGACAGTATGGAGATGTATACCACGGACGCTCCATTTTTATCTACAATCTCTGTATTTAAGCGGTATGCGGTAATCTTACCCGTTTTCTGATGGGGTTGTTTTGTTTACGTTGTGCAGAAATCATTAATCTCTTCCACATTCCGAATCCCGGGTGAATATCGATTTTCAAGATCGAAAACAGTTGGCAAAAAGTTGAGAACGTCAAACACAGGTCTCGTGTCTCGATTAGTGGCTTATCGGAAATCAGAATTGTTCGGGAGTTGTTTCTAATTTTAACAATGTAATGAGCTTGAGGCCATGCTGTGGGAATACTTTTAAAATACCTAAAAACATGTAAGAAAATAATATTGGTGTATTTTCACAAATATTGTTCTTGCGGTGAAATTAATCCTACCAATATTATAAAATGAATGTTGTGTGTAATGTGTCGCACTTGAGGTAGTCTATGGAAATACTTTTAGAACTGTTAAATTAAGAAAGAAAATATCGACGAAAAAATATTCTTATTACTTGGAAATAATCTTAATAATATTATATTATGAAAGTAGTGAGTAATGTAACGCGCTTGAGTTACCCTATGGGAATACTTTGTAACAATAAATATATGAAGGGAAATATCCGTGAAAAATATTGCTGCCTCTTTGAAAAGTCCTAATTTTCTTTTATATTTTTAGCTGTTTTAAAAATATTACTACAAAATATCTAAAGCGCTTTACAAATACTCTGTACGCAATACGCAATACTTTTAAAGCATCCTAAATATGAAAAAAAAAACTCTGAAACGGTTGACCCTGTAGGCTATCCTCGAAACTCTCTTTTTTTTATATTATAAGATAGCAAACAAGCAGATGGGTCTCCTGATGGAAAGAGTCAACCATCGCCTATAGACACCAAAGATGTTAATGGTGCGTTGCTATCTTGTGGCGAGGTCTAATGCCACATGCATAAGTTTACCGGCTACCTTACCCTCCAAACCGGAACACGACAGCGACAAGCGCTGACGCTATTGCGGCAGGAATAGGTAAGGCGGTGGTACCAGACCCGGGCGAGACAATGCAGAACTCTACCACCAATCGGTCGCCTTTTACGACCTGCCTGGCAGAACGGCAGTTGGCCTATTCTACAAAGGAGGCCGGGATCAACACGGCGAATTTAGGTATTTTTAATTTTTAGCTCAAGAAGCAAAATCAATGCCTAAGCATAGATTTTCGGGTTCGAAGAGTACAAAAATGTAAAGTTTGTAAAAATGATAGTAATATAATTTTGATCTTTCGAATGACATTAAACTCAATTTTGAGATCTAAAATATTGATTTAATGGTATTCGACGCAGTTTTTAAAGGACAAAAGCTGATAATTTTTAGCCAATCGGTGTATTAACCTGAAGTATTTTAAAAATACGAAGTAAGTTTGCTGTAAACAACGTAATTTTAATATTTGAAATGCTGTAATTTATAAAAATTTTATTTCATTTTGTTTTTTTTTTTAAAATATACACGATAATTGTGTAATATAACGCGCTTAAGGTATTCTGTGAAAATACTTTTAATTTTAAACCATCAAAAATATCTATTAATATATCGACCTGTAAAAAATATTCTTGCTGTATAGAAATAATCCCACTAATAATAAAAACATCAAAACTGTGTATAATATAGCACGATTAAGGCATTTGTATTTAAATAGCAAAAAAATATACACAATATTTACTTTTTATTTGAAAAACTGAACATTTACCGCTTCTGAGGCAGACAATTAAAACTATTTAACCTTTAGAACTGTTATTTATTGCAACGAAAGTTTTTTTACTACATGTTCGCGGGATATTTATTTATATCAACAAATCTGACATTTTGCGTGTAAAATATTTCTTAATAAAAAGATCCCAAAGCATTAAGCCATTTTTCAATAAAAAGCAATCTCCAACTGAAAATCAAATCTTTACGATCTCTGCAAGAGCCGGGGAGATTGCTCTTAATATTAAAATGCTCACTCCATTCAGCATTCAGCTGTTGCATCTGCAAATTGCAATTTTAGCTTCAAATATTTGCATACAAATTGAATTAAAAACTTTAAAATATATCTATATATATATAAAAGGCAAAAGTGACTGACTGAGGCATCAACGCACAGGCCAAACCCCTACAGCTAGAAATTTGAAATTTCGCACACATATTTTCCTTATGATGTAAGCATCCACTAAAGAAAATTTTTTCAAAATTCAACCCAGAAGGGGCTTTATATGAAACTTTTATTCCCTGGACATATTTGCATGAAATTTCGTATGAATTGAGTAAAAGAAATATAATGAATTAAGTGTTTAAGCGTTTTTCAAAGTTCGATCTCTAACAGGGTAAAATCGGGGATGAAAGTTTTATATTACCGCACAAACCATTGCCAAACCATTAGTGTTAGACACTTGAAATTTTGCACATGTATTTCTCTTATGACGTAAGCATCTACAAAGAAAGGATAATTAAAAGTTCAACCCTCAAAGGGGTGAAATAAGGGATACAACTTTTAAAATTTTATTCCTTAGACATTTTTGCATGAAATTACATATTAATTGAGTATGGCAAAATAAACAGTTATGTTTTTCAGCATTTTCAAAATTCCACCCCTAAAAGGGTAATATAGGGCATGAAAGATTTATATAAACATACAGACCAAACTCTTGGGGCTAGAAATTTGGAATTTCACACACATATCCCTGTTATGACGTAAGCATCCACTCAGGAATGATTTTTCAAAATTCAAACTCCAAAGGGGTGAATAGAGAAAAAATATTTGTATAAAACTTTTTATACCTTGGACATATTTGCATGACATTTCATATGAATTGAGAAGGTACAGCAACAATAATGAGTTATGTTTTTCAGCTTTTTTCAAAGTTGAACGCCTAAGAGGTAAAATAAAAATATAATAGGTTGTATAAATGCATAGGCCAAACCCTTAGGCCATGAAACTTAAAAGTTTCACACACATATTCCTCCAATGACGTACACATTCTCTAAAGATGGACTATTCAAAATTCAACCCTTAAGGGGGTGTAATAAGGGAGGAAATTTCTTTGAAATTGTATATTCCTTGGACATACTTGCATAAAATTTCGTATGAATTGAGTACGACAAAAATAATGAGTTACGTATTTCTGCGTTGTCTAAAATTTAACCTCTTAGAGGTTAAAATAGGGGATGAAAGTTTTATATAAACTCACAGTCCAAACCTTCAGGGATAGAAACTTGAAATGTCGCAAACGTATTCCTCTTATGACGTAGGTATCCACTAAGGGAGGAGTTTTCAAAATTCAACTTCGATGGGGATGAAATAGGATATTAAATTTTATTCTTTTTTATTCCTTGGACATATTTGCATGAAATATCGTATGAATTAAGTATGGCAAAAATAATGAGTTATGTATTTCAGTGTTTTTCAAAATTCAGCCCCTTAGAGGTTACAATAGAGCATGAAAGTTTTATATAAACATACAGACCAAACTCTAGAATCATGGGCTAGGGCTAGGGCTAGGGCTAGAATCATGAAATTTCGCACACGTATTCTTCTTATGACGTAAACATCCACTTAAAAATGATTTATCAAAATTGAACCTCCAAAAGGGTGAAATAGAAAAAAAATTGTATAAAAGTTTATATTTCTTGGACATATTTGGATGAAATTTAATACAAATTGAAGAAAAATTTAAAAAAAGTGTATTTTTCGACTTAACTACGAAATTTTTTAACCAGTTATTTTCGGTTTTCTTCAATATTTTATTACTTAAGAACTATGTCAAATGCAGTTTCAGAAATGAAAATAAATCAAGTTTTCAAAAATTGCAGCAAGTAAGTTATTAGATAACAGAACTTATTCCATGATACTTAATGTTATTAATTTATTGTTAATATCAATACAGTAATAACGTTAAGTATCGTCATCATATTAATAATTTTAGAGAGAGACAATATCTTAGTGGCAAAATTATTTTCAAACACTATTTGTATCGCTACACAAATAACAGAACGAAATTCTTAACGCTAAATTAATGTAACAATATAAATCTATATGCGACCTTGCCGCGTTTCATGCTGTTTGTTGATTAGTCCGCTAACTAGCGCTAGAAGACAATTTCATAATACCATATACCATAACGTTAATTCGTAGTGTTTATCAGAACGTAATGAATAACGTTATTAAACAGTAACAAATTCTGTATCATTTTTGGATAACGCTATGCTTGAAAGTAACGTTATGTCATGCCGCGAGCAGTAACGTTACCACATAATACCGATATTTAAATCCTATCTAACCTATCCTAAGTTATTTGTATGGCAAAACAACGTTTGCCGGATCAGCTAGTTATATATAAAAATACCTATTGGCTTTTGGCACTCTTTCGTAGTAGAAACTTTAACCTTGCCAAATTTCATATTCTTCTGTTATTGGAATTGTCGTAAAAGTGGTTTCAAAGTTTTCGTTTCACGTTTAAGTATATAGATTTGATAACGTTTAATATGAGTAAAACCACAACCAACAGCAAGTGTTGAATATATTCCGTGATGCACTTACATTCATTTTATATTTACCATTAAGTCGAGAATTTCCGCAAAATAACACTTCCGCAGCCTGTTTAATGTTTCGTGTATAACCGCAGTAACAAGGTGACAATTTAATTGTTTCCCGCGGGATTTTATAAGGCGACTTCAGTTAGGTTTGGATAATAAAGTTGTATCGTCTGTGGAAATTGCTTTGAGCGTCTAGGGAGTAATCTATTTACTTAACTTATTTAAGTATTTAGACTTGAATAACGTTGTTTGTTTTTATACAAAATTGTTTCACCCAGCTTATGTATTTAAGGTTTAGTTAACCTCGGAGATCGTTTTATACTTTATCCTCCTTTTATATTTTTTATATTATATACTTTATATATTTTATACTTTATCCTTTGATATTTTATACGACCTGAGTTCTAACTTCATCCACGTGAAAAAAAAATCTAAAATAAAAGTAGCCTAAGTAGTAACTTAGACTAAGCTAGCTATTAGGCAGATAGTTGATGAAATTGGGTACTCCTATCTGCCAGTGAAAGTCCCACCAAAATCGGACCAGCCGTTTCAGAGATTAGTCGAAACAGGCAGATAGACAAACAAAAATAAAAATTGTTATTTTGGCATAATATGTACATTGTATACATCCATATGCATCTAGTGAAAAGTGATTATTTTAATATTACAGATACTTCAATTTTATTTATCTGTATGTATGTATGAAAATACGAAACAGACACATAGCTCTGCAAATTTAGAAGACTTCCACCCCAAATATTAGGACCAGAAATATTAAACTGCCACACAATAAGTCATCTGATCCAAATAGTCTAAACCTTAGACCACAGGTTACATAAATATAAATTAATAAAATAAAATACATACGTAATATAACTTACTGAGGGTTGAAAAAATGTTCTCATTTTTTTAGATCAAAAAAGTTGGACACAAATTACCTACGCGCCGCGCTCACCGATATTAACTCATTTGTCATCAAAAAAACTTATATATCTCGAGTCTTCCTAGCAACTAAGTTTCTTAGTTCAACTTATTCCGAAGGGAAAGCTTCTTCTGAAATAATTCCAATCTTAAAAAATACTTCCAAAAGATAAGGCCTCACGTAGGTCCGGGCCGCCTTTAAAGAATAGGCCATATTCCATTCTACCAGGGAGTTGGTAAAAGGCATATAAAGGCGGCGTTAGTCAAACATGACTACTAGATTTTTTATATAGACTAGCAAACGAGCAAATGATGAGCAGTGAAATGATCCTGATGGAAAGAGACAACCATCGCTAGTAGACACCAAAGATGTTAATGGTGCGTTGTTATCCATGTGGCGGAATGGTAACGCCAAATACATAAATCTAACGGCAACAATACTTTCCAAATTGGAACGTGGTAGTGACAGCATTGACACTATTGCGGTAGAAATAGCTAAGGCGGTAGTACTGTAATATTTCTTTGGTGTTGCCACTTGTAATCTTTTTGTAAGATTTTAAAATCTATGCATGGACACTTGAAGAGAAACTTTGGACCCCTTTTTAAGACAATGGCGCGAACTGTGAAGCATGAAATTTAGCACAGCTTAGCACAGATACGACTTGAGGGCCTTCAAGAAGAGGGCTTACTCATTTTCAAAAGGTCGGCAGCGCAACTACAAGACCTCTGGTATTACGAATGTCCATTGGCGGCCGGCGGTGATCACTTAACATCAGGTGCAACTCCTGCTCGTTTCTCTCATTTCCATAAAACAAATTTAAGTTTAGATTATAGTAGACTGTAGAAATCTATTGTTTTTTTTAATAAAATGCATTAGAAATACATATTCTGCACTTTTTTATCGTCGGCACTTGGTAAAACTCCATTTTAACACAATTTTTGCTAGCATATAACACTTGTACTGTTTCACAATAAGATAATTATATTTAATTTCCGACCGGTTTCGCTTACACAAGCATCCTCAGGGTATTTACAATAATTATTAACTAACAACGAAATCTAAATGTCACAAATAACAAATATTGAAGGCAAATGCACATCCTACCCTCAATAAATATTACAGGAATACCAATGTAGGGTTGTCCGCACCATGGATACCTCCCCGCAAGTAGGGAGAAATCAGATGTGTTGGTATAAACTTATGCAATGTCATTAAAATTAAATACAAATTAATTAAATTGTCCCCTAGTAGTTAATTAAAGTCACAAAATTATAATAATCATAAAAATCTATCTTAAATGTCCAAATATAAATCTTTAGTCAATTCATTAAAATAAAGTTATTATAAAATACTAAAGTCAATAATTAAAAATCATTATACAATATACCAAACAACCTAATTAAATCATAATCAGAATAATAATAATTAAAAAATACAAATATTACCAATAAAATTACAATTACTGTGAAAATAATTACATATTTTAGAAATAAAATTCCACTTCCTGTCAAAATAATTACCTGATTTTAGAAAATAATTCGGGAAATGATTCCGCAGCTAAACTGAGTAGTTTCATGTATATAAATAATGATAATAATAATCTACTATGAATAAGAACTAAAAAATAGAATTAAAATAAACCATGATTAAAAATATTAAGAAGTGGAGAGCTGTTGATATCTAATTGGTCGTTCAGTAGGTTAGGGCTATGTTTTCGTCTATTTATTTCTAACGCTTCAAGTGCGTTAAGTCTCTTGCCTTTGCTACGCAATTGGATCAGTTCATGGTGTATTCGAGGGTCAAAAGAATGCCCTTCGTCCAACAAATGTCTAGCAAAGGCCGAGTCTCTTTTACTTGAACGCCAGCTTCTCACGTGTTCCTGTAACCTTACTGAGAACGATCTGCCTGTTTGTCCAATATATTTACATTTTTTGTACATTTTTGGCATTTTAATTTGTACACTCCACTTTTTGTTATTTTTTGAACCTTTCCCTTATATCAAAAAATAACAAAAAGTGGAGTGTATACATACGTATATGTATACATAGTAGATTATTATTATCATTATTTATATACATGAAACTACTCAGTTTAGCTGCGGAATCATTTCCCCAATTATTTTCTAAAATCAGGTAATTATTTTGACAGGAAGTGGAATTTTATTTCTAAAATATGTAATTATTTTCACAGTAATTGTAATTTTATTGGTAATATTTGTATTTTTTAATTATTATTATTCTGATTATGATTTAATTAGGTTGTTTGGTATGTTGTATAATGATTTTTAATTATTGACTTTAGTATTTTATAATAACTTTATTTTAATGAATTAACTAAAGATTTATATTTGGACATTTAAGATAGATTTTTATGATTATTATAATTTTGTGACTTTAATTAACTACTAGGGGACAATTTAATTAATTTGTATTTAATTTTAATGACATTGCATAAGTTTATACCAACACATCTGATTTCTCCCTACTTGCGGGGAGGTACCCATGGTGCGGACAACCCTTAATTGGTATTCCTATAATATTTATTGAGGGTAGGATGTGCATTTGCCTTCAATATTTGTTATTTGTGACATTTAGATTTCGTTGTTAGTTAATAATTATTGTAAATACCCTGAGGATGCTTGTGTAAGCGAAACCGGTCGGAAATTAAATATAATTATCTTATTGTGAAACAGTACAAGTGTTATATGCTAGCAAAAATTGTGTTAGCAATACATATGTTCCTAAAAATAAGCATTACACATAATACATTCATGTGACATATTATATGATAACACATATAAATAAATATACTATTTTCTTTACGGCTAAGTCAGTTGTCAAACTTAAAACAATCTTATGGTTTACTCCACGAGTTTCGGCCACGGGCGATCGTTAATAACAGTAAAACGTGTAAAACATTTTTGAGTTATCGATAAACGTACTCGTAGTGATTGTGTACTCTTTGCGATGGATATGAAAAAATAAGTTTGCTAGAAATAAAAGTCCTGCCTATGATTTTGTGATATATAAATGAAAAAAGATAAAATGAAATAAATAGTTATTTACTAAACAACCAAAGCATCCATCCACGTTGTGGAACTCTACCACCTAGTTGTCATGATGGTAGTGACTCGACTTCAAAAAAAGAGCATGAAAGCTTATTTTGAAATGTCAATAATAGCACTGAAAAACATATGGTATTGCGAATTCTATAAAAAAAACGTATAGCCAATCACTTCCCTCTTACTTACTGTCTGGCAGAATCGCAGATGATCTATTATTTCTAGAGCGGCTCCGACCAACACAGGGTATATTGCCTGGAGTAAATCAAAATTGAATTCTCTCTGATTCTTTCTAATTTAAACTTTGGTTGTCAAGATAGGTAATAATCATTAATGCTAGTTTTGCTAGAATATATTTCACTCAGTTTCAGTATGCAAGAAACATGCCAGAATCCACAATATTAACAAATAATAGTTTTTTGGTTAATATAGCTTATAGTTCTAAAAAGTTTTTTAAATATAGGCAAGTAGCCTCGTGGAGTTATAGAATTCTTGCTTTGGTACGGTACATTATTATTGAGAAGCTGATACTAGCCTAGGGTCAATATTAGACAAATAGAGTCCTAGCTTCTGCAACAGAGTGTCTGTTAGCACTGCAGTCGTTTGTAACGATTTCTCCTGCAGCTGTTTAGAAGTGTGCTAGAAAGCTAGCTGGCTATCCTTTGAAAAATAAGCCACATGCCGTTCTGCCAGACTGGTCGTAAGAGGCGACCGATTGGCTATGCGAGTCACTACCATCGTGGCTACTATGTGGTAGACTTTTGCATTATCTCGCCCGGGTCTGGTACCACTGCCTTACTTATTCCTGCCACAATAGCGTCAGTGCTTGTCACTGACTTGTTCCGGTTTGGAGTAATATCGCCGGTAAACTAATACATGTGGCATTAAACCTCGCTATAAGGTAGCAACGCACCATTTACATCTTTGGTGTCTCTAGGCGATGCTTGACTCTTTCCATCAGGAAACCCAAATACCTGTTTGCTATCTTATGATACGTATAAAAAAATCAAAAACCTGTTTTTAAATACTTTGTTGAATCTATTCGTACGTAATCATTGCTTTATAGGAGGACATAAACTTGATCTTATATTTGAATCTGTGAATAGGAAAGTAGGAACAAAACTATTTGAAATAACAAACAAACAGATTTGTAACCGGAATCATCCAATTACACCTTGCAGAACTCTTAATGGAGTAGAATTTCTGAGAAAAGTTTCTGCAAAATTTAGTCGTTACTGCAATTTGCATCATTATGACGACTTGAGAAATATGGGATGGTGTTTTATGTGATGGATGATTTTACTTCAGAGAGCCCTTGTGTTATTTGTGTGGAAATAAGGACATTCTAATTTTATACTTCACGCTACGTATGTAGATATAAAGTTACTGATTTTGCCCCGATTTCCAAAAATCGAGTTTTCACCAGATTTTTTCCGATTATTTTCACGACAAAATTAGTATGTCCGAATATATGTATGTGCGTGTATGTGTGTAGGTAAACATCTTATAACTTTTGAACGGCTTGACCAAATACAACGCTTTTGATGGCATTCGATTGGATTACGTTCAACTCGGGATGGCAATGGCACATACATTAGTCTACCGGCTACCTTACCCTTCAAACTGGAACACGACAAAGGAAAGCGTTGACGTAAGATGGTGGTACCAAATACCCGGGCAGGACGTTGCGAAACTCTACCACTTAGTACTCAGTTTCAGCTTAGCCAATTTTAATGATTGTTTTCAAATTGAAATAGAGTTTATATCTAATGTAGTTCTAATCTTGTGTAGTTCTTAATCAAACAGCGATGAGTGGATATATTTGATCATGTTCTCCCGTGTTTGTTGAGGCTTCTTTGAAGAATAAACCATTTGCCGTTCCGCCAGGTAGCTCGCAAAAGGCTATGCAAATCACTACCATCGTAGTAGAGTTCTGCATTGTCTCGCCTGGGTCTGGTTTCATTGCCTTACCTATTCCAGCCGTAATAGCGTCAGTGCTTGTTACTGTCGCATTCCGGTTTGGAGGGTAAGGTAGCCGCTAAACTTATGCATGTAGCATAAGACCTCGCCACAAGGTAGCAACGCACGATTAACACCTTTGGTGTCTATTGACGATGGTTGACTCTTTCCATAAGGAGACCCATCTGCTTATTTGCTATCTATTCTAATCTTTTTAGTAAGATTTTAGAATCTATGTTGTAATACTTGAAGAAAAACTTTGGACCCCTTTTCAAGACAGTGGGGCGAAGTGCACAGAAATTTTTTTAATTACGTAATATTACTCAAGTTTTTGTAACTTACGACCACCAACGTTCTGTTTGGACGGCAGCAAGTATCTTCGAGGTATACACAGTTACTAGTGTTAGAAATAATACAGAAGTTTCATGTATAATATTTAATTCACTTTACACTTATTGAATCTTAGCGTTTATGTGCGTTCTTGTCGGCCGTTAGTTTCACACTGATCCCCTCTACACGTTTTTATGCCTTTTATATTGTTAGGACTGCGGCCTAAATCAATTATTGCAACACAGGTGTTCAAAACAACAACACAGCTGACAACTAAAAATATTCTGAATTACAAGAACGTACATTAACTTCACATTTCTAATAAATATTAATATAGTAACAAATAGAGTGGTTTTACAGTCGGCCTTTCCTGATTTTTCTTTCGCGTCCCGCGAAATAATGCAATATTGAGAGATCTCACTATTATAATAATTATCACATAGGTACCTTATTAACATTAAAATCAAAATTAAATTATTGCCAAAATCATCCAATTTGAAGTCTATGACTTCAAATTGGATGTGAATTTTATGCACTTTCACTACTTGAAACCCCTTTCATGTTTTCAAGTAGTGAACTAAATAAAATTAAGTATTATGTGTGGCCTCAGTCATATCCACAACAAAGTAAGTAATATTGAAGCCCCATACATGTCTTTAATATTTACCTGTGCAAGACCCCCTTCATGTTCTTGCACAGTCATAAAATAATTTATCTATACTATAATTATATTTATAGACTAAAACTACTAAAACTGAGTATTATATGTGGCCTCCGTCATATCCACATTAAATACTCTTAGACTATAACTCTGTGTGACCTCAGACATATCCACAACAAAGTAAATAATATTGAAACCCCATACATGTCTTCAATATTTACCTGTGCAAGACCCCCTTCATGTTCTTGCACAGTCATAAAATAATTTATCTATACTATAATTATATTTATAGACTATAACTACTAAAACTGAGTATTATATGTGGCCTCCGTCATATCCACATTAAATACTCAGACCAGAACTCTGTGTGGCCTCAGACATATCCACAACAAAGTAAATAATATTGAAGCCCCATACATGTCTTCAATATTTACCTGTGCAAGACCCCCTTCATGTTCTTGCACAATCATAAAATAATTTTAATACATATGTCCAATTAGATCATTTCATAATATTACTAGATTTATTTATGAGTATAGATAATTTATTGCTAATTTTATTATATGGATATTTTAGTTTCATATTCTTATTAATAAAGTATTAAATAAAATAATTAAACGCTCCAATCTCTACCTTCATCAGAACTTTCTACGATAAACCAGCCAAAGACAAATTTTGAGAAAACACCAGTAAAGTGCTTTCCTCTAAGAGATATTGGCCATCATGGCTAGATTTCAGTATTAACCATCGCACTCCCTTTTGTATAATCCAGCGATCTCCAATACTTGTTTTCGTATAAAGCAAACCTGTTTTTAAGCCCCGATGCAAATGAGTAGTTCTATAAGTTTCAGGTGTGTATCTCTCTCTCTCTCTCCCTCTCTCTCTCTCTCTCTCTCTGTGTGTGTGCGTGTGTATGTGTGTGTGCGTGTGTATGTGTGTGTGCGTGTGTATGTGTGTGTGCGTGTGTATGTGTATATCTGTGTATCTGGCCGTGGCATCGTAACGCCTTGGCAGATGATCCGATTTGCTTGCATTTTTTTTTAAATTGAAAGCCCTGTTTTGCGAGATGTTTCTTAACTATGATTCAATAGAGTATTCAGCCGTTTCCAGACCACCAGTTCTTTTCAAATTGATGAAAGGAACTAGGCAACTTGTAAGGGCTTTATTAATACTAAATTTTGTATTCTGTTACCTTTTGATATTGTAATTACATGGTAACCTCGACCTTATACTTTAAAGTCCTCATTTTGAAGATTATCAGCATCGATTTAACTGGCAATTTTCGTATATACATAAATAACAGATTTTCTCAATATTGCAAGCCACTTTTTAACGTCTTTCTGATATCCGTTTGTACAAAAACTTGGTAGACTTATGAATGTTTAGTAACAATGCAATACTATTATACCATCTAACCGAGTTCATGACCTAGCCTGAACGTAGGGACTGGAATTCTCTGATGCAGAGATTTAACAAGACAATGTTGTTTGAACTCATTAGTCTTGTTGCTATATGTACTAAATCTGATTAATACCCATGATGCAAGGGCCTGCAGATGGTGCTGGAAAGTGCTACTGAAATTCAAGCGCAAAATTTTGAAGGGGAAAATATAGTCAAGTTTGACCTCGTTGGATTTTTGATGACGTGTAACATATTATAATGTCGAAGATCTTAAAATTGAGCTGTAAGAGTGCCATTGTAACTCAGATAGAAATTGCTAATATAGAGTAGAAGTTCACAACTTCTTTTCATTCATTTCATCTGTTAAGCCATTTCATTTGTTACCTAAGTTCTTTCTCGTGATTATAAGGTTCTGAAGATTGAGCCGGAAAAGTGACATTGGAACTTCAAGAAATCGAGATTCAAAATGCAATTACAATTAACTCCTAAACAATACGAAGTAATGTTTTTGAATTAGAGCTTAATTATCTTGTATTAACAAATACCTTAGTGCTGGATGATTTTCAGGATCTGATGGCGGAACTTGAAGGTAACTATGAGGTCTTCTAAACTAAATAAGATAAACTAGCCTAAATTGGACTCTTTTTTCTGTTTGGACAAACACTCTAGTACTAGACGATTTCTAGAGTCTCATGATAGGGCTGGAAGTAAGTTATGGGAACTTTGGAATAAAATAGAGCAACACCATTGAATTTGGTATCGACTTAGTTTGATTCGTTATTATAAGGACTTTGGAGAGGGATGGCTTCCAGTGCCTGATGGTAGAACTGGAAGATGTATCTGAAAACTCCTAAGCTAAACCAGGTTTACCCCATTAAGTGGGGACTAATTCGTATCTGAATAATAGGAATTGAAAGTTAGTAATAGGAACTTCTAAGCTAAACGAGATAAACTCACTGAGTTTGGACTCATTTCTTGTTTTGAGAAATACCCTGGTGCCAGATAATTTCTGTAGTCCTATGACGAAGCAGGAAGTAGGCTATGGAAACTTTGAATTGAAATTGAGCAGTCATCAATTTTGGGCTTATTTGGTTCGTTCTAATAAGAACTTTAGAACAGGATGTTTTCCAGTGTTATGATAGGGCTGAAAAAAGGCTATGAGTTCTTCTAAGCTAATTTAGATAAACCTATCGCGTGTGGGGTAGTTCGGTTGATTTTGGCCAACAATTAGGCGCCGGATGTTTTACGCTAAGGAACTGGAAGCTGGCCATCCAAGATTGGGCTGATATAGTAAGCCTTTATTACCAGGAGATTTGCAGGGTTTGATAATGGAACTAAAAGTGGCCATGGAACTCCTGGACTAAACAAAAAAAGCCTATTGAGTGTGGTCTTATTTGTTATACTTTTACATACACTCTGAATCAAAATGATTTTCAGGGTGGAACTGCAGACCATCGGAACTTTGCAATAAAACGACTAAAGCTTATTGAGTAAGGAAACTTAGTAACCTTAACCTGATGCTGCAAGATCCCCTTTCGAAGATCATCAGGTCCTTTCACGTTTTACTCTTAAAATGATGCATATGTAGCAGAATGGCAGCCTGAGGATGTGTCTGAGATTATTGATTTTATCTTGCTACTATACAATCATTTCTTTTTCAATTATATTGTTTGTATCTGGGTCTTGTATTGCGTTTACAATATTTTGTAACATTGGATCGCCGCGTTGTACCGTCGAGATTCAATTCGAGAGACATAAGACGTACATTCAAGATATTTGGTGTAAGATCTAATGGATTACGACTTAAAGCATGGACATGGAAGACCAGGTCTATAAATTATATTAAAAGATATTCCTGCATCATGTTGATATATATACTGGTATATACAAAACTGTTTTTTTTGTTTGTTTTTTCAAAATATTATTTTCTAAATCAATAATTCGCTAAATGTCCTATTCTATGACACAGTTCACATTCTTTTTTTTTAGTTTGATTGAATTTAAAGGAAGGGTGTATATCCTCACTACAATTATAACAATTAGTTACACCTTCTGTACTAAAATTAAGTGATATTTGTCTATTGGGTCTTAATCGTATATTTATATATTAGGTACTAGCTTGCATAGGCATAATGGTATTTTCTGTTCTTTTAATACATTTTATGTTTCTTACAAAAACAAGAGTTTCTGGCTCTGTGAACTGTGCTGCTTCTGCACACTGGTTTTAACAGAAAGATCTTCTGTTTCCTCACAAGATACAACCAATAGCATTTGTACCTTTTATGCCACATATATTAAATAAAATCATGTTATCATAAAAATATTCTACCAATGAATCGCCAAAACAAGCCTTGCAAGCAAGCATCTCCGTTAATAAGTGTCCATAATTTTGGCTACTCGGAAATGCTAATCGTAATTTAATCTGCCATTCATTCCAGGAGAACATTAAACTTGGTAATCCTTGATATAATTTTTGTGTTATCCTATTAAATTTGGTAGAGCATAATAAGTTGTTTGCCTTTCCGACCAACCATAAATAAGGGTTCATTCATTTACTTTTGTTATCCACATATTATCTATTTATTGGTTACGTTTGGACGAGTCAAATTTGAGAATTGATCGTTGTTACCATCTGATCTAAGAGTACTAAAAATATTCTTTAAAAGTCTCAAAGAAATTATTTGAACTAGAGGATGAAACAGTCTCACCAGCAGGTACAGTTGGCGGTAGATGAAAGGGCTCCTCAGTTCTCACACCCTGACTGCGTTGTTGCGTCGGCATATACAGGCTGCGGCCACGTCCCCGTGTAGGGGTATGGCAGCTACGTCTATCTCGCCGTCTTGGCGAGAAGTGCGCATGAGTGCGCCTTACTCGCTTGTGCCGAGACGTACGGCTTCGGTGGCGTCGCGGCCGAGGCCTCCGCTTCCCACTGCTAGCCGAGGATATCGAAGAATCTGAGTGTTGAATCACGCTAGTTTGTTTTCGTGTAACTTGACCTTTGCCCATATTGATTTACTGAAATGAAATTAATACACCAAACAGTAAAATGTAAAAATAAATATCTCCTCTGTAAATAAGTCAATGTAGATTTAAGTAAATATACATTTTTTTTTCATCAGTTGGAAGTGTAAAAATAAGCTAAGATTTTAACACAGATTCAGATTTAAGACTGAATCCGTTATTATTAAAAGTATTTATATTTGACTACTTTTTACATATTTGTTTAACCCTTTTTGTATATTGCCCAGAACATAATATAATATTGGGTGTTATTAATGTTTGAACTCTCTAGCACGCTAAAAGTTTTTTTTTAAATAAATAATAAAATAACTAGGTGCTGTACAACATAAATAATTAATTAAAATGCTAATATTTCAATAAATTATCCTTACTTGATTTGTGTTCTGTAAGGATTATGTACATATTCAATACTTCATTATATTAACCGACGTAATATTTAATTCAATTAAGTAAAATAGAAAAAAAACAATAATAATAAAACGCTTATATATTATTTAAGCCAATACTAATTAGTCAATTTTTAAATTTCATGCAATAATACATTCTTATTAATATAATTTACTATACATTCTTTTATTAATAGTAAATTAGAGTAAAATATTTAACAATCTTCTTTTGATTGATTAATTTAATATTTTAATTTAAAATTGTAATTTCAGAAATTATATATTGGATAAGCAAGTATTAAATAAAAAAAACACTTTTTTTAAATTTTAAATAAGACTATAAAAATAAACGTAATTAAAACTTGAGGCAATAGATTGAATTGATAATATATGTTATTTTCATAATTAAAAAAAAAATTAGGCATTACGACGTACCTTAGATGGGCGTTGTGTCCATATATCGAGAATATTGTCTCGATATTATCCAACTTCTGATTTGTTAGAAATAATACAGAAGTTTCATGTATAATATTTAATTCACTTTACACTTTACACTTATTGAATCTTAGCGTTTATGTGCGTTCTTGTCGGCCGTTAGTTTCACACTGATCCCCTCTACACGTTTTTATGCCTTTTATATTGTTAGGACTGCGGCCTAAATCAATTATTGCAACACAGGTGTTCAAAACAACAACACAGCTGACAACTAAAAATATTCTGAATTACAAGAACGTACATTAACTTCACATTTCTAATAAATATTAATATAGTAACAAATAGAGTGGTTTTACACTAGCTTACTATGACGTAAAGTTCAAATATACTCACTTTAGCATGGCAACCCGCTATTTCAAAAACATTGCCTTGACTCTAATAATACATAATACACGCTTTTTATGTGATTTCGTAGATTCTGGTATTATCCCTATTAGTGGGATCATTAAGTTTAGATAGGTAAGATAAGGTTAAAGAAGCAAAAACTATAACTAGTAATTATTTATGTGGTTTGTTAACAGCAATGATTTCGTTGGGAATTTTCATAAGTTTCAGCCAGTTTACGTCACGCAGTTAAGAAAAATCGGCCTAATTATGTTCGCTCCTCTTGGTAAAAGGAATAAGGTTTATTATTTTAAACATCAGATAATGGAATATTGAATTCTATTATATTAAATACAAAATACAAAACTTATTACACTTCATTGTATATTACCTTCACTTCTCAATTTCACAAACACGAATGCTTCGAAAACATATCTGACAGACCTTTTTATAGTGTTTTATTTTAGTCGACTACCTTCTAATTACTTCCTTAATTAAATAGTTAAAAAATGTGAAATAATTAACAATTCTAAAGATTCCATAAGATTTTAATTATTAGCAAAGTTACGGAACCTTAAAAATATCACAGTAACTTAATTTTACGGACCACCGATGAAAACTCCAAAATTGAGTCTCATGTTATACCTAAACGTATTAGGGCTACCTTACCCTCCGAACCGGAATACGACAATGATATGCATTGACGCTATTGCGACAGAAATATTTAAGGAAATGGTACCAAATACCCAGGCGAGACGTTGCAGAACTCTATTACCTAGTAATCACAATTGTAGTGCTCGTATAGCCTATCGGTTGCCTTTTACGATCTGCCTGGTTGAACGGCAGTTGGTCTATTCTTCAGATGAGCCCCAAAAAACATGGAACCACATAAGATATAAACTCTATTATTAATTTGAAAACAACAAATAAAAATGAAATTGGTACAAATCGGTAAAATAGCTGGTATTACAATATTATAGTCATCAATTCTAATGAGTGACGCAATCGCATTTGCCAGTTGCGATAAGAGAATATTTTAACCATTGATTAATTACTTTTCAGGATTATTACCTCATTATTTTTTCTCCAATTGAGTTATTGGGTTTTTATTCCATTATTTTCGCCGTGTTGGTCCCGGCCTCCTTTGTAGAATAGGCCAACTGCCGTTCTGCCAGGCAGGTCGTAAAAGGCGACCGATTGGCTATCGAGTCACTACCATCGTGGCTACTAGGTGGTAGAGTTCTGCATTGTCTCGCCCGGGTCTGGTACCACCGCCTTACCTATTCCTGCCGCAATAGCGTCAGTGCTTGTCGCTGTCGTGTTCCGGTTTGGAGGGTAAGGTAGCCGGTAAACTTATGCATGTGGCATTATACCTCGCCACAAGATAGCAACGCACTATTAACATCTTTGGTGTCTATAGGCGATGGTTGACTCTTTCCATCAGGAGACCCATCTGCTTGTTTGCTATCTTATGACATAAAATAAAAAATAAAATAAATATTCACATGTTTTCCTCTTTCCGCAGACTATTATGACCTCATTGGTCGAATGGTTAGCAAACTTAACTACAAATCAATAATTTCGATTCCCGACAGGGACACACATTTGTGTGATGAGATGTTTGTATATTTAGATCTAAGCATTTATTACATATGTAACAGTATTTACACATGTATTAATATCGTCGTATACCCATAACGCAAGCAAATAATTTGCTTACTTTGGGTTTAAATCAATTTGTGTAAAATTATTAAATCCCTATAGAAAATAATAAATTTATCGACAGCCATGATGTAAAAAAGGTATTATAGAACATCATAGGTTATGGCCAAAGGATGATATAGAGATTAATTTTTGAATAAATATAGCTCCAAAAATAAATCTAGCTAATTAGCAACTTTCCTGGTTTTGCAGTTAACCTATTATATTCAAATTAGGTTCGCTGCATATGATTCCCGTTTTAAGCGTAAGAAATATTGACGTTTATTGAGGAAAAACCTTTTGGTCTTCGTATTGGTCCAGCCTCCCTTTAGAGAAAATAGATCATCTGCCATTCGGCTAAGTAGGCTGTAGAAGATGACCGTCTCAATACCATCGTGGCTACAAGCAAATAAAGTTTTGAATTATCCCGCCCGGATCTGTTACCACATTCTTATTAATTCCTGCCGCAATAGTGTCAGTGTTTGTCACTCGCGTTCTGGTTTGGAGTGTAAGGTATAGGGTAAGGTCACAAGTATAGCCACGCACCATTAACATCTTTAGTGTCTACAGGCGTGTTTTCTTTTTTCACCGGGAGAGCCATCTGCTTTTTTGCTATCTCATAATATAAAAAAACTTGTAAAGTAGCAGCAAAAGTAAGTATTTAGTTTTTGAGCATCCGCTGATCTTAGATAAGCTCATGAAACTTACGGCTCTTGTTATCTAAGCTGTCGATGGCAAAATTTTGCGATAGAAAACGAATTTTGCCAGCTGACAAGTGAAACGTACTCTCAAGCTGAATCTTAATGATCTTTCTCGCTTGTGGGCGTTCACTTTATATATCCTTTGCATTCGCTTCATTTATGGCATAAAAAATATGATCAAGTTTCTAATTTCCGAACTAAGTAGCAGCAAAAGTAGGTATTTTGTTTTTGAGCATCCGCTGATCTCAAGCTCATGAAACTTTTGGATCTTGTTATCTAAGCTATGGATGGCAAAATTTTGCGATGGAAACCCAATTTTGCCAGCCGAGAAGTGTACCGTACTTTCAAGTTGAATCTTAATGAACTCTCTCGCTTGTGGGCGTTCAGTTTATATATATTTTGTATTCGCTTCATTTATGGCATAAAAAATAGGTATTTTATAGCATCCGCTGATCTGAGATAAGCTCGTGAAACTTTCGGATCTTGTTATCTAAGCTATGGGTGGCAAAATTTTGCGATGGAAAACCAATTTTGCCAGCCGACAAATGGACCGCGCCCTAAAGTTGAATCTTAATGAACTTTCTCGCTTGTGGACGTTCAGTTTATATAAACTTTGTATTATTCCCTTCATTTATGGCATAAAAAAATATGATCACGTTTATAATTTCCGAGCTAAACTTAGGTGGCTTCCTATTAGACAGAGGAGAAAAACTCATATCCTTTGCTTGCTACACAAGATCTTTTTGAATCCTATAGCCCCTAAATATCTTCGTGACTCTTTTAGTTTTTTGCACTCTCCTGATACTCCGTGTCGCTCTAACGTTAGAACCTTGTAGCGGTTTCCTTCTAGTAACTCTGCTGCCTACTCGCACTCCTTTGCGGTACACGCAGTAAGTTTGTGGAACTCTCTGCCTAGTGAGATTCGCCTCTGCCAAACTTTTGATTCTTTTAAAAAACGCGTCAAAGAACACTTTCTAACTGAGTTATAAGTATTCCTTATAACGTATGTATTTTTTGTATTTTCCTTAATGTATAATTAGTGTAGTTATGTAACCATAATATCTATTTTTTTGTATACCAAGTCTAATTCATTTGATTTTTTTTATCTTCTTTATCGGGTTGGCTGGAAGAAATCTCTTTAAGTAGAGATAAAATCGCCTGTTGTATTTATGTTTATATTTTTTTTATCCTAAGTGTACTGTGTACAATAAAATGTTAAATGAGCCAACTGTTTTTATACCATTTAGAATATAGCTTATATTTCTCGCTTATATCTGAGTTATAGAAGCAAACCCTTATGCTTTTACAACTCGTACTAGACCGGGAGATGGTGACAAAAAATATTAGATCATTTGTACTAGTTTGGCGGTTCTTCCGGGGTTTAATTACGTAATAACAAAAAGGAAAATGAAAATCATAGCGCTGGTACCAGCGACCCAATCACGTAAGCGTTAATTGAACGTGTCGGATAAATTGAACGAAACGTGTCGAATGATTTGCTCCTTAAAAAATCTTGTATTTTCCAGTAGTCGATAAAAAAGAAGGATGCGTAAAATACTTAGTCCCACAATGTAATAGGTGGCAAACCTGTCGCCAACCGGGCACTTTACCGATCCCGGGCAACGTTGTGTTTATCAAAAAACTGCAAAACTAATTTTTTTATTAACTCGAGCCGGGAATCGAACCCCGGACCTCATATGGTCAACACTGACACCGTGCCACCAGATCACAAAGGCGATTTTGTGTTTTGATTTAGTGGAATATAATTTGTTGTTTAAAGCACCAATAAATAAATAAATATAAATATTCACGGGAAAAATTACGCTTACTGATCTAACCCCAAAGTAAGCAAATTATTTGCTTGTGTTATATACCATTTCATAACACAAGCAAATAATTCATTTAAAAAACCAGTATCACAAAAATTAAAAAAAAATCACTTTGACTTACATTAATTAAGAATAATAATTAATTGATGTATTCTAGAATTAATTTTCCCTGTGTTGGTTTCGGGCTCCTTAGAAGAATAGGTCAACTGCCATTCTACCGTAAAAGGCGATCGATTGGCTATGCGAGTCACTGCCATCGTGGCTACTATGTGGTAGAGTTCTGCATTGTCTCGCCCGGGTCTGGTACCACCACCTTACCTATTCCTGCCGCAATAGCGTCAGTGCTTGTCACTGTCGTGTTCCGGATTGGAGGGTAAGGTAGCCGGTAAACTTATGCATGTGGAATTCGAGTTCGCCACTAGATAGCAACGCACCCTTAACATCTTTGGTGTCTATAGGCGATGGTTGACTCTTTCCACCAGGAGACCCATTTGCTTGTTCGATATCTTATGATATATAAAAAAAAATTACCAGAGGTTCCCAAACTAGGCGAATCCTGTATCTTGGGATACCATACTTAATTAAAAACAAAAGATATTCTTTTTCTAGAAATATGGGACAAGTACAAACAATACATATATAAATACTAGAATATATTTAATAAACACTCAAACCCAGAAGTACAAACTTTTATGCTCATCACACAAATACTTGTCCTCGTTGGGAATTGAACCCGAGCCCTGTTGCTGGCGTAGTTAGGGTCGCTAAATATTCGACCAACGGGGCAGTAAAGTTTTTATTTCTCAAAAATTTTTGAGAAATAAAAAAAAAGTTTACTGAAAAAACAACAATTTCTTTAGTAAATCACATGTTGAATTGAAATATAAGAAAAGCTGCCCTTAAGCCAATATAAAAAAGACATTGGAATGGAAAGTTTCAATGTATTTCGATTTCCACTGTACTGTAAATTTCCTCAACATGCTTGTTTATTTGCACAACAAATATCTCGAATAGAATCGATAACTGCGCTTTCTTGCTCCGGAGAATATATTGGGTTCTTGTGTAAACACTGCTTTGTAATATTTCTTCCGATGTTCCGTCTAAGCTCTATAAGTCTTAATAGCTTTATAAAGAAAACATACACTGCTTTATAATTAAGCTAGGTTTCTATCATGGATTTGCTTGAATTAGTTTTAGAATTCTGCATTGTCTCGCCTGGGTCTGGTACCATCGCCTTACCTATTCCAGTCGTAATAGCGTCAGTACTTGTTACTATCGTATTCCGGTTTGGAGGGTAAGGTAGCCGGTAAACTTAAGCATGTGGCATTAGAACCCGCCAGAAGATAGCAACGCACGATTAACATCTTTGGTGTCTATGGGCGATGGTTTCTCTTTCCATCAGAATTATCAGCTTATTTGTTATCTAGTAACATAAAAAGATATTCTCATATCTTTTCTGCGTTACCATGAGCGGCAATGCTCAGAAAACATTTTAATGACGTAATATTACTCAAGTATTTTGTAGGTAAGGTGGTAGTACTGTAACATCTTTTTGGTGTGGTCATTTATAATTTATTTTGTAAGATTCTAGAATCTATGTTGTAATACTAATTGAAGAAAAACTTTGGACCTATTTTTAAGACAGTGGTGCGAACTGTGGAGTGTGAAATTTTATTTTTATGAAAACACAGTTTAAGTTCACATTATGGAGGACTGCAGAAACCCATCAAGTCTGTTTGTTTGCTATCTTATAATATAAAAAAAAACATGGATAGCAACGCACCATTAGCGTCTTTGGTGTCTATAAGTGATTATTTCTCTTTTCATCAGGCGAACAGTCAGCTTATTTGCTATCTAGTAATATATATTCTCATATTAATTCTGCGTTACCGTGAGCCGCAATACACAGAAAATATTTTAATGATGTAATATTATTCAAGTTTTTTGTAACTTACGACCACCAACGTTCTGTTTGGACGGCAGCAAGTATCTTGTGATAAAACAAGTTGACTTTGAACCGCTTTTAACTACCGACGACTTTATTATAATTTTAAATAACTAGTTACATACAGTATTAGATAGGTGTCTCCACTTGCATACAATTTATACGTTACTTTACAACGTTCACAAACTTAACTAATATCCTCACTTAACAAAGCATATGTGAAGTTCTAAAACAAATGCATGTTACTCAGCACAAATTCCTATCATCTCCATGAATCTATAATGCTTACTTGATAACAGACCTTTGATGAACAAGTCAGCAGGCATCTCTTGAGTCGATATATACTTAATTTCAATTAATTTATTCTTTATTGTATCTCTAGCATAGTGAAATCTAACATCAATGTGTTTTGACCTATTGTGTGCCTGATAACTTGTCGCCAGTTTTAATGCACTTTGATTATCACAATATAATTTTATAGTACATTGGTTATCAGCTATCTCATATATCAAATTTCTGAGATAAACTGCTTCCCTAGATGCCTCTGAGAGAGCAACATATTCTGCTTAGCACTTGATACGGTACGGAACGATCTTTTGTTTTCTGCTTTGCCAAGAAATTACTGAACCATTCATGGTAAAGCAGTAACTTGTGTATGACTTCCTATCTAGGCAGTCACTGGCAAAGTCTGCATCAACAAAATCTTTTAATTCTTTATTATCTTTGCTATACTTTAAACAATAAGAATTAGTTTTTTGCAAGTATGTTAATATACGTAGAGCATAGTTAAAATGATTTTCATTATAACAGCTATTAAATTGGCTGAGATAACATAAAGAATATGCTATATCAGGCCTAGTCAAGATAGCTAAATACATTAGACTTTCTATTAGTTTTTGATATGGAATGTTTGATACACAGTTTTCAGTTCTCTTAATTTACTTTACATTCAATAGGAGTATCTATACCTCTACAATTTGACATATTAAATTTTTCAACAATTGCTCTATATATTGCTGTTGATCTATAGTTATAGTTGGAGATTCTTTATTTACAATAATTCTAATGCCTAAATAACACCTAACAGGACCTAAATCTTTCAATGTAAATTCAGAGCCTAATATACCTTTTAAATTTTCAGTCACTTTAGTACAATTTAAAAAAAAAAAACATCGACATAGATAGTTACTATTATTTTACTATTACGAGTTATTTTTGTAAATAAACAGAACGGAAAAGAACGGAACGGAATGGTATAGAACGGAACGAAACAGAACAGAACGGAACAGAACAGAACAGAACAGAACAGAACGGAACAGAACGGAACGGAACAGAACGGTACAGAACGGAACAGAATGGAACAGAATGGAACAGAACGGAACAGAACGGAACAGAACGGAACAAAACTGAACAGAACGGAACAGAACAGAACGGGCCGGAACAAAACAGAACGGAACAGAACAGAACGGAACAGAACGGAACATAACGGAACATAACGGAACATAACGGAACAGAACGGAACAGAACGGAACAGAACGGAACAGAACAGAACGGAACATAACTGAACAGAACGGAACATAACGGAACAGAACGGAACAGAATGGAACAGAACGGAACAGAACGGAACAGAACGGAACAGAACGGAACAGAACGGAACAGAACGGAACAGAACGGAACAGAACGGAACAGAACGGAACAGAACGGAACAGAACGGAACAGAACTGAACAGAACGGAACAGAACGGAACAGAACAGAACAGAACAGAGCAGAACTAGGGGAGGGGAAAAGATGAGAGTTTGTTCCGGCTTTTCTATGGAACGGCTGGACCGATTTTGACGGGATTTTCACTGGCAGATAGCTGATGTGACAGGGAGTAATCTAGGTTCCTTTTTTCCGAAATTTTTCCACGCGGACGAAGTTGCGGGCTCAGTTAGTAAATAAAATTTTGCTTTTATGCCGCAAACGTACACATAGCATAATATTATGCTGTTCGTGGGTTTCGTAAAAAACCTTTTCTTTCCTCGGTTCCTCTGAAGAATAAACCAACTGCCGTTTAACCAGACAGATCGTAACAGATTGCCTAAATAAGCAACACAAGCAGATAGGTCTCTTGATGGAAAGAGTCAACCACCGCCTATAGACACTAAAGATGTTAATGGTGCGTCGCTATCTTGTGGCGAGATCTAATGCCACATGCAAAGGTTTACCGGCTAGCTTACCCTCCAAACTGGAACACGACAGTGACAAGCACTGACGCTATTGTAGCAGGAATAGGTAAGACGGTGGTACCAGGCGTTACTACCATCGTGACTACTGGGTGGTAGATTTCCGCAATGTATCTCCCGGTTATTTAGAACACTTTACACTGCCTTACCTAATCCGGCCACAAAGGGTCGTGTTCTGGTTCAGAGGGTAAGGTAGCTAGTAGACTTATTTTTATTTATTTTTTTTATAGAAGAGGGGGCAAACGAGCAAGAGGTGCTCTGATGATAAGTGATCACCGCCGCCCATGGACATCTGCAATACCAGAGGTCTTGCAGTCAGTCATCTTACTTATGCATGTGGCATTGCCATCCTGCCACATGGATAACCAAACACCATTAACATTTTTGATCTATAGGCCATGATTTCTGCTTCAATCAGGATAACCATCTGCTTGTTATCTAATGATAAATAAAAACTGGTCAAGTGCGAGTCGGACTCGCGCACGAATATTCTGTACCATTTACTACAGTTTCTACCTGTTTTTAATAAATAAATAATATAAAAAAATTCTAGTGCATAATGCATATTATTAAAACAATTAGGTTTCTGCAGTCCTCCACAGTGTAAATTTTAACTGTGTCCAATTTCACGCTCGTCCGTTAGCGTAATTGTCTTAAAAAGCGGTCCAAAGTTTTTACTTCACGTATTAATATATACATTTATATTACTAATGAAATGCCATCGTAAAGAAAAATTGAACACATACACTTAACTCTGTAGGCACTTCATACCGTGTACATAAATCTTAAGGTAAACTCATTTAGCGTGTAAGGTAATTCAAAATGAAATTCCATTCTGAAATGTTTGATATTTTAGATGAAACGTATATTGTAGCTTCCTCAGAAACCATCTGTAATTAAAATTTATTAGTTTGGAATGATTTGATGAGTGGCTAGAAATAGCTCGTCTTTAATGTAACGTAATCTGTAACATTTGATTGGAAGAGAGATACTCTTACTGCTCTAAAGAATACTTGAATGTTACAAAATCGAATTTTATTCAAGTGGTATTTTATAGCTTTCTATAATATATTATAGAAAGGCTTCTATAATAAGTTATCAGTTTTATAGCTACTATTAGGTTAAAAACGCAGATACATACTGAAAGGCTCTGGTGGAGAAATGTTATATTTTATATTTAAGTTTAGTTTTTAAATAATAAAAAAATAAACTGTATCATTCAATGTTTAATATTAAAAAACTTGTACTGTTTCATACTTGTACTCAATCAATCAAATAATATTTATTCGACGTAGGTACATTTAAGAACACTTGTCGTCGTCAAAAAACATAACACAACAAAATATAAAAGACAATTTATACAATATTTGTAAAATACAATTCATAAAAATCACGTCAACCAGAGAGAATTTTGTTTTGCTTACAGAAATGACCAATTATTTAAAAAAAAATTAAATAAAATATATATTTTAAAATTATAATAATAAATAAATAAATATTTACGAAACAAATTACACTGACTGATCTAACCCCAAAGTAAGCAAATTATTTTGCTTGTGTTATGGGTGTTAGTCAACGATACTAATACATAGAAATACATATATAAATACAAGAATATATTTAATAAACACCCAAACCCGGAAATACAAACATTTATGCTCATCACACAAATTCTTGTCCCCGTCAGGGATCGAATTTTAAGCAAACATGAAGACGGACATTATAAAATTAATAAAAATATGTTAATTAAATGTTGTAATTACAAAAATTAGATCCAGTTGTAGTACTTGTTGTGTTTTAATATTAAACATTGAATGAAAATGGAGTTTACCAAGTGCCGACGCAAAGAGTGTAGAATATATTAAATTTTATTCCGTTTATATACGTTACCGTCAGTTATATATGAATTATTGTAAAAGTTATATAGCAGTGAGTCAGTGAGTGAAAAATAAACCATCCCTCGCTTATGTATACTTGTATTCATTGATATGGGTATTTTATATCAATGCTTGTATTACATCTTTTTTTTAAGATTGACGTTCAAAAAATGTATCATATCTTATTTTGAATAAAAACTTATTCTATTCTATATATATATATATATATATATATATATATATATATATATATATATATATATATATATATATATATATATATATATATATATATATATATATATATATATATATATATATATATATACATATATACACATATATTCCCTGTGTTTAAAATCTTTTTTGGGTCCAAGGGCGGATCCAGAATGTCAGGGGATTACATATAATATACTAGGTACCATTTTGCTAAGCAGATCGTAAAAGGCGAATGATTCAATGTCACTACCGTTTAAGCTAGATTTATGCCGTCGACCTCTGACTGAGCCGTCTACCAGCTGAGTTAATTAACTAGCTAATAAAAATATATATATATATATATATATATATATATATATATATATATATATATATATATATATATATATATATATATATATATATATATATATATATATATATGTATGTATATATTCTAACCATAGCAATATGTAATAGAATCTGGGAATAGGATCACCCTTGGGGTATACCCATTCCAAAAAAAATAATTATCAAAATCGAACTACTGTAAAACCTTATGCGTGCTTAAAAAAATACGCATCGAATCGAAAACTGCTTTCGTTTTTCGTCGGTCGAAAAAATAACAAAATGGCGTGGTGAAACGCAGCAAATGTCAAAACAAATTAGTACTAGGTCAACAAACGTCGACAACTGCGTACGCCTTGTTATCTGAAAATTAAAAATACATGTTATATGAGACGAAATCGATTTAAAATAGTTTTTGGCCAGAGATCCAAAAATTAATAAATCTATGAAATGTATAATATATCGTAGGGCGTACACACAAACAAAATATTTTTTTTTTTTTTTAAAGGGCAATGGGCCCACCTCTCGTTCCCACCACTGTAACTTCTGTAAACCAGAATCAACAGCGGCAACCTTCCTGATAACCTCTGAGTTGCGAGCTCAGGGTGCCCTGGGGGAAAAGCTAAGCTGTCTTGGAACCCGCATCGAATTTAATCAGAAGAGTATAGGAGGAGTAGGAAAATACATCCAGTTACAAAATAATTTGTTAAAAGTCGCTTGATTCTCATTTTTGACATCACAGCCATTTTAATTTTGTTTCTGACGTTAAAAAAGTATGTGTTCTAAAATTCCAGCTTGTTGTTTTTGATTTTATTCCATGGTTAACTTTTTAAATAGAATAGCCAACAAATATATGGTTTTCCCCATGGAAAGCTATCTTTATATCCTATTAACATATTTTGTGCCTATAGCTATCGCCTGTAGACACCAAATATTTTAATAGTGCGTCGCTCTCAGTCCTAATTAGAATTTTTTCGTAATGATCTCATGTAAGTTCACTCATTGCATTTATTTTGATCTTATTAACACTAATCTAATATTCACATTAACGCTATACACGAACCAACTCAGTAAATACCTATTAAATGTAATTATAAAATAAATAATAAATATTCACGGGACAAATTACACTTACTGATCTAACTCCAAAATAAGCAAATTATTTGCTTGTGTTATGGGCGTTAGTCAATGATATTATTACATAGAAATACATATTATATAAATACTTTTTAATACATAATAAACACCCAAACCCGGAAATACAAACATTTATGCTCATCACACTAATGCTTGTCCCTGTCGGGGATCGAACCCGAGCCCCGTCAATTGCGTAGTCGCGGTCAATTATATTTAATAACGATAAATAATAACTTTTTATATATAATTTCAATAAATCGCAACTGACACTTCAAACTGGAACACTAAAGCGACAAGCATCGACGCCATTGCCGTTAGAATAGATAAGGTGGTGGTTTTGCCGAGACTTTGCCGAACTCTACCACCCAGTATATAGTCACGATGTTAGTCACACGCGTTAGTCTTTTTTCGCCTTTTACAAGATATATGGCTGCAAGGCAATAATTTCAAATACATAAGTTTACCACTTAGTTTACCCACCAAACTGGAACACTACAGCGACAAGCATCAACGCCATTGCAGTTAGAATAGGTAAGGTGGTGGTTAAACCTGGCCGAGACTTTGCCGAACTCTACCACCCAGTATATAGTCACGATGTTAGTCACACGCGTTAGTATTCTTTCTCCTTTTACAAGATATATGGCTGTAAGGCAATAATTTCAAATACATAAGTTTACCACCTAGCTTACCCACCAAACTGGAACACTACAGCGACAAGCATCAACGCCATTGCAGTTAGAATAGGTAAGGTGGTGGTTAAACCCGGCCGAGACTTTGCCGAACTCTACCACCCAGTATATAGTCACGATGTTAGTCACACGCGTTAGTCTTTTTTTGCCTTTTACAAGATATATGGCTGCAAGGCAATAATTTCAAATACATAAGTTTACCACCTAATTTACCCACCAAACTGGAACACTACAGCGACAAGCATCAACGTCATTGCAGTTAGAATAGGTAAGGTGGTGGTTAAACCTGGCCGACACTTTGCCGAACTCTACCACCCAGTATATAGTCACGATGTTAGTTACACGCGTTAGTCTTTTTTCGCCTTTTACAAGATATATGGCTGTAAGGCAATAATTTCAAATACATAAGTTTACCACCTAGCTTACCCACCAAACTGGAACACTACAACGACAAGCATCAACGCCTATGCAGTTAGAATAGGTAAGGTGGTGGTTAAACCCGGCCGAGACTTTGCCGAACTCTACCGCCCAGTATATAGTCACGATGTTAGTCACAAACATTAGCCTATTCTCGCCTTTTACGAGACATCTAGCTCTAAGGTAGTGATGTCAAAAACATAAGCAGTAATATCTTCATACCCGTATCCCCGAAGAGGTAGGCAGAGATATAAGTGCATCCACGATTAACCGAAAATACTTGGTCCCATAATATGATATTTGGCAAGCCTATCGCCAATTTGGCACTTTCCAATCTCGGGCAATGTTGTTTTTATTAAAAAACTGGAGAACGACATTTTTGAATTGCCCGACCCGGGAATCCAACCCGGGACTTCATATATTCAACACTGACATCGGACCACTACACCACAAAGACGATTACAAATATAAGTATACCAGCTACTTTTGAAACTTGAACACGACAGTGACAAGCATTGACGCTATTGCAGTTAGAATAGGAAAGGTACTTAAACCCAGGCGAGACGTTACAGAAGTCTACCACCCTGTATATAATCACGATGTTTGTGACACGCATTAGCCTTTTCTCGCCTTTTACGAGATATCTAAATGGGGAAGGAGAAAATATTAGATTATTTGTTTGTTTGGTACAATTTAAAAACTACTCGACTGATTTTAAAAATTCTTTACTTCTACCTTTAGCTATATTATTCAGGAGTGATTGAATAATATAGCTTTTTAGCACAGTGAAACAAAGTAATATGCAGTTAATAAAAACAGTCGAATGAAAAGTTTACTGACGCATGTCTTAAGGCGCCTTCAAAACCAAAAACGCGCACTCAGTTTATTTCTATCGGAGTAGACGCATATGTCAAAAAAAATAAAGATATAGAACTGTTTAATAATGATTTTAAACCAATCTTCACAATTATTTGACATATGATGAATATTAACATAAGTTTTTTTGTGATGTGCTAACAAACAGTTTTTCTTAAAAAAACTACTTAATCAATTAGACATAGTCAAACGAAAAGGATCCAATCCACAATATGGTCAAAAATGAGTTAAGTGTACCAAACTGATGCTAAAGATCAATACGATTGGCCAGTAAAAAACATCTAAGCAAGATTAGCTCATTACTTTATTCAACGTCAGAACTAGTCCTCATGTATGGCACGTTAAAAAATAAAAATATCCAACTTCAAACTTCAGTATTTCTAAACTGATTTTGTGTGGATTGTATCCTTTTCGTGTAATTACGTCCAATTAGCTCTCGTCAGCCTTTTAAGTGGGTGGCACTCGCGCTTGCAGTGTACTCATCCATTCCGAGATATCGTGTGCGTGAGAGATGTCTATGTGTGTGTGTTGCTTGAACGCCCTTTGTATGTAGTAGGACTTCTGTTTTTATTGGTTTTGTGATTACGATTTAACTCAAAAAGTACAAGATCGATTTTAACAACTCTTTCACTTTTAGATACTTCATTATCCAAGAGTGACATAAGTTAACTTTAGACCCGACTGAGCAAAGTGATGATTTTCTGACACGTGAGTAACTGCTAGTAATTGTATAAACAATAAGTTAGAAAAAAGAAGTAAAATTCATATTTTCAATAAAAACTATCAGAAAAACTAAAAAGTAGTTTGTTTTTTTTGTTCTGGTGATAAATATTTCCCCGATTTAAGATATAATCTGTACGCAATAAACATCCCAAGTAAGTCAATTACACTTCAGTCCCTTGACGCGCACTTTCCGGAATATTCCTGCGATGGTAATATTTTCCTTATGTTTCCTTAAACATAGAAATTGATTTTTTCATTGAGTTAGATGTTTTTCTTTCACACATTTTTTCACACACACACACATTCCAAAAACTTTCTTTTATTTCATAAGATGGCTAATGATCCAAATTAGTGATGGGACTTGAGTGGACTTTTTTCACTCGAGTCACTGCCGGTGAAAACTGATTTACTAAATTAGTGATGGGACTTGAGTGGACTTTTTTCACTCGAGTCACTGCCGGTGAAAACTGATTTACTCGAGTGGCACTCTAGTGAAGATGAGACTCGAGTGTTTTTTTTTTCACTCGAGTCACTCGCTAATCAAAACCAAGGCACTCGAGTGGAGGATATTATTCTGGAGGAAAGATGTGATTTTTTATAGTAACTAAAATACAAAAATAAGTTAAAATGTTATAAATCAATCAAATCTTAAATTTTTGCTATCTTCTTCTGTAGCTTATAGTTGCTACTAGCTGACCCGCGCAGCTTCGCCCGCGAGTATATTAATAAATCGTCCAAATAGCTTTTAATAAAAATTCATCCCCTATTTCAGCCTCCAGGGACTGATTTTTGAAAAAAAATAGCCTATGTTTGACCCCGGATCTTCAACTATATCCATGCCAAATTTCATGAAAATCGGGCCTAGCGGCTTAGCCGTGAAAGCGTAACAGACAGACAGACTTTCGCATTTATAATATTAATATGGATAGTATGGATTATATAAGGTCGGGGCAAAAATATTTTCCTATCGTTCATACAAAGGAAAATAATTTTTAAGTATAATTATTTATTTATTTATAATATGTATGTGCCGTTTTGACCGATGACTTACTGCCATCTTGTAGGTAGTGCCATGATCCCAATCCTGTTGAAGTTTTGTGACTTATGATTAAAAAATTCTGACAGGTAGTGTTCGCGCACACAAAACTTTAAAATATACCGAATTTCTTCGTCACAAACTTTCATTCTGCTTGCTTGAAAAACAATTGAAAAATGGCGAGAACTAGTTTCTTTTTTATTTATTTCATTTTTAGAATATCAAATTTAATGGTATTAAAACCAGCCAGTTACATTCAGTACAGCCAAGAAGGTTTGACTACTAATAATACATTCAAAATACGAAAATACTTTTGCCCCGACCTATTATTATTACATATATAGCGACGGTCCCTACCATGAAGCTGTATTATATCTGGAGGCAGCACTTCTAATACCTACTTGAAACACAATTTTAAATATTGCTGTCATCTTCTGAAGTCTTACCCTCTCTTTCTAACACAGCTGCATAAAAAGAGATGGAGAGACCTCAAAGACAGAGATATAGTGTAAATATGTGTTTCAAGCGATTAATACGAGTGCTAGCTCCACCTATACCTAATCTTGTATAATAATACTCCTAATAATACTTCATGGTCCCTACGCACAAAGTGACATTCCAAAAACTAATGTTTACAGGAGAGCATAATTAATGTTCAAATCTCTCTTGAAATAATTCTATGCATAATTATAAACATTTTATTCTTCAATGAGTTATAGATTTAGGGAGTTCATAATAGTATTTAAGCACATTTAATCAGCGTAGGTTCCGACTAGTTTAGGATCCGTATGAGGTCTTTCTTCAGGGTGAGTAAAACGTTCGCTCGGTAGCGTCTAGTCTGTAACTACGGGCGGTAGCTAGTCGTACGCGGTCCGTTGTGAGAAGCGCCGTCGTGGAAGATGGTGCACAACGTCCAGTTTGCGTCCACTCTATTAAAATTAGGACGATGGTCGATCTCGATGGCGATTAAAAGACGCCATTTTATTAAATACTAGCAGCTGTACCCGCGACTTTGTCCGCGTGGGAAAATTCTAAAATTAAACGCGCATGGTTCCCGTTCCCGTGGGAATTTCGGGATAAAAACTATCCTATGTCCTTTCTAGGGTTTCAAACTATATGTGTACCAAATTTCATACAAATCGGTTTAGTGGCTTAGGCGCAAAACAAACAGACAGACAGAGTTACTTTCGCATTTATAATATTAGTATGGATTAATTTAAAAAAGATGCCTGTAATTTACCCCGAAACTTCCACCACTTCCATGTCAATTTCATTAAAATCGATTCAGCGGTTTAGTTGTTAAAGCATAACAGACAGAGTCAGACAGATGGATAGACAGACAGAAAAACTTTCGCATTTATAATATACCTAATTATAGATTCAAACCCTTTATACTCTATCTCTATAATGTCAATATATTTTCCTGTCGTATTGCGTCAATGCTTTTCACAGTCATGTTTCGGTTTGGCTGGTAAGGAATTTTACATTTACTTATGCAAATGGCGTTTCCATCCCGCCACATGTATATTAAATTTTTAAATTATATTATCGGGACAAGCGGGAAAAAACTGGTTTGCTAAATCATGTTTTTTGTAATTATTGTTAAATCACAATTTTACAAAAAATACACGATATACCTGAAGATAAAATCTAAGGAATATGCTAACTCATTACATGATAGAATATACTTTACACGATCATATAAAATTCCAAAAACATGCTAAAAAATCTCTAAAACAAATAATTTGTTAATAATATTTCTAATCTTCCACATGATTTTTATATGGTGATATTTAGTTTTAAATATAAAAAAGAATGTGCTAAATTTTGGTTTTCAGCTGAAATCCTATATTTACTTATCTGAAAATTACCACGTTTCCCAGCGGTTTCAGAACATACCACGCCACCCATTTCCTATATAATTGACGCACGTCGAAATACCTTGCCTTAATGCACCTTTGATTTCTACATATAGGCGGTGGTTGTCTCTTTCCACCGGAAGAGCCATTTGCTTGTTTCCTATCTTAATGATATAAAAAATCACATTATCTCTTGTTAGGTCCGTTTTGAGTTATGTGTTATTAACAGTAGTTTTAATAACAGATAGTTTGACGTATATAGATGTCTATTCTTCACGACTTACAGCAGAATGACCCGAGTAGGCCGGTGCAAGGTATTTTAAAGTATCACAGTTTTACAATAATTAAAATTAGGGTAGATCGAAAAATGTCAACTTCAACCAGATCAGTTCAGATGGCACCACTTCGAAGTTTATAATTTGGTATAAATTTAGTTAACAGGATTCCACGATGCCACTGTAGTGCAGTATTTTGATAAAAATAATCTAATATCTATTATGAGAGATAAAATATTAATATTTGTCTATTCTTCACGACTTACAGCAGAATGACCCGAGTAGGCCGGTGCAAGGTGTTTTAAAGTATCACAGTTTTACAATAATTAAAATTAGGGTAGATCGAAAAATGTCAACTTCAACCAGATCAGTTCAGATGGCACCACTTCGAAGTTTATAATTTGGTATAAATTTAGTTAACAGGATTCCACGATGCCACTGTAGTGCAGTATTTTGATAAAAATAATCTAATATCTATTATGAGAGATAAAATATTAATATTACATTCAAGCACAATTTACAATATTATTCATATTATTACAAATAAATATACCCAACACTTTATAGCCACAACATTAAGCACTTTAGTTCCATTTGTGTTAGTTTTATTTATGTTGTCTTAGAGAGTAAATTTAAGATAGGCGTCCCTCGCTGTATTCGTAAACTTTATATGACACTTTGTCAACTCAAGCTATTTTAACAACACCCACATCCCATCGTCTTGCTTGGTCTTTAAGATAAATAATTTATTACTTAAGTTACATTCTTATCCCTTTATGCTAAATACATTAAAGTTACAAAATATGTGACAAAATTATTAACTTAAATAAGATATTCAAAATTAATGAGTAATAATGATGTCACGGGATAAATTATTATTACACATCAATTTTGCCCCAAAGTAAGCAAATTATTTGCTTGTTGTTATGGTTGTTTTTTATTATATTATTATAAGATAGCAAACAAGCAGATGGGTCTCCTGATGGAAAGAGTCAACCATCGCCTATAGATACCAAAGATGTTAATGATGCGTTGCTATCTTGTGGCGAGGTCTAATGCCACATGCATAAGTTTACCGGCTACTTTACCCTCCAAACTGGAACACGACAAGCACTGACGCTATTTCGGCAGGAACAGGTAAGGCGGTGGTACCAGACCCGGGCGAGACAATGCAGAACTCTACCACCTAGTAGCCACGATGGTAGTGACTCGATAGCCAATCGGTCGCCTTTTACGACCTGCCTGGCAGAACAGCAGTTGGCCTATTCTTCAAAGGAGGCCAGGACCAACACGGCAAAAAAGTTGTTTAATTCTTTTATAAATATTGTTACATATATTCTAGGTATAAATGACTTGCCTAAAGTAATAAATCAACAGTGCTATCTTTAACAGATATATCTGTTGTGGTAACAAATCATAAATTAAAAATACAAGATGAGTGCAATAATACATTAAAATCAGTAGTAGACTGGCTTTACGCTAATAACTTAAAAGTAAATTTTAATAAAACAACTTAATATGCGAATTTCCAAAGTTATAAAACTAGTCCTTTAAATTTAATAATATTCTATGATAACACTATATTACAAGAGAGTGACACATTTAAGTTTCTAGGTGTTTGGCTTGACAAAAACTGCAGTTGGGAAGCACACGTACATAAGCAAATTAATGCAGAAGTATCAATTCGCATGTGTATGCTCTATATAGGTTAAAGCAGTTAGCTGATGAAAACATATAACTTCCTATAATGGGTTTGTAGCTTCTAAGTTGAGTTACGGGTTAATTATATGGGGAAACTCTAAACATGCTCATAAAGTCTAGATAGCACAAAAAATGTGTTAGGGCAATCTGTGGATTAAATCCTTTAAGGCGATAGGTAATGCCAAACTACGAAATAGACTCCTCTTTGAAAGCCTACTACTGCTAACCGGTTGGTCCAATAATTTATAAAAAATACATATTATACGTATAATATAATTAACTTTAAATTTTAAGTTCGTTTTTTAAAATTTTATTGTTATTTTTGACGGAAAAAAATCTAATATCTTTCTTATTTTTATGCAAAAATTTGCTTATAACTTCAAAACTACTGTAACGATTTTGATGATTTTTGCTTTTTATTACAGAAAATTTATTGCTTTATAAAATTTAAGTTCAAAATTTTACAAAATCATTATAGTGTGCTATAAAATCAATAAAAACCGTATTGTTTTTATTCGCGGACAGCGCTCGCGTCGAAAGTCAGTCTCCCGGTAGCGTTCATACGGGGAGGCTGTGTCACATGTTAGCGTGCTCCGTTCTCCATATTCGATTCAAAGAGTAATAGTACAGATAGAACGTTTGGCACAATAGTAAGGTTGTGCCGCTTAGAAATTGAACATTTCGTTTACGCTTGGAGCGAGAAGGCTGTTTAGTACAGATGTTGTTCTTATGATGTAGACAAGGAATAAGAAAGGATTTTTTTAAATTCATCCCCTAAGATGGTGAAATAGGGGGTGAAATTTTGTATGAAACTCTGTCATTTTTGAGTTAATGATATGCCGTAATTAAATTATCCTTTAACAGAAAAAAAAATTAAATACAAATTTAATATATTTTTTTAATTCTAGCCCATAGATGGGTAAAAAGAGGCTTTAAAGTTTGTATCAAAAATGAACTGTTTATTTATTGCATTTCTATAAATTCTAAATTATTTTAATTTAGTATCTATATTAATACAATTAAGAAGTACGAATTTTAGGTTTTTTAATTTCATGTCTTAAAGGGGTAAATAGAAATGTTAAAATTTGTATAAAATATAAATAATTTATAATCAACATCGCTTGAAATTTAGTATTTATATTCTTCAATCCAATTAAAAAAATGCATGTTTTGAGTTTGATCCCTCAAAGGGGTAAGGGAACCCCCTTTACCTCTTTAATTATTTTAAAATATAATAAAGTTAAAATATGCACGAAACAATAAATGTTTACTGTTGAAATCACTTGAAATTTTGTATTAATACAATTTAGGAAACATTTAATTTAGATTTTTTTTTAATTACAACCCTCAAAGAGATAAAAGAGGCGTTAATCATTGTATTGAAATAAATTGTTTATTGTAGTTGTTACTTAAAATTTAGTATTTATGCTTTTGAATATGATTAAAGAAGTACGCATTTTTAAATTTCATTTCTTAAAGGGGTAAAATGAGCGTTAATTTTTGTACGAAAAATGAATTGTGTGTTGCAGAAATTACTTAAAATTTAGTACTTATGCTTTTTAATACAATTAAGGAAATACGTATTTTAGAATTTCTTATAATTTCATCCATTAAAAGGGTAAAAATGTGTTAAAATTTGTATGAAAAATAAAGTTTACTATCAAAACTCTTATAAAATTTAGTACGTATGCTCTTCAATCGAAATTGTAGAAACATGCATGTAATGATGTTGGAGTTTCATCCATTAAAGAAGTAAAAGTGGGTGTTACAATTTATATGAAAAATCCAACGTTTATGGTCAAAATAACTTGAAATTCGGCATTTATGTTCTTGAGCACAATTTAAGAATCATATTTTTGGGGATTTTTTTTAAATTTCATTTCTTAAATGGTAAAAAAGCATTGATGTTTGTATAAAAAATAGATTGTTTATGGTAGGTTATTGTAGAAACTATTTAAAACTTAGTTCTTATGTTTTTTAATACAATTAAATGAAACCGAGTTTAAGGTTTTTCCAATGTCATCTCTTCAAAGGGTGAAAAAAGTGGTAAAGTTTGTAGAAAAAATAAAATATGTTTTATCAAAATCTCTTCAAATTTATTATTCATGCTCTTTAATTCAATTAAATAAACGTGCATGTAAAGGTGCTGTGAGTTTTATCTGTTAAAGAGGTAGAAGAAGGTTTTTGTTTGCGAGTAGACGCTGAATAATATTTTGACCTTTTTACTTACGTTTACGCTTGAATGTTTATTAGCATAGATAAGTATTTTGTCAATAGTTTGCATAAATGTACAAAAATAAAAAAAAAACAAAACATAAACAACGAAGATAATTCAAGCAAGTGAATAAAAAACAAAACTCTGAGGAAAAAAATAAAAGGTTGCACTATTTGAAGGTAGTAAAGTCTTCGAAACTAAAAATAAATTAATTAAATATATTATACATACAAATGGTCTAAATAAACGAACTTATTTAGTACTTTCCTCTATAAACATTATATTAAATTACACCTCTACTTTTTTCTTACGAGATTTTGAAACAAAAACTAAGAAGCTAGTTAAGGTTTTAAAATATTATTCGAGAGATTACATTTTACAAAACCAAAATTTGAAAGGTTTTGTTAAATATTAATTGTTGATTGTATGTATTAAAATAAAGTGCTACACGAGATGTATTGTATATTACAAAACTTTCAAAAAAATAGGATACGTAACTGTTATTATTGTGTAAATTGTTATATGATCTTTTGTCGATTTTCGATATATTTTTTCTTTGGATATTGATCGTTTTTCTAAAATGATTGGATATTTAATCGATAAACGAGCGATTTCTGGTTATTGGTTTCGAGTTTGACAAAATCCAGTCGATTTATGATGATAAAAGTTCATATAGGTGAACAAAAATGTCAAAACGTATCTGCACTATAAATACTCTTAAATAAATACTCTTTGACGTCAGGGTGTGCGGGACGCGCGAAATAGTACTTGCGCTGCTCCTGTCAGAAACTTAAGGTCGTTCGCAGGTATAATCGCCTTAACTTCTTGTAAACCCGTCTTTAGGAAATTTAAGTTTGTATTTTTGTAATATAAATTGAAATCTTTACGTGCCCATTCAATATAAAGAATTATCCGTGCCCATTCAATATAAATAATTATCAACACAACAAAATCGAAATCTGGGCAACTACTGATACTAAACAATTTCTGGCTCTCCGTTTTCTAACCGTTTAAGTCATTATTTGAACTTAATAGGTTATTCATCGTACAAAGCAAATAACAGTTAGTTTAAAACAAATTCGTTTCTTAAATTAATACGCTAGCAATAGACAAAGTTAATATGTAAAGGTAAAGGAAAAGTTTTCTCGTGTAATAAAGTGATTTCTGGTACTACATACTAAATATTTATATACAAACGTGTATGAACAACCCTCGACCCAAACAAACAAATAAACTAATGAATTACCAAACCTTTTGTGTTCATAACTTATGTTTTTGTATATTTCGGACAATGTAAAAACCTTTTCATTCCACGCGATACGATATCGTTGAACATGATGTAGCCCTAAAGGTCAAATACATTATGACCGCCCCGTCGGTCGAGTGGTTATCGACCCAGACTACGCAATCAACGGGGCTCGGGTTCGATCCCCGACGGGGACAGGCATTTGTGTGATGAGCATAAATGTTTGTATTGCCGGGTTTGGGTGTTTATTAATTATATTCCAGTATTTATATATGTATTCCTATGTATTAGTATAGTTGACTAATACCCATAACACAAGCAAATAATTTGCTTACTTTGGGGTTAGATCAATAAGTGTAATTTGTCCCTTGAATATTTTTCAGTTTTGTAAAGGTAATCAATCAGCAGTGAGGCTCGTTATTCGTTTTTATTAATTAGAAAAAAACATTTTTTTAATTTATTGATGATTAAAATGGCAATCGTGTTAATCAAAGACGTAAATTTTTCAACCAACTTCCCAAAAAGGTGGGGTTCTCAATTCAGTTACTTTTTTATGTTTTTACTTCTGAACTCGGTTTTTTATTAACTGATTTAAAAATATTTTCTTTGTTTAAGAGGGTATACTTTTTATTTGGTATCAAATCAAATTTTTGAAGATATGAACCAGAGTTTCAAGATACAGGAAATTGGAAATCGGTTGTCACTGTCAAATAAGAGACAAGTTACTAGTATCTTACCATTAGCAAAAACGTTGCTTGTTTGTTATCGTATCCACGAAAATATCGTATCCACAAGTGTGGAGATGCTCTTACACAGAAATAATATATAATATCGGTGGTTGTTGTAACCACAAAGTAAACAAATTATTTGCTTATATTATCGGGACTAGACAACAATATTAATAAACAAAAAACAAACAAAAACATTTTATTTAAATACTGATATATACCTATATTTTATGAATACCAAACCCAGAAATACAAGCATCTATGCTCATCACGCAAATGCCTGTCCCTGTCGGGATCAAATCCGAGCCCTATTGATTGCGTAGTCAGGGTCGACCACTCGACTAGCGAGGTAGTAAATGTGTTTTAAAATACATTCACAACGTTGCATATATTGCAGACTCCTATTAATACTGAGCTAACTATACCAAATAATTGTAATAAGAAAATATTTTCTTTTTCTAATTAATACTGTTGGGTATATTTATTTGTAATATAAATAATATTGTAAATAGTGCTTGAATGTAATATTAATATTCGTTTATAGCATTTATCTCGCATAATAGATATTAGAATTGATTGTTATCAAAATACTGCAATACAGTGACGCCACATCCGCAACATCGTGGAATGCTACTAAACAATTATATATCAAATTATAAACTTGTAAGTGGTGCCATCTGATCTGATGTGGCTGAAGTTGACATTTTTCAATCTACCCAACTTTTGCTGTCGTAACATTTACACCCGCGCTGTTTTAAATCGCAGTAATGTTGTTGGTCCCGGCCTCCTTTGAAGAATAGGCCAACTGCCGTTCTGCCAGGCAGGTCGTAAAAGGTGACCGATTGGCTATCGAGTCACTACCATCGTGTCTACTAGGTGGTAGAGATCTGCATTGTCTCGCCCGGGTGTGGTACCACCGCCTTATCTATTCCTGCTGCTACAGCGTCAGTGCTTGTCGCTGTCGTGTTCCGGTTTGAAGGGTAAGGTAGCCGGTAAACTTATGCATGTGGCATTAGACCTAGCCACAAGATAGCAACGCACCATTAACATCTTTGGTGTCTATAGGCGATGGTTGACTCTTTCCATCAGGAGACCCATCTGCTTGTTTGCTATTTTATGATATAAAAAAATGTCATTGTTCGCTCCACAATATAATATGTAAATCGTGTATTGGTAAGCGATAAAAATATCGTATCCACAACTGTGAAGTTGCTCTAACTCGGTAATGTATTTTAAATTACAATCACAACGCCGCGCCGTAACAGTGCGGTCTCTATTAAAAGTGAGTTGCCACACTAAGTAATTGTAGAAAGAGAATATTATTATTATTTGTACATATAATAAAATCGTAGGAAAGTCAAAACTGTACATTGAATATTTTTTTAAAAGAATACTTTGGGCGTGGTCTACAATCGATATCGAAGCCAAAAATATAGTTTTTAGAATTTTTGTCTGTTTTTATCTGTTTGTCTGTATGTGTTTGTCTGTATGTATGTCCGGGGTAAACTCAAGAAGTACTGCGTTGATTTACTTCAAATTTTGCATGAATATTACTAACAGGTCGGGTCAACATATAGGCTACATATTATCACGCTATCACCTAGCGGCCAGGTGCTGTGCAGAGTAAACGTAGTCCGCGCGGACGAAGTCGCTGGCAACAGCTAGTAAACTAATATTACTACCACACTGGACACCTTTTATTGTATCAAACGAATGGACTACCTGATGAAAATGTGAAAAAAATATCTGTAAACGCTTGACCCTGCAAGCCATCCCTGAAACTTCCCGCTAAACTAAGGTAAGCTCAAAAGAGTAAAAACTATAACCATAGATTCTTTCAGTTTAATCATCTATTTTGTTAAAAATGATAGTAAGTATATTGATATTTAAAAAGTTGTAGATTTTAAAACGATTTCAATTCAATTTTTAAGATCTAAAATATTTATTTAGCTAAATAAAAGACAGGTTGAATAATTTCGAAGCAATGTCAAAAAACATTTTTTTCAAAAATTTTCTTTTTGATAAATCTCAAATAAATTGACCGATTTTTATCCAATTAACGGTACTTGACGCAGTTTTTAAAGTATGAAATTAGTAATGTCAGCAAAAAAATTTTGCTGATTTATTGAAAAACAAACAACGTTTTAATAATATTATTTACATTAATAAGAAAATAGTAATAACATCAGTATAGCTGTTCGATTTAGTTGCGATTTTTATGGATTTGGAATTATGGATTTGGAATGGAAGGACAACTCCTTGTCCAGAATAGGATAAAAAGTATTAAAATATAATTCATCAATAAAAAAATAGCAAAATATATCAGTCTAGCCGTTCATCTATATATATATATATATATATATATATATATATATATATATATATATATATATATATATATATATATATATATAAATTTTTACGCGATATCCGGTAGTGGAATTCAGTACCAGGAATTAATCCGAGCAAAGCAGAACACTCTACATTGCTATTTCACCATCTTAAATGTGAACTGTGTCGAAATGGTTTGAAATGGTTTCATTACTATGTCACTTATCAAGTTTATTTATTTATTTAGCAAAAACTTAGTTTAGTTTTTTTTTAATTCATTATTTTTTTTTCTGAAAGTAATTGTTTTGTAACACTCTCCTCTTAACTTAATTTCACTTACCTGGAAACTCTTGTTTGTTTTTTCTCTCTCTAATAAATGGAATACAAGAGTTAGTAGATATTTTTTGCGAAAACTTAGTAAATGTGTATGTATACTTATATTACAATGTAATATTCTTAAGTTATATAATTACTGTACTGTTTTCCTAATAAAATAAAATAAAATAAAATAAAATAAAATAAAATAAAATCCTGATGCCACTTACCTTCCAAATTATTGTCAAGATACTGTCCTAAGCCATGATTCTGTCTAAGCCGACTGTACTATTGCGATTTGTATTATTAATATTACTAGCAATCACCGGTGACCGAAATTGGACCATAAACTTACTAAAGTAAAAGCTCTTTTAAATTTGACGACTGACTTAACTGTAAGCGTAAATGTGCTGTATGTCTAATAGATAATAGAGTCATTTTTTAATTGGATTTTGAGGTCTCATACGTTTTAAATGCATACAAACTATTAGTTGTCACGCCAATAGCCACTGAACTTTTCGAGTTATGCACATTAATTATAAAATCTAACTACCTATTGTTATTATTTTTTTAAATAAGAAAATAAATTAGTTGACTAACCTTCCTTTTTATTTAGAGGAACTGGAACTCGTCTGGAGAGCGCTTTTTATAGACATATTTTTTTATTTTCATCATCCTCTAAATTATTCCTTTTAGACATAATTTAAATATTATTTAAAAAGGGAATAAGGTGACGGTGTAACATTAGAAACGCGAATGCCAGTCTGGCGCAAGTCATTTGCAAAAGCCAAAATGTACGGGCATTGCCGTCTTTTTAATGGCTGTATATAACCCGTACATATTACGAAGCAATCAAAAATCTAGATTTTCTACTAGCGTAAAGGATTTTAAAGTTAAACGGATTATGTCAGCGCCATGACCCACTAGATGTCAATAATTATTTTATCTGTCGTTTCAGAAGTTGTAACCAACGAACTTATATAATTGGAATTACTACGAAGCAATATTTGAAAAATAAAAATGTACTTTATTTCGTTACTGGTAAAGTTGATATTTGTTTCTTACTTAATAGAGGGGAAAAACGTTCTGAGCAAGACAACGACATGAGTGGATGTTGTCCCTTTCTTGCAATTGCCAGCGTAAATAAAACTATCTGATGGTAGATTTTTATATATTCGGTAATTGTTAAATCCCTTTTATTCATAAACTTCGATAAATACATTAGCATAAAGTGTATTCTACTTAACACAGTGAGTTCTAAAATGTGCTTATTTTAATTATTACGTAATTACTTATGCAATTCCCGGCTTTAGGGAAGTGGTCGCAGGTTCAAATCCCGCGTGTCGATGTTTTTCTTTGCTGTTTTTAAGGTTTTTCCAGATTCCCAAGCACGGGGTGAGTGCTATAACACAAAAATAAATGCAAAAACTGTTTCTCAAATTAGTAGAATTACTTATTAGTAATTTGCAAACTACGTATGGCCGCACTTATATACGGCGATTGGCGCTTTATTTAGTAGAAAGAGACACACTCCACCCATGTCGTGGTACTCTTCAGAACGATTTTGAAGCGCGTGTGATTATTCCGGGTAGAATGTAACTTCCTTGGTTGTAACATCCCGCCATTTTTAAAGTGATTTTATTGTATAACAATAAATATAATATCTAACTTACAACGATTTTAAATATATTTTATTTTTAAAACGTTAAAGTGTGCTATATATAAAATAAAAGTAAAATAATCGATACAATTCGCTAAATATGTTGTATAAAAACTGGCCAACTGGGTGAAACAAAGTGAACGTATTTATTGCCAAATAACTATGAAACAAAAAACGGTAAGCGCTAAATTTATTATTTTATCTTTTCCCTAATTATTTACAATGCAATTATAAAATATTTAACAAAAAATCTAAATGATTTTAATAAACAGCAGAGTAGGAGTGCAGTGCATATTACATTAATGCGATTATCGATAAAATTCTTTTTATATTACAAAAAAATATTTTAGTGTTTAATCTTATTTGTGTATCAGAAGTAATAATTACTTAAGCTAAGAAGAAGTAATAATAATGCTGTTACCAATACCAAAAAAATCTATTTTTTACTTAAAAATTTTAGCACATACCTGTGTAAAATACTAATGATATTAATTCTCAAGATTGATATGATAAAAGTCGAATTAATAAATTATTTAGACAACTTTCGTTAATATGTAATGAAATTTAAAAAAATACTAGTTAGTAATATTTATAGATTTCGTCAGTAGATAGCATTTACTGACAAACATTCACTTGTGCAACTCTTATTGGTTTTGATTATGAATTAAAATTAATTTTTAATGTATAGGGGTCTTGGTTACAGAGAAAAAGGACAAATTTTATAAAAATTATGAAGTTGCATCAATTTAAGTTTGTATGTTCAAAGGATTTCAAAACGGAAAGCCTTTCAAAAAGGTAAGGAAATACAGTTGTAAAAATATTCTATCACTTTTATAGGATTTTTTCAACGTCATCAAGATACAACCACAACACTATACAAAATGGTTAGGTTTTTGTATTACTTTAAGTACATAATCGAGATAGTATATTGCTGGTAAACACTTTACTGTTCAGATGTATTAGTATTTAGTATTGAGTAATTGCCAAAATAGCAACTTAATTTATGAAAGTTATATATATATATATATATATATATATATATATATATATATATATATATATATATATGTAAATTTTCATATCAAATCCCATATGGGTAGCAAAAATCGAAAGTTGTATATCTATCATTATCCAGACAAATTTGCTTTTCTCTCTCCTTATTCCCCGTATTGGTTGAGGCTCCTTTTGAGTATAGGACTATTTGCAATTTTGCTAGGTTGTTCGTAAAAGACAAACGGTTGGCAACAATGTCAATATCATCAGAAATACTAGATTTTTTAATATCAAAATAGCAAGCAAGATGGCTCTCCTGTTGAAAAGAGAAACCATCGCCTCTAGATATCAAAGATATTAATGATGCGTTGTTGTCCGTGTGGCAAGATGGCAATGCCACGTGCGTAAGTCTACCGGTTACCTTATCCTCCAAACTGGAATACGACAACATTATGCATTGACGCTATTGCCGCAGGAATAGATAAGGTAATGGTAGCAAATATCCGGGCAAGACGTTCCAGAACTCTACAAATTAGTGGTCACCATGGTAGCAATACGTAGACTTAATCGGTTACCTTTTTCGACTTACCTAGCCGAACGCCAGTTGATCTATTCTTCAAAATTAGTTTGGACCAACACGGGGATAGGAGAGTTCTACAACATCTCCCCGAGTTAGGGAGCTACCGTCTTATTACCTATTATGAAGTATGAACATCTCGCCACACGGATGGCAATGCAACACTAACATATTTAGTGCCTATAGGTGAAGGTTGTCTCTTTCCACTAGGAAAATCACTCGCTTGTTTGCTATTGGTGCAAAAAAAATCATTACAATCTGCGCAAATAAACATTTAAATTGATAACGAAAATCTGTGTTTTGCCAAATTTGCACTGATTTTGTAATAATACATATTTATTTCTTACAGATAATTAAAAGGTGACCAGCGTGAAAACTATGCTGAGCACTACCGCCTACTGTTAAGCCTTATTGTATATGAAGCTTTGATTGTAACACTCACAGCTATTCATGTAAAATGGGAGAAGAAAGAATATTTTTTGTAGAATATAGGTGTTATAGAGTTATTTTAAAAAATATAAGATAGGTGTCTAACATCAATCGATTCGATGAAGTTAAAAGTCCTTTGTTTTGTTTCTTACTCTGTAGATAAAATATATTCTGAATTCTCATTTAACCTTTTATAATTGTCTATTAAAACATGCATAAATTATCTTAAAAGTTGAAAGACCTTTGAAATCAGGTCTTTAAATCAATTAAAGAGATCGTTTGAAAAACCTTAGTACGGTTCCTAAATAACTTTGATATTTCATATCATTGTTTTATTTTTTTTTAATTAACTCTATTTCTTATTACCATATTTTCAAGTGCATTAAGCAAAATATTGTATGACTATACTATTATTTATTTTTTTTTTTTTTTTTCTTTTTGGCATGGGCGACTATTATTTATTAAAAATCTAATAAATGTTATTGTTTTATTTTACTACAGCCAAAGAAATTAACATTTGAATTGGTTATCGGTAGAATAAGGAATATCGATATATTCCGCAAGAACCCAATACTTTTTACTATGTTGGCAGTATTGCTTATTCGGTAACAGTAATTGTTATCTGTGGTATTAGTTTCATCTTGTTATGTCGGATTGGTCGAGCATGTAATGCCATACATTGTTTTTTTTCTGTGGAACACCCGTCTCTTAAAACGTAGTGATTATATACTCTGGCGAATGCGGTGCTACTAGTGTGCACGCAGTGGCGGCTGGTAGCGGCAGGCGGGATTGCCCGCGAAACAGTTTGTTGCTTTTTATTCTTTAGAATGCAAAGAACAAAAGTTATAAATCCTTATTTAAACTATAGTGCCACGGCCACGGCGAGCTGGTAAGCGGTACTACAAGTGTATACCTAATCTCAAGTACGAAGCAAAGAAGTATAATATCGATAAATCACAATATGATTGTAGTGTGTATAACGTTTATTTTTATTAGGGCGAGCGAAGCGAGCCCTACACTAGGGCACTTTCTATGCACTTTTGTGGTATCTGTTACTGAAAAATTATCGCACTTTGAGGTTTGAGCTTTGACGTGGTAATTTAAATTCATGTCTAGATATGTTCTACCATTAAAATTTTATTTTTTATTTTTTTAAATATAAAATAAAATAGAAGATATATGTTGTATTAGAATTTTATTACTACTAACGCCATCTATTATAAAAGTAACGAGTTAAAATGCTACTTTGGCGTGGTAGATTTAATTCATGTTCATTCACTCCATTTTAACACAATATTAATCTATTATTACACTTGTACTTTTTATCTTCTCGCCACGTACGTAGAAAAATCGAATTTTCACCAGACGGCCACGTTTTGAGGTCCTAGGAACCTTTTTCGACTATTTTCGCGATGACGTCAGTGTGTCTGTTGTATGTGTCTCTCTCTGTTTGTGTGTGGTTGTGTTCGTGTGTATGTGTGTGTGTGTGTTTGTATGTATGTCTGTATATAAACATCTCATAACTTTTGAACGGCTGGACCGACCGAAACGCGGTTGATGGTGTTATTCAATTGGATTCCAATCAACTTAGACTTCCTGAAAATTTGAATCAAATTGGCCAAAGGAATTTTGAAAAAATCCAAACAAAAATTTTGGCGAAACAGATTTTTTGATACATGTACCGAATGAGTACAAAAACTCATCAGCTATATTCTTAATCTAAGTCTAATGCATAAATTGCATCAAATCGGTTTATCTGTTTGGAGAGAATCGTTGACGAAAATTTTGAAAAAAGTCTTTTTTTTGACATAACTTCCAAATATTTCAACCAATCATATTTTATTATTCTACGATATTTAAGTACTTAAAAAAATTACGTCGAATGCAGTTTTAAAAATCAAAATCGAATCTTATTTTCAAAAGTTACAGCTTTTCAAATATTAAAATTACGTTGTTTTTAGCAAACGTAATGTTTTTGAAAGAACTTTCAGGCTAATATACTGATTGACTTCAAATTTTTATTGAATAAAAATCGGTCATTTTGTTTGGTAACTATCTATGAAAAAAAAAAATGTTTTTTGACATCGCTTTGAAATTTTTGAACCTACCGATTATTTAGCTAAAGCAATAGTTAAATTGAGTTGAATGCCATTTGAATTTGACCATTTGAAATTTGATCAATTTGATCATCGTTTCCAAAATATACAATTTTTCAAAAATCAACATACTGTCATTTTTATAAAAATAGACTGCATGTATGATTGTTTCGTTGGTTCATTCGTGTTTTCTTGCTGTTTTTTGTGACTTAGCAATTGAAACATTTCAATATTTCTTAGAACTGAAAAAATCTATGCTTATAGTTTTTATTTTTTTTGAGCTTAAAATACCTTAATTTAGCGGGACGTTTCAGGGATGGCCTGCAAGGTCAGCCGTTAACAGATTTTTCACAATATGATTATTGTGAAACAGTACAAGTGTATTAATTAATATTGTATTGAGATCAATTTTCAATTTTAGTCCGAGGGTAAAAAGCTAAAAAAAGGTATATTCATGCCCATATCCCCAAAGAGGTAGGTAGAGGTACAACATGTGCATCCAGGATTAGCCGAAGATACGTCTTAGACGTCTTACAACGTGATAGGTAACCAGCTTATCACCAACCGGGCACTTTTCCAATACCGAGTAACATTGTTTTTATTAGAAAATTGAAAAAACACATTTTTGATTTGTCTGACTCGGGAATCGAACCTCGAGGGTTTCTCTGAGAGGAAAATTCGAAAAATTTATTCGCTGAGTTTCTACCGCTAATTCTTCGTGCCTGCGGTAAGTACAATATTAATCCTAAAAATTTTGAAGGTTAATTAAATAAAACATTTTTTTATTTCGAAAATCAATGTAAGACCAAGTACTTCTCAATTTAAGAAAAAAAAAAACTATTTTGGCAAAATGTTAAAAATGTGTTTTTCTTTATGAGATCCACTTTCATTTTTAATACTCATTTTTTCTTGAAAATTTTGCAAGAAAGCTACCATAAATAAAAAATTGATTTTTATCAATATTAGGCTTTAAGAGTGAAGTGGTGGCGCGAGATGGATCTTGAGTTGCTACATATTATAGGCATAGAGTAATATTCTATGATTATAGGTAAACCGTACTATATTATAGGTAAACCAGAAAATATGATGTAAAATTTTAGTAGATAACCTTTATATTGTTCTGTGTAGATAACATTGATAATAATAAAAATCGTGTTTTTAATAAATCAAGAAAATTTTAAAAATTATTCTTGTAAGTACTAAAACAATTTAGTAGAAACATGTTTTTATTTTGGTTTTATTTTCCTGCGCCCTTCTAGACAAAAGACTGACAACGTCTTTGATGGGAATATAATGTTTGGGTTAAAATACGCTGGCTTTTTTTAGGTTAGATAATTATAAATAAAGTCCATACATTAAAAGACGTAATTCTCATAAAAATATTTTCCTAACAATATTACTAGTAGTAGTAGGTAGTATAACTTTGCGAGCTCTTACAAAGCTCTGCTTTTTGCTAGTTACTTTAATGTATTTCTAATGCATTTTATTTTTTCTGCAGTCCTCCGTAATGTTAACTTTAACTGTGCTAAATTAAATACTTCATCGTTCGCGCAATTGTCTTCAAAAGGAGTACAAAATTTTTCCTTCACTTATTATTATTTTAATTTTATTCTTATTTTATTGTGATATGAAATAAATACCTATATTTGCTTAAATGACAATTTTATTTACTGTAATTTCAATTGTATTTTCGCATGACATTATTTATTTAATTTTTTATCTGACACCTTTTATATTTTTTACTTTTCATATATTTTTATTATACTTATTCTTTAAACTAACTATATAAGCTGTGATTGCCTGTAATTGGGAAGGCACTGCCATTGCTCATAATTTTTTATATTAAATCTAGTCAGTGTACTTTCTGTTTGCAGTCCAAATGAAATAAATACTTAAAACTCTGTATGAGCACTTTGCTTGCCTAAAAAAAACAGTTTCGCAGTTACGGTCATACAGAGTAACTGCCTAAGTTCATTACGAAAAAAATAATACTTTTTTTACGCAAAGTAAATTGCTTCACATTGAGTCGTACAAAAATATACTTTAAGTATTCAATAATCATAATGTCTCAAGTACCTCTCAAAAATCATTGCGCAACCTTTGTTATATTTCAAGATAATTATTAGAGAATTCAAAATTTCAATAAATATAGCAGAATAAGCGTTCTTAAAGTGTCGCGAAGTAATTTATTATCCGTTTTATTGACTTAAACAGAGATCTTTTGTCGACTGGGTTTATTGTCTTTGAAATTCCGATATTTATTACTGAGATTCAAGAAAGTTTTGGCAAGGCTTTAAAGAAATAAGTTTCATATTTTTTTAAACATAGCAAAAATAGGCAAATAGAGTGATGGTCAAGTGTAGCGACCAAATGTATGTTTAATGTATGTAAATGGGGCTTGGACCAAAATGGTATGTAAATGTCTATTTTGGTCCAAGCCCCTTTAAAGAACATCTGCTTTTTTGCCAGACAGTTCGTCAAAGGCAAACGATTGGCTCAATTTGTCACTACCATCTTGACTCCTAGTGGTAAAATTTTGCAACAGCTTGTACGGATCTGGTACCACCACCTTAACTATTCCTATTGATGTAGCGTTAATGCTTGTCATCGTTGTGTTCCGGTTTGGAAAGTAAGGTAACTGGTAGACTTATGCATGTGACACTGCCATCCAGCCACATGGATAGCAATTAGCAACGCATTATTAACATCTATCAGGAATAATCTGGCGTATGTACATATATACGAATCTGTTTGTCTACGTATGTATGTAGTTTTCAAATCTACTGGAACAATCCGGCGTTTGTATGTACGTGTGTATTTTTCTATGTATGTATACATAAATACTAACTAACCCGCGCAGCTTCGCCCGCGAGTAGATTAACACGTCGTCGATACAGTCTTTCATACAAATTTCATCCCTATACAAATTTCTCCCCAAAAATTTAACCTGTGTTTGACCCCGGATCTTCAACTATTTCCATGCCAAATTTCATAAAAATCAGTCCAGCGGTTTAGCCATGAAAGCGTAACAGACACACAGACAGACAGACCGACAGACAGACAGACAGACTTTCTCATTTATGATATTAGTATGGAAGTATGGATTTAACGAAAACTCGAATATCTTCGTTAGGACGTCGTGTAATTTAGCAAGCCTTTTATTAAGCCAAATCGATCACTTGGTGGCTTACATATGTATGTATATCAGTTTATAAGTTATATAAGTAAGTTGAGTTACGTTGAGAAACATAAGATAGAGCGAAAAATATAAATTTCGTTTTTTTATTGGCCTGCGTGTGAATTTTGTAGCTGATAAAAAAAAATTTCGAAACAAAATATTTTTTTATTCAACATCTTTAGGTGGCGCAGGCGCTTGGAAAATTTAATAATACTTTAACATTAAAAAGAAATTTTTGAGTTTTGTTTTCGTTTTATAATAAAAAAAATCATTTGAAGCATCTAATGATTGATAATAATGACTATTTTCAAATGAAATTCCCCTGCATTTCTAGAAAAATAGCATGCCATATTTCACAACTCCGTAAAATTACAATAGCATATTGAAAGAATAATATTTTTAAATTCATAACTTTTTATTATCGGCTTTAAAAAGGCTTATTTTACATTTTTAGGACAATTTATAAAAATTCAAAAATATGTTTTTAATTATTATTAATTTTCTAAGTTAGTGCGCCATTTCAAAATATTAAATAAACATTTTTTTTCATTTAAGTTTTTCTTTTTTTGTCAGTCATAAATTATACATGCAGGCCAAAAAGGAAAAAGTTTTTTTTTGCTCTACTCTACTTAAAAACTAGCTTATTTTCTACTAGCTATTACTCGCGACTTTGTTTGCGTGTTCCAAAATCTTTATTTACTTTTGCCCACTCGGATAAAAAGTAGCCTATGTCCTGTCCTACAAACTGGTATAACTTTAAAAAAAAAACCATCAATATCGGTGGAACTGTTCCAGAGATTACCGCAAACAAACAGAATGACAGACAGACAGATTTTTTAAATGGTTGTTCAAGTATTAATTTCGTGAAAATAGCCCATTGCACTTGAAAAAACCTACTTGTTTGAAATCACAAACGGACACTTCAATTTTATTTATATGTACAGATTTTGATGCAAGAAAATAATGCTGTTTTTGTACGTCAAACCATGTAACAAATTTCATTGTTACAAACATATTATATCAGAAGTGAATCTAGAATAAGAATTATTTCAGCACATTTCCATTAGGAATACTGGGTAAATATTATCATTATGGCATTCAAAGAAGTTATTTGCGATATAAATGCTAAGACGAAAGCAAAATATGCCAATCAAACTGTCGAGTAATCATTGGATAGAAATACAATTTAGTTCAGATCCTTAGAACCTTTTTTCATGGATGTAGTGAAACCGCTTGGTTTTCTTTCCTTTTTCAAAACTTGCATTGATTCATTATCCATCTAAATCAGCGAAATCAATGTATACTACGTCGATGATCTAAACACACAAGTATATCAATATTGATGATTTTTTGTTTGTTTGAACACGTTAATCTCTGAATGCAGGGATGGCATTTGAAATTTCTTTTGTGTGACAGCCATATTATTCAGAAAAGGCTGGAGGCTACTTTTATACCCAACTGAGCAAAAGATTTTATTAAAGGATTTCAAACAAGCGGAGGGCTCGCCTCATAAAATAAATAACCATAGCTTATATTCAAACTATTTACCATCTGTAAGGCGGTGATATAATGCCACATATAATTAGCCCAGCGATATTAGGTTAAATTATGCATATCATTGTTTATTATTATTAAAATTAATAATACATACAAATAAATAGAACTGGAGTGTATGTATGTAATATTAAAATAATCTCTATTCACTTAATGCATATGCATGTATACATGGTAGTTGGTGCATATACCAAATTAACATTTTTTTACAATTTTTGTCTGTTTGTTCCGGCTAATCTCTTAAATGGATAACCGATTTTGACGGGACTTTCACTGACATATAGCTAATGTAATAAAGATTAACTTAGGCGCCTTTTATTTTAGAAATTCCTCGCGAATGAAGTCGCGGGCACAGCTAGTATGAAAATATATTTCGAGGTTCAAGATGGCGGACGCATTTTATTTAAATAAAATTTATATGATTATACTTTTCATGGTTTTCGGGGGTGACGATTATAAAAATGACGAGGCACAGCAAGTATGAAAATACATCTCGAGGTTCAAGATGGCGGCCGCGAATTTTTAATAAAATACATGTGGGTATCGTTTTCATGGTTTCTGGGGGTGCCGATTACAAATATGACAAAATATTTAGAGGTTCAAGATAACGGATGCGATTTTTTTAATAAAATCAATATCATATCGTTTTCATGGTTTTGGGGTGTAACGATTACGAATATGACAATATATTTCGAGGTTCAAGATAACGGACGCGATTTTTTTTCATTTTATTCCTGATAAGTATACATAAAATCCTATGAGGTCACAGATTTATGCACATTTTGACAACCCTTCAGCAATGAGGAATATCTACAAAAAAGCGGCATTTCGCCTAACTTCACAAGCGATGTGCCAATGTTCTTTTTTACATAGTACTAATACGGTGCGGTGATTTAATAATTATGTGAAAAGGCCCTTGGTCAACGATTGCCAACACAGACATGGCAATTGGCAATACGTCAGTAACTATTTGACACGCTTGGCCTCGATCTTATTTCTTCTTCTTTTATAATACGAGTACATACTTTTTTAGTTCTGAAAATGGATTAATGATGTGCCTATAATTTAAGAGCTAGAAAAAATATCGGCATAACGTTTCAATATGGTTCAACAGTTTGATGGTCTATAAGTTTTTAAGTTTCCGAATTAAACTAGAAACCCTCATAGTTTCGCTATGTCCGTTCGTCCGTCCGTCCACACGAGAGATCCTTATTACTAGTAGTAGGGGAGCCCAAGAGGGGATTTTGGTATTTACTTGAGCGCGTCAGATTAACATAGAAGGGAGTACCTCGCATACTGTTAAGGTTCTCCACCAAACATAAGCCCTTTATATAGAGGCAGAAAAAAAACAAAAAAAGAACAAACTTCTGCTTGTCGAAATTGTCAGATTATATTTTTTTTGTCATTCTTACATAATTTCCTCCATAATGAAAGAAAATGTGTAAACGGTCAACCCTACGGGCTTCCTACTAAATTAAGGTATTTTAAACTCAAAAGAGTAAAAAATATAAGCATAGATTTTTCAGTTTAATATCTGTTTTGTTAAAAATAACAGTATATTAATTTTTGAAAAGCTGTATATTTTAAAAACGATGATGGCATTCAACTCAATTTTTGAGATCTAAAATATTACTTTAGCTAAATAATCGATAGGTTGAAAAATTTCGGTGCAATGTCAAGAAACAATTTATTTTTAATTTTCTTCATCATTAAATTCAAAACAAATTGACCGATTTGTTTTGAATTTGATTAATTAAATTAACGGTTTTTGATGCAGTTTTTAAAGGAGAAAAGCTGATAAGATTTTTAAATCAATCGGTGAATTAACTTTTATTTTTAAAAAGTATGTAAGTTTGCTAACAACAACGTAATTTTAATATTTTTGAGAATTTGATTCGATTTTAATTTTTGAAATGACATTTGACGTAGTTTTTTTAGTACTAAAATATCGTGCAATACCAAAAAATGATTGGTTGAAAAATGTTGAAGCTATGTCGAAAAAACACTTTTTTTAATTTTTCGTCAACGATTACTCCCAAACGGATAAACCAATTTTGATGCAATTTGTGTATTAGACGTAGTTTTTTGAAGAATAGAGCTGATTAGTTTTTGTACTCAATTGGTACATTAATCAAGAAGTTATATTTAAAAATATTGTTTCACCAAAATTTTTTTTGATATTTTTTCAAAATTTATCAATATCTCCTAGACCGAATCGGTTCAAATTTTCAGGAAATCTAAGTTGAGCGGAATCCAATCGAATGCCACTAACCGCGTTATAAGATGCTTACATACACACATACACACACATACATACACACACATACATATATACTGACATACTGATGTCATCGTGAAAATAGTCGGAAAAGGTTCCTAGAACCTCAAAACGTGGACATCTAGTGAAAACTAGATTTTCGAGAATCAGGGTAAAATGAGTAACTTCCTTATTACATACATACGTAGTAGGAAGTTAAAAATTCAGACGCGCCTATGAATGTCAAGACAACGTTTTCTTTGTAATTTATGACCCTTCCACTCCCTTACCCTACACTTGAATCGGCAGATTTTCTAAAGTTTAGCTGGCAATTAACCCATCATACCCTAAACTAACGAGCTTCAGTGTTTCCATGTCACTGATTTTTTTAAACATTTTTTTTATCTCTAGATTTTTTCCCACCATGAAATGAAAAACATTATATAACCTTTTACGTTTCCTATATTTTAATCTACAAAATCCAATAGGTCCCTACGACACTCGAGTAACTACCCATTAAGCATCTGGGACTCCACACTATAGAGAGCTGGAATTTGACACGAATATAGATACATGTTAGTCATGTCAACAAAGTGGTAACATAAAATCTTGAAAAATATTTTTTTCAGGGTAGCTCCTCTACATGTAAAGTAGGGATGTTAATTTTTTTCTCACGTACCCCATTGTTTGGGGTATCATCGGATAGGGTTTTAAAAAATATTGTATGTTTGTGAAAACAAGATTTCGATTGAGGAACTCGTTTGAAAATATTAAGCTTATAAGTGCTAATTTTCCTTCCAGCCTCTACAGCCTAAACGGTTGGTTTTGGGGATGGGAAAAAAATCATTGTAGTAGTAAAGACAATGAAGTTAAAAGGGAACCTATCACGGCTTAGAAGGCTTTACAAGTTTTTGAGTAATAATCGACCAACTTATAAAATGTACCTCGAGAAGTTTTTGTAGGCGGTGAACCTGTGATGCGGATATATATTTGTCATTGACGCTGAATAGCTAAAATATTCATAGTATGAAACTATAAAAACCCTCTTCTTTGTCCACATTATTGTGATGGGCAATTTCGGGACCCTATATTGCGCGTGGACCGATACGCACTTTACCATTTTTTTATAGATCCGAGGGCAAACGGGCAAGAGGCTCACTTAATGGTAAGTGATCACGTTGCAGGTGCGTTGCCGGCGTTTTAGGAATAAGCAAGCTCTTTCCTTGAAAGCCCCAAACTCGTATCGATTCGGAAACACATTCGATAGCAATTGGCTCTTCAGAGTATTAGATGGACTTCTATATAAATCTATACTGTTTATCTGTATGTTCAATGTTTTTGTGTGATTTTGTCATAAATATTTATTAAATGACTTATAACGTATGTTTTACAATTTTGTCAATTGTTATCTGTTTATCTGTGCCTCTGTATGCTCCGTTATAACACGTGAATGGCTGACTGGTTCAAAAGAAGATTTGTACTTTGTATGAATACATGATTACGAAAATAATGGATAAAATATTTTCCGAAATGAAACTTCTTTAGAATCGTTGTTATATGAAACACGATGAAACAGAAATAGGTCATGATCTTTGACAAGAGCAAGATAGTTTCCATTATCTAAGGTCATGATAGAGAAACAAATACAAATTGTGTAGGGTTAAGCTAAAAAGAGAATGAGATAGATCTATTTAATGTTTCCAAAATCAGCCAGATAGAAACAGTACAATCAAAGAGATTTTACTGCAATGTTTTGCTTATAAAATATAAAATACCTTTTTCTTTGGCTCCATCAATTTATCGTTCGTTCGTTTCTTTCACTTCGTTCTTTTTTACTTCCATCTAAATATTCACTTCACCGCAAATGAGCTCACACTCGATTTTTAATACGACCAAGCGAGCGGGTTAAAGCAAGTCTAATACGTTAAAGTCGATATATGTATGTTTCCTATAGATAGACTTACCTTCTGAAGCTTTTTGTCATTTTAGCTATTTTATGTAATATGGCTATAGATAATAATATTTACTACAAATGCAAGCCAAATAAGGCACTAATAAAAAAAATCGACCAAAAGCGTGCTGGGCCACGCGAAAACTCCCTAAGGCACTTCGCGATTTCTGTTTATTTTTGATTCCACGTAGTTCAAGTCGCAGGCATTAACTAGTATTTGCGGGCAGTAACTTGACATTTATGGCAAGGAGAGTTGCTAAGAGCGTAAGTATGTCTAAATCCAGCTCTATTTCATTCTTAAATACGGTAAGTGGATAAGGAAACTAATGAGTTAATAAATACATTAGAATGGTATTTGTTGTTTTACGATTCATTTACATAGCTATTTTAAGTTTTTGAAGCAACAAGCACAGTTCTCAAAATCTGCTTAACAATTTATGTTTTAGGGTTCCGTACTTCATATGGAAAAAACGAAACCCTTATAGAATCACTTCGTTGTACGTCTGTCCGTCGGTCAAGACCTTTTTTTAGGAACTCGTGGAGGTATCAAGTTGAAATTTATAACAAACTAGATGTGCCCGCGACTTCATCCGTATGGAAAAATTTCTAAAATAAAAGTAGCTTAAGTTATTCCTCGTTATATCAGCTAGCTGCCACTGAAAGTTCCATAAAAATCAGTCCCGCCGTTACAGAGATTAACGGAACAAACAGAGAGACAGACAAAAATTGTAAAAAATGTAATTTAAATTATATATATACCGTGTATCATTGATATAAGAAACCCAAGATGCACAGTCTGGAACAAAACTAACACTCAAAACTATCACTAATTTTTACATAAGTAGTTAAAGATACGGCAAAAACATAATATATATCTGCAGATCCAGCCTTAAGATTTGCAGTTGTAGTAATAAAATTGACAGTATCGTGACCGACGCGCTTCTATTTTAAATGAGCGCATAATTTGAAATTGTACATTCATTTTAGAGGACGTTTTTAAGACACTGATTGTATGTCTTGGGTTTTTTTTATATCAATGCCATGCATTTAGTAAAATGTGGTTATTTTAATATTACAAACAGACACTTTAATTTTATTTATTTGTATAGATACTACGGATAACGGTCCCTCTCAGCTGTGAAAAAATCAAACTTGTAAATTAACGCGATTAAAAGATATGACCAGTTATGTCGTATATTTGGCTATTTTCTGTAATTTCAAAAGACAATCATAACTTACAGGGTACTTAAATGTGGCAAGAAGTAATGTTTTACAGCACATGTATAGGAAAAAATCCGAAAACCGTAGGTACATCTATATATATAAAAGAAAGTCGTGTTAGTTACTCCACTTATAACTCAAGAACGGATGAACCGATTTAGCTGAAAATTGGCAGGGAGGTAGTTTAGAGCCAGGAGAAGGACATAGGATATTTTAAAAATTTTTCCACGCGAACGAAGTCGCGGGCACAGCTAGTTTTTAGTTAAATCACAAAAAACGCGATCAAAAATGTGACCGTTTATGATACATATTTTGCGATTTCAGAAGAGAATCAAAACCTATTGGACACTTCCCATTGACTTAAATCATGATTTTTACGTGTAAATAAGTTTGCCTACAAGCTCCTACGTAATCTTAGCATGCAAGTCCAACTCGTGCTTGACTAGTTTTTTCCTATACTCTTCATATATTTGTGTTCATTCGAGTCTTGGGATTATTACCACCACAACATGCTGAGGTACTATTGAGATATTTCGTAAAATTAAAATAAAACCAAGCTCGCACCGAGTATCAAATCTGGCTCCATTGTCAAGTCAATCACTAAACACAAATTTGCCTTGAAATGTCACAAATATGTATTCAAGCCTTTGTTTCCACGAAATCCCGTAAATTAAAATCAAATTAAATGGTAGAATTTTCCATTATAATAATGAATGAATTACACAATAAATTCATCATAATGAAATTAATGTAGAGTTTATTTAATGATGATTTCGCATTTCAATATTTACAGTAATACGCTGAGCCTGACAGTGAAGCTATCCATGGACAGATCAGAAATATCGTTGCGTAAATACAAATGTGCGGGTATTACCAGAATTTCAATTTGCGTTTGCATAATGCTGCAAAATTAGTAAAATTTATGGCTGTATGCCAATACGTTTATAACTGCTGTGAAAAAATATACATATATCATTGAAGATGAATGTTGATAAGCATGTTATTTATTATAATAGCGACGAATGATGACATTATAAATTGAGCATCTTTAAAATTTTATCTATTTTATTTATAGTGATAAATTTGTGGTCGTTCATTTACTGGAAAATACGTGACTTTAGTATAAAATTTTAGCTAACTGTATGTTCTTCTTTATATAGGATTACTATTAAAGGTTCGGTCAAATTTTAAAATCAGAAACTAAATATTGAGTTAAAAGTGCCTTTTAATTATTATTGTATAATTATTATAAGACAATAACAGAAATTCGTTTAAAACTATACCACTGAATTCATGAATTGCATGTACCAAACTTTGCAAAACTGACAGTGTGTCATTTTACAATCTATATATCTATATATTATTATATAAAAATCAATGCCACTTTTCGTTGTAATTTTGTAACTCAAGAACGGACTCACCTATGCAAACCAAATGTTAAGGCTTTGTTTGGACTATTTAGTAGATGGTTTATGTGAAGTTTGCACAAAATCGGTAGAGCGGTTCTTCATTTACCAATTTGTTTTGTTAGTTATATCTTCTTCTCATCTATTATTCTATATATAAAAATTAAATGGCAGTTTTCGTAGTAATTTAAAAAAGAACGGGCTCACCTATCCAAACCAAATATTAAGCCTTGTTCGGACTATTTAGTAGATGGTTTATGTGAAGTTTGCACAAAATCGGTAGAGGGGTTCTTCATTTATTACATTTTTGTAACAAATGAATTCAATAAACAAAACACTTTACCCATGTTTACTGTTTAGTTTTGCCGTTTGTTTATTCATGTTCAAAATGGAAAAACAAAAAATATTATTTATCCAAATGTTTTGAATTAAGTTTTAAAATAGTTAGCAATTAATAAAATATTATTTTGTTTGAATAAATGAATTCGATTTTCTAATTTTTTTTTAATATTTCACTTTATACGTAGCGAAGCACGTACCGGGCCGCTAGTTATCTATAATTACGATAGTAACTGTTATATAATCTGTCGCTCTAACAACATTTTTCCCTATACTGTTAATTTGGTTGAAGGCACTAAAATATTTTAGTTCGAATTTTGCGTATCCATGCGTTTTGTTTCTTGTGTCGGATAAAAATGAAATTTTGAATTTTTGAAGTATTTTTTTTTATTACATAAACCGATTATATTATCATCGACTCTGAACAGCGTCTGAAAGTTTAGCCGGATTTTTAAAAGTAACCCTGTATAAAAAAGTATAGCATACGACAGAATATATGAAGGAGTGCAACATACATAGCTTATGTAATTTGAATTATATCATTATAGCAAAAAATTAAACCAACAAAATGTAAGTTGAAACTTCTTTATAATACACTTGTACAATATTACGTCCTGAAGATGCTTAAAAAAGCGAAGCCGGTCGATTAATTTAAATGATTTAGTGGATATTTATAGTGGAATAAAAGTACAAGTGTATTGTAAAGTAGTTTCAACATATAATAATGGAATTTCACCAAGTGCCGACGATTGAAAGTGTAAAATTTAAACCGACAAATGTTTGCATGACGGATAACTTTTGTCAGTTTTTTTTTCTTTTCTTAATTTCTTAATTTTTATTTTAACATCAGTATGTGAAAATCAGTTATCCTCCGTTTTAGAGTACGAAAATGGATTTGGATGGATTTCTTTTAAAATAATTAAATGGAACCACCCTCGTGGTTTAAAGTTATTATTATTATTATTATTATTAATTACTGGGAGAAATATCAATCTCATATTGATATTTCTTCCAGTTACCAGTATAAGCTCACCTTTTGTCCATAAATAATTTCATTGTATAATGTAACTGTTTTTGTGTGCAATAAAGTGTATAATAATTAATAAACAAAATAATTATTAAAATGCGAGTCACTATTCGAGTCACTACCATCGTGGCTACTAGTAGCCACGAATAGGTGGTAGAGTTCTGCATTGTCTCGCCCGAGTCTGGTATCACCGCCTTACCTATTCTTGCCGCAATAGCGTCAGTGCTTGTAACTGTCGTGTTTCGATTTGGAGGGTAAGGTAGCCGGTAAACTTATGCATGTTGCGTAAGACTTCGACACGAGATAGCAACGCACCGTTAACATCTTTGATGACTATAGGCGACGGTTGACTCTTTCCATCAGGAGTCCCATCTGCTTGTTTGCTATTTTATGATATATGAAAAAAAAAATGAAAAAATGGATATCAGAAAGTCGTTAAAAAGTAGCTTGTAATATTTAGAAAATCTGTTATTTACATACAAAAAATGACGAAAAAATAGTGTCTGATGATCTTCGAATGAGGATCTTCAAGTATCAGGTCAAGGTGACCATGTAATTGCAATATCAATAAAGTAACAGAATACAAAATTTAGTATTGATAATGCATTTACAATTTGCTTAATTTCTTTCAATTTGAAAAGAGCTGGTAATCTTGAAACGGCTGGCTAGATTCTATTAAATCATAGCAAGAACTATTCCGAAAAACAGGGCTTTCAATTTAAAAAAAAAAAATGCAATAAAATCGGATTTTCCGCCAGGGCACAACGATGCCACTGACAGATACACAGATACACAGACACACATCTGAAACTTATAACAGCCCTCGTTTTGCGTCGGGGGTTAAAAATAAAAAAAATGAAAATATTAAGGGGTCCTCATACAGTAAAGGTTTTTTTCGTATTTTTTGCTCAATATTAATAACGGTAATAGATGGACGATTAAAATTTTCAATTATATAGTATATTTCAAAAATATTTAGTTGTATATTACCTTTCATAATAAATAATTAAATAAAAATAAAGCAAATATTATATATCCCATACAACAAACGTAATTTTTAACACCAAACGTGATTTTCTTTTATAGATGATGGTACGGTACCTTTGTACGTGATTTCGACTCGCACTTGGCCGGTTTTTTTCATTTTCATTATGTGTACTAAAAATATTGATACCAATAGTACTCGACCTCCGTCCTAATTATGTTTAATCCTAATGAGTATCAACATTTTTCTTTGCTTAAAATATGTTTTAGTTATCCCTAGCAGAGAAATAATGCTTAATAATATATTATACCGATTAAAATATACAGTCCAGAGAGCAAAGCTTTTATACAAAATTCTCTTTGGCAGCTTTTGAGTCCGAAAAAGCTTTTAGATCTGTAAATTTTACAAATATTAACATTAATCAAACACCCATATTTATAGACCGAATTTTACACCGTGCTGGTCCAGACCTGGGCCTTTAAGGCAGTTTGTAAAAAGCTAACGATTGTCCAAATATGTCGCAAGCACCGCGACTGCCAAGTGTTAAGAGTTCTGCAAAATAACCGGTTTGGTAACACTCAATGGTAACACTGCCTCACTTATTCATCCAGGAATAGCGTCAATGCTTGTCACTGTCTAGTTTCGATTTTGAGGATAAGGAAGTCAGTAACTTATAAATGTGGTATTACCATACCGCCTTACAGATAGCAACACCATTATAACATCTTTGTTGCTTAGTAGTTATGTCTCTCTCTTTTAAAATAGGTATTACCAAAAAACTAACCTAACTACAATTAGTATTTAAATAATACCTGTTAATTGCTAACAGTTTGTTAAAAACATTATAACTGGGTAAAACATCCCTGATGGTGCTATAATATGCGAAACCGGTTCGATGTGAACAATAAAAATAAAATATAAAGAAGTACAAGTGAGTTTATTTGTAATTTTTACATATTATTACTATGCACATCGGGCCTCATATTATAATCGCGGAAAAATTGTCCCAGTTACACATCATAAAAATAAATATATTCACAAGGCATTTTAAACACTAAATCATTTTATCAAGGTTTTATTTCGACTAACGCGGAATTGCAGCTCTTTTTACGTTTTGTAGTTCATTGCCTCGGACTTTTTAGCGCGGGCACGACGTCCTTAATAATAATATGTCAATGTTTGAATCTTAAAATGCAGTTTCGCCATGTACCGATGATGAAAAATATCCAATTCTTCAGGAAAGCCATTATGTTTGCTATTCTATGATAAAAAAAACACTATTGCGAAGAAATAAGCGATAAAGAATTCAAGATTGTTTTGATTTTGTTGCTTTCTTTATCCAGTTCCACTATAATAATAGATGGATGGATGAATGCTCTAGTATTTTACATAGATCAATAAAGCAATGATGTATCATAGAAAAAAAACGATTATATCCTGACTTTGGTATTCTACTTACTATGTTAATATTACATAGCCTATAAAGCTTTTTTATCTTAAAATAGCAAACAGGCAGATGGATCTCCTGATGGAAAGAGTCAACCATCGCCTGTAGACACCAAAGATTTTAATGGTGCATTACTATATTGTGGTGAGGTCTAATGCCACATGCATAAGTTTACCGGCTTACTCTCCAAACTGGAACATGACAGTGACAAGCATGGACGCTATTGCGGCAGGAATAGGTAAGACGGTGGTACCAGACCCGGGCGAGACAATGCAGAGCTCTACCACCTAGTAGCCACGATGGTAGTGACTAGCATAGCCAGTCGGTCGCCCTTTATGACCTGCCTAATAGAACGACAGTTGGTCTATTCTGAAAAGAAGCCCGGACCAACATGGCGGAAAAATTTAAACGCAGTAAAGCTAAAACAGATTTCTATTTCCTGAACTCTGCATTAGATCTTCACCAAATTAAAATGGAGCCAAACAGGAACTATGCTCCTGGAAATAGAAGAAAAATTTCCGAAATTGATCCATAAATGACTGAGTTTTGAGTTTACAAACATTTTTTTTATGTCATAAGATAGCAAACAAGCAGATGGGTCTCCTGATGGAAAGAGTCAACCATCGCCTATAGACACCAAAGATGTTAATGGTGCGTTGCTATCTTGTGGCGAGGTTTAATGCCACATGCATAAGTTTACCGGCTACCTTACCCTCCAAACCGGAACACGACAGCGACAAGCACTGACGCTATTGCGGCAGGAATAGGTAAGGCGGTGGTACCAGACCCGGGCGAGACAATGCAGAACTCTACCACCTAGTAGCCACGATGGTAGTGACTCGATAGCCAATCGGTCGCCTTTTACGACCTGCCTGGCAGAACGGCAGTTGGCCTATTCTTCAAAGGAGGCCGGGACCAACATAAAAAAATACAGCTGAATTAATGAACTTTTGGGAAGTCAACAGAAAAGTTTTTTTTTCGAATTAACTCGGGCTCTTTTTTGAAGAATAGATTAAATGCTTTACTGCTGGACTGTAGATATGCCCAGCAGTAAAACTAGGATGAAAGAAGAAAACATGACACTAAAACCGTGACTACCAACTACTTGATAGAGTTCTGCAACATCTCGACTGAATTTGATACCAATGCCTTGCTTATTCCTGTCGTAATCGCGTCAGCATTTGTCCCCACCGTGTTTTGGTTTGCAGGGTAAGGTAACCGGTGAACTTATCCCTGTGGCATTCTAATCCCGCATCACGGATAGCAAAGCAACTTCAAAATTTTTGGTGTTTAGATACAATGGTTGCTATTTTTATCAGGATATTCATATGCTTGTTTGCTACCTTATGATATAAAAAAGTAATGAATAAATTTTGTAAACTGCAATAACAACCATACCTATATAAAAAAATTCAACTGAGATAGTATAATCATACTGTGAAGAATAAGAATAATATTCTTTTCAATTTTATTTGAATTATTCTTACTGAAATTGAAAATGAAAGAGGTTTCAATAAGATCGGAAGAATAAAACTCCAACTGTCATGATAAAACTCTAATCATAATAAAAGCTATCGACATTTTAAATTATTCATGCTGTATTACTTTGAACTTCGGAGATATTCCGATTAGTTATTCATTTTGAATTTCAAGCTAACAGTTGTTACGATAATATTCATGCCCCATAAAAGAGTTGCTTATTTTATGGAAATATGATACATGCAGAGCAAGATGGTTTTTGGTCCTTGTATTTAAATTATGTACATCACAATTTTTCTTAAATGAAGAAATATTTTTATGAATATACATCAAATTTTCAAATATAAACTACGATGGTACGGTTAAAATATTAATTTCTTTGAATTTTCTCTTAGGTAAACTCTTTGTCTGAGGTTGTAAAAAGCCCTTACAGCTCTTTTTTTAAGACAAAAATTGTATTTACATAATATTAATAGATTTTACACTTTCAATCGTCGGCACTTGGTGAAATTCCATTATTTTTAGTTGAAACTAGTTTATCACTCACTTGTACTTTTATTTCACTATTATTATACACTAAATTATTTAATTTTATCGACCGGTTTCGCTTTTTAAAGCATCTTCAGGACGTAACGACGGACTTTACGTCCTGAAGATGCTTTAAAAAGCGAAACCGGTCGATAAAATTAAATAATTTAGTGTATAATAATAGTGAAATAAAAGTATAAGTGAGTGATAAACTAGTTTCAACTAAAAATACATAATATTATCTATAAACCACGATATTATAAGATAGCAAACGAGCAGACGGATCTCCTGATGGAAAAAGTGAACCATCGTCTATAAACACAAATGAGTTAATGGTGGGTTGCTATCTCGTGGCGAGGTCTAATACCATATACATAAATTTACCGACTACCTTACCCTGCAAACCAGAACACTACAGTGACAATCATTGACGTTATTGCGGCAGGAATATGTAAGGCGGTGGTATGAAACCCGGGCGAGACAATGCAGAACACTACCAACTAGTAGCCACGATTGTAGTGACTCATATAGCCAATTTATCGCTTTTTACGACCTGCCTAACAGAACGGCAGTTGGTTTTGTCACGACAGTTGGAGTTTTATTCTGCCGATCTTAATGAAACCTCTTTCATTTTCAATTTCAGTAAGAATGATTCAAATAAAATTGAAAAGAATATTATGATTATTCTCCACAGTATGATTATTCTATCTCAGTTTGATTTTTTTATATAGATATGGTTGTTATTGCGGTTTCCAAAATTATGCATTACTTCTTTATATCATAAGGTAACAAATAAGGATATGAATATCCTGATAAAAATAGCAACCATTGTATCTAAACACCAAAAATTTTAAAGTTGCTTTGCTATCCGTGACACGGGATAGAAATGCCACAGGGATAAGTTCACCGGTTACCTTACCCTGCAAACCAGAACACGGTGGAGACAAATACTGACGCGATTACGGCAGGAATAAGCAAGGCATTGGTATCAAATTCAATCGAGATGTTGCAGAACTCTACCAAGTAGTTGGTAGTCACGATTTATTGACCACCATTAACTTATTTGTGTCTATAGACGATGGTTGACTCTTTCCATCAGGAGATTCGTCTGCTCGTTTGATATCTTGTAATATATCATGGTTTATAGATTGTATTATGTAAATACAATTTTTGTCTTAAAAAAGAGATGTAAGGGCTTTTTACAACCTCAGACAAAGAGTTTTTCTAAGAGAAAAATTCAAAGAAATTAATATTTTAACCGTACCATCGCAGTTTATATTTGAAAATTTGATGTATATTCATAAAAAATATTTTTTCATTTAAGAAAAATTGTGATGTACATAATTTAAATACAAGGACCAAAAACCATCTTGCTCTGCATGTATCATATTTCCATAGAATAAGCAACACTTTTTTGGGGCAGTCTATAATACGCTTTTACAATAAACTTTCAAATGCTATTAAAAATCTGTAAAATTAAATATATGACATCAAAATTCTGTAAAAATGGTATTATAAAATATCTGAATATTTAGAAGATAATAAGGCATGGGATTAATAATTATTAATCCCATGCCTTATTATCTTCTAAATATTCCTCCTTCTCATACCAGTCACATAATAATAATATATTATTATTAATAAATTATTATAAATACATTATTTAAAAAGAATTATATGCAAAAGAAGACCAGCCCCCTGAGTTTCTTCCACCGGATCTTCTTAGTGTGTGGTCGCGTTTCCGATCCGGTAGTAACTCAAAAACATTTTATCTCGTCAAAAGTGCCAGTAAAGGATAATTTGAATAAAAATGTGTTGACCTTATTCTAAACCAAATTATTTACCTGTGTTACGGGTGTTAATCAACGACACTATACATACAAATAATATAACGTACATAATAAACACCCGAATTTGTGTGTTTCAATCGATCAACCCGATTGATTGAAACACACAAATGCTCATTACACAAATGTTTGTCACTGTTGGGAATTGAACCTTATCCCCATCAATTCGTAGTTAGGTTAGCTAACCACTCGACCAACGGGATGGTCAAAACTAACTTAATAAATCGACAAACTTTATTTCGAAGTAAACTTAATTTTTATTATCACCATTAACATCTTTGGTGTCTATGGGCGATGGCTTTATTTTTCCCTCAGAAGAACCACCTGCTTGTTTATATTATATTATATGTTTATATTATAAAAGAGACATCAATTTAATTTGTAAATCTTCTTTATACGAAAGTCATTACTGATGCATTTAAATCTTAAAAATTTATATTATAATTTCCCGTGAAATGACATCGCCGATATGGTCCCGACCTGTCCCGTATTGGTCCGGCTTCCCTTAGGAGAATAAACCAACCGGCATTCTGCCAGGCAGATTGTCAAAGGCGAACGATAGGCTATATTATCCCTATATTTATATACTATTGACTTTACCATCGTGACTACTAGGTGGTAAAGTTCCGCAACCTCTCACCCGGGTATATGGTACCAGCGCCTTACCTTTTTTTGCCGCAATAGCGTCATTGCTTGTCATTGTTATGTTCCGGTTTGGAGGGTAAAGGTGGACAGTCGACTTATGCACGTGGCATTGCCAACCCGCCACACGGCGAGCAACGCATCATTAACATCTGTGGTGTCTGTAGGCGATGGTATCTTTTTCTATAAGGAGAACCATCTGCTGTTTACCTTATGTCGTCGATACGTTACCAGAGAGCAAGAGCCCCGTTCACAGTTGTGTAGTAATAATTCTTGAATATTATAAAAATATGAAAAACTTGAAAACAACAAAGAAAACTTTTAACACGTCAGGATTTGAACCTACACCTTTTGAAATTTTTCTTTGTTGCTTTTAAGTTTTTCAAGTTTTCCCAAGCACAAGGTGAGTGCTAAAACATATAATTATTAAAAAAAGGTTTTCATATTTATTTATATTTACATAAAAGGTTATTTAAACGTTAAAATTATTTACTGCATATTCTCAAAATTTACATCTAGCTGAATCGATTGAAAAAAGTTTGTTTCCTAGATGATGGGAAGTGCCACAAAAATCACTACAAAGTAGTCGATTTTTGGCGTCGTTTTTATACACATTTTTTCTAGCCACTCAGCCCGTAAACGATAAATTAGCCGTGAGGAATTCCGTTTCAAAAGTTACATTTTAATAATTTATCTTATATATAAAATCTATAATATATAAATAAAGGGGTTTTTCGGGTCAAAGAATCAATTTATCAAGGTACCAGGTCCAAGAAAAGCTCGGTTCCCAAGATATGGGTATGTGAAAAACCGGTCAACAAACAAACAACAAAGCTCGGTCAACCAGGTACAGAAAAAAATAATTATATATTCTATAGGAATCGATTTATCAAGTTTCAAGGTCCAAGTAAAGATCGGTTTCAAAAATATGTGAAAAACCGAACAAAGCTCGTCAACCAGATATTGTATATAAAATATATTCAAACAAATCCTCAGGGCTCAAGGGCTGAGCCGTACTGTTACGTATGCAGTGGAACAATCACAAAAACCTTTGTAATGAGATCTGACCTTTATTTGGTTAAAAGCTTAGGAAGTTTATAAGTAACGAGCTTTCGGATAAATCTCCTTATTTTTTGTATAATAGTATACAAACTCTTACACGCGACTTCGCTCGTGTGACTGAAATTACTTAATTTCTTCTACTTAATCGGGAAAAAACGTAGTCTATGTCACTCCAGCAGGTGTAGGATAAGCAGCGTGATTAAATTTTATCGACCCGTTTTCTCGATATTTATGTCAATTTCTCTATTCCCTAACGTATTTTACAATTAATTCAACATTATACTTCAAAAGAAGAGAAAATGATCACTTTTACAGTAGTTGTTTTCTCTACCGATCGAAAATCTTGCTGTCATTTCATCGATTTGACACTTTGTTAAGATATTGGTGATCATTTAATAGTAATAAACTTATATTCGTTAAACTAAATTCACTCGTTTTATTATAAGTTAATTGAGAACCTAGTAAGGTTATTTTGGAGATTTCGGTCTATCAATTTAATAATGATGGCAGTGTCATATTACAATTATGTACTATTCAACATTGGTTGCCTGATCGAGTAAATTTTGAGGTATTTATCTCTTAAGTTTTAAATATTTATTGTAGCATGCACATTAGATTAATATCAAGATAATATCAAGATAGTCAACGTCGAACAAGCGTCACTGTCTCGATCGAGATCTATCTGTATCTTGCGTTGTTTATCCTAAGCCTGCTCGTTAGTGCAGTTTACTAATAGTAAAAGAAGTGTTAGTTTATTTGTTACAAAAAATTTCAATTTTTTTTTTATGTTTAAAATAATATTAGTAGCTGTTTCTTGCGACATTGCTGGCGTGATAAAAAAATCCATGGAAATAAAAAGTCAGATTTGACAGGTGTTATTTCCAGGAAAATTACTTTTTGCATGAACGAGCGCTTCTTAATTGGCTGGCCCGACACGACATCGGCACCGACCCGACATCGACACCGACACTAGCGGAAGCATAGGTAATTCTATGAAATTGTACTGCATACGGTCTCACTGGTCCGGCCCGGCACCGACATGCCGATGTCGGCGCTGGCATGTCGCCGGCAGCAAGCCTCCCGCTGATGCCGGGCTCGGCATCTTTATGAATGTACATAGTGCACACGCATGCTTCCGTGAAGGCATGCTAGTGGCGTGATCACTGAACCTGCCCGCGCATTTTCATTACATAGTGCATGCGGAGGAATAATTATTTTTTCGTTATATTATAGTCATTCAGAAATATTAAAGAACTTATCCGAATCGTCCGAATTAGTTTTACAAATAAATGCATGCAATCTAAATATATCTCACTTTGATAATTAGATGCACACAAAATGGTTTCAACACACGTCTTTTATACGTCTTAAATATAGTAAATACAACAAAAATACAATCTATTATTTTACCCTGACGTCGCGCACCACTCTTGTCTATGTCTAGAATTATATAAAGCCGTGTCGAGTCGGAGCGTATCGGTGTCGGTCTAATGAAGAAGGTAGCTGACGGTGCCGTGTCGGGTCGTCGCATCAAGTGCTGTCGGTATCGAGCCGGGGCCGGGGCCGGTGCAGGTGCCGGGCCGACCAATCAAGAAGCGCCCGTTATCAATTACTGTACGATACTCGGTCGACGTTCAGCTAAATATTTTGTTAATTAAATAATATTTTTACTAAACTGCGTGAAAGTGGGCTAATGGCAAGCTTAACTAACAAGTCAAGTATTAACTAAATGCACTGTGCAGCCTGCTGTGTGCCAAATTTTATCTAAGGGCCTGACCATATTTCCACGTCTCGACGTCGTCAACGTGGAACGATGCGGTAACGTAGTACGGTACGTTAACATGACGTGCAAATTTACGTTAACGTAACGTAAAAATGCACGTCACGACTAGAAATGAAAATTGCCGGCAATATTCCCAAAGTTGCCAAAACTGGCACGAACTGTGTTCCAAACTTTATCCAAATTCGTCCATTTGTTTTGGCGTGATTGAGTAACAACCGTCCATCCATCAATCCATCCAAGTATGGACGACCTGGAATGGAACATAGCCTACTTTTTAACCCGAAAAATGCGTTTTTCCTGTAGCATTTACCAAAAAATTTATAATGCAGCGGCCTGCATGGTGCATTAAGTTACGTGACAGTGAACGCAAATCTGGAAGTGTAACATTACAACTGTCATCTTGATGTTGTTATTTTCACTGAAAACTGAGAATGTAATGTAAATATTTCCCACAGCGTGATGTTATTAGGACACCATGACAATCCAGAGCGTTTTCACGGTAAATTTAAATTTAAATTTTAAAACGCGATTTTTTTAATTATTATTGTACGTTATATAATAAAAGTAAATACCTGTAAAGCTCGACGTTTCGGTCAATTTACATTGACCATGGTCACGAGCTAAATTCGAAAAAATGAGTGTGTAAGCTAAATTAGAAAAAACAAGACTAGAAGGGGGTAGATGAAATTCGATCCCGACGTGAACGGCGGAGGAAACTCGCTGCTCCAGTTCGCTCGTGACCACGTTCAATGTAACTTGGCCGAAACGTCGAGCTTTACAAGTAATTTCTATATATGTACGCGTTTTTGAACCGTTTATTCACCTATTTTTAAAAATGATAGTAGAACGCGTTAGTTTAAAAGTTCATATTGCAAACCGATACGGGTCGAATATTGTTAAGTTAATACGTCACCTATAATTATGTCGGAAAAAACGCGCGCGGATCGAGTCATCGTTAATATTTTTGAGTAATTGTCGTGATTCAAACATTTTACCTACCTGTGTACGTATAAAAACGTGTAGTGATATTTTTAATTCCGATAAAATTCTAATAAACGCGAGTGAAAAACTTCTAAAACAATTAATCTATACATATAATAAAATCGTAGGAAAGTCAAAACTGTACGTTGAATATTTTTTAAAAGAATACTTGGGGCGTGATCTACAATCGATATCGAAGCCAAGAATATAACTTTTAGAATTTTTGTCTGTTTGTCTGTATGTATGTCGGGGGAAACTCAAAAGTACTGCATTGATTTACTTCAAATTTTGCATGAATATTACTAGCAGGTCGGGTCAACATATAGACTACATATTATCACGCTATCACCTACAGGGGAGGAGCAGTGCGGAGAAACGAAGTCCGCGCGGACGAAGTCGCAGGCAACAGTTAGTTCGAAATAAATACATTGAGTTAACTAAAGGGCATAAAGAGTTATACAAAGTGCATAATGAGTGTAGCGTTATTCCGTTATCGGTGAACGATTTTGATTTGTGAAATCGGATAACGAGCCTACAGGCCGAGCGTACTTTCGAATTATGTAGTAAGCAACAAGAAAGAAAGATTGACCGTCATATTAACCGACGTTGCAGTAAGACGGTTTTAAATTTAATATCGGATGACGTCACGGCTACTGTAATAAATATGTCTTCTGTTGTCATTGATATAAAAAACCCAAGATACACAATCAGTGTGTCAAAAGCGTCCTCCAAAAATGAGTGCACAATTTTAAATTGTGAACTCATTTCAAATAGAAACGCGTCGGTCGCGAACCTGTCAATTTTATTTCTTTTCGTACACTGCTTTGTAAAAACAACTATAAGTCTTGCACTTAAGGTTGGATATGCAAAGACATATGTTTTTGCCATATCTATAACTACTTAAATGAAATTAGGGACACTTTTGAGTGTCAGTTTTGTTCGGGACTGTGCATCTAGGGTTTTTTATATCAATGTCTGTTATATTGAAAGAGCCAGCTCGGTACATATTGGCGAAAGGTATAAATTACGTAGTAATACCAAAGCGAATACCTTATGAAAGTATCATTGTAGTGTTGAAGAGGCGATAATTCGCAATAAAATCCCCCAAATGATACTGACACATGACATCGCAGTAATAGATATTAGGCAGGTTAAAACTTCCGTCCAGCAACATCAGAATAGATGAGCGTCTGGCGTTAAAAGGTCTCAGAGTCAATAAGGATATTTTAGTGCTAAAAGCCAACAAAGGAAAGGCTACGGTTGTGTTAAACACCAACAACTACCTCGGGAAAAAAATTAACTTTTTTTATCTATAGTATTTTTCTCCACTATTACAATGAAAAGATAAGACTTTTTTTCCTACTAATTAAAGTACAAAATTCAATAGGTCCCCCGACGGCCGAGTAAATCCTCTTTTTAATTTTCACACTATTTAGTTTTTTTTTTTCAATTGTAGCAGTGACAAAGTCTGTTTTATTTTTACCGACAAAGGAATGTGAATGAAGGGTAATGATATTTTTTATCTCTGTCACAGGTCAAAGTTTTTTAATGTACTGGCACAAGTACTTTTTAATAGCAAATTATATAAAGAAAGAACGACTTTTATGTTCCTAATAAACCCAGAAAACACATTAAATTTAAAGCTAAAATTTAAATGAAATAATTAACCTACATTCGAAACATTTCATGAAAAGTATCACCATACCGGCACTTTTACTGTATCGCAACGTTTCAGGGTTTTCTCTGATAGCGAGTGATATTTGTAAATGAGTAAAATAACAAAATGGAATTTCTTACTAATTCAAAAGAAAATATAAGAAGATTATATATTTTTTGTGTTTTGCAAAGTTTTAAATTGTTATTTTTTGTATAAATGTTATTTACCAGTATTAGATTTGTTCACTTTAATTCTATTTGGGTGTGTTTTTTTACCCTCTGGGTCTTACACGCATTGTATTTTGTAGTGATCCTCGGAAGTGAAGTGTTACCCACGACACAGGGTACCTAGTGTGGGGACAATGTATGATATAATTTATGTTGTAAACTACTTTTGGTCAATAAATTATTATTATCTTCCTTTCTATAAATTTAACAATAACTGACACCGCTCCAATCCAACATAAAACTTACGCACTTACGGTTAGCTACTGGTTTAAACGCCAGGATGTAACGGACTATATATATATATATATATATATATATATATATATATATATATATATATATATATATATATATATATATATATATATATATCGCACACTGAGAATGATAACGTCATTATACAAAATCTATCAATTTTTTGAAATCATCACCACCTATTTTATTATTATGTGAGCTACTAAATGCAAAAACCCTCATGAACGTAGTTCGATTAGACATCGCTAGGTGGCGCAGTGACGTTTTGACATAGAAGGTGGCAACGCGCACGTGTAACAGGGATAGTGGCATTTTCTCAGTAAATACCAAGGACGGCGGACGATTAGCTACTAGCTCTGCGTAACGTAGTGTCATTTTTAGGTTAGTGGCGTTCTGCACTGAATTTAACCGGTAAGTTTGCATATTTCGTTTATGATATAGTGTATTTATCCAAAAAGTGACGATATTGCATCAACAATGTATACATTAAAGCAATATTCAGAAATAGTGGTAATGACATTTTGCATATAAGGACTTTATGCGATTAAATTTTGTTAAGTTTGTATAATTCAAAACGACACTTACCTTATAATGCCGTTGTGTATTTAACAAAAGTCAAAGACTTTATTTCTGTAGTAACTTTATAAAATCATTTTTTTATTAGTGTCGTTTAAACTGTTCCTAGCTGTATGTAATCTTTTTGAATCATTAACTGCAATAATGTTTCCTTTTACGTAAAGTTGGTTTTACGATTTATATTATGGTACAAATTAGTATAAAATAGTTTTAGCAATGTTTATACTAACTTGTATCACAACCTAAAACGTTAAACTGTCTTTACTCAAAAAGAAACACTAATGCATTTGAAAATTACAAAATGACATGCGTGGAAAAACCGACTAAAAGATATTAATTAAAAAATAATCTTTATAAATTAAACAGATTAATTTTGATAATTTTAATGTGTTAAATTAATAAGTGCGTAATTATTTCCCTTGATTTTATATTTATTTGCTTCCTAATGATTGCTTTTACTCGTTTTAATGCTCTAATACTGTTTCAGAAACATGCCACTACCAAATCCAAGAAGAATAAAATTTAAGAAAATTATTGAAGGAACTAATAGATCAATTTCCCGTTGCAACAGGCTGAAAAAGAAAATATACCATTAAATAAAGACCACCGTTTGACTACAAGTGATCCGCCGTCTTCAAAAAATTTCTTTGAAAATGTCATAATTACTACGTCTTCCTGTGAAACAAATAGAATGATTCTTCTTTACATAATGTTAATGTACAATACTTTAGAAACAGGAAATCTTCATCTTCTTCTACTAGTAGCTCAGAGTCCGCTGAATATTTTTCACCCGCATCTGATGATGACAGATTATAAAGTTTCGGATAATAGCGACAGTTCATCATCTAGCAGCATAACTAATGGACAGTGTGCAAGGAGGAAGAAAGCACTCCATCCTAAGCAATTAAAAACTTTGGCCAAAGCAAACTCACCTAGGCCTCTAAATTCATTATCTGTACGTTCAAGTTCATCATCCACTTCATCAAGCTCAAGTTCTTCATCTGGGTCTTCAAGTTCGTCATCTGGATCTTCTACTTCAGCATCCAACAGTTTGTTCTCTGACTCTAAACCTCCAGTTAAACAAAAGCCTACATAAACGCAAAGTCAGATATTAGAAACAGCTGTTCCAAACATAATTCAACCTTCCTGTGCTTTACAAAACTTGGCTGTAGATAATTTATTTTCATCAGATTTTGAAATGAATACTTCCCTCCAATCAGATATTATTCCTGCTGAAATTGAAATAGATTCAGAACCACAACAAAACCACAACATCTGCCATGAAGATTCAGAATCACAACTAGTTGATGAGGAGATCCCGTTGCCTAATTTTAAAAATAATCCTATGACACTGAAAAGTATTGTAATGCAAACCATAGAAAAGTTAGGATTAAATCCAACCAACAGATAATAAAAATAAAAACGTTCTTGAATTAACTGAAGAAGTTATTGATTCAATGAATTCTAAAATTGTACTACCATTGAAGGTATTAGCGATGAAAACAGTGAGTGACACAATAAATAGTAATGAAGTTCCTACCTAATCTAAATCTGTATTCCAGCATACCCTAGATACACATGAAAATTAATCACGCAAAAGGAAACGGGGAGTAAACAAAAGAAATCTGACGAAAACACTACGCAAAGAAAGAAAAAAAAAGAAATTTGGCAAAAAAAGTACCTAAAGTTAGGAGTATTTTTATTTGTTTTTAATTTATAAGGACTTTTATAAAACTTTATTAGTTCTTAGCAACTAAGTTCCCTAAAAAGTTTAATAAATGCTATATTTCTATGATTTTCGTTTTTATTTATATTATAATATATTGTATATTTTAAATAATTTAACAGATTTTAAAATTCGAAGTTAAAATTATTGTTAAAACATACAGTGAAAGTTAAAGTAGTAGTGACACAAAACGAAATTTTCAAAAATAGTCCACACTTTATCAACAAGATTACAAAATCCCTAGTATCATTAAAATTATAAGCATATACATTGATTTTCCTGAAAACCGCATTCAGAAACCCCTCTTAGAAAAAGTTTGCAATCATCCCAAATTTAAAAACTTAAAACGATTATTACTTAAAATGACGATTTTTGGATAATGTCACTATCATTCTGAGTGTGCGATATATATATATATATATATATATATATATATATATATATATATATATATATATATATATATATATATATATATATTGGGTTCCACTTAGAACTTAGACTAAGGCCTAGTAGATTTTGATAAAACCTCAAAAATGTTTTTGCAAAATTAATGGTTTTTCATAATAAGTTCCAAATTAATGTACCGACTGATTACACAATCTTATTACCTTTGTTTATTAAAAAACTGCGTCCAATGTCGCAAATTGCATGAAAATCGGTTTATCTGTTCGAGAGTTATCTTTGAAGAAAAATTTTGAAAAAGTGTTTTTTTTTTATATAATTTCGAGATTTTACTACCAATAAATATTTGGATTTTCACTTCATTTAAGAACTTAAAAACTGTCTAATTTAGTTTCAAAAATTGTAATCAAATCAAGTTTATTATTAGGACATTAACTCTATGTACGTCAAATTTAATTTAAATCAGTAAAACCGTATTTTGCGTGAAGGAGTAACAATTATCCATCATTCTTCACAAACTTCATTTCAGCTGCCGTTATGCTATGCAGGTCGTAAAAGGTGACCGATTGGCTATGCGAGTCACTACAATCGTGACTACTAGGTGGTAGAGTTTTGCATCGTCTTGCCCGGTACGTACCACCGCCTTATCTATTCCTTCCACAATAGTGTCAGTTTAGTCACTGTCGCGTTCCGGTTACCCTCTAGTAGGTAGCCGGTGAACTTATGCATTTGTCATCAGACCCCGCCACAAGATAGCAACGCACCATTAACATATTTGGTGTCTATAGGCGATGGTTGACTCTTTTCATCAGGAGGCCCGTCTGCGTCTGCAGTCAGAGGTGGGTTGAAAGATAAAATTAATAAATTGAGAAATTTATGAGAGACGCCTGGATGTTCTATGTGTAACGGAAACTATGTGAAAGGGTAGCGAAGCCGCTGATATTCCCGGTGGCATGCGAAGCCGTAGCGGGTTCGTTTGGTGTTAGAAGAGTGAATCATGCAGGTAAGCAAATTGTGGATTTATGCGTAGAAATGAATCTCTTTGTGTCTTACAGACATTCCGTTTTAGAGACATTCATTTGTATACATCTAGAAAGAATCAACAAAAGAGTGCGATAGATTTCTTGTTTGCTATCTTATGATATAAAAAAATATTAATATTATTAGCATAGGACTGTTACATAAAAGGGACCTTTTATTTTACTAATTATTTAAACGCAATAAACTGCAATAACAAACGCAGCTTCTGTGAAGCTATAGAACCCTGAATAGACTTGTTTCCACTAAGAATGAATCGGACATATTATATTGTAGTTTCTAATGATTAATTAGGATTCCATATTGTATGACTTTTCTTTTATTTGGAAGGTAATGATGTAAGTATAACGAAAAAATATAATCTGACAATTTTCACAAGCCGAGGTGATTAATTTATTTTATTGCTCTAGATGCCCGGCTGTATATTAAAGGCTTAACATTTGGTAGAGACCCTTTGTTGCGCTCGAGTAAATCGCGAAATCACCTTTTGGGCTCCCTTACTATTATGACTGGCATTTCAGTCAGTCAGTAAATTCATCAAACCGGCAGAGTGGTAGGGTATTTATTTTTGTTAAATTACGTATATTAATAATAAAAAATCGCGTTTCAAAATTGAAATTAGTATTTGCCGCGAAAACGCTCTGGACTGTCATGGCGTCCTAATGATTATAGTAATTATTATAACATTTCAGTTCATTGAGAGAGGCCTTACCATAATCACTGAAATGTTATAATTCATTAAACCGTTAGACAGTAAGGTATTTAGCGGTAAAGGGGCCCCCATTACTATGAATGACTGAAATGTCATAAGTCATTAAACCTTTAGAGCAGTAGGATATGCCTGTGATATGGACATATTATATACTACTTAAACGGTTTGTGTCCATTAAGAATTAATCAGAAATATTGTAGTTTTTAATTATTAATTATGATAATATGGACATAACAAAAAACTAAAATGTTTGTTTTAAAACTTAAGGATTTATATTTTTAGAAAATAATTTCGGCAAAAATACAGATTAAGTCAAGTGACAGTAAACGTAAAGTGTTACGTTACACTGTGGTAAAACGTCATATTTTTTGTCATTTTCGGAAAAACCACAGAGTAATGTGGTGTTACAACGGTGTGATGTCATTTAAGACGCCGCGCTGTGATAGTCCAGTGTGTTCTTGCAGTAAATTTATATCACGAAATTTTTATTATAAATGTATAATATTAAAAAACATTTTTTTATTAAGGTAAAGTATTGAACAGTTTTTCAAATTTAGTTAACTATCTTATAGACATATCTAAATTAAATGGGACCTATCGGAAAAAAACCCTCTCAGATAAAAGTAAAGTATTCTTTAAATTGCTTATTAGATGGCCGAGTTCTGAGATAACAAAAAAAGTGTGTGTGTACTTATGCACGCACATAAGAAGTTATACTTCTTTAGCGTAACAACATGAAAATCTTTCTAAAAATTTCGTCCTTCGCGATATTCTACGTTTGAAGAGAAAACGACACTAATAATACAAAAAATGTATTATAAGTAGTGATGGGCCGAATGTGGTTTGAACCGAATTCGAACTTCGGCCGAACATTCGGTGAAAATAAGAAATTCGGCCGAATTTCGGCCGAACTTCGGTTTAATTTTGGGGCGCTTTCTTAAAAGCGACACTTCGTGACTTATTTATGAATTTGCTTAAAATTGTCCGCGGCTTCGCTCGCGTAAAGTAAGAGTAAAAAGGTACCTATGTCTCTTTCCATCCCTTCAACTATCTCCACTTAAAAAATCACGTCAATTCATCGCTCCGTTTTGCCGTGAAGGACGGACAAACAAACAGATACACTTTCTTATTTATAATTTTAGTATGGATATATAGGATATCGTTAATGGGTTTCGGAACGCACGTGAATTAATAACGTAACAGCTAAATTGTCCGCTACGTAGGTATATAGATAAGGAAGTTCTAGATCTCCACATTTTGAGCTCCAGAAATCTTTTCCAACTATGAGGTCAGCATGTCTGTATGTATTTGTATGTGTATATGTAAACATCTCATAACTTTGTACATAAATAACATAGATAAATATAATAAATAAATAACTTTGTACAACCTAAGTACATAAATGTATAGATTAGGTACAGAATTTAATCAGCTCTATTCCTACAAAATCTGCGTTCAATGCATTTATTGCATCAAAATCGCTACATTTTTCCACCCAAGAGTTATCATTGACGATAGAAAAGTGTTTTAACATAGCTTAGTAATTTCTCTATTTTCTTTGACCTTCCACAATAGTTTAGTGCTTAAAAAACTACGTCAAATTTAGTTTCAAAAAACGAAATGGAATCGAGTTTTCAAAAGTTACAACTGTTTTAATATTAATATTTTGTTGTTTACAGAAAACTTCTTAATATTTCTAAAATAACTTTCCGGCTAACACACCGCTTGATTTAAAAATCTAACCTGCATTTCTTTCTATAAATCTGCGTCAAATATCGTAAATTGTTTCAAAACCGGTTTATCTATTTGGGAGTTATCGTTGACGAAAATTTAGAAAAAAAGTGTTTTATTTATATAAAATAAGTGACTTTTTGACCAAAACTTGTTTGAATTTTTGACCAAAAGAAAGAGATTTTTTGACCAAAACTTCTACAATATTGTGGTACTTAAAATAATTACGTCAAATATAGTTTCAAGAGTCAAAATCGAATCTAGTTTTCAAAAGTTACGGCTTTTCAAATATATATATTTATTTTGTTGTTTACTACAAACTAATTTAACATTTTTAAAATGACTTTCAGACTATTATTATACCGATTGCGTCAAATAAGCAAATTTCATCAAAATCGGTCAATTTATTTGGGATTTAGTAATATCGAAAATTCAAAATTTTTTTTTATATTGATTCGACATTTTTCAGTCTGTAGATTACGTAGCTATGAAAATATTTTAGAGGTCAAAAATGCACTGAATGCCATTCGAAAGACCAACATCAATTACCGTTTTCAAAATATATAGCAATTCAAAAATTTTGAAATTACTGTCATTTACAACGAAACAAAAATACATACAATCTTAAATTTTAAACAAATTTAAGATTTTTGAACTCTGAAATAAATCTGTGATATGCTAAGATATAGATAAAGACCTAGCGGGAAGTTTCAGGATTGACCTGCCGGGTCAACCGTTTTGCATATTTTTTGAACTCTTCGAACTCAAAAATCTATGCAGAAGTTTTTTCATTTTTGTTTTTATGTTTTTTTATTTAGCGGAATGTTTCAGGGATGCCCTGCTGAGTCAATTGTTTTACGGATTTTTTTCGAAAGTATAGTTTAGCCTATGTTACTCGGGGATGATTTAATATCTTTCTAATGGTGAAAGATTTTTTCAAATCGGTGTAGCAGTTTTTGAGTATAGTTAATACAATATATAAAAACATGGAATACAAATCTTTCCTCTTTATAATATTAGCGTAGATTTCAGGCAAAATAGTGCAAGAAGATACCTTTTTTCCAGTGCCGAATGTTCGGCATTTAAACCGAATTTCGGCCGAATGTCGAAGTTCGGTTCAAGCTGCCGAAATTCGGTTAAACCGAATGTAAAACGAATTTCGGCCCATCCCTAATTATAAGTAAGTTTTATTGTAATAAATTTAATTTAAATATCACAACACAATTATTTGTACATAATTAAAAAAGTGGACAATCTTTTTTTGCTAAACTCAAATGTTGATTTATTTGTTGGTGTCGGTTTTTCGTGATGGTGTGCGCGCGCCTATATATATATATATATATATATATATATATATATATATATATATATATATATATATATATATATATATATATATATATATATATATATATATATATATATATATATATATATATATATATATATAATAAGATAGCAAACAAGCAGATGGGTCTCCTGATGGAAAGAGTCAACCATCGCCTATAGACACCAAAAATGTTAATGGTACGTTGCTATCTTGTGGCGAGGTCTAATGCCACATGCATAAGTTTACCGGCTACCTTACCCTCCAAACCGGAACACGACAGTGACAAGCACTGACGCTGTTGCGGCAGGAATAGGTAAGACGGTGCTACCTGACCCGGACGAGGCAATGCAGAACTCTACCACCTAGTAGCCACGATGGTAGTGACTTGCATAGACAATCGGTCGCCTTTTACGACCTGCCTGGCAGAACGGCAGTTGGTCTATCCTTCAAAGGAGCCCGGAACCAACACGGGGAAAAAAAAATATATATGTATGTAACATGTAAGTAGTGGGCAACTTCGGAACCAAACATTGCTAGTGGCTCGACACGCAATTTACCAATTTTTTACACAGTTTTGTTTCAGCACATATTTAAAAATTGCTTAATACATATACGTATAGCATATACATATAGGTGTAGCGTATACATTGTCCCATGAAATGCCCCAGTATGGATGTATACAGGGTGTCCCAGAACTCAACGTCAAGCCGAAACGGGGTGACAGGATAGATCATAACCATCACGAGAAAAATCAGAAAAAAAATCTATCCCATGCAGTTTGAAAATTATGGGCATTTTAAGAAAAACCTAGAAATTTGGTCTAACTGTACCATTTTTCGGTTATTGTGGTTAATTTTTATTATTTTTGTTCATTTAAACTTTGGAACCGTAACCCTAAATAACATCTCGAGAATCACAGTCTAAAATAATGACACAATTACCCCAAGTTTCCTAGAATTTAGACTATTTGTTAAACTATGAATTTAAAATTTTCAAACTTTGTCGACTTTGAAACACCCTCCTTTAAAAAAATGTACTAGAGTGCCTTGGCAAGTGCCATTAAGAGTTGGCGCATTTAATCAGGATTGTAAAATGGTACAATACTTGTTAGTTTCATACTAAAAAAAAACGAGTAAAAAATAAAAACCTCAAGTAACCCGATTTTTGCTAACCCATTTTACTCAGTTAAAATGTTTTTATTCGCACAAGCCTTTAGTAGATTCTTTATTTTACGGCAAAATGATGAGAGAGATGGATAGTGGACATGTTTGCCATGAGCGAGCGAGACAGATAGTGACGCCACGCAGTGAAACGGAGATGCGTCGTTTAAACGAGTGCGAATGAAACAGATACTGGACATGTTTGCCATGAGCGAGCGAGACAGATAGTGACGCCACGCAGTGAGACGGAGATGCGTCGTTTAAACGAGTGCGAATGAAACAGATACAGACGCCATACCAAGCAAATAGCTACGCTGCCAGTCTGACACCAGTTAGTACATTTCGCTCATTCGTCTACTGCGCACCTTTCCGTATTCGCTTGTGTTAATTTAGTACTGACAACTTTGGCTTTTCTTTTTGGACTTGGATTTTTGTGAATTGGACTTGTTGATTACATACCGGCAACTTTGGCTTCTCTCTTTTGGAATTGGACTTTTGTGTTGACATCCTTGTCATCACTATGCCTACGCGCTACACTTCACAAGAATATGCGAACATGCATCTCATTTATGGGGAATGCAGATTCAATGCAAGTGCCGCCGCTAGACTTTATCGTGAAAGATATCCAAATTTAGAGCGCTATCCGGATCACCGCGTGTTTGTTAATGTAAACCGTTCACTCACAGAGGGCGGCCATTTTCCGAATCAAATACGGGCTGGAGGTAGACCTCGCTTTCCTTACGAAGAAGAAGTGTTGGAAGAGGTCGCAGATGACCCAAGTATTTCTGTTCGTGGAATTGAAGAAAGAACGGGAATACCGAAAAGCACAGCACATCGTATTTTACAAAGAGCTGAAATGCATCCGTTTCACGTACGAGTTCAAAGTCTTCTCCCTCGAGATTATCCTGAAAGGATTTCATTTTGTAGAACAATGCTACAGAGGCATAATGAAAATCCCCAATTCATCCAAAAAATTCTCTGGTCAGATGAATCTACATTTAAAAAAGATGGCTACATAAACTTACACAATTTTCATGAGTGGCATGTGGAGAATCCACATTTAATGCGAGAAGACCGATCCCAATATCGCTTTAAAGTTAACCTGTGGACAGGAATTTTAAACGGCAAAATTGTTGGGCCTTTTGAGCTGCCTGAGAATTTGAATGGCACGAATTATCTAAATTTTTTACGAGAAAATTTACCAAGTTTGTTAGAGGACGTACCACTAACAGATCGTCGCCACATGTGGTATCAACAAGATGGCTGCCCAGCGCATTACGCAGTGCAAGTAAGAGATTTCCTTGACCAAGTTTATCCGGGAAGGTGGATTGGACGTTCAGGCACTATCTCGTGGCCAGCCCGTTCCCCAGATTTAAATCCCCTGGATTTTTTTTATTGGGGCGTTCTCAAAGAAAAAGTTTATTCTAAGCCCATTGAGAGCGTAGCCGAGCTGCGTGAACGAATTTCCCAAGCTGCTGAGGACATCAACTCTCGAGGATATGCCCGGCTAATAAGTAGATCTTTTTTAAGAAGATGTAGGGCGTGTGTTGAAGCTGATGGTAAACAATTTGAACATTTGTTATAATAAAAAATGTTATTTTCAAATCTGACTTTTATTCCAATAAACCTAAACAAAACAAGGTCAACATTTTTCATTATTTTATTAGTATTTTGTTGCTTTGGTAAAAGTGGCGTCACTATCTGTCTCGCTCGCTCATGGCAAACATGTCCACTATCCATATCTCTCATCATTTTACCGTAAAATAAAAACCTACCAAGGGCTTGTGCGAATAAAAAACATTTTAACTGAGTAAAATGGGTTAGCAAAAATCGAGTTACTTGAGGTTTTTATTTTTTACTCGTTTTTTTTAGTATGAAACTAACAAGTATTGTACCATTTTACAATCCTGATTAAATGCGCCAACTCTTAATGGCACTTGCCAAGGCACTCTAGTACATTTTTTTAAAGGAGGGTGTTTCAAAGTCGACAAAGTTTGAAAATTTTAAATTCATAGTTTAACAAATAGTCTAAATTCTAGGAAACTTGGGGTAATTGTGTCATTATTTTAAACTGTGATTCTCGAGATGTTATTTAAGGTTACGGTTCCAAAGTTTAAATGAACAAAAATAATAAAAATTAACCACAATAACCGAAAAATGGTACAGTTAGACCAAATTTCTAGGTTTTTCTTAAAATGCCCATAATTTTCAAACTGCATGGGATAGATTTTTTTTCTGATTTTTCTCGTGATGGTTATGATCTATCCTGTCACCCCGTTTCGGCTTGACGTTGAGTTCTGGGACACCCTGTATACGAGTTTTGATTTACATAAACTATACATAAATTTGACACCACAGCATTGTCTTTATTCATAGATTTACGACTTTTGTTCTGTAAATTATACCTATCGCCATGATTAATGCTTCTCTACCCTCAATAATTTTCGAGCAGATTTGTTATATGGTTTTGAGTTTTGACGTAGTAAATATCAAATTTCAATGACTAATTGAGCTGTCAATGCGATGTAGGAGCCGCTGACCTGTGACCGGCTACTGAAATCTGATTTAGATAAACTGGTCTACAAATTGTGATATATCTTAGGACTTCGATACGATAAGCCATTTATTTTGAATTTGGTCTTGGATATTGACAAATGTTATCTTTGCTCTAATAAAGTATCGTAGTCCACAATTAGCTTAACAAATTCTTTGATTTTTAGTTACCAAGCGGTTTAATTACATTTCGGCTGTTCATTATACTCGTAGTTGTGTAGTTATAACACCAAATTGTATCCCCCAATAAATATAAATAAACAAATATTCACGGGACAAATTATACTCACTTATCTAACCCCAAAGTAAGCAAGTTATTTGCTTGTGTTATGGGTGTTAGTCAACGATACTAATACATATAAATACATATTATATAAATACTGGAATGTACACTACAATTAATAAACACCCAAACCCGGAAATACAAACATTTATGCTCATCATACAAATAATTGTCCCCGTCGGGAATCGAACCTGAGCCCCGCGATCGAATGTTGTTATCATCAGTTTTTTGAAGTTAGGTGGGTCTTTAACTTATCTACCCTGATAATTCAATCAACGGGCCTTGGAATCTCGTCAAGAACAGGCATTTGTGTGATGAGTAAACCTTTGAGTATTATATCTATTGAGTAAACATTGGATTATGTGCACTATCAAAATGTCAAAATATGTGTGCCAATACGCATTAAAAAAAGAGCCAAATCTGCATAATCAAAATACTATTTAGTATAATAATTTATCTTTAGTTTTACAATACAAACAATAATAATTCGCAATACTTATCATAATATAAGACTAAATATTTTTTAGAGTTTCTAAGGTAATCTTGTGATAAAATAATACCAACTACTTTAAGTATTTGCACGCCCATATCAAAGCCCGTACGTCTGCCTAGAGGTGTCTGTACATAATGGTTTCTCTTTCCATCAGGAGAGCCATTTGCTTGTTTGCTATCTTATGATACAAAAGGAAAACCTTAAACATTTAGTTAATAAAATAAGCATTATCAAAGAAAATATACAAAAATATGCAATATATATGTATTGGTATTTCTATGTATCTATACTATCTTTGACAACACCAATGTATCTCAAATAATTTGAATGTATGATTGTGTTATTTCCAAGAATATGGTATTACAAGTTTCGCTACAATTACTTTTTAATTTTAGCCTATTCTACAATAATGTGGTGTGGAAATATTTAACAAATTTTAATTACTTAAAAGAAACTAATAATTAAGTATAAAAGCTTCACTTTTATTTATATAAAAACGATGTTCAGCTCTTTCAAATTGGTAACAAGAACGGAATCTTAAAACCATAGAACATAGAACAAGCGGAATTGGCAAGTACAAACATTTGTATCAGGACCGCGATCGCCATACTCACACATAAAATAAGCATTATTGCATATAAACTACTAATGCAAACATTGTTTCATTGGTCGTTTTCATTTTAAACAACAATAATCCGAAACACACAAACAGAACATTTAAAAATATACCAAACTGCGTTACAATAAATTTTATTTTGCTACAAAAAAAAAGAGTATTTATGTCCTTTTGTAGTCTATTCAAAATAGACTCATCTATTTGTACAATAGTGAAACTTAAGATCTTAATAGTTTCGCTATTCTACAATAGATGGCAGTATTGATTTTTCCGTAGTTTTCAGTTGATCATATTTGAGTAGAAAACTTTCTAGAACGATATACGTAATGACTGTCATTACGTATATCTTTCCAGAAAAATTAGGTCAACCTAAAATGAACTTTATATGTAAGGTGTACGGCTAACTTTAGCTTGACTTTCTATTATATCATTAGAGATTATATTAAGTCAGGAATTTAATTAAAATAAAATAAAATTTGTACTTTCGAATGATATGAAATATCTCCATTTTTAATCATCTGTATTCTACTATCATTTCTGCATTCAAGGATGGCACAATACGGCATAATTCAGTGTATAATAGATTTTCGCACGACGACTATCTCCTAATGATATGGTAAGTATCACTAAGGCAATTTAGAATAAAAGCGCATAATAGTGACGCACGCGGCACGCCCACTCTTCACTTCCCCTTGTTCTATGTTCCATGCTTAAAACAATTATATTCTCGATCTCAGATTAATGTATGTCCAAGAGTTCTTGATGCAGAGAATGTACCGGATGTATTGTTACCGGATGGTCAAGTACCTTAATAAAAATATTATTCTCATTAAAATAACGTGATTTATTAAAGAAAGCAATCTGTTTATACACTTCCCAATACGATATTGGAATTACATACAATTCCTAGGATATGTTTACGTTTCCTAGGATATGTATGTATTAAATAAATTTTAAAACAATATTTTACACATTTCCTAAATAGATTCGGAATTTTATACTTTTCCTAGGACATTTATACAATTCCTAGATTTCATACATTTCCGTTAACATTTACATAAAAATTTAAGAAATTATGGTTAAAATATTGACAATAAAGACATGTATTTTATCTTTAACCAAAAAGATAATCCTAAATCATTAAAATTATAAATATTTTTATTTTATCTACAAAAAAATTGTAATATGTTTTAATTATATTTGTCATTTAACATTCAACCCGTGCTTGGGACAACTTAAAAAAACCTTAAAAACAACAAACAAAAATTTTAATGTTATGTATGTATGTTTGAATATTGTTTTATTTATTAGGGTGCAGCTACATATATCGGGCTACGGCGAAGGTTCGTGCTATCGTGACATCTCGAACTGCTTCGCGAAGGGGCTTGACGCGTCACTACAGAGAACGTCAAACTGCGGTCCGCAGTTGATGTTTGTGCGACTCACGATAAATAAACTATAATATAATTACGATAAACAATAATAATAATAAATTATGTTTAGGTAATTACCCGCTACCTACGTATATAAGTAAGATAAGGAAGTTACTGATTTTGCCCCGATTTGAAAATCGAGTTTTGTCCAGATCTCCACGTTTTAGGGTCCTAGGAATCTTTTCCGACTAATTTCACAATGACGTCAGTATGTCCGTATGTATGTGTGTGTGTATGTGTGTGAGTGTGTGTGTATATGTATGTAAAGATGTCATAACTTTTGAACGGCTGGACCGATCGAAATGCGGTTGATGGCATTTGATTAGATTCCGTTTAACATTTTCTGAAAATTTGAACTAAGTCGTCTTAGGAAATTTTGAAAAAACCCAAAAACAAAATTGTCGAAACAGTATTTTTTTAATAAAACTTCTAGATTAATGTACCGATTGAGTACAAAAACTAATCAGCTCTATTTTTCAAAAACTTACACGTTATAGGCATAAATTTCGTCAAAATCGGTTTATACGTTTAGGAGTAATCGTTGACGAAAAATTTTGAAAAAAGTGTTTTTTCGATATAACTTTAAAATTTTCAGCCAATTATTTATTGGTACTCTACGATATTTTAGTACTACAAAAACTTATCGAAAATCGTTTCAAAATCAAAATCAAATCTAATTTTCAAAAGTTACAGCTTTTCAAACATTAAAATTACGTTATTTTTAGTAAACTTACTAAATATTTTTAAAATAACTTTCACGCTAATACACCTATTGCCTTAAGAATCTTATGAGCTTTTTTCCTTTAAAAACTGCGTCAATAATATGGTAGTCAACTGTGGTAGTAGGTGAAAGAGTTAGATATGAATATACATAATTAAGAACGCTACGAACTGCCGTTTTGGCGGACAGATACGGGACTACGTCCACTAAACGTAAAAATTTTGCAACCGTCGAAGATTCGTCCGGTCCGGCTTGTGACCCGGAATCAATAGAGTCAGTTGTGGCCTCTGACTCCGTGTACAATTATTTTGCCAGTAATTTTCTGGGTGAATAAAATAAGAAATAGTTACATAAAATTAAAGAGTTTAATGAACGGCTTCTTGAAATTTGTTTGCTGTTTCGTGGGCGCACAAATATACCTGCGGGCCGCGGTTTAATAACATACGACGTCATTATGACGTAAGCAGGTATCGCGATGTAGTTCGGGCTAGCGCGAACCTTCGCTGTAACCCGATATATGTAGCTGCACCCTAAGGTGTTGTGGTTAGTGCGTATTATCAAGGTGACTTTCATGCGAGTTCCATTAATACGAGCAAACGAATAAGAAAGAAGGTAGACAGGCTTGTCTGCTCATAATGTTTCAACTACCTGAAACACTTCAGTTGCTCCGTGATCATGGTGCGTGCAATAGCGCCGAAATATCGGGAAAATAATCCATCAACTAATGATCCCGCGGTATGATCCCGTTAATTCTTAATAATTCATTTATTATTTTGTTGTTTACAGAAAACTTTTCTATTTTTAAAATAACTAACAGGCTAATATATTGATTGATTTAAAAATGTAAAAAAAATGCGTAATAAAGTAAATATATATATTTTTTTTTTTTATATATAGAAGAGGGGGCAAACGAGCAAGAGGTGAACCTGATGGTAAGTGATCACCGCCGCCCATGGACATCTGCAATACCAGAGGACTTGCAGTTGCGTTGCCGGCCTTTTAAGAATGAGTAAGCTCTTTTCTTGAAGGTCCCTATGTCGTATCCGTTCGGAAAAACCCCTGCCGGTAATTGATTCCACAACAGAGTAGTGCGAGGCAAAAAGTGTCGGGAGAAACGCACAGTTGTGGATTTCCAGACATCGAGATGGTGAGGATGGAACTTTGAATTTTGACGCGATGTCCGATGGTGGAATTCGGCGACAGGAATTATTCCAAACAACTCGTCGGAGCACTCCCCATGATAAAGACGATAGAAGACGCAGAGTGAACCTACATCTCTGCGTAATGCCAAAGAGTCGAGCTGTTCCGAAATAGCCTGCTCGTCAACGATTCGAACCGCTCTACGCTGTATGCGATCAAGAGGAAGAAGCTGGTATTGGGGAGCTCCGGCCCAGAGATGAGAACAGTACTCCATGTGAGGCCGAATCTGTGCCTTATAAAGTTGAAGGCGATGGGCCGGCAAAAAGTACTGTCTCGCTCTGCTGAGCACACCGAGCTTTTTAGAGGCTAATTTAGCCTTGCCTTCCAAATGACCGCGAAACTGAACGTAATTCGATATGTCGACTCCCAGGATTCCGACACTAGCTGAGGCAAAATACCGTAAATTGGATCAAAATCCGTCGATTACTTGGGATTTGTCACGGGTGAAGGTTTTTGAAAAAATATATCTCTTTGATATTACTTCGTTATTTTCATGGAACTATTCCGAGGTTATTTTTTAAACTATAGACTAGCTGTGCCCGCGATTCGTTCGCGTGGAAAATTTTCTAAAATATCCGCATAGTTCCCGTTCCCGTGGGATTTCCGAGATAAGAACTATCTTATGTCCTTTCTTGGGTCTCAAACTATATTTGCACCAAATTTTATCCAAATCGGTTCAGCGGTTTAGCCGTGAAAGAGTAACAGACAGACAGACAGAGTTACTTTCGCATTTATAATATTAGTATGGAAGTATGGATTAGTATGGATGTAGCGAAGATTTTTAAAATGTTTTTGACATTACTCCTACATTTCTCAATCTATAGCTGAGAAAATATTTTAGAGCAATGCATTCGAGATATCAAAATCCATCAACGTTTTGCAAATACGCAGCATTCCAATAATCAAATTACTATCCTTAGATGATTTAGTATAGTTTTTGTTCCTTTGAGCTTAAAATATCTCAATTTAGCGGGAAGTTTCTGGGATGGCCTGCAGGGTCAACCGGCTCACGGATATTTTTTTTTTTTGCAATACAGACAATTCAATTGTAATCCAGTTATTAGTAGAATTCTTTGCTTAAAGTATATATCTTCTATCTATATAGGTATATAAAATCAATTGCTGTTCGTTAATCCCGCTAAAAGTCGAGAACAGCTGAACCGATTTGGCTAATGTGGTTTTGATTTAATTGTTGAAGTCCAGGGAAGGTTTAAAAGGTGAGAAAATATAGAAAAAAATAAGAGTAATTAAAAGGCAGAAAACGTTTGCCGGGTCACCTAGTTAATAAAATATAAACACTTGATTTATTTTGCAACCAGAACAATTTAATTCGTTACCAAGAATCAACAAAGGTGATGCATAAACTTTAAGGCATTCTAGTGTCAGTTTTCAATACATTTATCCCGCTAAGCTTGCCAAAACTGCCGCACTTAGCTTTTTTCTTCTTGATATTTTTCGTGTAAAGATATCTAAATCAGAAGGTTCTGGATTTGTTACCATTCCTTCATTACCTTCAGGATCTTCAATAGCTTCTAAAGTAGGTTCAGCATCCCGTGTGGTATGATCTGACATTGTTGCACTACTCATGGACTGACTCAAGCAAACGATGACCAGAATGACCACGATCAGTTTCTGAAATCATTAATTTGTATCTATATTAATACTTGAAGTTAAAGAATAGTTTCTGAAATCATTAATTTGTATCTATATTAACTTGTTATCACAAACTAGCTCTTACCGAGGCTTCGCTCATGCACGTTTATCTTTGAACTTCTTTAACCTTTATTTAAAGGAACTTAATTAAAAATCTCTACATTGTCGGGCGGGCCGGTAGTATTGTATAGAAACAATAACGACATATCATAATATTTATATTTTACTATATGTCTATCATCATAACATAAGTAGAAAACGTTAGACTAACCTATATAAACTACCTATGACAATGACTCTTATTGTAACTAACTATACCATAAACTAATAATACTTATTGGCAACACACTTATCTAACAAACCAGCGTAAATATGTTAAAAACAGAATTTGTAATTAACAGAAACACTTAACCTTAAACTAAGGATGTTAAAGATTTTGCCCGATTTTCGAAATCGACTTTTCACCAGATCATGTTTTGTGGTCCTAGGAACCTTCTCCGAATATTTTCACGATGACGTCAGTATGTCTGTATATGTCTCTCTGTCTCTCTCCCTCTGTGTGTGTGTATGTGTGTAGATAAACATCTGATAACTTTTGAATGGCTGGACCGATCTTGGTGAAATAGTATTTTTTTAATATAGCTTCCAGATTAATGTATCGATTCGGTACAAAAACTAATCAGCTCTATTCCTCAAAATACTACGTCTAATGCATAAATTGAATCAAAATCGGTTAATCTGTTTCGAAGCAATCGTGGACGAAAAATTTTGAAAAAAATGTTTTTTCGCCATAATTTCGAAAGTTTTAACCAATAATTTTTTGGTATTTTATGATATTTTATTACTAAAAAACTACGTCGAATACTGTTTTAAAAATCAAAACTGGATCCAATTTCAAAAGTTACAGCTTTTCAAATATTAAAATTACGTTGTTTTTAGCAAACTTACTTAATATTTTTGAAATAACTTTCAGGCTAATACTACACCGATTGACTTAAAAATCTCATCATCTTTTCTCCTTTAAAAATTGCGTCAAATACCGTTAATTCACCAAAATTGGTCATTTTTTTTGGATTATCAATTCCGAAAATTTTTGACATTGCTTCGAAATTTTTCAACCTATCGATTATTTAGCTAAAGCAATATTTTAGATCTCTAAAATTGAGTTGAATGCCATTCAAAAGTTCAAAATAGATCATCGTTTTTCTAAGCGTATATGAGTATTTGCACGTTACTGATACCAAAAAAACATATTAAAAATAATATATGACCGTCTGCCTGGGTATGTCTGTCTACGTCTGTTTGTTTGTTCTTGGTAATTTCCAAAAAGGCTTAACCGATTTTAATGAAACTGTTTCTGATATGTTCGACTATATAGGTATAAGGAATAAATTATGCTACTTTTATTTTAGAAAAAATTGGGGTTCCATAAAAAAACTTAGGTCTTAGTCCACCGGACGAAGCCGCGGACACTGCTATATAGAATATAAATATTTGTCGGAAGTGGGTCAGATATGATAAATAAAATGCGGATGTGGTAATATAACAACTCTTTATATTTAGATCAGAATAACATTAGATCACTATTAAAGCTTTCCATCACTAATGACTAGTTCTGGTTTAACAATTCCAAGTAACTTAATTATTCCCTATTACAAATAAGTCATAATTTAAGCAATAGATAGTCAATTATAAATTGTACTGCGACTAATTTATAGTTGACAATAATAATTAACTTGTTTGCACAAATTAATTATCCGAGAGTCAAGGATAAGCTACTAGCAAGATACAACAAGTGTACCGAGCCACGCCAGAGCCTAGACTGCCTTATCGGCGGGCGCCCCGAGCCTTTTATACAGGTAGCAAAACAAGTTGAGTAGTAGGGATATCGAACGATGCGCTTGCCGGCCCGGGCCGTGCATTTGTTGTTTACACTTTACAATATTCTTGCATTTGACGACGCGGACGCCGTCATATTCAAATATTTATATTTTAGAATAACAGGCTTTTCAAATAAAAGAAAACCCGAGGTTGTTAGTTTGACATGTATGTGTGTAATATTGTTGGAAATTGATCATATTTATAAATTTCGTAAGTGTATATTTGTTTTTGTCAGATCAAGGTCATATCGAGATAAATTCCTAAAATTTAGGGAACAGTTCAAGTTTCATCAAAATAGTTTAAGTAGTTTTTGAGACATAAGTTTAGATAATATTGAAGTCGGATTAAGTTTTCGCCGTGTTGGTCCCGGCCTCCTTTGAAGAATAGGCCAACTGCCGTTCTGCCAGGCAGGTCGTAAAAGGCGACCGATTGGCTATCGAGTCACAACCATCGTGGCTACTAGGTGGTAGAGTTCTGCATTGTCTCGCCCGGGTCTGGTACCAACGCCTTACCTATTCCTGCCGCAATAGCGTCAGTGCTTGTCACTGTCGTGTTCCGGTTTGGAGGGTAAGGTAGCCGGTAAACTTATGCATGTGGCATTAGATCTCGCCACAAGATAGCAACGCACCATTAATATCTTTGGTGTCTATAGGCGATGGTATACTCTTTCCATCAGGAGACCCATCTGCTTGTTTGCTACCTTATGATAGAAAAAAAAAGATTTTACGTTATTATTATTTATTGGAAAATTATTTTATATTTTAATTTTTTATAGAAAGTAATCTCTGAACTGATTTTGCATATTCTTACACTATTTGGAAGCTTCAGGAATCTTAAATAGCATATGTTATATATATTTTTTTTATCATTATATTATGATGAGCGGGCAGACGAGCAAACGGGCCGCTTGATGGGAAGCGGTCACCGATGCCCATCGACATCCACAACAAAAGAGGAGATGCGCTGCCGACTCTTAAGAAATTCTTTAATCCGCTTCTTAAAAGACCCAATATTTTACTTTTCAGGAAATACAGGCTTGGGAGTTCATGCCATAATTTGGTGGTACAAACTAACAAGTTCCGACTAAACCGTACTGTTGATGAACACTACGTGTCAAGGCAGTGTGGGTGTATGTTCCGACTTCGGCGAGTGTTGTTTATGCCAATATTTCCGCGGACTCGAGATCTCTTTCCATCAGAATATGCAATTTTTTTTAGTGTCAATAGGGAAGCGCTTGACCACCATCTCACCTGATGGTAAGCTAAGATGTGGCCTAAGATGAAACGCCCTTCCCTAGAAGATACCTGTTCACTCTTTTCTTGAAAATCCCCAGATTGTACTCGTCGCGGAACCATACTCAGAAAGCATGTTCCAGTCCCTTTCGGTTCGAATGAAGAATGTCGAGTCGAACCGCTTTGTCCGATGGAGTGTCTACCACATGTCGATGCCTAGAATGTGTGCACCTTGACGAATGATAGGAAAACGTCGCCAAAGAAAAATATAGCGTCATACAATGGAAAGAATTGTCAAAATAGGTTCCTTCACTAGTTCCGAGACAACTTCCTACAAATAAACTCACACAAATTTTACACTCTTATAACATTAGTATAGATTTAAATAAAATTAAACATTAGTTTAAGTAAACAAAATATTAGTTTCTAGTTTGTCTTACCTTCGAAACCATTTTGGATAATTATCTAGTAGAATCTTCAAGAAACATTCCTTTTATACCTCTTCGTATCAGCTTTGGCTCGTGAAATTTTATGGTCATTTAATGTTTTATTTTTAATGTCATGTACTTATTTTAAGCAAGTAGAACATAAAATCGTTATCGCATCGTTAGCAGTTTATTGGTTAGGATGTTCGGTGGTAGGTCATATACTCTTGGGTTCAAATCCGGGTTGGGGCAAACCTTTACTTTAGCAACATATATATGTCGTGGCAAGATAATAGAATTGCTTAAATCATAAAATGCTCGGGAATTTTATGAAATGGTAGAATTTCATGATGTGGGCAACTAAAACTGACTAGATCATTAAATTGTTAACGTTTCACGATTTTGTCGTCCGCAATTGGCCATATCATGAAATTGTACGTCCATAAGATATTTCATAAAAATCCAGAATATATTAGTAACTTGTTTATTATTAGACATTTATAAATACAATGAAGGAAATGTAAAAAGTCCTTTCAACATAGTTTTCAGGTCGTTACCAAAGAGCACACGATAAGGAGCATACGACAAGTTGGCACATAAATTAAGCGCTTCTAGTGCCTCAATGGGTAGATGATGTAACTATTTTACAATCGTAGTAAAATAGTACGAAGTAGTCGCGAGTTTAGTTTACCATATCAATAAATGATTTCTCATTATTGATCTGATCAAGTTATGTCTAATGGAGTCATATTATGGCTAATGGACAGTGAAGTATTTCATAAAATGCCACCATTTCATCAAATCCTCGAGCATTTCATGATGTGGACAAATCTGCGATCGGGCCACGACATAAACATAGTGGTAAATTCATACCGTGGATCAATAAAAGTAGATGTTTAATTTAAGTAACGTCTCGCACTTGTTTGGTACATATTCCTGCCACTAAAGCGTAAGTGCACGTCAATATCGTGTTCCGATTCGGACGATAAGGTATATACGTATGCTTGTAGCATTCCTATCCGCCACGCCTATAATAACCACACACTATTAGCAACTTTAGTGTTTATAAACGAAGGTTATCTCATTACTGTAGCGAAGTCATATTCATTTTATTTATTTAATTATTTTTTGTGCACAATTATCACTAATATGACAACAATAATAGAAAACAAGTACAAGTACGTCTGCTTATTTGCCATCCTATGATATACAGAGATGCTTTTAAAGGTCCGGCCAAAATTTCAGAGGCTGTTCAGAATCGATAATATGTTTGATTTATGTATTAAAATAAAATTAAAAATGAAAAATTTAATTTTTATCCGACATAAAAAACAGAACGCATGGATATAATTTAAATTACGCAAAATTTGAACTAAAATATATTTTTCTTTTCTTAAAGGTTTTTTAACCAAATTAAAAGTGATCGGGAAAATGTACTTGGAGCGATAGATTACATAATAGTTACTATCGTAATTTAAGTTAAATATAGATCATTTTATACTTACTGCCAGCACTACAAAGTTTATTCAAGAGGCTCGGTGCATCGAATTCATGAATTTAGTGGGATATTTTAAGCGAATATTTTTATATCATTTGTAATAATTTTACAATAATAATTAAAACGCATTTTCAATTTAATATTTGGTTCCTAATTTTTAATTTTGGCTGGACCTTAAAAACTAACCCTGTATAAAATACTAATGTTTTTCAATCGCTTCTGTATAGCCCCTCCGCCCAATTTTATTCAGTGTGGCATCCCTCTAGTATCGTAAGTTTGAGGACTAAATACTCGTTAATGTTTTAGGTCTCAATAGATACATTTTGACAAGGGCTACAAGATACTATAAGGTGAAAAATAATTACGCCCTCGAGGTGGCACTTGAGATAGAGCTACCCCTAAGATAAGGCAGGATGTGGTATCCGAATTCACCTGCGAAATAAGTATTTCATCACTAAACTAAGTGATCAACTTGATCACAAAACAAACAACCCTTATGAGCTTTTTCAGGCGCTTAAGTTAAAAGTCCCTATAATGGATCACAACCAAAATCACAACTACAGCCATAGAATTCCTTATTTTCTAGCTGTCGCGAATTCGCGAATTTGGCAAAAAAATTAAAAAAAACATTCTAATTACACGTTAAACTAAAGCTTAGCGCGTGCAGCTTCTAGATTAGCAAATTATAGTCTTTTTAGAAACGACCAAAAGCTATACTGTGGTTGTAGACACACAGACCAAGGATGCTCGATATAAGACTGATGAGGAACGTAGACTTACGATTGCGTTCAATATCAAGTGCTACACGCACTTGACTTTACCATGGATCATCGACTAGTAGTTTAGAAACTAAGATCTCTCTGCCCACGATGACGCAAAAAAAAGATGAAAAAGATATTCAATCGACTAAAAATCGCTCGATGAGAAATTTCAATTGATACATTCAGAACATCATATATTAGTATGGCACAGGAAGCAAAGTTAAATAAATAAACTCCTGAATACATCATATACAAATAATAGTCATATATAATAGGACAGATAAAAGCTCCTGGAAAAGCTAAAAGACCTACTGCAACGAAAAAATTTTACTACGCAATCTACGACATGTACCCGATCGACTACAACTACCGTTTGCTAGGAAATTTACGTAGAGAAATGAAGTGGCATATCGCCAAATACTGTAAGGAACGGTGGGAAAGACTGTTACGAAAGGTTTTAACATCGCACACGAACTACTAACCGCTGACGAGAGCCTTCAAAAATGAAGCAGCAGTAGATGTCTCCAATTGCCACGTCTTAGACAACGCTGACAAAGCCGAATGCCTTTTCGACAGTATTCGCGTAAAGAAGGTACGGGTAAATCTAACATTTGGGATGACCAATCGTCGATAACGTGTGGATAGACGGCATGTAGTGCGATAGCGAAACGTGGATGCCGGCACTAAATTAAATAACTTAGAACATTCTCCATTATACAGACGGTAGAACAACATAGAGACCCAATGTCTCTCTGAAGACTAAGTGTTTCGATACCACTGGTAAGTGTGTGATTGTTGTCAAGCCGTACTGTTTTACGTTGAATTTTATCAAATTGGAGGATTTGATACTGGAGTGCTCCGGCACAAAGGTACGAAAACTACTCCATGTATGGCCGAACTTGCGCTTTTTAAAGCGTAAGCATATGACTAGACGTGAAGTATTGTCTTGCATTATTCAGCACCCCCTGTTTCTTTAAATGTAACTAAGCTTTACCTCCTAACTTAGTAACTTAGTAACTCAGTGACCCTAAACTTAGTGACACAAAGAGACGATCTGATAAAGTTTGTACTATTGAAAAAAGACGTACTGGCATTGCAAGTCGTCATTATTATTACATTAGCTCATTTCTTTACAATAGGCTAAATAAACATTTAAATATTTATTCACTTACGCTATATAAATGTAAATTAAAATGCTCTGAATGGCTTAAATCTTTGTCTTATCAAGAAACGGAAGACCTCTTAGTACAGTATAAATAATACATCAAATCATATACCGGTTTCCAACTTTTGCATATTTCGTACACACCATACTTACACATACACACACGAACACTTACATACACGCACACACCCATACACACACAACAATACACACACACAAATCCAAATTTACCAAAAATCTGTTCATATTATAATTCAGTGGAAATCAATCCTTTTTATGATTAATACTTGTAGACTAAATACTCTAGTTTATAATTAACATTGAGTCTGTTTTCTGGAGGAGGGCGTTGATATACGCAACACAGTTATATACTTCTGCGTATGTCATCGACACTCATATTATTCATGTATACTTGTTCTGGTTCCAAATAAAATTATTTGTATTTGTATTTGTATTTTGTAACAACATGGCAGAAACTGATGGATATCCGTGCAGAAAGTTATCACATTCACAAGATAGAAAGTGTATATTTTGTCATTTGCAATGATTCAATTAGTTCAATTATGATTAAAATCAAATGACCCTAGCCCCAACTCGTTTAGCCTAAACTAGTATATCCCGACATGCTTAGAATAACATAGTTTGGTCTAGGACAAACTAGTTTGGCCTCAAATCAAGTTTTATATAAATAATATTACACCTACACATTATTTCTTTTTCGCATGCCTATAGATTAATAGGCGAAAAATGCACATTGGCGTCAAGTCCACCATTTGTATTTTTTTCTTTTGTAATAGGTGTACGACAAAGAATAGATAAATAAACAATACTTGTAATAATATCACTGAACAAAGTACACGAATTTATATAACCCCAATGTAAGCAAATAATCTGCTTGTAATAAGAGTGCTAGTCAACAATACTAATACATAATAATTCTAAATTAAAAATTTAAAAACCCCCCGAGACATTTTCTTATCGTCAGACCATTCTGCTTCATATGCATCATTTCAAAATCAAAACGTGAAAGGAACTGATTATCTTCACAGGATTCCTGCCATATCAAGTTTATGTTACCTTGGCTTCTTGGCTTCTTTTCAGCTCCACTATGTAACCCTGGTAATAATTCTAATTCAGAGTATTTACTAAAATATAACAAATGAGACCACACTCGATGGGCTTATTTTATTTAGTTTAGGAGTTCCATAGCCATCTTTAAGTTTTATTATCAAACCCTGCGAATCTTCTAGCAATAAAGAACAACGATATCAGCTAAAGCTCAGATGGCCACCTTCCAGTTCCATCATCAGATCCTAGAAAATATCCGGCACCTGGGTTTACCAGAATAAACCGAATTAGCCCACACTCGGTGGGTTTATCTAGTTCAGCTTAGGAGTTCTCGTGATTTTCTTTCAGCCTTATAGTCAAACACTGGAAACCACCCAGCTTTGAAGTCTTTAAAAGAACGAATCAAATTAACCTAAAATATAATGGCGTTACTAAATCTTTATCCACAATTCTCATGACCTTTTTCCTGCTTCATCATATTATGTCCTTGGCAATCTTCCATTACCAGGATATTTTTAAAACAGAACAAATAAGTCCAAACTTCATGGATTTATCATATTTAGTTCCCATAGCCATCTTCCAGTTCTATCGTCAGATCCTAGAAATCTTCAACACCAAAGTGTTTGCCAAAACAAATCGAATTATCCCATACTCGATGGGTATATCTAGTTTAGCTTAGGCGTTTTTATGAAATTCTTTCAGCTCTTTCACTAGATACTAGGAATCTATAATCCTTAAAAACGAATCAAATGAGCCTAAAATCGAAAGTATTGCTTAATAGTTAGTTCCCTTTTAAACTCAAAGTTCCCATGACCTCATTCCTGCTTTATTGTAAGACCTTGAAAGTCATCTAGCACCAATATATTTGTCAAAACAGGACAAATGAGTCCAAATACGATAGGTTTATATTTTTAAGTTTATGAGTTCCCGTAGCCACCTTCCAGTTCCATCATCGAATCATAAAAGCTATCTAGTACCAAAGTACATGTGAAAACTAACCGAATTAGCCCATACTTGATGAGTTTATTTAGATTAGCTTAGGAGTTCTCATAGGCTTCTTCCAGCTTGAACATCAGGCCCTGGAAGTCATCCTCTTCCAAAGTACTTAAAAGGAGAAATCTAACGAGTCTAAATTAGATGTTATTACCTCATTTTATTCTAAAGATCCCATAATGTACTTCCAGCTTCATCATGAGACCCTAAAAATTATCTAGCACTAGAGTGTTTCTAAAAAAAGAACTAATGAGTCGAAACTAGATAGGTTTATCTTGTTTACTTTATGAGTTCCCATGGTAACCTTCCAGTTCCATCATCAGGTGCTAGAAATCATCCAGCATCACAGCCTTTGCCAATACAAGACAATTGAGTGCTAAATTAAAAAATCTACCTTGTTGAGTTTAGGAGGGCACAATTCATTTTTATCATGTTCTTTGAATCCAGGTCAGCTCCATCTTCAGATCCTCGTCATCATAAATACTAATTAAAGTTAGTTTGTACTCATAGCAACAATACTGCTGAGGGTCTATATGTAGTAGCATAACAATTTTTGTACTATTTTAAGTAGGCATAACCCTATGTAGCATAAAGATAACATAGCATAATGTTTAAAGGCACACACTGAGGAAAGCATAACAATACATAAACATAATGATCAACGGCATACACTAAAAGTCCTAATTAAAATGCAAGAAATAGGTGAATAGCAGACTGTAGCAGCATTGCATAAATAGCAAGACCAAATAGCAGACTGTATTGTAGCAGCATACTATTCCCGTAACAAGTGGGGTTGGACCAAGTCGACGGAGCCCCGCGTAGCGGGGCTCCTATTTCTGGGTGTGGGATCTAAAGAGAACCTAACTAACCTACTTCAACTGTAGCATTGTGTTTTTATGGTAAGATAACATTAGGAAAAATAAAAAATATCTAAAGACTATTTATTATGCGTATCATCAATAGTCGAATTAAATGTAGTATTTTTTTATTTATTAACAATAGATTGTTATGCTTAAAACACATTTCGCAAAAAAAAAGATTATGCTTAAATTATATAATGACTACATATTACGCTATATTCGTTATGACAAAGTAAATTAGGAAAAAAAATATGCGTTTTAAACTGCTGATCCAAAACTCGGTTATCTCACCAAAGCTCTGCACCTGAAAGGTCCAATTTCTACATTCAGGCTACATCATGAGATCAGCTGGATACCATAATATTGAATTGTCATTGAACTTACACAAGTTTGCCAAGTTTTAGCACAATCGGCAGCCAGAAAGTCGCTGAAAACTGATTTGCAATATTTAGAAAATCTGTTATTTATATACAAACATTGCCAGTTAAATAAAACCTGACGATCATCAAATAAGGATCTAGCAGCATCAGGTTAAGTTCGCGATATCATTGGAATATCACTAAAGTAACAGAATATAACATTAATTATCGATAATGATTTTACAAGTTACTTAACTTCTTTCATCAATTTCAAAAGAGCTGATGATTTTGAAACGGCTAAATAGATTCTATTGAATCATAACCAAGAACCATCTTGCAAAATAGGGCTTTCATTTAAAAAAATAAAAGAAACTGAAACTAAATCGGACCATCCGCTTGGCTGCTTCGATGCCGCGAATAGACATACAAATACACAGATACATATCTGAAACTTATAACACCCCTCGTTTTGCGTCGGGGTTAAAATACATACACAAATAATGTAATATATTTAATGAATAACTAAACCCAGAATTACAAAAGTCTACGCTCTTCAAACAAATGCCTGTCCCTTTCAAGAATGGAACCCAAACCTATAGATAGAAGGATAAAAGCATCGCTTATAGATACCAAAGATTTTAATAGTGCGTTGCTATTATAAGTTTATCGTCTACCTAACTCTCGAAACCGAAAAACTAGTGATGCTCTTGCGATAGGAATAATTAAGGCGTTGATAAAAAACCCGGGCGAGACAATGCAAAAGAACTCACATAGCCAAATGTTGGCCTCTTACGAACTGCCTGGCAGAACGGCCTATGGTCTATTCTTCAAAGGGGCCCAGATCGAAACCAAGGTAAAACCACCTTTAAGGGACGCCTGGCAGAAAGATACTTAATCTTCGATTATCTTTTAAGACGTGCCTTATAGGAAAGTCTCTTCTGTATAAGTAGCTTACACTAAAACGAGGATGTACCTAAAAAGAAGTTTTTATTTTCAATAAAACAATTATTTCCTAAAATTAATTTTATTTAGAAAATAAAACACTTGATTTATATTGCAACCAAAATAATTTAAATCATTACCAAGAATCAAAGGTGATGCATATGCTTGTTGTTCACTTTAAAGCATTCTTATGACAGTATTTAATACATTTACTTGATATAACCGAATTTTTTAAGTAAGCTATTAGGTTTTCCACCTCTTTTAAATTTTCGTCGTGTCATGCCCATGACGTCCAAATCAGAATTACCTGAATTTGTTATAATACTTTCTTCAATATCTTCTAAATTAAGATCAGCATCCCGTCTGTTCAGATCTGACATTATTGTGCTGCTCATATATTGACTCAAGCAGACGATAACTACAAAGACCACGATTAGTTTCTGAAATCATTTAATTATATTTTAACTTAATAAATAATAATATATTAAGTATAATTAGGTATAGTAATAAAAGTATAGTATTACACTCGCGTAGAGTGAGGTAGTGTTCGTTTCTCCTGAAGATGCTTCGGTTTCGAAGTGAAACGTGCGTTGAGTGCGTACATAAAATGTGTACTTTTGTGTGATTGGTGCCGGCGTGAACGTGGGTATAAAAGTGTGGTGGATGTGGGTGGATAATTGTGCCGCTGGGGTCTTCTTTGTGTCCGGACCATCGGTGAATCTTATCCATTTACTAGCTGACCCGCGCAACTTCGTCTGCGTCACATAAGAGGTCATTGGGTCATTGGAACCTATAATACCATTCTGGAGGATCTGGAACATTTTTTAATTAATCCACGAAATACTTGAAAACTATTGAAACAAACAATGATATATACATTGCTAATTAAAACCAGCAGAGTTTGTACCTGTGTCTGATATGTTGTAGGTACATTCATTTGAAGTTTGATTATGTTTTGACGTGACAACGTCTTATAATTCGATAGAGCTGGCTGCACGCACGAAAAAACATGACTCATGCGGCGTTACCTCGCTCTGAGGCGTTCCGTTTAAGGCTTGGAGTACAAGCGAGAGCTTAAGACATTGTCACGTTCAACTATCGTCTGTAAACCAACTTTACAGACAACCGATTTTTTTTTTAAATACCTATCTACGGTAAGAGTGTAACAAAGTATTATATAGACATCCCACTACGATCATGACCAGTAAAACTGAAACTACAGTAAAAAATCTGTAAATATGTACAAAACTGTAACAAAACTTCTTGAATCATTAAAGTATTTAAATTTCAAAAGAGTAAAAACTCAAAGCATAGATTTTTTCAGTCCAAACATATATTTTTTTATAACTGGTAGTGTATTGATTTTGGAAAAGGTAAATTTTGGGAAACAATGATCGATTTTGATCTTTCAAATGTCTCTCAACTAATTTTTGAGATGTAAAGTATTGCTTTAGTTAAATAATTAATAGGTTCAAAAATTTCAAAGCAGTGTCAAAAAACATTTATTTCAAAAATTTCGTCATTGATAAATCCCAAAAAAAAATTGACCGATTTTGATGCAATTAAAGGTATTTGACGCAGTTTGTAAAGAAGAAAAGCTGATAAATGTTTTACGTCAATCGGTGTATTAGCCTGAAAGTTATTTCAAAAATATTAAGTAATTTTAGTATTTGAAAAGCTGAAGTTTTTGAAAATTATGACATATCTTCTCGATTGAAAATTTGCCAAATAGTAGTTATTATGATATTGTAAATAAATAAATACGTCAGCTGGATGTATCTTGGTGGAATAATTGTCAGCTGATGCCCTTAAAGGTGTAACTCAGGAGCTAGACAAAAGCGTATATCGCCTACTTAAATGCTCCAGCTGACGAGTTTTTCCTTAGCATATTGCTATACTCGGGCCATTACAAACGTGCGTCACAGGGTCATAAATCTTTAAAACCATAGGGTCCTAAAAATGTTGCACGGGTCGTTATCGATAAACAAGTCGTTATCGATAAATAGATGCCGCTCGGACGCAGCGATGCATGACTTAGACACAGATTAATCAATTATTTTTTATTTATATAATATACTAGCTTTCAGCCGCAGCTTCGCCCATTTGGTGTTCGTAACAAGTAGGCTACGTCCTTCCCCAGAACTTAGAATATCCATATTATGAAATATCATCACAAACAGCTTTGCCGATTAATCATGAAACATACATTTACAAAGATAAACAAATAGACAGACAGACAATTAGATGTCACTTTAATAATTCTTATGCAAGGTAAGAATTAGAATGTATATTATTGAATTTATTGAAGAGCGTTTCATACAGCAGCAGCAAAATATAAACATCTGTAAATTGCATCACCTCGCAGGCTATTCCCGAAACTTTCCGCCTTAATAATTTTTATGGCTTAAAGAAGTAATAAATACACCAAAGCATAGATTTTTGTTTTTTTTTTTTGAGTAAGAATTTCGGAACTAAATATTAGGTATATTAGTCCGAAAGTTTCTTTAAAAATCTGCAGCGTATCTGCGAGATTCAGTCGTTTTAAATGTTTCTGTGGCTTTTTAAAACACTACGGTTCTTTAGACCTGTTGCTGACACCGATCTAAGGAATGTTCTGGTGAGATATCAGATACTTCGCATGCTTTCAAAATCGAGCTTGGAACTATTCTGGAGTCTCAGAAGCACGTTGAGACACCATATACTCAGCGTGCTGTTACGCAGATCTCGTATCTCTTCTGGTCTGGTTAACTTCGTCGAGATGCAAGATACTCAGCGTGTTGTTGCCGCTGATCTTAGGCCAGGTCTGGTATCTCTGCAGCTTTATAAGCTGCCTCATGCACCGCCTACCCAAGCATTCACAGCTCAATTCGTGGAGACGTTTCATTACGTCTAGCTATTTTCATAGCTCGGGCTTTATTAGTACTTTGTGAATAAATGAATAATAATTTAAAAAAAACAAAATCGGTGGTTATTTTAAACAAAAAACTGAAACAATTCTAATAGCTAACATATATGTAACAAAACACTTTAACACTTTAATTCTTTTCATTACAACTTAAACCATTCGTTATAACTTAAAAAATATAGTGGGTAATCTAATGAAAACTAAAAATAATTTACTTTACTTAATATTTACAAATACCTACAACTACTCAAATAACATACTCAAATAACTAAAACAAACCAAAAAAACTGTGAATGGTTGGCCCTACAGGCCAACCCTGAAACTTTCCGCTAAATTAAGGTATTTTAAGCACAAAAGAGTAAAAACTATAAACATAGATTTTTTTTCCATTCAAACATCAATTTTGTTAAAAATGGCAGCATATTGATTTTTGAAAAGGTATATTTTGGAAGCGATGATCGATTTTTATCTTTCGAATAGCATTCAACTCAATTTTTAAGATCAGGAATATAAGGAAGGAAAGATAAGGAATATTTTATTCCTTTAGCTAAATAATCGATAGGTTGAAAAATTTCGAAGCAATGTCAAAAAACTTTTTTTTTTTTTTAAATTTTCGTCATTGATAAATCCCAAGCAAATTGACCGATTTGGATTAAATTAACAGTATTTGATGCAGTTTCTTAAGGAAAAAAGCTGATAAGATTTTTAAGTCAATTGGTGTATACCTAAGCCTGAAAATTATATCAAAATAATAAGTAAGCTTGTTAAAAACAACGTAATTTTAATATCTGAAAAACTGTAACTTTTGAAAATTACACTCGATTTTGATTTTAGAAACGGCATTCGACGTAGCTTTTTTAGTACAAAAATATCGTAGAATACAAAAAAATTATTGGTTGAAAACTTTCGAAGTTATGTCGAAAAACACCTTTTTTCAAAATTTTTCTTCAATGATTACTCCCAAACGGATAAACAAATATTGATTGTTTTTTTTTGAAATATTGATTTTTATTGAAATACTAGCTGTTGCCAGCGACTTCATCCGCGCGGACTTCGTTTACTCCGTACAGCACCTTCCCGCTGCTTGATAGCGTGATAATGAGTTTACCCCGGACATACATACAGACAAACAGACAAACAGGCAAACAGACAAACAGACAAAAATTCTAAAAACTATATTTTTGGCTTCGATATCGATTGTAGATCACGCCCCAAGTATTCTTTTAAAAAAATATTCAATGTACAGTTTTGACTTTCCTACGATTTTATTATATGTACATAGATTAATTACCTTCGAAACCATTTTGAATAATTGTCTATTAGAATCTTCAAGAACATTCCTTATATATCTTTGCGTCAGCTTAGACTCGTAAAATTAACCAACTGGTTCTTATCAGGAATACATTTCCTTTGTAATGCACTTACATTCATTTTATGATCATTTAATGTTACTTAACTTTTTAATCTATACATAGTAACTGGCTGATCCGGCAAACGTTGTTTTGTCATACAAAATTACTTGTTTTGAATTGGTTGGTAGGGCACTTTAGAAGGAGGGGGGATGGTTAATTGGGATAAAAACTAACTATCTTATCTTTTAAGTTGGACCAAACAGTAGATATCTAACGAATTTTATTGAAATCGGTTTAGTAGTTACAGAGTCCATAGCCTACAAACAACGTGACACGTAATTTATATATATTAAGATATGTACGTAATAATATCTGTAGATATTTAATGTTATATATTTAACACATAGGTATGTGTGTTACATATATTTTTTAGCATTTCGTTATTTATGTCAAAAACGATTGAAAGCAAAATTCTGTGGATAGTATAAAATCACAAAAATGTATATTTTATTCTAATATTTAGATTGAATATGATCTGTGACAAAAGAACAAAACTGTATTTTCTTTTTGTAATTCAAATTAATTTAAGTAAGTATTAAAAATAAATATTGTATTAACAAGCTTAAAATGTCCGTACAACTATAAGAAGTAATCAATGTTTGCAAAATATGATGAAAAATAAGAAAAACCATTGAAAAAATGATTGGAAACTTATTTTAATATATTGAAAAGCCAAAATTAAACATATTTTAATGATGCATTACTCCATCCATGTCTGAGATGTAATGTTGGCTGAACCGAAGTAATTTTTTGAAGAAAAAGAAATCTATACACATTTTTACAAAAACTTCAAGAATCCTTTAGATAATCTGTAGCCAATATTTGTATATGAATATTTCTTATACGATATATGGTCTTTGTTAAAGCTACAATTCCTAGTTTATATATGTTTTGGATTGGTTCCAGGGTTTATTTGAGTTAATAGACGCTCACATGAATCGTGATATTTGGTTGGTTTAAATATTCCTAGAAATTTAGTATTATCTGTATTTTCTATATAGGCATTGTTAAAAAATATGTTTGAACTTTTGATATTATTACTGTAATATGTTTGAAATTCAACTATTTTTGTTTTACTCAGGTTAATTTTCAGATTGTTGCTTTTAAACCATTCTGAAACTTTAAGTAAGGTTTCAGATGATTCCTTTCTAAAAGATTTTTGTTTTTACATTTAATAAGGAGGGTAGTGTCATCTGCAAATAAGAATGATTCATGTTCGATCGTTTCTGGGAGATCATTAATATAAATTAGAAAAAGCAAGAGCCCTAAAACACTTTTCTGTGGTATTCCACAGTTACTACAGCAATAACTTGAAGTAAATATTTTTTGATGATTGCCACATACTTTTGAAATTTCAACACATTGTTTCCTTTTATCTAAATAACTTTGTATCCACTCTAATGATTTTCTTCTGATGCCATACTTTTCAAGCTTTGTCAACAGAATTCTATGTGAAACAAAATCAAATGCCTTACTCATGTCTAAAAATACACAAAGTGGATACATTTTTATATTCAGGCATTCCGTAATACTTTTTACTAACTCAAAACATGCTAAAGTTGTAGATCTACCTTTCCTAAATCCATATTGATTATTTTTTAGTAATTTAAATTCCAGTAAATAATTATAAAGTCTTTCATATATAGCTTTTTCAAATTTTTTTGAGAATACTGGAATTTATGTAATAGGCTTATAATTATTCAAATCACCCTTATCTCCTTTTTTAAGCAATGGTCTTACAATAGATTTCTTTAGTCGTTCCGGGAAGTTCCCTTCTAAAAATGACAAATTAATAATATGGATGAGTGGTTTTGATATTACTGGAGCAATATGTTATCATTGCCAAGATTATTTTAATTACTAATTAATGTGTTATAATTTGTTGTTTTTTAACTTTTTGACATAATGTTAAGCTTAGTTTATATACTAGTTTTTATTTACAAAAATAAAAACTAGTATGTAAACTAAGCTTATTAGTTTACATACTAGTTTTTATTTTTGTCATTAATTAATATTTCCTAACATGTACATATATACGATTATCTCATTTATTTTAGTATAATATTTTTATCAAGATTTTATTTTTCAAGCCAAAGTTTAATACTTTATGTATTAAGTTATAATAAAGTAATGAAGTTCAATAGTTAATATTTAATTTTCTGGTGTCTTGACATTCAAAGAATTATTTTTAAAACTCAAAACTGATACATTGTTTTTTCTGATAACCTCCTCAAAGCCGTACTCAATGCATCTGCGTGATTTCTTCCTCCTGACCCTGAAATACGGTCCGTAATCTCGATTTACATGATCTCATCTCAAATATTCTAACTAAAAAACCCAAATCTTTGTACTATTGAAATTATATCATTCTAGTTGCAGCGTGCAGCCATGCAGCGGGCATAACCTACAAACCAAATTTCATCGTAATCGGTTCAGTAGTATTTGCGTGAAAGAGTTACTCTTTAAACATCATCAGAGTTAAACATCCATACATACATACTCACAAACTTTCGCATTTATAATATTAGTAGGATAGTAGAATCATGGTTATGTTATGATACAATTTCAATTCAAGATTGGTTAATCTTCACCAATATTACAAAGAGGTAATATTTGTTTCTTTGTTTGTAATGGATAAACTCATGAATGAACCGATTTTAAAAATTCTTTAACCCATATAAAGCCGGGTCTCTTGCGACACTATTTTTAGTTTTCTAACATCTAACATCAAACTTCTGACAAAATATGGGCGTACCCTAATTGTTTTGTTAGTTAAACATTCGAAACACATTTGAGGCGAACGGAAAACATCACCGTGTTCGCCTGCGGGAGCGGAGAATTTCATATCATCGTTGCTTGCGAACATTGAGTTTGTGTGTTTCGTACCTATATACTAATTTCCTGCGTTGGTAAGACGAAGAAAACTAGTTATTTTGCAATTTTCCGCGAACTTACTGACTAGTTTTCTTCGTTTTAACAATGAATTTCCGCAAAGTAATGCCCGAGCTATAAAATATCCTGAGGTATATTCCTATTGTAACGACCTATAGTTAATTGTCTTTGTTAATATGAATTAAAATAAAGATAATACGTTTTTCATCGATTTAATATGCAAGCGCCCTGTAATTGGGGATCCTCCATGTCGGATCGCAAGATCAATACAAAGAGTACGTACATGAATTGTGTGCTTTTGTGATTGGTGCCGGCGTGGTCGTGGTTGTAAAAGTGTGGTGGATGTAGGCGGATAAGTGTGCAGCTGGAGGTCTTCATTTGATCGGAACCATCGGTGAGTCTCATCCATTTATTAAACCGACGTCTCTCTTTTCGGTACCATCACGGAGAATACATAGAATAGTTCGCGGATAATAGCAAATTTAATTAATTTCACCTTTTTAAATATGAAGCTATCGAGGAAGTATCCAAATCGATGGGAATTTGTATTTTTGAGTACGTCTTCTTCGTCAGAAGGCATTTTATTGAGTGAATGTTAGATCTCCGCGTTTAAAAGTAGCAGGAGACTGAATTGTTTTGCTAACATATTATTTAGCTAACATGTTTTGTTAGTTTGTTAATTTATTTTTATGAGCAGGAAACACGACTTTAAGCTGCATTATCTGCTGCATATGTTGCTTTTTACCCGACCAATTTAAAAAGTAATGTTAGGTCACATGAACAAATTCGCGGGTACCAGCGAGTATAAGTTATTATTATTGTAGATTTAGAGTTCAAGTTTGTATACATTTTGGACTGTTTCCAATATATTCGAGTTAATAGACGTATACACATATAGGTACGTTGAGTTAAATTATTGTATAAACAAATGGTATATTGCTGATATGTTTATACAGTTGAATGTGAAAATTGTACTGCGTTTCAATTAATTAGATGATATTTTCGTAATTTATTCTACATTTTTATTTGAAACGTAATTGTTTCGTGTCCATATATTAAGCTACAAAACCTGTGGTTTTTTTATATGATGGATCCGGGCTCCTTTGAAGAATAGACCAACTGCCGTTCTGCCAGGCAGGTCGTAAAAGGCGACCGATTGGCTATGCGAGTCACTACTATCGTGGCTGCTAGGTGGTAGAGTTCTGCATTGTCTCGCCCGGGTCTAGTACCACCGCCTTACCTATTCCTGCCGCAATAGCGTCAGTGCTTGTCGCTGTCGTGTTCCGGTTTGGAGGGTAAGGTAGCCGGTAAACTTATGTATGTGGCATTAGACCTTGCCACAAGATAGCAGCGCACCATTAACACCTTTGGTGTCTATTGGCGATGGTTGACTCTTTCCATCAGGAGACCCATCTGCTTGTTTGCTATCTTATGATATAAAAAAAAAACATAATTTCAGGATGATAACATGGGACTGCACAAACGGTAGCAAAATTATTTACGGGTCATAGCTGGTCTACCCTAATATTAAAGACGCAATTAATTTTCAACTTCTAAATCTATAGTTCCATACAAAAATTATATTTATTTATTTATTTATTTATTTATTTATTTATTTATTTATTTATTTATTTATTTATTTATTTATTTATTTATTTATTTATTTATTTATTTATTTATTTATTTATTTATTTATTTATTTATTTATTTATTTATTTATTTATTTATTTATTTATTTATTTATTTATTTATTTATTTATTTATTTATTTATTTATTTATTTATTTATTTATTTATTTATTTATTTATTTATTTATTTATTTATTTATTTATTTATTTATTTATTTATTTATTTATTTATTTATTTATTTATTTATTTATTTATTTATTTATTTATTTATTTATTTATTTATTTATTTATTTATTTATTTATTTATTTATTTATTTATTTATTTATTTATTTATTTATTTATTTATTTATTTATTTATTTATTTATTTATTTATTTATTTATTTATTTATTTATTTATTTATTTATTTATTTATTTATTTATTTATTTATTTATTTATTTATTTATTTATTTATTTATTTATTTATTTATTTATTTATTTATTTATTTATTTATTTATTTATTTATTTATTTATTTATTTATTTATTTATTTATTTATTTATTTATTTATTTATTTATTTATTTATTTATTTATTTATTTATTTATTTATTTATTTATTTATTTATTTATTTATTTATTTATTTATTTATTTATTTATTTATTTATTTATTTATTTATTTATTTATTTATTTATTTATTTATTTATTTATTTATTTATTTATTTATTTATTTATTTATTTATTTATTTATTTATTTATTTATTTATTTATTTATTTATTTATTTATTTATTTATTTATTTATTTATTTATTTATTTATTTATTTATTTATTTATTTATTTATTTATTTATTTATTTATTTATTTATTTATTTATTTATTTATTTATTTATTTATTTATTTATTTATTTATTTATTTATTTATTTATTTATTTATTTATTTATTTATTTATTTATTTATTTATTTATTTATTTATTTATTTATTTATTTATTTATTTATTTATTTATTTATTTATTTATTTATTTCAACTAAAAATCCACAGCCGAATATCAAAATAGGTACAATATTATAATATTTACATTACATTGGCCAATTAAGGATTTTCTTTTTGTACACTGTTACTATAAGCATTTTTACAGTCACTGACGGGTAGCTAATAGGTTTATATATCAAAGACTATATAGGCATATATCGTAATAAACAAAACTAGAAATACAACAAGAAGCAATTCTATAAAAATATGTGTGTTTGTGTGTGTTGTTTGTTTGTGACTAAATGTATTAGAATACAATCAATACTTATGTTTAAGAATATAATATAAAATAAAAATAAATATATTGGTACATAGATGAAATTATGTTATTTACACAGGATGGTTATGGTGCTTGACAACAAATACATTACAAATTACAAAATAATTAAAAAAAAAAAACATAAAGATATATATTATATAAAAAAAAAGATAAACATATATATATATATATATATATATATATATATATATATATATATATATATATATATATATATATATATATATATATATATATATATATATATATATATATATATATATATATATATATATATATATTAGGGTGGAGTGAAAAAAAAAATTTTTTTTTTTTCTTAGCCTGGGGGTCAAATTTGTAGCTTATAAAAAACAAAAATTTTTGAAAAAAAAAAAAAAATTTTACTCAACATCTTGAGGCAGCCCACTCATTTTTAAAATTAATTACGAGTAAAAATATTTGGTTGCAAAGAAAAAATTTTTTTGTCTTCTAATGTCTTAAAATATCCAAGAATTGGCAATTATGATCATTTCCAACTCAAATTTTATTCTAGTGCCCTAACGAGGAATGTTACTTTTTTGGATTTTTTTTAAATATTAAAACAATAGTCACAAAAATTTTTTTTAACTTGTGATTTTTAATTGGCATAAAAGAGGATACTTTGAAGTTTTTAGAACGCTTTTAAAAATTTTTTTTTGCAACCAAATGTTTTTACTCGTAATTAATTTTAAAAATGAGTGGGCTGCCTCAAGATGTTGAGTAAATTTTTTTTTTTGTTCAAAAATTTTTGTTTTACAAAAAAAGCTACAAATTTGACCCCCAGGCTAAGGAAAAAAAAAATTTTTTTTTTTTCACTCCACCCTAATATATATATATATACATACACACACATATATATACATATATATACACATACATATGCACACACATACATATATACATATTCATATATTATAAACGAAAACAGAAAACAATATGTAATAACTTATCGAGTCTTGTTTAAGGCATAAAGAATTATCATCGCTAGCGACACGAATTGCGCTAGTAAAGTAGTAGTATATGTTTTTTAAATCGTAAGATAGCAAACAAGCAGACGGGTCTCCTGATCGAAAGAGTCAACCATCGCCTATAGACACCAAAGATGTTAATGGTGCGTTGCTATCTTGTGGCGAGGTCTAATGCCACATGCATAAGTTTATCGGCTACCTTACTCTCCAAACTGGAACACGACAGTGACAAGCATTAACGCTATTGCGGCAGGAATAGGTAAGGCGGTGGTACCAAAACCGGGCGAGACAATGCAGAACTCTACCACCTAGTAGCCACGATGGTAGTGACTCGCATAGCAAATCGGACGCCTTTTACGACCTGCCTGGCAGAACGGCAGTTGGCCTATTCTTCAAACGAGCCCGGGACCAACACGGGGAAAACATATCTACAAACAATATGAAATACATAAAAATCAAACTCATATATCTATCATACTCAAACTCATAGGTCTATTATACAAAGGAGCCCGAAACCAACACGAGGAAAATAAATGCGAAAGTATTTCTGTCTGTTTATGTGTCTATGCGCGCATCCGTCCGACTGTCCGCCCGTCCATCTGTCTGTTCGTCTGTCTGTCTATGTGGCTGTCTGTTGCGCTTACACAGCTAAACTACTAAACCGATTTTTATGAAATTTGGTAAAAATATATTTCAACATCCGGGATTAAACAAAAGCTATTTTTTTCTCACTCCGCAGAATGGAGTAAAGTAGGATATGGAAGTTTTTATGAAGGATTATATTGATAGCATGCTCATGTTTTTTTACACGTGGGCGGAGATGCGCGGGTCAGCTAGTCTTAAATATGCCTTCTGCAATATCACCACGGCAAAAAATAAGTACCAGTTCAGTGGTACAATTAAAATGCGCGTCTGAATCAAGACTTTTTATATTATAAGATAGCAAACAAGCAGATGGTTCTCCTAAAGGAAAGTAACAACCACGGATTAAATGGATACGCCTTGATTTCCTAGGATGTTAATGTAGCTCGCATTTATACACAGAAATACAGAGCTATAATACTTACTGATGAAATAAAATCACTTCAGTAGTATTCCACAAGCCTTAGCTTCTTTTCGACATGGTAAAATAGCACAACATGGCATTTTTTCACTATATAAAATATTTACAAGCGTTTGACATTAACATACATTTGCTCATATGAGCAGCTACGCATTTTACGTTCAACCGTGTCTATTAGTATTTATGCGGTCTATGGTAAGAACCATCAAAGATGTTGATGTTGCGTTGCTATCTTTGTGACGAGGTAATAATGTCACATGCATTAGTTTACCGGCTAAATTAGTAACCAAACCAGAATACGACAATGACAAACGTTGACACGATTGTGGCAGGAATAGGCAAGGCAGTGGTACCAAATACTCAGGAGAGACGTTGCAGAAATCTACCACCTAGTAGTCACAATGATTGTGACAGATACGGCCAATCATTATCGTTTAACAAACTGCCTGGCAGAATGGCAGATGATCTATTCTTTAAAGTAGGCAATCAACAAGAGGACGAGGATGATAATGAAGAAAAAAATAAAAAAATCTATATAAAATTTACCTTTTACTACCTCGTTGCTCGAGTGGTTAGCGACCCTAACTACGCAATCGACGGGGCTCGGGTTCAACCCCCGATAGGGACAAGCATTTGTGTGATGAGCATAGATGTTTGTATTTCTGGGTTTGAGTGTTTATTATGAATGTAACAATATTTACACCCATAACACAAGCAAATAATTTGCTTACTTTGGGGTTAGATCAGTAGTAATTTGTCCCATGAATATTTATTTAATATTTACTAGCGACCTGCCCGCGGTTTCACCCGCGTATCTTTTGTGCCCGTGAGAATATCGGAAATGTTTATATACCAAAACCTTCCCCAAGAATCAATCTATCTATCAAAAAAACCGCATTAAAATCCGTTACGTAGTTTTAAAGATTTAAGCATACATAGGGACATTAGGATATAGGGACAGACACAGAAAGCGACTTTGTTTTATACTATGTTATGATTTAATACTCATAAGTGTTCTCGACCTAATTTTACTTTTAAAGTAATAAAACTAGAACAAATGCATTCACTGAGTGGTAGCACTTAGTTTTGTTTACCGCAGTTTCTGTCGACACTGCTAATGGACAGTAAATATAACCATTTCTCAGCAAAGTTAAGTAAACTGACAACTTAATTATTTTAAAGTAGGCCGGCTTTGTTACTAATTTGAAAAGTATGGATAATATTTTAGTATATTCTCTTTACTGCTTACTTCTGCTTTAGTTCGTTGGCTTCCAGTGAAATTTCGTTACCGTTAAACACAGTTAATAATGCCCTTATAATTTAGTTTCATTTCACTGTTCACAACATGTATATTTTTAGTATATCGGCTTACGAAACTTTGGTAACTAGCGATACCACTGAGAAAACATACATTTCTACGCCATGGTCTCTATAGGAACCAATGCCAACTGCTAGGGTTTTCATCCAAAAAAAACTTTATTTTCACTCTTTGCCATTTTTAATACAGTACTCTATGGTATTTTATCGTTTCCTAACGAAACATCGTACAAAATAACATCAATTTGGCACTCTTTTTTCAAGCACTTGCTGAAAGCAAACTTGCTCTTGAGAATAAATAAAGGAAATTAGTACGCCATTTTAATCCGTACTGTATAATTACTATGTGTTGGTTGCAGTTTATGATACAGGTTAATTATAAAAGTGTTTTTTCATATTAATCAATAAGTAAACTTTAATTATAACCAAGATTAGTTCAAGATCTATCAGTTTAGATAATAATTTTGCCAAAAAACCTTAAATTTCAATTAATAAAACATATTTTCCTTCAACGACCATATTTATGGTACCAGCGCTTTGGGTAAGATAGATTTTTATATATTTTTGTAAATTTTAGTGTTGATATCTATGATCTCAAAAAAATTGTAAGATGTAAATATGAAATATCCTATACAACATTTTAAAAATTTGATGTTGGTTTAAAATTGAAAAAAATATATGTTAATATTAATATAAATAAATATTTTTGTACTATAGTATATATTGTTTATTTTTTTCCGTATGTATATATTTACCAATTATATAAAAAATATAAAAAGAGTAAGTTACTGATTTACTTTTTGAACTAAAAATCCTCGACTAACAAGTAGTCATATTTTTTTAAAGTATCATGTTACATGTGAATTATTTTGTAGTTTAAGCCGCTTAAGTTAAACAATTCTCACACCAGTGTATTGTGTGTGTGTGTGTGTGTGTGTGTCTCTTCAAAATTATACGCTTTACAGCACTGATTCCCAAAGTGTTCCAGGTGGGCCCCTAAGGGTCCACGGAAGAGTTAATTCACGGTTGGAACTCAGCTGCAACGCAAATTCTATATTAAGATCTAATCTTCATATTTTTTTTAATTTTTGGGAGTATAGTAAAAATTTAGATTTAGGAGCTCTACCGGAAACAGCAAAACTGAAAGTGATCTATGGGAAAAAAAAGTTTGGGAGCCTTTGCTTTACAGTATCGGATTCAATCCAAACAACTCATAAATCACTTGTTATGACCGCGGTCCACCGGAACGGACTCGTAACGTGTGCGCGCGTAACGGTCCGTGCTGTAAAAAAAAACAAGAAACGACCGGCTATTCGAGAGGATGTTACTCAACTGGTTTCACTTTTTGAGCAATTTCAGATTTTTTGGTGATTATATCCAGAAGATGATTATCTTATAATATTTCGGTATTATCTTCTATTTTGTAACTTTTTCTTGTAATAGATTACAGTAATTTACAATTACCTTTGACCTTATTTCGCTTAGATCATGAAGTCCCAGATTCCATCTCCGGTTCGGGCTAAAGTGTTATTGAGATTTTTCGAAAGGATTTCTCGATAACAATAAATCTCTGTAGTACTCGTAGCTCGGAGTCTGGAGGGGTTAGGAGGGTACTGTACGTGCGTAAAGGCACTGGCCCATTATCAGTAACAATAAACGATTTTATCGTTATTACGTCGGTAAAATGCAGTGATGAGGATCACCAATCCTTTCGCCAACCGACAAACCGGTGAATCGTGGTGCACCGGAAAGTCTGTGGACTTTCGGTTTACTCTGCCCGCAAAGAAAAATGGGATGATACTTTTAGAATTTCCTTCGCTAGTAACTGAGTTTGTAAAGAGATAGTGCAAATGAAAAGAGTGAAATTTTTTACAGATGTTAAAAAAAATTAGTAAATTGCTAAGTATATCTAATATATAAAATTCTTGTGTTGCAGCGTTTATTGCCAAATTCCTCCGAAACAGCTCGACCGATCCGGCATTCGGTAGATCTAAGAGTCGGTTAATATCTATTTTTCATACCCCTAAATGTTAAGAGTTTTTGGACATCATTTCTGTTTTTTTTTTATAATTTTATTTTCAGTATTGAAAAATACATAAAACTTACCCTTCTACTATTACCATCAATCTCTGTTTTTTAATAGTGATATTAGTAATTCAATAATTTATGTAGCAAAACGTTTGTCGGGTCAACTAGTCTAATGGATAAAATTCGTGTCACAGTTTTATTTATCAAACTCTTCCAAAATGGCTTGAACGATTTTGATGAAATGTTATATATATTCGCAATTTCGTCCGCGCAGACTTCGTTTACTCCGCACAGCTCCTCCCCCGTAGGTAATAGCGTGATAATATGTAGCTTATATGTTGACCCGACCTGTTAGTAATATTCATGCAAAATTTGAAGTAAATCCATGCAGTACTTTTTGAGTTTACCCCGGACATACATTAACTTTCCAACGATTTTATTATATGTATATATAGATATAAATTCAGTAAATCTGAAAATAGGTTGTTATCTATTTTATACCCCTGAGTGATAAGAGCGGTCTATCCCAAACTTTTTTTTGCACAAATATTTTATATTTGTTTTTATAATGTGTTTACTCCTAATGTGTATATTCACCTTTCCACTATAACCCCTGTTTTAAATAGCTATATTATTAATTCAAAAATTGACATGGCAAAATAACGGTTGCCGGGTCAGCTAGTATTTTATAGATTCAGGCGTTACTTTGAAGAAATTCATTACTCAATGCTAAAACTAGTTTAATTTGCAAACTTTCGCGAACTTTCACGAGTACACTTGCGACGCTACTGCAAGGTAAAAATAAAAAAGCGGTGTAAGAAATGGAACAAACTCAATATAAATCTGAATAAGGCCTCTTACCCACGGTGGCGTTTTGTAGCGATACTGTTGCGCGTCCAAAACGATACAGTCGCTAAGCGGTCGCTAGCTGTGTGTCCTCGCCCACATAACCGCGATTCAGTCGCGATGCAAAAGCGATACTGTCGCGATGCAAACGCGATTCAGCAACGGCAACATCGTCAAAATTCGGACAATATCTGATACGGTCGCATGTTTGCATCGATACAGTCACGTGCAATAGCACGTTGGCATCCGCTACGGTAGCGCGTTGCAAATGCGACTATTGTGAGACAGTATTTAAGCCCGGGACAGTTGCTCAAACTTATCAAGCACAAGTCCGTTCCTGCATGGAATGCTGCTCTCACCTCTGGGATGGATCCACCAAATACTAGCTGGAGACGCTTAAGGTGATAGAGAGGCGTGACAAGAGGCTAAAAAAAGACGATAATCTGGTAGGCAAAATACTCCAGAGCTTTGCTCATTACCGCAGAGTGGCTAGTTAATCGGTTTTTTATCGGATACTCTTTGGAGAATGCACTGCGGAAACGCACGACTTGATTCCGCCATCCCCGTTTTTCTATCGATCGTGGAGGCGCACAGATTCTAGGCATCGCCATATGGTGGACGTTTCAGGTACCCAAACAAAGAGGTTTGACTTGACATTCTTCATTCGAATCGCAAGGGACTGGAACATGCTTCCGGAGCCTGTGTTCCCCGACGACTACAATCTAGGGATCTTTAAGAGAAGAGTGAACAGGTTGCTTCCTTTCCTGCGTTCCTTCTAGGGAAGCGCGTTCCATCTTAGGCCGCATCTTAGCTTACCATCAGGCAAGATCGTGATCAAGCGCTTCCCTATCGATTCTAAAAAAAGACTAACATACTTTAGTAGAAATGTTTACTAAACACTCGACAGCATCTTTACTAAACGTGGCCGTGAGTGAGGGCCTAAAGAAGACCCCAGCAGCAGTTATCCAATCTCGTTCACCACACCTTCCATTACATCAGTAGCAAGCACAAAAACAGGCAATCTACGTACTCAACCCAGATTTCACTTCGCGAACGAACATTACTTCACTCAACAAGAGCCATAGCAATACTGGCTTGCGCCGCGATTTCTACACTTTTTCTACCGATGAAATAATGGAGGTTATCAGTTTAACATATCCATACTAATATTATAAATGCAATAGTAACTTTGTCTGTCTCTCTGTCTCTTCACGCCTAAACCACTGAACTGATTTGGATGTAATTTGGCACAATGATAGTTTGAGATCCTATAAAGGACACATGATAGTTTTTATCCCGGAGATCTCACGAGAACGGGAACTATGCGGGTAGAATGTTTTTTACGCGAACGTAGTGACGGGTACAGCTAGTATGTAATATTGTGGTAATTTGATATTATTGAGTAAGATGATCTATTTACGCGTCCAAGCAAGTGTATTCAAAAGCGTGTCTGTATGTTTACCTGTTTAATGTTTGTATGTTAACTTCTTTATATTATAAGATAGCAAACAAGCAGATGGGTCTCCTGATGGAAAGAGTTAACCATCGCCTATAGACAACAAAGATATTAATGGTGCGTTGCTATCTTGTGGCGAGGTCTAATGCTACTTGCATAAGTTTATCGGCTACCTCACCCTCCAAACCGGAACACGACAGTGACAAGCACTGACACTATTGCGGCATGAATAGGTAATGCGGTGGTATCAGATACGGGCGAGACAATGCAGAACTCTACCAGCTAGTAGCCACAATGGTATTGGATGTTGTGACTCGTATAGCCAATTGATCGCCTTTTAAAACCTGCCTGGTAGAACGGCAGTTGGCCTTTTCTTCAAAGGAGCCCGTGACCAACACGGGAAAAATCTTTTCCGTTAAGTTCTTGAACTAATTTCTTTACACAAAAATAATAAAAACAACCTCTGTTCTTTAGTTTACTTACCGCGAATTTTAGTTCTAACAGTGCTAATGGGTAGTAAATGCAGCCATATCTTGGAAAAGTTGAGTGAAACTTCCAACGCGATCAGACTTCTTAATTATTACGAAGAAGTGCTTGCTAACTAGTTAATTATTTACTCGTGAAGGGAGTAGGTAAGTTTTCTTCTGTATATTCGCTAGTTTCGTTCTTTTGTTTCAGATTAAGAGGTTTTAACCTTTTTATTCATAGCTTTCTTTAGTTTAAAAGTTTAATCTGTATATTGAATTTACCTAAGGCACTTTAATTTACAACTTATTCAGGCTCTCAAAGTTTAATTTGCGAGAAAAATTGTTGGAGTAGGTCATGCAAGTGTGACTTTACTGATACTTAATTTATGGCAAAATAATTTATAGTTTTCTGCAAATTTTTGTTTACTATATAAAAAAACGTAAAAAATAAAAATTTATAGAAAAATCACATTTATTTCTGTCACATTTTAAATTACGTCTTAGGTAAAAACAATGGCAACAAGGGAGAGAGTACTTCACATCTGGATTCTATTACCACAGATTTCCTTTGGGTTATCCCTATAAATTCTCAACAAAATCTGCCTGGAATCAAATGGATTCCTCAAGGAAAAAGGTTCCCCGTGTTGATTTGGGTACCTTTAAAGAACAGACCGACTGTAGTTCTGCCAGGCAGGTCGTAAAAGGTGACCGATTGGCTATGCGGTCACTACCATCGTCGTTACTAGGTGGTAGATTTCTGCATTGTCTTGGCAGGGTCTGGTACCACCGTCTTACCCATTCCTGCCGCAATAGCGTTAGTGCTTGTCACTGTCGTGTTCCAGTTTGGAGGTAAGGTAGCCGGTAAACTTACGCATGTAGCATTAGATAGCAACGCACCATTAACATATTTGGTGTCGATAGGCGATTGTCTATGACTTTTTCTATCAGAAGACCCATTTGCTTCTATGCTATCTTGTTATAAATATAAACAAGAAGAAACTTAACGGTTTACGATACGTTATATAACTAAAGAACTAAAAGTTCATTGTCCAAGAGTTGCTTTCTTTTAGCTTTTCAACAGGCTTCCCAAAAAGAAAGAGATTCTCAATTTATTTAGCTTTATGTTCCAGAACTTTACCAATTATTATTAACCAATTTCGACACTCTTGTTTTGCAAGGCAGGCAGGTCGTAAAATGCAACCGATTGGATACATGTCTCACCATCGTGACTACTAGGTGATAGAGCGAGTTTCCTCCGTCGTTCACGTCGGGATCGATTTTCATCTACCCCATTCTGGTCTTGTTTTTTTCAAATTTATCCTACACATAACACTAACCGTATCTTGCACTTTATTTGTTTGCAGGTGCAAGGGCCGCTCGTAACCACGGTCAATGTATCTTGGTTGAAACGTCAAGCTTTACAAGTAGGTGGTAGAGGTCTCAAAAGTCTCCCCCGGGTATTTAATACCGTGGTAGAGGTCTCTAATATCTCGCCTGTGTATTTGGTACCACCACCTAACTTATTCCTGCCGCAATAGCGTCAATACTCGTCTTTTATTTTGGAAACAAGAAGTATACCGTACGTTTTGTGGCTAACTTAAGTTTTCAGATACAGAAGGTTGGAAGTCTAAATATAGGGCAATGGGCCCAACTCTCGTTCCCACCACTGTAACTTCTGTAAACCAGAATCAACAACGGTTAGAAAGGTTGGAAGTCTGTTAGTGCAATTTTCCAGTGTTTTCATTATTGAAAGATATATTTTGCGGGTGAGCACAGAAACTACATAATCTGATTTCACCAGTCCCGTATGCCTTCCTTACGTGAGGGCAGAATATCGAATTTGGTTGAAATCCGCACCCCCAAACTAACGGGTTCGTTCGATTCGATATCAGAAAAAACTCAAAAAGTAGCTGATGATTTTTTTATATATTATTAGATAGCAAACAAGCAGATGGCTCCGTGGATGGAAAGAAAAATCTTCGCTATAGACACCAAAGATGTTAATGGTGCATTGCTATCCCTTTGGCGGAATGGCAATGCCACATGCATAACTTTACCGTCTACCTTACTCTTCAGATCGGAACACGACAATAACAAGCATTTCTCGCTATTGCGGCAAGAATAAGCACGTATGTTGCAGAACTCTACCTTGATTGTTATGATATACCTAACATATCTATGTATATCCAACAACTATGCACTAACGTACATAATCTCTTTGGTTATATCACATAATAGTAATGTTATAAACACGGATTAAATGGATACGCCTTTCGAGACTATTTCTCAGTTTGTCAGTGTAGCTTGCGATTACTTACACACAGAAAGCTATACTACTTACAGATGAAATAAAATATTCCTTCTCTATAAGTTTTAAAAAAATATTCTCCTTCAAGGATATTTTTTTGAAACTTGTCATCTCAATCATTTATTTTTATTATTTTACGATATAATATGTATACAAATGCATGAAAGTTTGCTCAAATGCCTTTTCCCGGTCTCCTTCACAATGGCGTGTCTATTAATATTCACATGGGCTGTGGCTATAAACAAATATTAAATTGATTGACACCAATCAAATTGATATTTGTTAATAACAAACCAATGAACAATTCTAATAAAATATTCATTATAACATCCCTTCTTAAATTGTATATAGTGCTTCCAGCAAAATATTTTAGAAAAATTAAAAAAGTCATCAATAAATGAAAAGAAGTTGAGAGATGTCAAGGGACACCCGGATGGAACGAAGTTCCTTTCGATTAATTAAAGAAGGAATTGTAATAAAATTTTAAATTGTAATAAATGTAAATCTGGCTTGCTTTCTATAAGAGAGAGAGAGACAGACAGAGAAATATGCGCACGCCGCTTTGCCAATAATTGGAACGAAGTTCCTTATCGTGCGTTGTGAAAGGGGGCTAGACGGAAAAAATTCTCAGGAAAAGTTGTAACGACACTTTTTGCTATAGTAAGGTATTGTAAGCTGTGCGGCGTGCAGATGTTTCTCTCTCTCTCTCTCTCTTATAGAAAGCAAGCCAGATATTTTCATTTCTATTTCGCATTGAACAGTGTGGTGTCACGACGATTATATTTTCGGTAAGTGAATACAGTTTTTTTTGTAAATAATAATAAAAGGAACTTCGTTCCATCCGGGGGTCCCTTGACACCTCTCAAGTTTTTATTATAGATACACGAGTTTATTTAGATGTATCGTATGATAAATATTGGGAGAAAATTACAAAATGTCTCCCCCGGGTATAAAGTACCACTGCCTTATCTATTCCTGCTGCATTAGCGTGAATGCTTGTCATTGTCGTATTCCGGTTTGGAGGGTTAGGTAGCCAGTAGACTTATGCATCTCGTATGTCCACCCCGCTACACGAGTAGCAACGCACCATTATAAACTTTAGTGTTTATAAGCGATGATTTCTCTGTCCATCAGGAAAGCTTGAAGTTTCTTTGAAAGATATAGAAAATAAAATGTTTAGCTATAGGGTATTAAAAACTAAAAACAGGTTTATGTAAGTATTTTATGTATGTTAGAAGAACCAAGCCGCCTACACCTAAAAATGACGCATAATATTCCAGAAACCCTTCTGAATTTCACACAATAATCTGCTATTCAGAAGCGTATTCCACAACTTTTACATTCCTAAAAGTACGGGTATCTCGTATATTTGCATATTTTATTACAAAGTTATTTTTCCAACAATGAGCACGTAAAATGTATATTATTGGCAATAAATTTAGCGGATTATTTGAGTTTTACGAGACTTATTTAATTAATACAAACTGAGCTGATCGAGCTTTACTCAGTTGATATTTTTTCGCATGAAAATGGATTATGATTGAGATAGCCATTACCTAGATCAATTTCATTTGTAAAAAAACATCTAAATACAATATATCGTCAACCAGTTTCGGAGAAAACAATTACATACAAAAAATACAAAGATAGCTTATTTATGGTATAGGATATATAATTAAAAAATTATATTAAACGATGCGTAACATGTAAATGGGTCCCCCGATAAGCATTAATAATCATTAAATATGGGCAACAAGAATGTTAGTGGTGCGTCATCATCCACGTGGCCGTTTTTAGGGTTCCGTACCTAAAAGGTAATACGGGATCCTATTACTAAGCCTCCGTTATCTGTCTGTCCATCTGTCTGTCACCAGGCTGTATCTCATAAACCATGATAGCTAGAAAGCTGAAATTTTCACAAATTATGTATTTCCGTTGCCGCTATAACAAAAAATACTAAAAATAAAAAAAATATATATTAAGGGGGTTTTCAAACAATAAACGTGTTTTTTTTTCATATTTTTTTAAAAACTATGGTACGAAACCTTTCGTACGCGAATTCGACCCGCACTTGATCAGTCTTTTGTTAAATAAAAAAAAAAATATTAAACATTTTTGTTTATACTCAAAATTGACAGCAAGCTGAATCGATTCAAAAAATTGTTTCACACCGTACCAACGGGATAGCCACATAACCAAAATAATAATAATAAATTGTTTCACATGTGATCGGGAAGTGTCTCAAAAATCACAGACAAAGATGCCAGTTTTCGGTATCGTTTTTTATAATTACACGTTTGTCGGTCTAGCTCGCAAACAAATCATAATGTGTGTGTGATAAAAACTTCGTTCCAAAGAAACACGTCAGGCTTGGGCTCGCTCTGTATTTATTTTGAACTACAACTACATTTATATTCGTAGAGAAAGTAACAATAACTTCACTTCCATCCCTTTTAAGCTTCTGCGGTTTTTTTCAAAAGATTAACAAATCTAGGCTCACATTTCACATTTATGTTTTGATACGATTAACAAATCCCATCAAAACATAAATGTGAAATGTGAGCCTAGTTCAATATAAAAGAATGTATCTCTGTCGAATTCTGAATCAAAAGAATTGAGATCTATTTCTGTTTCCAAGGTTTGCAAAGAAACTCCTAAAATTTTAGTTACAAGTGACCAAGTTTAGGTTAGTTGTAACTCAGATGTATTAAATAAAGCAAAAGCACTAGGCTACTAAGACTGTGTTTTTACCCGACTATAAAGAAAATATTTTTGTGTCATGTAAACAAAGTCACGGGCAACAGCTAGTTGTGGAATTTTAAGTTTTCAAATTTTGCCCTTTATATTACTAAAAGTACACCTTGATGCCAAATATCGAGTTTCTAGGTCATCTGAAAGTGGGTTAGGTTTGCTTTCTGTATATAGATGTGATTGTAAGTCAATCTGTTACAAAAATGACGGTTTTTAATCTTTATTAACTCAATAACTTCTTATGCTATATTTATGAAACTTGGGATTCTAGACAAATTATATATACTTGAGGCCAAAAAATAAATAATGGTGCCAAATTTCATGCATGTATGTAGGATAAATAGTTTTTGAGTTGTGAATGGGTCAAAAGTAGTAAGTTGAGATAGTTCGTATAATATTACATACGGATATCGCGTCGCCAGTTTCTTTAAACTTGTTTGGTCACGCGCCCGCCTGTCTAAATAGTTAGAAATAATGAATATCACTGAATAAAATATGTCGTTCCGGTACACCACGATTCATGTATTGATTGATTTGCCAATTGATTTGTCAATTGATTTATTTGTCAATTGTAAAAGAGTGGTAAAATACACCTGAGCTAATACAGAAGAAAAAAAACGTTAATAAGAAAAACCAACAGCAGAATTACATTTCAAACTGGTAACTGACTACTGCAGTTCTAATTTTGTCTGCTAAACAGATAAGTCGCTAGCACTATATTATATTATTACATAAGATTACCTTACGCAAATGAGGTAAAATTGAGTTAACGAGGAACACACCTGTAACTTACAGACGAAGAACATTTAGACTGTATGATTTTGGACTTTTCCAAGTATCAATTCACCAAGAAGAAATCCATTGTTAGTTGTACAACCTACACAAACAGCGAAATTGTTACAGCAGCGAAACAAAAAAAATATATAGAAGGAAAAAAAAATTCAGCAATAATCGTTTCTAAAATGTCGATTTTAGGGAAAAGTTCACTAGATACGAGACAGACGTTCAATTGCTCTCGGCTTAACAGCGCAGAATAAAGAAAACAAGAAAGCTTGCTGCAATTGAATTTCTGAAATAACTGCACTGGCCACGACAAGCTGTAAATAGACTTGCTTTCTTATTTTAGAGGATTGAAACCTTAGATCTTTTATAACTTTAAGTTTAGTTCACATAAATAGTTCGAGCTTAAACTTATAAAAATAGTTATTAAACTCTCATGGTCAGTGAGGTGTAATCGATCTCGTGTGGTGATGGGTAGCCTGTTCATCTCATGAAGGTTTTAAGTCAGATCTCTGTCTAGTATAAAATTGTCATTGAGGTATTTTTAGATATATTCGAAACCGTAATTTATTTTTTTATTAAAAACACAAAAATCATATTTGTTGTATAAAATTTTATTATTGCCCCCTTAAATATTAATTCTATTATTTTTTAGTTGTCATAGCGGTAAAATAAAATGGTTTATGAAATACAGCCTGAAGACAGACAAACGGACAGACATGTTACGTTAGAATCCTTTTGGTATGAAATTTTAAAAATATATAGCGAAAGGAATTCCATTCCAATGATGTGTTCATAAGACAATTACCTCATTAGACAGCAAACAAGTATCTGTCATTAGCTTTTCTGTTAGAAAGAGAAAATCGCCTAAAGACACCAAATACTTTAATGGGGCGTATGGCTATTCGTATGGTGGGATGGCAATGCCATATGCATTAGTCTACCGGCTACCTCCGAACCTCGCCACAAGAAAGCAATGCACCATTAACACCTTTGGTGTCTATAGGCGACGGTTGACTCTTTTCATCAGGAGACCCATCCGCTTGTTTGCTATCTTAAGAAATAAAAAATAAAAAAAAAAATATCTTAAAGATATCTATAAATGTATTAAATTAAAAAATATATAAAACACAAAAAAGATAATAATTTTGACGTCAATATGGCTTTCAGTGTTCCATAGCAGTCAGCATTCGTTTCTGCAAAAACAGGCTTTATTAATCCGTCACAACTAGTGCAATCATCCTGTCAAACTCAAATCGTGTTAACAAGATGCAGTTAATCGGCTTTAAGTCGAGCGGTTTAACAGTGTTTGGTGACGCGCGTTGTAAGCTTAAGTTAAACTACAAATGTTGTTTGTAGCTAAGTCCTTTATAAGTATAAGGCGTGTTTTCCCCCGTGTTGATCCCAGGCTCTTTTGAAGAATACGCCAATTGCCACTGTGCCAAGCAGGTCGTAAAAGGTGACCGATTGGCTATGCTAGTTACTACCATTGTGGCTATAAGATGGTAAGGAAGCCGATAAACTTTTGCATGTGGCATTAGACCTCGCCACAAGACAGCAACGCACTATTAATCTCTTTGGTGTCTATAGGCGACGGTTGACTCTTTCCATCAGGAGATCCGTCTGCTTGTTTGCTATCTTATAATAAAAAAGAACTTAAAACCATGTCGCGTATTTTAAAAGACGACTTAGGACTTGCAGCCTATGAGAAACGCACTGGTCATTTCTTAACTGATAATTTAAAAAAAGAGAACGGTAAAATCAAAACAACTACTTAAGCAGTACGCTAAGGGACTTGCTGACCATATTAATGCTCAAAGCTCTAAGGAAGTCTCCTAATTAGTTAACAGAGTACAACATGGACATTATCCGACTTCAGTGATAGTTTGGTTGGGTGTTATGAAAAAGGTATCAAAACAACAGCACAAGTGTATCAAGATACCATTCTTGAGAAGATAGTTAAGCTTCTTAAAAACACCATGTTCAATAATCAACAAGACGGCGCCGGGTGATGAAGCTCGATCCACCCAATCTTGGTTATAAACCCACGTTCCGGACTTCATCAGAGCTAAAGATTGGCCGTCATCTAATCCCGATATTAATCCACTGGATTATGATTTATAGTCAGTCAATTCATACGATTGGCAGGTTAATTCTGGCTGAGCACTCTGCTCGCCCCCGCGGCGGTGAAGCTGTGACGGCTTATAAGGCCAGCAGTAAATAAGACATTCCTGAAAAAAAACGATTGGCAGTGAAGAATCCCACGGAAAAGAGTACGTGCTTCTATAATTGATAACTGGCCTCAACGTTTAAAGTATTATATTGCAGCCAGTGGAAACCACTTCGAATAAGCTTTATATATTTTTAATGGTTTTATATTAATGTATTAAATATACTGTAATAATAACAAATGTTCCATGCAATAGAAATAAATGTGTTATTTTCTTTGTAACAATATTTATGGCAAGAGTTGTCAATGTTATCTACCTAGATAACATTGATATAAAAAACCCAAGATACACAATCAGTGTCTCAAAAACGTCCTATAAATATGAGCGCAACATTTTAAATTGTGCGCACATTTCAAATAGAATCGCGTTGATCGCGATACTGTCAATTTTATTACTTTTTCTACATTGCTTTGTAAAAACAACTATAAATCTTGCGCTTAAGGTCGCATATGCAAAAACATATATTTTTGCCACATCTATAACAACTTATGTGAAATTAGCGACAGTTTTGAATGTCAGTTTTGTTCGGGACTGTGCATCTTGGGTTTTTATATCAATGGTATATACAGAAGTGGTACTTTTTTTTTGTAAGTATAAATCATAGTTGGAATATGTTTCCACAGTGGCATTCAACGTCTGTGTCTCTTAAAGTATTTTCTAGTCAAATATGTATATTGTATTACAATCAGATTTATATTAAAATCTCTTACAATTACTAAATTGTATTATAACTAAGTTAACAGCATTCACCAGTCTTAGTGGATGCAAACGAGGGTTCAGTGTTTCAAGTTAATTACTTGATAACGGCGTGGCAGCTCACAAGACGCTAAGCCGCAGGTTCATGCCATATTTTAAATTACATTTCCATACTATTAGTTAAGTTTCAGTAGGGGTGAATAGTGAACTAAGTATTATTAAGGTGAAAATTTCTTAAGCTGCCTTAACTTTGGGTGATCTATACGCGTACATTAACACATGAAGGAAAATTTTTGGACCCTTTTTAAGACAATTGGTGGAGTATAAAATTTGGCAGAGTTAAAGTTTACATTGCGGAGGACTGCAGAAATTTAATATTTCAAATCGCCTCTCTAGTCTAGTGGTCCGGTATCGGTGTGGATCACATGAAGTGTCGGGTTCAATTCCCAGCTCGAGCATTTCCAAAATGTGTTTTTTTTTCCAGTCTTTTGATAAAAAACAAAGTTGTCGGGGATTGGGAAGTGTCATTCCGGGATTGACGTCTTTACGTGTTCTTCCAAGGTACATGAGTGGTTACACGCCATCTGACAGACTTCGATCTGATGAGCTAGGCAGAGAGAACCAAATGCCATACTTCGCAGTACGGGATTCATAACTCTCCATTCTCTTTAACAAACTTTTTTAACCGACTTCCCAAGCCGTATAGTCCAATTTAATTTGGTGAAGATGGTTCCGGAGACACAAGAAATGGGAAGTCGATTATAATAAATATACACTGTGTAAAAAAAACCTGCCCGATCGTCATATTTTGTCATTATTTTATGGATATTGGCATTTTCAAAATATTGGCTTGATTTAAGGGGAAGTTCTTCAAGTTTAGGGGCCCTCCATTAATCACGTGAGGCTGAAAGGGGGAAGAGGGATCCATAAAAAGTCACGAAATATCACAAGGGGGAGTAGTAATATATCACGTGTATTTATTTGCAAGATACCCAGTTATTGGTGTTGAAGAAAGTCTTGCTAATCCGTGGTCCGAGGACACTGTACATTAAATAATGTTCATGTATTAGTACAAAAACGATATTTTTTTTATTTTAATAATAATAATAATATTTTTTAACCATCAGTCATTGGCCTAACTATGTACCTCTTTCGGATCGGACAGGGTCTATTTTACACATTATATAATAAAAAATATTTTTATTTTATCTTAGAGAAATACATACCTAATTATTTTTGTTGGCGTGAAAATAGTTAAACACTGTGGTAATAACTTACTGTAACTAAATACTTATACACTTATAATAAAGTTTTTAGAGTTCTATATCTAAAGGTGTATTTAAAATGGATCCATTCGATATTGTTATTGTCTCCGCTGTCTGTCTGTCTTCTTTTGTCTGTTACAAAGCTCTTAATTGGGCTTTGTCTGTTATAGGACTCTTAAAAAATAGAATAGAATAGAGTAGAGTAGAGTAGAGAACAGAACAGAACAGAATAGAACAGAATAGAACAGCGGGTCTAGACAGTGGAATAAACGCTAGGAGAATAGAAAGATAAATGTACGGACTTGACGTAAGCGTTCGATTATGCTTATGTCAAATCCATACATTTATCTTTCTATTCTCCGAGCGTTTATGCCACTTGGCTAGACCCGCAGAATAGAACTGAATAGAATAGAATAGAATAGAATAGAATAGAATAGAATAGAATAGAACAGAATAGAACAGAATAGAACAGAATAGAACAGAATAGAACAGAATAGAACAGAATAGAACAGAATAGAACAGAATAGAACAGAATAGAACAGAACGGAACAGAACGGAACAGAACGGAACAGAACGGAACAGAACGGAACAGAACGGAACAGAACGGAACAGAACGGAACAGAACGGAACAGAACAGAACAGAACAGAACAGAACAGAACAGAACAGAACAGAACAGAACAGAACAGAACAGAACAGAACAGAACAGAACAGAACAGAACAGAACAGAACAGAACAGAACAGAACAGAACAGAACAGAACAGAACAGAACAGAACAGAACAGAACAGAACAGAACAGAACAGAACAGAACAGAACAGAACAGAACAGAACAGAACAGAACAGAACAGAACAGAACAGAACAGAACAGAACAGAACAGAACAGAACAGAACAGAACAGAACAGAACAGAACAGAACAGAACAGAACAGAACAGAACTGAACAGAACTGAACAGAACTGAACAGAACTGAACAGAACTGAACAGAACTGAACAGAACTGAACAGAACTGAACAGAACTGAACAGAACTGAACAGAACTGAACAGAACAGAACAGAACAGAACAGAACAGAACAGAACAGAACAGAACAGAACTGAACAGAACAGAACAGAACAGAACAGAACAGAACAGAACTGAACAGAACAGAACAGAACAGAACAGAACTGAACAGAACAGAACAGAACAGAACAGAACAGAACAGAACAGAACAGAACAGAACAGAACAGAACAGAACAGAACAGAACAGAACAGAACAGAACAGAACAGAACAGAACAGAACAGAACAGAACAGAACAGAACAGAACAGAACAGAACAGAACAGAACAGAACAGAACAGAACAGAACAGAACAGAACAGAACAGAACAGAACAGAACAGAACAGAACAGAACAGAACAGAACAGAACAGAACAGAACAGAACAGAACAGAACAGAACAGAACAGAACAGAACAGAACAGAACAGAACAGAACAGAACAGAACAGAACAGAACAGAACAGAACAGAACAGAACAGAACAGAACAGAACAGAACAGAACAGAACAGAATAGAAAAGCACAGGACAGGCAGGGCGGGGAAGGGTGGGGTGGGGCGGGGCGGGACGGAACAGGGCGGGGGGCGGGGCAGGAAGGGGCAGGGCAGGACAGGGCAAGGCAAGGCAGGGCAGGACAGGACAGGACAGAACAGAATAGAACATATTTTTATTTAATTTAATAAAAATTTAGCGCATTACAATAATCTGAAAAAAGAAATAATTTAATTATGTTAGCTTATACCTTAAATTATTTAAAATTCTGAATTATTACAATAGAAACATCTAAAGTTAATTGATAATTTTAAATGTCAATGTCAAAATTAATAATTATATAATTTTAGATAAAATAATACAAGTTATTATCAATTATAAAAAAAACAACTCTACTACAATTAATCAATAAGAACACAATCAATAAGATCTCAAAAGGATTCTCATGCAAGTAACCTTAACATACACGAACCATACATGTGCGAGGCCGACACTTATTTGATCGATTTTTTTGCAACTATTTCTGTTATTGTTTTTATACTGCACGGAACCAATTAATTTATATAGCACACTATGGGTAATTCAATGATTACTAATTTCAAAGTTAAAAAAATATTATATTAGGAACGAAAAAATCATAAAAAAACTTTAAATTTGTCTCGTCAAACAGAAAAAAACTGTATACCTTAAAAACCCGATATCCAAAAAAACATTATTTAATCTTTTTATACTTTTTATACTTAGTATTTTTAATAGACTCGTATTTTCCTAGAAGGTTGTTTAATTTTGTGTACCTAATTAAAAATAATAAAAAAACTAAACTAGTACTATCCACATGGGTAATAATAAAAAGTTAAGGAGCTACAGTTCTAAAAGGGTGCAGACTGCTTTTATAAAACTCTAACATTTTGTAAGCTAGGATAAAAATACAAAGCTAACTGGGTCTTGTTACTTGACTTTTGAATTCAAATTTAAGCGATCTACATACTGAATTTGCTTCGCTTACCCCATCAGTTTATATTTTTATAGCAGTAAGTTCCGTTAAATGTAAGTAAATCTATTTTGAACGGCGTATCTTTAAATATTTATTATTTGGATGGCAATTATAAGGATATTCTAACGTACAAACAGTACGTTAACTTACGAAACACATACATAAACATATATATAAACCCAAATATTGGTAATTATTAAAAGTAATCAAGCATTTTTCCCCAAAGACCTCTACGCATTAAGGTACTAGAAAAGGCATTCGCCACGCAACTCGTGTTCCACTAAAATGCATCCACAGATTGCACCTGCGTCAGAGTTTATTACAAAATGCGTAAGCGCCATTAAATTCATGAAGATTAAGACCTTTTAGTCGCGAATATATATTATACTGTTAGTATTATACGATGCAACGCTGTTTAATTTTTATTTCGGTCGGGTGATTTATTATTACTAGCGATCGCCTGTGGCCGAAATTCGACCGGCAAAATCTTTTAAGTTTGTTGCAGGCGGATTTTACGGCGGAGTTTAAGGCGGATTATACGGTAAAATCTCTTAAGTTTGACATTTGACTAGGGCTTTTAAATACCGGATTTTTTCAATACCGGTATTGGAAGTAAATACCGGGATCAAGATATTAATTGAGACGTCAATACCGGTATTGAAAAAGAACCATATTAAATCCGTGATTCTGGTATTACGGGATCCTGGAATTCCGGTATTGAAAGTCCTACATTTGACATCCGTAAAGAAAATAGTATCTATCCATTTGTGTATAATGTATGACACATGAATGTAGTGTGTGTAATATTTATTTATATTCATTTAATGTACTTCCAATGCTTTTTATTAAAAAAACTAGCTGTTGCCAGCGACTTCGTTCGCGCGGACTTTGTTTACTCCGCACAGCTCCACCCCCGTAGGTGATAGCGTGATAGTATGTAGCCTATATATTGACCAGATCTATTAGTAATATTCATGCAAAATTTGAAGTAAATCCGTGCAGTACTTTTGAGTTTACCCCGGACATACATACAGACAAACAGACAAAGAGACAAACAGACAAAAATTCTAACAACTATATTTTTATATTCGATATCGATTGTAGATCACGCCCCAAGTATTCTTTAAAAAAATATTCACTGTACAGTTTTGACTTTTCTACGATTTTATTATATGATATTAAGGTAATAAACGGTTGTCAATTGGTGACATAAGTGGTGATCCTCATCGCTGCATTTGCTAACATGTTAACGATTATCGACTATTTCTAGCAATAACCGGGACCGGGACGGGCTTTACGTGCTCATCCGAGGAATGGGAGTCACACACACACACACACACACACACACACACTCCGTTAGACTCCGAGCTGCTACAGAGTCCAGCCCTCATCTCGACCGGATTTTAAAATATCTTAACATTTGTTTAAAATTCTTTGCTCTGTTTCTGAATAACTCTAAATTAAAAATTTTACAATACCCGACATATCCTTTTATCATCAGACCACCTTCCTGCTTAATAATACTGATCAAAACGATTCTAAGTATGTACGAAACACTTTTTCAAAAGAGAACCAGTATGTTAGACATTCTAGCTGCAGAATCCCTCCGGGTCCTCGTGTTGTACCGGGCTCCTTTGAAGAATAGACCATTCACCATTTGTCAGGTGAGATTGACTATAACTATATAATATAGTAACACGGTGAAAGTGTTACTATCACCGTGACCACTATGTGATAGAGTTCCGCAACGTCTCGCCCGATATTGGTACCAACGCGTGACATATATCTGCCGCAAAAGCGTCAATGTCATTGTCACTTTCCGGTTTGGAGGCTAATAAAGCCGGTAGACTTATGCATGTGACATTGCCATCCCGCCATAAGGATAGCAATGCACCATTAACATTTTTTGTTTTTGTAAGTGGTGTTATCTCTTTCCATCAGGAGAGCCTAATGCTTGTTTTCTATCTAATGATAAAAGCATTATGTACACCAAACATTTTATAATCTTGCACATTTACGTTAATAAATGAGTGTTTCAAATCTTAGATCATACATATGTTTGTAAGCTAATAATTTTGAAATGACTGAACCTATTTAAAATTATATTAAATTTTAATAAAGCATGTCTGAGAAGTACCGCTAGAAAAGCAGTTTCAAATATCAGAAATCGTATCCAAATCTGTTAAAATGTTCGAGATATATAATGACACAGAAGTACACAAACACATAGCGGTCAAACATAAAACATATTTTTGCGTCGAAGTTAATAAAATTAAGATCAACAAACGTGCATAAAAAGGCGGTTATTATCTCTTGCTGTTAGAAAATCGTGTGATTATTAACGTGTCATAGAAATTGTTTCTAATTATACTGGTCATAGCAAAGACAATTAACATTTAAAATGAACACGGTGCTGAATTAGTTTCTGTTGAATGTTGAATGTTCGTCTTTTATTTATTTATAATTAATTAAACAAATGATCACCCTTAAGTTGGCCCCCCTTACTAGATATCTTTATTTTTATCACTTAGATCAACTAATTTTGATTAATTATCGTTTGTTCGACGACTATTGGTGATTGTTCGATCATAAAAACAATTAAATTCCCAATTATTATTTATTTTATATCTAATATGCAAACCATTACCTCACGCCTACATTGCGCATGCGCCAGCAGTCTAATGACGACTGAGCGATGCGTAGTGCATGTCATGTAAAAAATGACATTATAAATAATGCTCCATTTCGAATGTTTAGTTGTAAAAGAATCATTACTAATAAATTATGTACTTATTAATAATCATCGAAAAACATCTAATGTCTATATAGTCCATTTACATGCATTACGTCCAATATATGTACTTAACTCATAAAGCCACGTAAAGCTGTTTGTTGAGTAGACAAAAAGAGTAATTACTCTAATTAAATATGAATTTCTTATATATGTACATATGTGTGTGGGTGTGTATATCATACAACTGTTTTTAATTTGTTTCTTTGCTAAAATGATAGGGATTCCAAGCTTTAAACAATTTTTCCGGACTGTTGTCTCCTTCGTAAAGTAGATGCTACAAAAATCAATGACAGTTTTACTAATGCTATCTGTATAATTTTAAAAAGTGTGTTGACGATCGCGTTACCCATTAAATTGCAAATTACTACATCATATATTATAATGGCGAAATCCTTAGACCAAGTGCAAGAGGGAGGCAAGAACTTTATTTATTCGCTTTTGGGGTGAATGCGTACATCGTTTCATATTTTTAAGGGAAATTCCGTCACACCACTTTCGGGAAATAGCGGACAAGAAACTAATCTTCTATTAATTATTAAAATCCGATTAGGCTCCCGGAATCAAGAGTTGTGCGTTGTATTATTGCGAAACATTTAAAGTCGAGGTTAACTTTTTAATTCTAATTAAACTTTACTTTAAACGGTACTTTTGAAGAGTTGACAATTATATAGCTGCTACTGGATCAAAAATCTGACTCGCATTAAGAAGATCCACTGAAAGAATCTCAGCGGGATTGTCTTTTTTTTCGATTAAAATTTATAATCAATTAGAATAGTTAGGAGATTAAAACGAAAAGCAAATAATTCCCGGCTTTTTTTTTCTTCTGAATAATCTTAAATTTTATAAACTATAACTCTCTTACCCAATAATATTTTTTATTTTTATTTAAATACTTTTTTGCAAAAAATGGTACGGATGCGTACATACATATATTAGGTTTTCAAATATGTTATGGTTTTACATAGAATTCTTGATTTCTTTGAATATATCTCTTAGGGAAACTCTTGGGTGAAGACTTGCAGCTCTCCTTTGTAATACAAATATAATATAATATCAGCGGAAATACACAAACAAAACTTAATCAGACAAAATGCCGTATAAGTAAGTGAAATATATAATTCAAAAATATATAATTCGAAAAAAAATCTTTAAAAATATTATTTTAGGGTAGCTTCTCTATATGTAAAATGGAGATGTAACTTTTTTCTCGTTTACTCCATAGTGTAAGATATCATTGAATAGATTTTCAAAAATCACTTTAGGTTTAAGAAAACAATTTCCGATTAAGGAACTCGTTTGTGAAGTATTAAGCTTTAAAATACAAATTTTTGTTAGAGCCAAGTATCTCCTACCTTCTGCTAGCTAAATGATTGTGGTAAATATTATAAAGTTAAAAGGAAAACTATCATGGCATAGAAGGCTGAAGTTGTTGAGCAATATTCGGTTTTCGCACCACAAATTCATTGTCTATAAGAAAAAATCTTGTAAATAGAAACTAAGAGTGATCTGTAGACAAAAAATCCTGAATCGTGAAAAAATGGCGAAACTTGCCACGGACTCAACGCACACGGTAAACGAACATTTTTGTTCGGTTGTCGTGCATACTTACGTTACTCTCGAGCACTGATTATGTATTGAATACAGACAAAAGTTCGCTGTGTGTGTGTTACTCCCAGTCACATAAGTTCTATTTTTTTCGGGGACTCCTCCGTACTGTTGTCTAGTCCGGTCTCTCGGTGACCTCGGTTATTCAGGAGACTTTTTCAACGAGATACTGTTAGTCCTCTGTGTGCGTTATTCGATACAGTTTATAAGAGACCTATATTAATGGACAAAATAATACATTGGGGACAATCGTCTGCGTAGGCTATGAATGATACACACATCCTCTTACTAGATATTTGTTCTGTGATTTAAAGTTTATCACTCTCCTCAAAAAGGTTATATAATCGATATAAAATTTTGTAATTTGTGGGCTATTACAGAACTTTACCATGAATATCCATATTTATTGGTTTGTGACCAACGCCGTATTTATTCTTATTGCAATAGGATCAGTGCTTGTCGTTATCGTATTTTGATTCAGTGGCCTCAGTTCATTGCATTTTTGCAACCACTCTAGTCTTTTACCCGAGGTAATTTTGCCGGAGATGTAAATTTTAATTAAACAATTTATTACGATCACTCACGTCTTAAAATAATTTAGATAAAAAATAAAGTTATAATTGATTTATTGTCTAAATTATTCTAAATTATTTTTATTTTAGAATAAAAATATTCTAAAATAAAAATAATTTATTATTAAAAAGATCCTGTCTGATTTTGTCCGAATAGTTGGTAACCTTAGCCGGATGAGTAACATTAATGCAAATAAATTTAGTTGATAATTATTCATTGGCAGTTATATTGACAAATTATTCTCGACAGCACGCATTCAATTTTATTGACAAATAATTGCAGATATAATTAAGTTGGGATTATCTACGCAATTATTTATTGACCTTAAAATTAACAATTTTAAATTTAAAATCAACACTTACCTTTAAATTTAGACTTAATATATATCTAACATATGTATAAGAATAGAACATCTGCCGATCTTTTTTTATAATAAGATAGCAAACATGCAAATTGGTCTCTTGATGAAAAGAGTCAACCATCACCTATAGACACTAAAGACGTTAATGATGTGTTACTACACACATATCTTTTTGAAAGTTCTAATGGCAATTGTATTAATTTACCGACTACCTTACTCTCCAAACGGCAACATGACAGTGACAAGCACTGACGCTATTTCGGCAGGAAAAGGAAAGGTGGTGGTACCAGACCTGGGCGAGACAATGCAGAGCTCTGCCACGTAGTAGCCACGATGATAGTGTCTCACATAGCAAATCAGTCGCCTTTTACGACCTGCCTGACAAAACGGCAGAAGTTATGGAATGGAAGTTATTGAACGCTTTGATCCTACTTTCTTGACGTTTTTTAACGTATTTTACCCTAGTTTTCGGACATGTACACACAAGTTAGAAAATCTTAATCTTAATAATTATTGTAAACACAGGAAAACGTAATAACCGATTTTCATTTTCCTGTATATCTGGAACCCTGTCAAATCTTCACCAAATATACATGGGACCAAATAGAAAGTATATCTTCTCAAATAAAAAAAATATTCTTGAAATCGATTAATATTTATAATATTACTAGCTGTAGCGTGCAGCCCACTGCATTATAAAAGATTTTGGCGAATTTCGCGGGACCACCTAACTTTTTCAGAATAAAAAGTAGCCTATGCGCTATTCCAGGTCACCATATACTCGTGTGCCAAATTTTATTCAAATCCGTCCTGTGCTTTTTGCGTGATTGAGTAACAAACATCCACCCATTGAAATATCCGTCCATCCAATCATCCAAACTTTCGCATGTATAATATTGTTCGTGTGAGGTTTTAAAGAAACCCGTGGACTGTATACTAGATTTTAATTACTATAGTAAGATATACAAAAATAGGTAAAAAAAACTGCACATATTGGTGGACGTCCTTTCGTGTCGCGTCTGTAGTACGAATTTTCGTCCTTTTCGACTTTGTCGCCGCGCCGCGCCCGCCCCGCCGTGCCTTCCGTATGACACACATCTGTCGATCCATCGGCGCGAACAAATATTAAGGCGCGGAATGACTACGATTTAAAAACGTCGATTTCACTCACACAACTGCATATTACTGCGTAATCTAAAGTTAGATTTACGGGAAAGCAAAGCAATCAAAAATATTTTGTCAAAGATATAACTAGGCTGCATATAAACGTTTAATTTGCGGGATTTCCTTAGATAAATCAGAATATACGCACAAAATTCAATATGTGTTTGAAGTTTTAATAAAACCATATTCCTATCATATTTAAAAAAAAGCACATGTTGTTACCTCTAAAAATACAGAGAATTTCGAGGGCAAGTTTATTTTTGTGAAGCACATTACGACTTTTTTTGAAAATATTAGACAAATATTTAATATTCTATTAAGATTTTTCCTTAGAACTTTTTCTATGATCTGTATTTTTTGCATGGGATATTTTCCTTGAGTTTCTTCGTACTTGAGCGTCTAAGAAACCCAGTTTTGTGAATGTTGAGGTAACACCGCGCCTAAATATAGATTACTAGCTGCAGCGTGCAGCCCGATGCATAATAAGTTTTTGGAGAATCCCGCAGGATCAGCTAATTTTTCCGGAATAACAAGTAGCCCATGTGCTATTCCAGGTTATAATCTACCTGTATGCCAAATTTCATTCAAATCCGTTTAGTAGTTTTTGTGTGATTAAGTAACAAACATCCATCCAAACATCCAAACTTTCGCATTTATAATACTAGCTGCTGCGTGTAGCCCGCTGCATTATAAAAGTTTTTGGCGAATCCCGCGAAATAACCCAATCTTACGGGATTAAAAGTAGCCTATGTACTATTCCAGGTCATTATCTACCTGTGTGCTAAATTTCATTCAAATCCGTTCAGTAGTTTTTGCGTGATTGAGTAACGTACATCCATCCAAACATCCAAACTTTCACATTTATAATATTAATATAGATTATAATATAGAATAATATAGATATTAATATAATAATATTTGTTAATCCATTTGGAGTTTTTTTAAAGATATAAATTCCATCAATTATTTGAACCTGTTCTGAGGTAACAAACATTAAAATACAGTTGAACTGATAACTTTTCAATAGGAATCATTATATTGTGAAGTTAATTGTACAGATATAGCGATAATATCAAATCGAAACGCGACGTTGCAAAACTACGGTCAAGTACATTTAAGAAACAAGAACTGGTGGAAGCTGGAACTGGAACTGGAACAAGAACACCAGGATAACGGTTAAGATATTCTTTAAAGTCTAAACAGTGATCGTCAAAAAGGGTGATCTAGAATTAGAACAACAATACACTTTTATTAGTTTTTGATTAGACATGATATTCTATCGGCCTGTGTATCTGAAAATTGTTCAGATTTTTAGAAATCTTATTTAATTATTTTTTAGGATTCCATACCCTGTTTTTAGGATTCCATATCGCCTCTGTGGTCTAGTGGTCCGGTGTCGGAGTTGACCACATGAGGTCCCGGGTTCGATTCCTGGATCGGGCAATTCAAAAATATGTTTTTTCAGTTTTCTGATAAAAACAATGTTGCCCGAGATTGGAAAGTGCCCGGTTGGCGATAGGCTTGCCACCTATCACATTGTGGGACCAAGTATCTTCGGCTAGTCGTGGGTGCACTTGTTGTACCTCTGCCTACCTCTTCGGGGATACGGGCGTGAAGATACCTAATTAGGAAAAAACGGAATCCTTATAGGATCACTTCGTTATCTGTCGTTTATCCGTTCGTCTGTCTGTCCGTTTGTCTCTCTTTCTCATAAACTCGTAGAAGTACCAAGCTGAGATTTATATTAAATACTCAGATCTGCAGTCTCTACCAGTGACTAAGGTACCTACAATAAACGTTACATGTAGTCCCTATATATGAAAAAATCAAACTTGTAATTGAACGCGATCAAAAGATATGATCATTATTGTCGAATATATTGCGATTTTTTTTAATTTTGAAAGAGAATCTTAACCCATAGGGTACTTCCGATTGATCGTTGATAAAATTTGGCAAGAAGCAATAACTTCAGCACATGTAAAGGAAGAATTTGAAAACTTTAAATTTTTTATTTACATCCTTGTCATTCCTTACAGAAAAAATTTATTTAATTTTCTCTGTAAGGAATGACAATAACCTGAACGATAAAATTCGTGCTTATCTTTTCTTTTTTGGATGGAAGTGATCTGGCATATTAATAGAGAAAATAAAAAAAATATGGGAAAAGTTTTTAAAGAAATCAGAGAAATTACAGATCGCCAGACAATGGAAAAGTCCAATTTTATTTTTAGTCTGCATCACTCACTACCTTTTTTGACGATTTTCATTTTGATTGATAAGACTTTAAATTTTGTTAAATTGGCCTAGACGTTGTTGAGTAATCAGGGAACATACATAAAATAAAATTTCAACAAACTCATAACCACCCCCTTTTTAAGTTCGGTTAAAAAACAAATGAGCAAAAATGATACAGATGATAAAAGTGATTTAAAATTTAAATTTCTCGATTAAACTAAGCAAAAAGCAATAATTAAAGGTAATTTTAATTAAAACTTTCTAACGAGCCATAATTGTTTCAGTGGAAGTTGATAGCTGGATAAATTTGAGGGAGGTATTATAATTAAAACCTCGCTTTTTGATGCGCGCCAGGTCATATTACCAGATATAACACAGTTTGACTAATAATTTATTGTACACCTTGTGATTGAAATTTCGGAATTACAATTATTTTATTGTCTTGCTTGAAATAAACAAGGTATTTACATTATCGTACTGTTAGACACAATTAACAATGCACTTGCACTTTCATTCCAATTCACAACATATATATTTTTGGTATATTACTCAACCGCTTTCACTTTTTAAGCATATTGTTAATATTTACACAAACATATTTAAAATGAGTATAGGCAGCCATAACTTTCTAAATTCTTATGTATCAAAATACAAAATACGTTCAAAAAATGAAGTGCTTTGAACTTTCAAAAAAAAATTACTTATTAAAATACCTAATAAAATATTAAGAATTGTTAATAATTTAACATATTTTAAATTAATATGATTTTTGAGCTGATATAAAGTCAACTACTTGATTATAGTAATAATTAAGTCAATAAATTATTAGAATAAAATATTATTATAAAAGGCCTGAAAGATATGTGTCGAGGCATTCGTGTTTGTGAAACTGAGAAGTGAAGTGTCGTAATATACAATGAAGTGTACAATCTTGTATTTTGTATTTAATATAATTCGATATTCTGGCAGTTGCGGTTCAAATTAATAAATCTTATAGGTACCTTTTACCTAGTGGAGCAAACAAGCATCTTCGGAATGTAATATAAATTGTAATGTAATGGAAATTGTAATGAAAATTACATCCTGAAGATGCTTAAAAAGTAAAACCGGTTGAGTAATATACCAAAAATATATATGTTGTGATGTGAAATTCAAGTACAAGTGCATTCGTTAATTGTGTCTAACAGAAATGGAATTTCACCAAGTGCCCACGATGGAAGTATAGATATTTTATTTATAATAATAATAATAATAATTTACGGGACAAATTACACTTACTGATCTAACCCTTTATTTACTAACCCTAAATTATTGCTTGTGTTATGGGTGTTAGTCAACGATACTAATACATAGAAATACATATATAAATACTAGAATATATATAATAAACACCCAAACCCGGAAATACAAACATTTATGCTCATCACACAAATGCTTGTCCCCGTCGGGGATCGAACCCGAGCCTCGTTGATTGCGTAGTCAGGGTCTCTAACCACTCGACCAACTTATATATTACGATAATATAATATAATATATATTATATTATCGTATTATGTTACAGTAAATAAAGAACAATACAAATAAACTTTATTTGTTCTTTCACACAGATAATAATTACAAAATTTTAAATAAAGACAAACAAAATTAATGTTAACCTAGTATAACATTAATTTTGTTTATATGAGAGACTGGTGTCTGTATCAGGGGACCTGTATTACAGATTACCAGCCTCTCCCGTTCTGTTAATGGTTCCGTATGCTTATCCCACCAGGAAACTAACGTGATTATATTCTCTAATTTCTTTATTAGATGTGAGATTTATAGGCCATAGACGACGTTAATCGTAGGGTAATATTATTCTACTATAATCGTAAAACACTATAATAGATGTGACATGTACCATTGCTTTAAGTAATTTTAGATTTATTATTTTTTGTAGTATCAAAAGCACCAAGCTAGCAGGCAATCTTTCTATGCATATAATATAAATATATAATATAAATATTCTCGGGACAAATTACAATTATTGATCTAACCCCAAAGTAATCAAATTATTTGCTTGTGTTATGGGTGTTAGTCAACGATACTAATACATAGAAATACATATATAAATACTGAAATATACTTAATAAACACCCAAACCCGGAAATACAAACATTTATGCTCATCACACAAATGCTTGTCCCCGTCGGGGATCGAACCCGAGCCCCGTCGATTGCGTAGTCAGGGTTGCTAACTACTTGACAAACGGAGTGGTCAAATATTAAACAGGAAATGTGTTTGTGTTTTTTTTATATCATAAGATAGCAAACAAGCAGATGGGTCTCCTGATGGAAAGAGTCAACCATCGCCTATAGACACCAAAGATGTTAATGGTGCGTTGCTATCTTATGGCGAGGTCTAATGCCACATGCATAAGTTTACCGGTTACCTTACCCTCCAAACCGGAACACGACAGAGACAAGCACTAATGCTATTGCGGCAGGAATAGGTAAGGCGGTGGTAGCAGCCCCGGGCGAGACAATGTAGAACTCTACCACCTAGTAGCCACGATGGTAGTGACTCGATAGCCAATCGGTCGCCTTTTATGACCTGCCTGGCAGAACGGCAGTTGGCCTATTCTTCAAAGGAGCTCGGGACCAACACGTTTTTATATGCTTTATTCTTTATTCTTTCAATTAGTGTTGATTTCCTTTTAGGTAAAATGTCGATGATGATATGCAAAATAGAATTAAATTATTTTTTTTAATAAAACGCAACTTTGAACGTATTTTAGGCAACTCATCAATGTTAATTTTATTTAACATATTTTATTTCATATAATATGTATACTGTGATACCGATCTTCAACTATTTCCATGCCAAATTTCATGAAAAGCGGTCCAGTGGTTTAGCCGTGAAAGCGTAACAGACAGACAGACTTTCACATTTATAAGTATAAAAGTATGGAATAGTATGGATAGTATAGATGGAAGTATGGATGTGTTATTTAAAGCGCAATTTTCTCAGATATCCCTCCCAGAGCAATATTTATGTATGTTTGACTAACACTTGCATTATTTCTAAGACACTACGGACCATCAGTATAACTGGGAATATTCAAAGATATTATACAAGATGTATAAAGAGATTAGAAGTTTCAGAATATTATTAAAATTCTAAAATCTATATTAATTTAATTAATTATTTAATATTATAAATGCGAAAGTTTGGATGTTTGGATGGATGTTTGGATAGATGTTTGGATGGATGTTTGTTACTCAATCACGCAAAAACTACTGAATGGATTTGAATCAAATTTGGCACACAGATAGCTGATGACCTGGAATTAGTGTTGCCAAACTATTGATAGTTCCGCCATCGATAGTTTTAATCTAAAAAAGCCTATACCATCGATACAACCATCGATTGTATCGATTTTATAGATACTATCGATTCAATCGATAATTTAGAAGAATACAATACAATCTGCTAAGTGCAATACTATCGATACTATCTATAGTATCGTGTTTCCTAATTAAAAAAATATCAATACTATCGATAGTATCGATACTATTGCATGTCTAGGAAACAATAGTAGCGATAGAATTTACAGTATCGATACCATCGATTGTTTTAAACTATCGATTGTAAGCTAATTTACGATAGTATCGATAGTACCGATACTGTCGATACTATCGTTTCCTAGAAATTCAATAGTATCGATACTATCGATAGAATCGATACTTTTCTGACTGAGAGATACGATACTATCGATAGTATTAATAATATTTTATTTTTCCAATAGTATTGTATCTTTTTGAGCAATCGATAGTATCGATACTATCGATTTAATCGATACTATCGATTTAATCGATACTATCGATTTTAATATCGATAGTACTACTATCGGACTACTATCGATAGAATATCGATATCCTATCGATAATCCGCAATCGATCGGCAACACTACCTGGAATAGCACATAGGCTACTTTTTATCCCGGAAAAATGAGGTAATCCCGCGGGATGCGCCAAAAACTGTGTATAATGCAGCGGGCTGCACGCTGCAGCTAGTAAGTAATAAACAAGAGTGGAGAGGCCCGCGCAGCTTTGATCGAGAAGAAACTATGGACGACTAGATTAACTTCGCTAGATTAACATGAATTCGATTTAGTCTTTCGTATAAACTTTTTCATGCTCTGTTTAAGCCTCTGAGGGGATGATTTAAAAAAACTAACTTATGTTTGACTATTTTTTGGAACAAAGTTATATATTTTAATATATAGCCAGCAAAAAATGTTCGTAACGTTAAAAAAACGTAAGATTTTATAATAAGGGACTTCGTTCTTATTTGGTGTCCCATGAAACCACACGGTTTTTTATATCATAAGATAGCAAACGAGCAGATGATTCTCCTGATGAAAAGAGTCGACTATCGCCTATAGACAACAAAGATATTAATGGTGCGTTGCTATCTTGTGGCGAGGTCTAATGCCACATGCATAAGTTTACCGGCTACCTTACCCTCCAAACTGGAACATGACAGTGACAAGCGCTGACGCTATTGTGGTAGGAATAGGTAAGGTTATATCAGACCCGGGCGAGACAATGCAGAACTTTACCACCTAGTAGCCACGATGGTAGTGACTCGCATAGCCAATCGGTCGCCTTTCGCGACTTGCCTGGCAGAACGGCAGTTGGCCTATATATGTGTAATATTAATAAATTTTATTATATCTTATTTCTCGCAGGCCAAATTTTACAATTATGTTATGTGTTTTTTTCTTTTTACAGTAGTTTTTTATCGTTTCATCGAGTTTCAATTCGCAACGATTTTAAAGAAGTTTCTCGTCAAATATTAAATATACATTAAAAAGTAAAATATAGAATAGACCAAAATTGAAGTTACTTTCCAGAACAGTGTTATCGTTTGTTTGCTCAAATTTACGAAGTGAGTCGTTTGCAGTTTCTAGATTGGCTAAAAGTTGCAAAATACTAATTACAGGGTTTAATATCATAGTTTTAAACTTTTATTGTTAATTCTATCAATTATTTCGAAAATACGAGTTCCTTTCTACTCATTCATGTATGCCGCCATAATGTGCACCATCCAGAAGCAACATAATACTATTTATAAAAGACTTTATTAAAAAATTAACGTTGCTTTATTAACACACATAATAAAGTAATTACTAACTGTGTGTTTAGTTCTTATTTCCATACAAAATGTCCCTTCTTCATTTCACCCAATTTGCAGATTAATTCTCAAAAACCTTGTTTTGCACCAAAACTATTTCCTTCTCTATTAATAAAAAAAACAACTTTCCAAAATCATACGTACCTATATACAATTGGGTTCATTGTTATAGATGAAATTATCATTAATAATATTAATCATAACCTACTTTCGTGTTTCTAACTGGCGGTTGAAATAGGAAAATACGGATCAATAGATATACCCTGCCAGCCGGAGGCAAAGTGGCAAAATCGAATCTTGGCTTGACAAATTTTTTATTTTTTAAGTTTTGAAATATTAAATGAATAAAATTTAATAAATTCATCCATATAGTTAGTATAAAGAGGTTTTCATAATATTACAAACAGACATCCCAATTTTATTTACTTTTACATATAAAAACCTTGCTTCCGAATGTTGGTCTCTACAAAACCCAAATGCACGATCTTGGCCAAATAGATCAATTATATTCTTTAAAATTTGAAATCTCAATAGTCCTACTTCGGAATCTGGCGGGTGGTGTATTACTACTCCCATGCCTTGGTTGAGCACGTAAAATTGTCGGTCCTGGTTATTTCTACAACAGTCGATAAGCGACTCGAAAGCGCGATCACCTCTCGACTAAATCGATGAATTGTGGTGAACCGAAAAGTTTATAGACGTTCGGTTTGCTCTGCCTATTTTTCAAGGGAACCGAAGGTAATCATACATACATATGGTGTTTAATTTTGCATTTTCTAAAAGCTCAAAGATACTGTCAAATAAATGATGTAAACACAGTCCTCTTGAATATAATTTAATGGATTTTCCACGTATTGGGGCTAAAGCTACACAGATACTTCGAACGGATCACCATAGATGCTTAATTAATGTCTTATTTCTTATGTAAAATTCGAATTGGATATATTATATGATAGTATTGTCAAAAACAATGAATAAATTGAAGTGACACGTAATTTTTTTAATACTAATAGCTCGCTTCGATTTTGCACGGGTGATAAAAGTGATCGCCTCAGTGATTTAGTGTTCCGGCGTTGGCATTGATTACGTGAAGTCCCGGATTAGATTCCCGGGTCGGGCAATTTAAAAAAAAACATGTTGTTTTATTTATCTGAAAAAAATAAAATTGCTAAGTGCAAGATTGGCGATAAGCTTGCCACCTATCATATTTATGGGACCAAGTATCTTCGGCTAACCGTGGGTGCACTTGTAGTACCACTGCCTACCACTTCTGGAATACGGGCGTGAAGATGAAAGTAATAGTGATTTAAAAATTTAAATGAACTTCAAATATTAACTATATTCATGTCTCAAAAACTACTGAACCCATTTTTGTAAAGCTTGGACTGTTCCGTAATTTGTAATATGGCTGATTTAAAACTTAACAGATTTTCTACTAATGTTTTCCATCAAAATATTAATCATTGTCACTGTTTCAAGCAAAAAATTAACAAGCATTTTTCTTTCGGAGTAAGAAAAATTATTTGTTATTAGGTATCAAAGAAATCATGGTACAAATATGACATGATTATGCCCTGATTTTCGAACATGGAGTTTACATCAGATCTCCACTGTCATCCTGACCACCGACGGTTTAGCTGTAAGTTCATGTACTCGGTTGTATATATTTATTATTTATTATATTGACTGTGTATGTTCATGCATATTTTATATGTATTTATTTATATATGTATATGTATGCATAATATATGTATATGTATACTAGAAAATAGATTAATATCTGCTCGCATTAGCATTTTTTTATATCATAAGATAGCAAACAAGCAGGTGGGTCTCCTAATGGAAAGAGTCAACCATCGCCTATAGACACCAAAGGTGTTAGTGGTGCGTTGCTATCTTGACCACCGACGTATTTAGACAACAGTGTTCATTTTCTTTGTGAAATGTAAAATGATGTATTTACAGTTATTCCTTAGCACTTTTCTTGTGCACTGCCCGTTACAAATTTTCTACAAATGAGGGTTAACTGGAAGAGAATGTCAATAGACGTTATATTAGCCTGTTGTATATTTTGTGCAATAAAGAGTTTTAATATATAAATAAATAAATAATAAGTTCACGCCGGAAAATCTATTTTTGTATATGTATTTTTATAATATATATTTTTTAATACTATTATATATGAAAAAATGTAAATAAAGAGATAATAATAATATCGCTGGACATATTATACGAATCGATCTGATCCCAAAGTAAGCAAATTATTTGCTTGTGTTATGGGTATATATATGGGTATAACGATACTAATACATAGAAATACATATATAAAAATATTAAAAAAAAGAAAAAGAAAAATACATATATAAATGCTGGAATATGTTTCATAAGCACCCAAACCTGGAAATACAAACAGTTATGCTGATCACACAAATTCCGATTTTCCGATTCGAGCCCCATCGATTGTGTAGTCAAGGTCGCTAACCACTCGACCAACGGGGTAGTCAAAATTTTTTTTTTTATTTAAACCAGATATATTGCAACTTAGGGGACATTCCAAGGTTCATAAAAATCGGTTCAGTAGTTTTTTCAGCTGCTAAACTGAAAAAACTACTGAACTGCTGCTATTTATAGCAGCTGAAAAAACTACTGAATTTCAAATGAAGTCTGTTAATTTTTTTCAATTACTATTCTATTTCTCCAATACCCAACTAATATTTTCAGTATTGTTATTATTCTAATTTATAATTTTTAATAGATGTGCTTTATAGTGGTATGCTATTTTTTAAAAATTTTTAACCGCGATAAACAGAATTATTGGTCTAACCTGTTTTCGGAGATTAGCTGGAAATGACATACGGACAGATAAATAATCTTTATGTTTAACGATTAGGTTTTTTTGTAAAAGTAACATTATTTTGAAACGTTATTCAATATTTACTGTGTTGTTTGTTGTGTTGAATATAGATCCTGCATATATAATGTAAATCCATAACTGGCCGTATGTTTTTTAATGTTTTATAACGTTTTTAATTTTAACGCAGTAAAACTGCTAAGCCCGTTTCTATATCTTCGGAATCCTGCATCAGATTTTCACCTATTGAATGGGACCACACGGAGAATATAGCCTCTCAAACAAAAATAGAATTTTCAAAATTGTTTCGTAAATTACCGAACTCTAAGGTAACAAACATGTAAAAAAATATATTCCGAATTGATGACCTTTTGGAAAATCAGTTGAAAAATGTATATAATACTAGCTGACCCGGCAAACGTTGTTCTGTCTTTATAACCACTCTTATTTTTTCTATATTTTCTCACCTTTTAAACTTTCCCTAGACTTTAACAATTAATTCAAAACCAAAATTAGCCAAATCTGTTCAGCAGTTTTTGAGTTTTAGCGAGACTAACGAACAGCAATTGATTTTTATATATATAGATTATAAATGCGAAAGTTTGGATGTTTGGTTGGATGTTTGTTACTCAATCATGCAAAAACCTCTGAGGTAACCAACATTTAAAAGAAATCATCCAGCCAAATTGATGACCTCCTTTTGGAAAATTGGTTGAAATAGGAATATAACAATAAATTAAAGTTATTTGTTATCTATATTAATATTAATATTTATAATATTATTATATCGCATTTATATTATTAATAATATTATTATTAATGCGAAAGTTTGGATGTGTAGTAGTTTATTTATTTATACTTTATTGTACACTTACATAAGTAAAATTGTACAAAATGCGGACTTAATGCTAGTTGCATTCTCTTCCAGTCAACCTTTGGCTTTCGGAAAAAAAAATATTGCTTTTTTGAAACTAAATAAATTCCAAACAATAATACAATTACGTAATAGATCGAATTGACCTCAAACAAAACTGGAACATCTAAAATCGATCCGGCAACGAGCGTGTCAAAAAGCATTTTAAGCCACTATTGACGTGGCAAAACTGATATCGAAATTTATAGCACTTCTTGACCTATCTGCAGTTAAAATTGGCTTGAACATCAAATATATGCATACAATATATCTATATGCAAACAGTTTGCAACGTGTAGTCGAATGTGGTCTTTATTGAAGTGCTGTAAATATCAAATTTGTATTTTAAAACAGACACGTTAAAATCCGTTGTCTTGATACAATTTTAACGCATTCAAAAATGCAACAACCTACTTTTATATAGGAAAAGCTGGATCTTCGGAAACATATATCAGATATTCACCAAAATATAATAGGCTTATACCAGCAGTATACCTTTCGGAAAAAGAATAAATTTGAAAATAGATTGAAAAATGTCCGAGTTCTGAGGTAACAACCATAAGAAAACATACTGCCGAAATGATAACCTTTTGGAATGTTGGTTGAAAACAGCGGAAGTGTTTATTTCTACTCGTTACTTGGACTATGAATTTTTTACTTGGGTAGCGTTATTTATTTTTCTCTCTTTTGAATCAACCTTCGTTGCTTTTTTTTTCAACAACAAAGAACAAAATTCAATCCGTGTGGGTTTGGAACAGTTAACTGTTCAATTTTCAAGATGATATTTGCCTTGTTCAAACACTCGGAAAAACTGATTTTGCTGATTTTTTCCGAACAGTTACATCATATAGACCTTTAAGAAAAGAGCGTCATCATTATAAAAAGTCCGGGAACGCTATTGTAGGACCCCTGTTATTAATCGTCTTAACTTTATATGAGTTTTCGCAATATCGGGCATTAATATTATGGCAAGACCTTTTATTTCATACAAAAATTCTGTCTTTATTAATATTATAAATGCGAAAGTTTGCATATTTGGATAGACATCCATTTGATGTTTATTACTCAATCATGCCAAAACCACTGAACGAATTTGGTTAAAACTTAGCATACTGGTAGATAATGAACTGGAATAGCACATAGAATATTTTTTATCCCGGCAAAATGAATTGTTCCTAAAACTTCTTTAATGCAGTGGGCTGCACGCTGCAGCTAAAATAAAAAATGCAAAACGCCCGGTTTCACTGTAACGTTCATTTGGTAAAAAAAAAGGAAGTTTTGGGTAGATTAAGTAATATTTAGATAGACTTAGTTTTCAGGATAATTTTGACACCTTTGAATAAATTTAAAATAATGTTTGTTTTGCATATAATTTTTGCCACGTGACATAAAATTTTAATAAAAAATGCGTTCCTTCAAATACTAATACCACTTAGTAATTATGCGGGACGAAAGTTCGCAAAATTTTATTTTAATTCATATTTGTATCATTAGCAAACAAGCTGAAGGCTGTCGTGAAGGAAAGAGACAACTATCGCCTAAAGACACCAAATGTGTTAATAGTGCTTTGTTATCCGTGTGGATCCGTTATTGCCACTTGCATAAGTTTCCGGCTACCTAACCCTCCAAACCGGAAAACAACAGTTACAAATACTGACGCTATTGCGACAGGAATAGGTAAGGCGATGGTAGTGGCTCGCATAGCCAATCTTTTACCTCTTACGAACTACCTGGCATGACAATAGATGGTCTATTCTTCAGAGCTCTCACTCCATAGACTCTGCCGGCAGCTCTCTCGGGCAAAAGATCCCACTCTCCCATTGAAACACCCTGATGGTTCATTACCGAGCGGGTATTCGCGGGACATTTGGTGCAACAATTACAACCGAATCCACGTCAAGATGCAGTACAGGCCGAAGAAGTTTTTTTTTTTTTTGTATCATAAGATAGCAAACAAGCAAATGGGTCTCCTGATGGAAAGAGTCAACCATCGCCTATAGACACCAAAGATGTTAATGGTGCGTTGCTATCTTGTGGCGAGGTCTAATGCCACATGCATAAGTTTACCGGCTACCTTACCCTCCAAACCGGAACACGACAGCGACAAACACTGACGCTATTGCGGCAGGAATAGGTAAGGCGGTGGTACCAGACCCGGGCGAGACAATGCAGAACTCTACCACCTAGTAGCCACGATGGTAGTGACTCGATAGCCAATCGGTCGCCTTTTACGACCTGCTTGGCAGAACGGCAGTTGGCCTATTCTACAAAGGAGGCCGGGACCAACACGGCGAATAGCTTAGCTTAGAATTTGAAGCCCAGATGTTAAGGATCCTCAATTGCTCCATTCCGGCTGAAGAAGATGCCATTGTTTTCACGCCAAATTAGATGAAACAATGTGTAGCAAGGTCGAAACTACGGAAGGCTCCGGGGGCTGATTGCATCCCTAACTTAGCTCTACGGCAAATGCCATACAAATACTTCGCCACCTGGTCACTTCTCTTCAACGGCATCATGAGGACTGGACGCTTCCCTTATAACTGGAAGATCGGACGCATCATCATGCTGTCAAAAGCTGGTAAGAACATATTGTTACCTAGCAGTTATCGGCCGATCACGCTGCCACCCACCATCTCGAAGATTTCCGAGCGACTCCTCCTCCGCCACATTGACCAACATTTTACTCCCAGGGTTGATCAATTCGGTTTCAGGGCCCAGCACAGTACAACGCTGCAACTGTCGAGAGTGCTGCACATCCTAACGGCTACCACAAAAAAGCACGAGAGGGCTGTGGCCATCTGCCTTGACATGGAAAAGGCCTTCGATCGCATGTGGTACGCCGGACTAATCCACAAGCTGACAGAACAGAAGATTCCCAGAAGAATTGTACGCGTCATCTCGTCATTTGTACACCAAAGAAGATTTCAGGTATCGGTGGAATGTAAGCTCTCCTCCATACACCCTATCTTGGTGGGCGTCCCTCAGGGCAGCTGCCTTTGCCAACCCTTTACTCAAGCTATACAGATGATATCCCAGTGGTCAAGTACACCACACTGGCGCTGTATGCCGATGATGCCGCGTACATCAGTTCTTCGCTTAGTACCGCCCACGCAGCATTCAAGATTCAGAGGACGCTGGATGCCCTTCAACCTTGGCTAGAGAGGTGGAGATTGACTGTGAATGTCAAGAAAACACAGGCGCTGGCGCTCGGGATCGGAACGCTGGCTAGCAAAATTCCAAAATTAAAACTCGCAGGTGAAGACATTGAGTGGCAGCAAATATACAAATACTTGGGAGTTTTCATTGACTCTTACTTAACAATGAATCACCAAAGCAAGTAGATTATCAATCAGACGAGAGCCACCATTGCTCTCCTCCATTCAGTCATAACATTGAAACTGCCACTTGCTCAAAAGTTGGCTATCTACAAGATATACATTCGCCATTCACGTACACCGCCCCTGCTTGGTTCCAATTTTTGAGCAAGACCAACAAGAAGAACATCGAAACCACCCAAAACAGATGCCTGAGGAAGATTACCGATGCTCCTTGGTATGTAAGGAACTCAGTCATCTATAGAGACTTTCACATGCCGCCGGTTGAAGAGTTCGTCATCCAGATCTCAAAAAAGATGTACGAAAGAACCAAAGATTCCGAATATGAACACAGCCGAGGCCTTGCCCCCTGGAAAGCTACACCTTGGGACAGAAAACCATATACGCGGGATATCCTCACACCGGATGCGGGGGGTATAACCTGATAAAGCCACCGCTTTTGCTGCTGGTCGCCTGCCGGGCTTCCCCAACGGGTTCCACCCAGAGCGGCTGACCTGCGCCGAGCGGCATAAGGAATTGGGATATACCCCTCAGTTTACCAGAAGACTATCACTCCCAAGGGTAGTAAACACAACGACCGTTGCATATTCATGTAACGCGGAGAATATCACGGGCAGGGGGTACAGCCCTAGAACCGTTTCCGCGCCTCCTCAACTAAGACCACGACGAATATAAATAAAACAAGAATAAACAAATCGCACTTAACCGAGTTTTATAAAATTAATGCGTTTTTATACGCTTTCCCTAGTTCTATTAAACCTTGAGTATAATATATTTTGCTATAAATCCGTGTACACATTAAATATGGCGTTCTAAGTGGATTTACATAATAATTACGTTTTGTGCTGCTAATGGCGCGGCTGCATTAGTGCTATGGGCCTAATTATCGCGCTAATGATGAAAACATTTGGTGCTTATGTTTTTGAGGCGAAAGACTTTTAATAATTAATTTAAGCTTATAAAAACTTAATAATCTTCAACACCTCAGTACATTCAAGCTGCTTTTGAAGAACAAACCATCTGCCTTTCTGTCAGGCAGTTTTTAACCGACGAAGTTTTCAATTCTACGTGTATATTTTTACCTTCCCGCTACGTACGTAGATTAGGAAGTTACTGATTTTGTCCCGATTTCCGAAAATCGAGTTATCACTAGATCACCACGCTTTAAGGTCCTAGGAACCTTTTCTCACTATTTTCACGATAACTTTCTGTAGTATGTCTGTATGGATGTATGTAAACATCTCATAGCTTTTTAACGGTTTGACCGATCGAAACGCAGTTGATGGCATTCGATTGGATTATGCTCAATTTCCTGAAAATTTGAACTAATTCGTTTCAGCAGATGTAGAGAAATTTTGAAAGATCTTCAAAAAAAAATTGTGAAAAAGTGTTTTTTATTACAAGTTCCAGAATAATGTACCGATTAAGTACACAATCTAATCAGCTCTTTTCCTCAAAAAAACTACGTCTAACGCATAAATTGCATCAAAATCGGTTTATCCGTTCGGGAGTTTCATTTGAAGAAATATTTTGACAAAAGTGTTTTTTTTTTACCTACCATTGATATTTTTTTAATCAATAATTATTTGACCTTGTACAATATTTTAGTGATTAAAAACTCCGTCAAACGCAGTTTCAAAAATCATAATTGTATCAAATTTTCAGAAGATATAGCTTTTTAAATATTAATATTTTGTTGTTTATAGAAATCTTACATAATATTTTTAAAATAACTTTCAGGATATTATACCGATTGACTTAACAATTTAATCAGCTTTTCTCTTTAAATACTGTGTCAAATACTGTAAATTGGGTCAAAATCGGTTGATTTATTTGGGATTTATCAAAAACGACAATTTAAAAAAAATATGTTATTTTTTATTTTATTTCGACATTTTTGAGCCTATAGATTATGCAGCTAAGAAAACATTTAAGAGCTCAAAAACTGCGTTGAATCCATTTCGAAAAATTAAAATCAATTATCGTTTCCAAAATATAAAGCTTTACAAAAACGAAACAACAAAAAAATTTATAGCAAAATTTAGATTTTTGAACTTTGAAAAAATCAATGCTTAGGTGTAGTTTTTGTTTCTTTGAGCTTAAAAGCTTAAAATATGGCTATTTAACGGGAGCTTTCTGAGATGTCCTGTAGTGTCAACCTGTTTACAATTGTTTTTTGTTTAACTACGTATAACTTTTTACAGAGTAGTCCGAATTTGATCATTGTTTTTTTGCTGAATTGGGCATATCTTGAGGGTGGTCCCATTTAATTTTTGATTAAATGTACACAGATATATTTTTTGTTAAAAAATATCTCTGTGTTGTAGCAGTCTGGTGTCAGTGTTGACCACATTCGGTTCAGGTTCTGGCAATTCAAAAAAGTGTATTTTCGGTTTTCTGATAAAAACTCGTTGCCCGGGATTGGAAAGTGCCCGATTGGCGACAGGGATGCCACCTATCACATTGTAGGACTAAGTATCTCCGGTTAATCGTGATTCCACTGGTTGTACTTCTACCTACACCTTTGGGGAAACGGGCGTGAGGATACTTTAACTTGTAAGATTTTTAAAATATATTTTAGAGCTTTAAAAGGCGTTAAATAATACTTCGTAATTGTAAAATTAATCATCACATTCAAAAATTACAGCTTTCCAAAACTTAAAAGTGTCTTGTAAAAAAATTTAGGTTTTAAGCTCACAAAACTTCAAATCCATGTTCAAATATATTAGACTGATTTTAATTGAAAAGATTTTAGAGCGATGATTTTAAAAGTTCTCTTTCTCCGCAAGACTGTGCCACTCGTCTTCAAAATGCTTTTGGGAGAGAAGCACCTTATTTGAGCACCGTGAGGCGATGATTTGCTGAATTTGAGAGAGGTCGAGTTTCTTTCCATGACTGTTTATGACATTGTCACAGGAGACGAAACGTGGATTTATTGTTTTGAACCCGATAAAAAAACAGCAATCTTGTGAATAGGTGTTTGAAAATGAGAACAGGCCAACAAAAGTGAGACAGGCGAGAAACGTCGGTAAAAAAATTATCGCGTTTTTTTCTCATCTGCGGGTCCGATCTGTACAATTCCACTTGAAGATCAAAAGAATACTAATGCCGAGTGGTATTCTACCATTTGTTTACCCAGGGTGTTAGAAAAGTTCGCGAAAGACGACCCAAAAGCCGCATTCTCCTACACCATGATGACGCTTCTTCACACACGGCTAACAAAACAAAGTCATTTTTTGCTTCCGAAAAAGTACATCTCGTTACTCATCCTGCGCATAGCCCCGACTTAGCACCCTGTGATTTCTGTATTTTCCCCAAAATCAAAGATTTGATGAGAGGTTTTACTTTTACCAACTCCAAAGTGGCAGTGATAGCGTTCAATCAGCACGTAGAAAACATGTCTTATCATATATATTTTAATTTTATATAAGGAGATATTTAGTATAGATAAATTGGCTGTTGAAAAATTACGATAATTATTTAATACATGATGTTTTCATTTTAAGTATTGTTAAGTATATTATAGTATGTATGTATTTATTTTATATTATTTGTTTATGTAGTCTATGTTATTACTTAATATTATATTAGTATATCCGTTTAAGTATAAGTATATTATATTAGTATGTTTTATTCATAGTAGTATTTTTGTATTATTACTTATATAATTATTTAAATATGTATTCTTATTTAAATTTTATATATCTATATTTTCTTTGTACCTACACACTACTGTTTCTGTTAGCCCAAAGGTTGACTGGGAGAGAATGCAACTAGCATTAAGTCCGCCTTTTGTACAATTTTACCTATGTAAGTGTAAAATAAAGTATAAATAAATAAATAAAGTGCCTTCAGATCTGTGGTCCTTCTGTTTTAAAAAATAGTTCGATCGCATGAAAAAATGTTTAAAATTTAATGGAGATTATTTTGAAAAGCAATAAACATTATATTTTGGTTATAACATGTTGTATTTTTAAGTTACGCAAAACTTATAGTGTGACCTACGTATTACGAAGACAGATCGGATAAGTTGTGATCCAAGCTAAAAACAATTGTACCTATAAATTAAAGACACTGATCTAAGATTTCTGACAGCCAGATGGCATTGAAGTCACTGTAGTCCAATTATTCATGCAATATCCTAGTCCACCAATGCAGAAGACTACTTCAGCAACTAGGGACATCTCGCAAAGTCATACTGTATTAAAGGTCTCAGGAAACAACATCGACGACATGAGTTAGGGACAAAAGAGTCTAAGATGGTAATTTTAGTTCCTTTACAAATAGTACCTCTACCTTTTAATCAGTTAAAAACAAAGGATAAAATACAAAGTGAGGAAAAAAATAAAATCCATAGAATGAAACGATAAAAGCCCTCTTCTTAGTCCATATTATTGTGATGGACAACTTCGGAACCCTACATTGCGCGTAGCCCAACACACACTTTACATTTTTTTTTAAATTCTAATGTAGTAAAATAATAGATGGCACTTCTGGTGCCTGCACGCCATTTGTATATCGACGAATTATAGAATTTACCTATTATAGATACACAACACTAGCAGCAGTGACGTCACAAAGTCATAACTAGTATTCATTTGGTCTGTAGTCATAACAGTCGGTTTAATAAAATATATTAAAATTACCATTCGAACAAAGTCTCGAGGTACCATTACATTGAGCAAGTGTCTGACTTTTACAGCTTCGCCCACGAGTCATTTTACTTGACTCGTCGATGAAGCTCCACAAATCAGCTAGTCAGAGTTAATCAATATAATAAACTTCGTACTATCATGTCCTATTTTAGCCCAGTAGAAGTTGAGGTTTTAACAAAATAGACCCCGAGTATTCAACTAAGTCTTTGCAAAATTTCATCAAAACCAGTTTAGCGGCTTAGCTGTGAAAGCGTAACAGACAGACAGACGGGCAGACAGGCAGACACACAGACGGTCGGACGGACTTACAGATGGACGAATCAATAGACAGACTTTTTTCGCATTAGTAATTTTAGTATGAATACACAACTATTCAAGATAATATAGTCCATTTTAATTTCACGTCAGAACTTCTGAGCTAATAGCAAAGGAATTGGCCAACACATATCGATTTTTCTTTAAAGAAATGCGTACGACAAGTTTTGTTCTACAACGGAACATAAATATTCGGATTCCAGTATTATTTTCAGTGCTGAATACTACGCTTCTGTATCCAGTGACAGGTCTTGATGTATTTCAGCAACGAAAAGCTTTTGAGATAACATATTATGAGTGCATGTATCGCTATGAATAACGGGAATTTTTGGCTGTATATAAGGGTCTTCACATACTTAGACATAGAAGAAAAAAAACTGAAGTATACTAAGAATCATTTATTTATCTTTACTAGTATATAAATCTGTATCTATATCATCTGTCCGAACATTTTTAACTTCCCGCTACGTATACAGATAAGGAAGTTACTGATTTTGCCCCGATTTTCGAAAATCGAATTTTTACCAGATCTCCACGTTTTGAGGTCCTAGGAACCTTTTCCGACTATTTTCACGATGACGTCAGTATATCTGTATGTATCTATGTATGTGTATGTGTGTATGTATGTGTATGTAAACATCTCATAACTTTTGAACGGCTAGACTGATCGAAACGCGGTTAATGACATTCGACTGGACTTTGCTCAACTTAGACTTCGTAAAAAATTTGAATCAAGTCGGCCCAGGAGATTATGAGAAATTTTGAAAAAACCCGAAAAAAATTTTTTGGTGAAACACTATATTTTTAACTTCCAGATTAATGTACCGATTGAGTATAAAAACTAATCAGCTCTATTCCTAATAAAACTACGTCTAATGCATAAATTTCATTAAAATCGGTTTATCCGGAGTCGGTTAATCGTTAACAAAAAAAAATTAAAAAATTGTTTTTTGGACATAACTTCGAAATTTTTCAACCAATATTTTTTGGTTTTTTACGATATCTTAGTACTAAAAGAACTACCTCAAATGCCGTTTCAAAAACAAAATCGGATCTAATTTTTAAGAGTTACAACTTTCCAAATATTAAAAGTACCTTGTTTTAAAACGAAGTTAAAAAAATGTTTTATGACATTTCGGGAAATTTTTCAACCTATTAGTTATTTAACTAAAGCAATATTTTAGATCTCTAAAATTGAGTTGAATGATACGAAAAAGCAAAGCCGATCATCGTTTCCGAAATATACAACTTTTCAAAAATTATCATACCTATTGCCATTTTTAACAAAATAGATGTTTGAACTGAATAAATCTCTGCTTATAATTTTTACTCTTTTGAGATTAAAGTCAATTTCTTTCAAGTCAAAAAGACTTTTTGTCAAAATTCGTACTAAATGTTCGTATTATGGTTTAGTTGCTGTATTAGTTTAGGCCCGATTTAAAGACTGTTGATCCACCATTCTACGTAAAAAGCCAACGATAGGTGTCACTACCATCGTTACTACTAGGCGGTAGAGTTCCGCAACGTCTCGTCTGGTATTTAGTACCAGCGCCTTATCTATTAATTTATTATCTGTGCATTAATCCAAAAATAGTGGTGATATATTTAATCAATCGTTACCTTTTATGAATTGCCTGCCTGATGGAAAGAGATAACCATCGTCTATATACACCAATAATATTAATTATTGGTGTAGCTCAGAAGTTCTGACCTGAAATAAAAATTGAATATTTATCGTATTTATACTAAAATTACTAATGCGAATATCTGTCTGTCGGTCTGTCTGTCCGTTCATCCGTCCGTAGGTCCGTCCGTACTTCTGTCTGTCTGTCTGTTACGTTGTGACAGCTAAGCCGTTGATGAAATTTAGCAAGCAACGTGGAGCGGTTCGAATCGTTGACGATCAGGCTATTTCGAAACGGCTTGACTCTTTGGTATTACGCAGATTATGAGTGTTCGAGACATATATTTCTATAAAATAAGCAGTTTTATTTCCAAAATTTAAAAATTAAAAATAAATACTGCTAATATTGTGTGTAAGTACCTTAAAATTTTAGTGAGATCTCCGATAAAGCCATCCGTCTACATCAAAGTGACGAGGGTTCCGGACACACCGTGCACTAACAAACACCTTCTGAAGATACTGGAATACACTCATTATATTACAGTTTATATAGCCACTGACCGATTATTTTATATTTCGAACATATAAGAAATGAACAATGACTAAAATTTTCAGTCATATCATTCGCAATGACGATTCGATAGATAGGCTCCTGGTTCAAGGGAAAAATCGGGCTAGATGAACTAACTTAAAATCCTTCACTCACACTTTCATTCATAAATAATTACAAGAGGTTATGAATAGAGAGAAATGGAGGCGTATTGTGAGACTGGCAACACGTGACCTGGGGCCTAATTCACGTAATCAAGCGGCAAGCAAGTCGAAACATTTAAGACACTTACACATTTTCTTACATATACACCGTGTCGTAGCACGTCCCGACGTTCTATGGTATTTATGTGTGTAAGAGCCCCAAGCGCTTTGACTCAATTACATGAATTGGGGGGCTGACCAGCCGACCCACCGACCGGCCGACCGGCTTGTAACCACGTTACTCTGTCAACAGTGACTAATAAGAAACGAAAAAAAATGTTTTAAAAATATATATATATATATATATATATATATATATATATATATATATATATATATATATATATATATATATATATATATCAACTTGGGGTACAATAAGAGAAATGTTTAAAATATATTTTGACAAAAATATGAAATAGTTTAGTAAATCCAAAATGGCTTAAAAATTTAGTTTGTGTAATTATTTTACTACTAACAGCGTAAAAGAGAGGTAAAAAAACAAAACTTCGAATCGGAGCAACACAAAATTGCAGTGTGTAATATTTGCCAGCGAAAGTGATCTTATAAGACTACAGTTTCAAACTTGAAAAAACATTTACAAAGCAAGCACGTCGGAGTTACACCTGCAATTTTAAAGTCACGGCAAATACATCAAAATGCCGCCAGTAACATCGAAAACCAAACTCGAAGTTTGAGTTTGCCGGAATTTCAAACCAACTCCGTATCCGTACAACCTGGACCCTCTAGGCTCCCAACCGATGACCTATCCAAGCGGCAGCCAACAATCATAAATAACATTGGCAAAACTAATGAGGGCAGACTTATTCAAACCCGAATTACAATGCCAGTCAAAAAAATTACTTCGGCGCAAAAAAACTGCAATAGACGAAAAGCTTTTACTGCTCTTCATCAAAGATTTTCAACCATTTTCAGCGGTTGAAGGTAAAGGTTTCAGGGAATATTCGTACGTTTTGAATCCAGCCTACCATTTACCAATAAGACACAATATTTCGAATACACTAATACCTGCGCTGTACGAAAGAGCAGTAAACCATTGTTGAGAAACAGACATTAAATCAATCGTTTCCATGAGCCTTATAACGGACCTATGGACGTCTGCGTCGCAAGACGCTTATATTGCCGTCATGGCACATTATATAAATGAAGAATTTGAGAGCCGAAACTTACTTCATGAGTGTGCCCCACTACCTAGCTACCCAGACAGCTAAACATGTCATAGAAGAAATAACTGGCCTTATGAATTATCTAGACATAGAAAAAAAACAAATTTTGATAGTGACGACAGATAACGCGACGAGTATGAAAAATGCTGTACGTGAACATTTGAAATGAAAACATTTTGGCTGTTTTGCGCACACGCTAAATTTGGTGATAGAAAATGCATTAGATTTGGTCCCTATAAAATCATTGATAAAGTTAAATTTATAGTTTCGCATTAAACTGGAACATCACAACCAAAAAGGCTTTTACAAGCAGTGCCAACGCAGTGGAATTTCGTCTATTTATTGTTAGAACGATTTTTAGAGCTCCAAGACGCATTGAAGAGTACATACAGCAGGTTTGCTAGATAGGACTTTACCTATGCCATCTAGTGAACAAAAGGTCATGTGCAAAGAACTGTGCAACATTTCGAAACCGCTTTAGGATGTAACACAGCAGATGACTGGCGAAAATTACGTCACTGGAAGACTCGTTATCGTATACAACAGAATGTTGTGCAATGTATACGAAAACAAAATCCCGCTAAATATACACCCGGAAGTTCGCAAATTTGCTGCTGTCAACTATGACAGCTAGGTACTAAGCTTCAAAGAAGATTAGGCAGTTTGAGTTCAGTGCAACTCAACGTGCACTTTATTAGGCCCGAGATATAAAACTTATTGTTTTAAGGACAAAACCGCTGTCGAAAGAGCGAAAACAGGACTTGTGGATTTCGTCACCGCAGAAATAAAGAAAAAAAACGCATCAATCAACATGTCGGCTCCAGCTGCTACACCAGCTGAAAATAGCAACATTCAGCAAGATAAAGACAATGCATCATTGTCAGTATGGGATAGTATTAACGAAATATTGGGATGAAACCCCGCGGGCTTCGTCAATTATTGACGTACAGAGGTACTTAGAAGACCAATTAATGCCAAAATGGTGGCAAAACCATTAATCCACTTATCCGAATCCGAATTAAACCACTTATCCGAACTTAGCTCAGGTATATCGGCTGGCCCCCCATGGTTCCAAGCCTTGCCGTGGCGGGGGGGCTCAGTATCCGGGGTGATATCCAGCACCCTGGAGAAGCTAATTGGACCGAGGTGGGCGCTCTCGAACCCTTCTTCTTGAAGAGGGGGTAGAGATGCGCAGTGCGCTTAGCGCGCACGGGGAGCTTCGGCTCAGGGGACCTTCGAGTCGTGGGATGGCGGGCCTGCAAGGCCTGTGGTGCAAAGGCGGGTTCTCTGCCCTCGCCCGCGCACAGGGATCGAGGAATGCTAACCTCGTTAAAAAATGGCCACGAGGGGGGGGGGGGGCATCTGCCCAGGGCTTCTGCCCAGGGCATCTGCCCAGAGGACCTTCGGGTCGTGGGGTGGCGGGCCTCCAAGGCCCGCGGTGCAAAGGCAGGGGCTCTGCCCCCACCTGCGCACGAGTGTGAGGAAGCCAACCTCGTTAAAAAATGGCCAAAGCCATCCACCGCGGTTGACACAAACTCCGGTCCGAGGCGGATGTGGATGCTGGCGGGGTAGTGGAAGAATGCTCACGCGTACCCATCACCCCACCTACAAAAGCATCGAGAAGGACACCGCAGGGGTTTTAGTGGGTATGGCCGGTCGGTGGAAGCCGGCGAGTCCCACACTCGGGCCGCGCTTAATGGCCCGATCGTGCGTAAATGCATTTCCCCTGCGTTAACAAAAAAAAAGGTATATCGGCTGAAATGTTGCACAATGAGCGCATCAGTATCCTGCGAGCGCATATTTTGAAGGTCTGGATACATAATATCAGAACGCCGAACGAGACTTAAACCTAAAAAAGTGAAGCAGTTGATGTTTTTAAATGTAAATTTGTAAATAATTTTCTTTAAATAAAAAATTTGTAAATATAGTGTAGTCCTAAAATGTTGTAAATAAAAGTCAAATAATATTCTATAAACAAAAAAAAATGTAATAAAACCATTAACAGAGACATAAAAACATAAAAAAGTCTAATAAAATTATTTAAAGATCGTGTAAATATATTTTAATCATTGTAAATAATAACTTTGTAAATACGCCAACTCTTTCATTGACAGTGCTAAGCCTGTTATCTTGTGAAAAGGGGTGTGGATGTTTTTACGCTATAACGACAAGCTCGCATGGACAATTTATATGAACATTTTTTGTTAAAAGCAAAATTTTCTAGAATTAGTTATGTAATTTTTAATCGAGGACCTAACCGAAATATAAAATTACTCCGTTACGAACGGTAGTAGATAATCATTTGTTGTCCTTTGAAATGTAATTTTTCTGAGCTTAACTAGGAAAAGTAATTTGTACATACATGCATATTTTCACGTCAAAATCCTTACATAGAGAATTAAGGGCCATATATTACCATCCAGACAGACTTTCATTCATAATCCTTTTCATGCAAACGAGCCGGTTTTGGAGGCTCTTGACACCACTTTCGGACAACACCCATCCAAATTGACCATGGTACGTCAAGCTTGGTCTTCTCCGGTACCGACATCAGCGTGCTAGTAATAGCACGCTGATGTCGGTTTTTTTCTGGCAGAACGATATAATTATGGTATATTCTTCAAATGGTACCCAACAAGTGAGCCTCCTGCTTGTTTGTTCCTTTTTTCTATGTAAAAAAGTCGGTTGTTATCATAATACAGTGTTTTATAGTAGTTATTCTTAAATAACCGCTTAGCGCAACCTCTTAAAAAACTGTCGAAACATGCAATATCACGACCGATACAAAAATGTAAGACTACCGCAAATCCGTATTCCGGGATTTTAGTTCTAAGAAGCTTTATTAATATTCATTTTTAAGCTATTACATAGCTTCTATCGCGGCCCTTGAGCGTGGAGACCGAATCCAGAAATTCCGTAACGAAAAAACCTAACACCCCCCACTCCGACCGGCACAGCGGTGATACTTTTTAGTTTTTCCATCTATCGATAAATACCAGAACTTTTAATGTCTTTTTGAAATATAATGCTTGTCTCTTTAGTTCAGCAACCCGCCTTTAGGTGGCATTGGTTGTATTGGAAAACTACCGTAATCTGTTTGTGAGAAAGTATATAGGTGTATAGGTATTTATCATCTACGTACAACAGTGAATATCTGTACTCGTATAATTTGTGTACAAAGTGTTTTAAATATGAATAAACAAAGAAAAAAAATACTACATAAATAAAATAAATATATAATTGTAATTGCATAAGTTGATAAAAAATGGTATGCAATAGCTTTACCGCGGCAGTCTCCGAGTGCCACACGTCTTTTTTTCTTAAAAGCCTTAAAATCGACACTATACACTACACTAAACCTGGGGCCTCATTTGCCAACCTCGAATAGACTAAACCTGGGGCCACATTATTGCGCGAAGGTTCGTGTTCGCGCTACGGGTGGCGTGGTGGTCATCAACAATCTATCTAATTTGCGATGCACACACACTAACACAAAAACACAATGAACTTAGCATAGTAAAAAACCGATAGAAGCCGTCCGTTTTTGGTAAATAATTTGCGATTCAGCGAATTGATTGGCTACACACATTATGACAATGCGAATGTTCACCACATCATGATAATGTAGCTGCGTTGTGATAGACGTAATGGAAAATATGGGATATCTATACGGTAAATAATGTAATATTATGTTGCGAAATTTGCTCGCTCAAGTGTTCCCGAAGGTACGATTTTCAAATAAGATAAGCAAAAATGAGTTACATTGTAATGTATTTTTCATAAGCTTGTAAAGTTAGTATTTTCTAAGAAATTTTGTTTTTTTGCATCAATATCATTACATAGTATAAAACAAAGTCGCTTTCTCTGTCTGTCCCTATGTCTTTATGTCCCTATGTATGCTTAAATCTTTAAAACTACGCAACGGATTTTGATACGGTTTTTTTAATAGATAGATTGATTCTTGGGGAAGGTTTAAGTGTATAAACCTTTCCGATATTCCCACGGGAACAAAAGCTGCGCGGGTGAAACCGCGGGCAGGTCGCTAGTATTAAAATAAAGTATGGTAAAATTATTTAATTTTAATTCTATTTTAACATGTTTGTATGAAAAAGGGGCGGGCAGCTAGTTTCCTATAGAAACGAATAATAAATATCTCAACCTTACGAATGATGCAGTACCAAAATGTAAGATACATGTCGAGAACATACTTACTCTCCTTTGTTTCGTAACAAGTTTGTTATATAAAAGAAGTCTAGGATCTGGAGTGTCTAAACTTGTTTCGTAAAACTTTTGACAACTTTCTTTTCCAGAGAAATCCGCAAGTTATGTTTAATGCTAGTTGTTTGAATAAGTTTTGTCGATATGCCATCATTAAGAGCCCACCACGAGGATAGCAACGCATCATTAACATCTTTGTTGTCTATAGGCGATGGTTGACGCTTTCCATCAGGTGAGCCAATTGCTTGTTTGCTATCTTATGTTTAAAAAACAGCTGGTAAGTAATCAGCACTGCCCATAGACAACCACAACATAGAGGACTTGCAGCGGCAATTGCATCGCGGTTCTTTGAAGACTCATTCTTAAGCTCTTCTCTTGAAGGTCCCTATGTCATATCATGTTGTCCGTCCTACTTAACATATTATCTAATAGCTGCTGCGTGCAGTCCGCTGCATTATACATTTTTTTGGTGAATCCCGAATAAAAAGTAGCCTATGTGCTATTCCAGGTCATCATCTACCTGTGTACTAAATTTCATTCAAATCCGTTCAGTAGTTTTTGCGTGATTGAGTAACAAACATCCATCCAAACATCTATCCAAACATCCATCCAAACATCCAAACTTTCGCATTTATAATATTAATATAAATATAGATAAATACATAAAGTTCCCTTCTTAAGATTCCTTCTCAAGAATATTGCGCACAAGATGTAGAAAGCTATAATTTATTTTAAAAATGCATGGGAAGATCTTTCCTTTTCCATCCTTGTATAACGTTATCAACCTTCACAGTAATGATGTCATCTCAATGACCGTCGTCCTGCCATCAGCGTGCTATTACTAGCACGCTGATGTCGGTACCGGGGAAGACCAAGAAATCCGAAAGTGGTGTCCAGAGTCTCCAAAACCGGCTCGTTTGCATGAAAATAATTATGAATGAGTCTGTTTGGATGGTGATGTATGGCCCTTAATTCTCTCTGTCTTCACCGTAAGGGTTTTGACGTGAAAATATGTATGAATGCCCAAATTACTTTTCCTAGTTAAGCCCAGAAGAATTACATTTCAAAGGACAGCAAATGTTTATCTTCTACTATTCATCACGGTGTAATTATTATATTTTTCTGTTAGGTTCTCGACTAAAAATTACATAACTAGTTTTAGCAAATCTTGCTTTTAACAAAAACTGTTCTTATAAATTGTCTACGCGAGTTCCCGATGTACCTTAAAAACATTCACACCCCTTTTAACAAGATAACAGCCCCGGGAAAAGGGGTGGAACTCTACAAACATGGATCCAACTTGACACTAACACCACCGACATCAACAAAATAAAATTGCGTGCTCTGCCTTTTGCAACCCCAGATGTAATTTTTCAATAGACTATTATTATTGGATAACGTTATTTGTATACAAGTTGACGGATTTGACGAAAAAACTATGCATATTAAAGGACAAGAGATAATGGTCATATTATGTAACAGATAAAACTACAGCAAGTAGGTAGTAAGCTGGAACGAAATTAGCGTTTTATTATACAAAACATACGGTCACCGCGCGAATTATTGGCGTGTACTTTAACTGGTACGTGACACGGGGCTGTATGGGCAAATGGCTGTATGAGTATCCTATGATATAAAAAAACATAAAAAAAAATAATTGTCATCAGGTCGGTTTCATGCAGCATGGAGTTCACCAATCATCTCGCCAATATGCAAACCGGTAAATCGTGGTGAATGGAAAAGTTTATATAGACGTTCGGCTAACTCTGCTTACCCCTCAAGAGAACCGGGCGTGATTCTACTTTTTTTTTCTTTTAAACTGGTTTGAACTGCGATTTTAGTATGTAAACTTTTGAATGTAAATTTAAAGCGAAGTATACATATTACATAGCTACAAAATGTTTTCCCATTCACACTTCAATACATTACGTCCGCACGTTTGCATACCCTTATAAAAGTAAATAACTGTCCAGTCGACAATTGAAGCTGTTTGTAAATGTTTGGGAGTCACTGTTTATATTTAGTATAGGACTTAGAGAATATTTTACTTTAGAGAATATTTTACCCAAATCAGAAATACAAAATTCAATGTTGAGCGGCTCGAATCGTCGATGAAAGGATTTTCTCAGCAGGACCAGGCAGTACTATACACCAGCTCATCGCTTACAGTTTTATAAGGCACAAATTTGTCCTCATATGTTATAGTGATGCTCTCACTTATGGGCGGGGGCTCTTCAGTACCAGCTCTATCCTTTTGACCGCAATCAACGTAGAGCGGTTCGAATCGTCGAAGACAGGACTATTTCGAATCGCCTTGATTCTTTGGCGTAAAGTAGACATGTGACATCATGCCACATCTTCTATCGGATCTTTCACGGGGCATGTTCAGAGAAACTGTTTGGACTAATTCAAATGAATTTCAATTCGCCGTGTTGGTCCCGGCCTCCTTTGTAGAATAGGCCAACTGCCGTTCTGCCAGGCAGGTTGTAAAAAGCGACCGATTGGCTATCGAGTCACTACCATCGTGGCTACTAGGTAGTAGAGTTCTGCATTGTCTCGCCCGGGTCTGGTACCACCGCCTTACCTATTCCTGCCGCAATAGCGTCAGTGCTTGTCGCTGTCGTGTTCCGGTTTGGAGGGTAAGGTAGCCGATAAACTTATGCATGTGGCATTAGACCTCGCCACAAGATAGCAACGCACCATTAACATCTTTGGTGTCTATAGGCTATGGTTGACTCTTTCCATCAGGAGACCCATCTGCTTGTTTGCTATCTTATGATATAAAAAAAAAAAAGAATTCCTGCCGCCGAAATTAACCATCGGACATCGCAGCAGAAATCAAAGTTTCATCCTCACCATTCCAATGTCTGAAAATCCATAACCGTGTGATTTCCAGCCATTGGTCGCTCCGTTCGCCGAGCGGTTAGCGAACCTAACTGCGAATCGTTGGGGTTCGGGTTTGATTCCCGACAGGGACAAGCATTTTTATGATGAGGATAGATGTATATATTTCTGGGTTTGGGTGTTTATTATGTATATTACAATATTTGTATATGCATTTCTATGTTATCGTTGAGTAGCATCCAAAACACAAACAAATAATTTGCTTACTTTAGGATTAAATCAATTCGTGCATATATTCTCGAGGCGCATTTTGCCTCGCACTACTTTTACGTATAACCAAATATCGGCAGGGGTTTTTTCTTCTTTGATTTTTGCAAATATGACCGTGTATCGAAGAGGAAACGTCATTTTACCGATTGTCTGGTTAGTCTTGCGGTCTAGCGGTTAGCCTATTTGGATTAGATCTTGAGGTCCACGTTTGAATTTTCATGTGAGGTTTTTTATGTCTTAGATAGTAAACAAACTGATGGATCTTCTGATGGAAATAGAAAACATCGCCTTTGGACACCAAAGATTTTAATAGTGCGTTGCTATCTATATTGTGAGGTGGCAATGCCACATGCATGTCTTTTTTTTCATAAATACTTATACCCCTATCACGGACAAAGCCTTTAATTTTACAAGTTTGCTAGTTCTTACATGTTTACTTATTTTACTTACTACATTTTTATGGTTCATGTCTTTTCGTATACATATGTATACGTCTTCTTTTTTATTTTTGTAATCATATATACATATTTATTTATTTAAGAATACATTTGTACCCTTATTGGGCACTGTCTATCATATACATTCTTATGATATATATATATATATATATATATATATATATATATATATATATATATATATATATATATATATATATATATATATATATATATATATGTGTATATATATATATATATATATATATATATATATATAGTGAAAAAATAGTAATAAACCATGCTGTACTGTTTTATCATACCGAATGAGAGGACAAGGTTTAAACATTATCATTGAATTGATTTTATTTCATGGTAAGTATATATATATATATATATATATATATATATATATATATATATATATATATATATATATATATATATATATATATATATATATATATATATATATATAAGATAGCCTATAGCCTATATATAAGATAACCTATAGACACAAAAGGTGTTAATGCTGCGTTATTATCTTGTGGCGAGGTCCAATGCCATATGCATAAGTTTACCGGCTACCTTACCCTCCAAACTAGAAAGCTTTAAGTATCTAATAATGTACAGACTGTTCATTTTATTCTCTCAAAGAAACTGGATTTGTTTATTTTATTTGTACTCCTTCATTTTATATGGTATTCATTTTACTCAAACTTACGGCCTTTGTAGTCTTACCTTAATAATGTGGTTCCTTCAAAAACCGGAAAGAATTCCGGTAAGTTAGTGTACGAGTTACTATAGAGTGAATTAAGTGTTACTCAACAGTAATAGTGTAATGCCATAATAAATATACATAAGTGTAATTTATATACTAACTGTTTCTTAATAAAAAAAAAAAATAAAAGTATCTTCACGCCCATATCCCCGAAGAGGTAGGCAGAGGTACAAAAAGTGCACCCATGATTAGCCGAAGATACTTGGTCCCACAAATGTGATAGGTGGCAAGCCTATCGCCAACCGGGCACTTTCCAATCCCGGGCAACTTTGTGTTTCTCAGAAAACTGAAAAAACACTGTTTTTTATGTGCCCGCCCCGCGAATCGAACCCGGGACCTCATGTGGTCGACGCCAACGCTGGACCACTAGACCACAGAGGTATATATACCCCAGATATACATATGACAGTAATTTCAGATATTTTAAATCCTAGAATACGCTACAGTACGGATGTTTTTGTTATTCCAATAACTCGATGATTATCTTTAGGACTACATAATAAAAAAATACATATATTACACGTATTGAACACTGTTAATATTTCACGTTCTTTGTAATCAACTATGATCATTCTTCTTCGGATTCGGTGTCTGAATCTGGTATAGTGTTCAACCAGTTCTCCTAATTCGAAGGCTGACTTATACCTGTTCGCCAGAAGACAAACAGACAATTTTTTAATGGTGGAAAAAGATATCGCCTTCATTGGCTTGACAAAGAAAACAGTTACTTATATAAAAAAAACTAACGAACACCCGCAAGCTTGTTTGCTAGCCAGCGGGCGGTAGTTATAACCGGACATACAGACTGACACATTCTTCGTAAGTCAATCAACAAAATACCATGATCGATGCGACGTTTGCAGAGTTACTATTTCTTCACCAGAACTGAGTTTACAAAATCGTACTTTATCAAAATGTAGGACGAAACATTTCTCGAAACTTTTAAAGCAATAAAACTGAGTGCTAAGTGTGAGTTTTTCTTTTCGCATTCGATCGTGAGCGCGTTTCGAGTTTACTAGGAATTTGTATGTGATTTGTACAGCGCCACCTAGTGGTAAACTGGTTTCTCACGTTTACCACTAGGTGGCGCTGTACAAATCACATACAAATTCCTAGTAAATTCCAAACGTGCTCACGATTGAATGCGAAAAGAAAAACTCACACTTAGCACTCTGATCAATTTTCTATATAACCAACTCCACTGTGAATAGCTATTTCCATTGTGTTGGTCCGGTTTCCTTTTAAAGAAAAAAACACCTTAGTTCGTAACAAAAGGCGAAAGATTGGATATACATATGACTACCATCATTGTTACAAGGTGGTAGAGTTTTGCAACGTCTCACCTGGGTATAAAATAGCACAGCTTTACCACAGACAGCAGTAGTGTCAATTATCAAATCACTCAGCGTCCTATCATTGTCGTGTTCCGTTTGGGAGAATAATGTATTCGGTAGACTTATGCATGTGAAATATAATCTCTTTTCAGTAAACCTTAAGAAATTTGTCAGTAGCAATTATTAAAGTTATGTAATGTATATTTGACTCATATATATATATATATATATATATATATATATATATATATATATATATATATATATATATATATTATAAGATAGCCTATAGCCTATATATAAGATAACCTATAGACACAAAAGGTGTTAATGCTGCGTTATTATCTTGTGGCGAGGTCCAATGCCATATGCATAAGTTTACCGGCTACCTTACCCTCCAAACTAGAACATGACAGTGTCAAGCACTGACGCTATTGCGGCAGGCGTTGGTACCACGGGTGAGACAATGCAGAACTCTACCAGCTTGCAATTACATACTTGTACAGAAATACAGAGTTTTACGACTTACCAATGAAATAAAATCAATTCAATGGTAATGTTTAAACCTTGTCCTCTCATTCGGTATGATAAAACAGTACAGCATGGTTTATTACTATTCTTTCACTATATATATATATATATATATATATATATATATATATATATATATATATATATATATATATATATATATATATATATATATATATATATATATATGAGTCAAATATACATTACATAACTTTAATAATTGCTACTGACAAATTTCTTAAGGTTTACTGAAAAGAGATTATATTTCACATGCATAAGTCTACCGAATACATTATTCTCCCAAACGGAACACGACAATGATAGGACGCTGAGTGATTTGATAATTGACACTACTGCTGTCTGTGGTAAAGCTGTGCTATTTTATACCCAGGTGAGACGTTGCAAAACTCTACCACCTTGTAACAATGATGGTAGTCATATGTATATCCAATCTTTCGCCTTTTGTTACGAGCTAAGGTGTTTTTTTCTTTAAAAGGAAACCGGACCAACACAATGGAAATAGCTATTCACAGTAGAGTTGGTTATATAGAAAATTGATCAGAGTGCTAAGTGGAATTTACTAGGAATTTGTATATGATTTGTACAGCGCCACCTAGTGGTAAACTTGAGAAACCAGTTTACCACTAGGTGGCGCTGTACAAATCACATACAAATTCCTAGTAAACTCGAAACGCGCTCACGATCGAATGCGAAAAGAAAAACTCACACTTAGCACTCAGTTTTATTGTTTTAAAAGTTTCGAGAAATGTTTCGTCCTACATTTTGATAAAGTACGATTTTGTAAACTCAGTTTTGGTGAAGAAATAGTAACTCTACAAACGTCGCATCGATCATGGTATTTTGTTGATTGACTTACGAAGAATGTGTCAGTCTGTATGTCCGGTTATAACTACCGCCCGCTGGCTAGCAAACAAGCTTGCGGGTGTTCGTTAGTTTTTTTTTATATAAGTAACTGTTTTCTTTGTCAAGCCAATGAAGGCGATATCTTTTTCTACCATTAAAAAATTGTCTGTTTGTCTTCTGGCGAACAGGTATAAGTCAGCCTTCGAATTAGGAGAACTGGTTGAACACTATACCAGATTCAGACACCGAATCCAAAGAAGAATGATCATGGTTGATTACAAAGAACGTGAAATATTAACAGTGTTCAATACGTGTAATATATGTATTTTTTTTATTATGTAGTCCTAAAGATAATCATCGAGTTATTGGAATAACAAAAACATCCGTACTGTAGCGTATTCTAGGATTTAAAATATCTGAAATTACTGTCATATGTATATCTGGGGTATATATACCTCTGTGGTCTAGTGGTTCAGCGTTGGCGTCGACCACATGAGGTCCCGGGTTCGATTCCCGGGGCGGGCACATAAAAAACAGTGTTTTTTCAGTTTTCTGAGAAACACAAAGTTGCCCGGGATTGGAAAGTGCCCGGTTGGCGATAGGCTTGCCACCTATCACATTTGTGGGACCAAGTATCTTCGGCTAATCATGGGTGCACTTGTTGTACCTCTGCCTACTTCTTCGGGGATATGGGCGTGAAGATACTTTTATTTTTATTTTTTTTTATTAAGAAACAGTTAGTATATAAATTGTACTTATGTATATTTATTATGGCATTACACTATTACTGTTGAGTAACACTTAATTCACTCTATAGTAACTCGTACACTAACTTACCGGAATTCTTTCCGGTTTTTGAAGGAACCACATTATTAAGGTAAGACTACAAAGGCCGTAAGTTTGAGTAAAATGAATACAATATAAAATGAAGTAGTACAAATAAAATAAACAAATCCAGTTTCTTTGCGAGAATAAAATGAACAGTCTGTACATTATTAGATACTTAAATTTACCGCAAATATTTTAGAACGCAGTTTCTTAACGCCCATCATCTTTTGCAGGCTGAAGGACTTGATCGAAAAATGTGTAAAAAAATAACAACACCAAAGAACCGACCATTTACAGTACCCGGCGATAAATATTGCACATCGACCTTTGGAAAGAGACAATCGGCTAATTTCAGCTTCGTAGAGCGTTATCTCTGTCGCACAAAATACAAACAGTCCGGTACCTATTAGGAGCTGTTAAAACAAGTATGATTTGCTACTTTTGATATTTTTATTCTTTGTATAAAATACACTAATTTTTCTATAAGTGATGGCTTTAGGTTGGGGTAAAATAAAATAAAAAAAAACATTTTTACATTATGTTTACGTATTTAATTATTTTGGAACATTACAGCTTTAGTGTACATAATAAACACCATTATACCTATTGCTAAAATGAGACATTGCAATAAAAATAATAATAATTCTAATTCTCAATTACTTCCATTTCACTATCTGTGCTCTCAAAGAGGTCAATATCACTGTCACTATCAGCCGTATTTATTACTAATCTATCAGTGTAATTGTCTAAACTGTGTTGAATGCTTCTATATTCATTCTCACATTTGATTGCATGATCGCAAACCTTTTTCCACTCTTCAGCGCCGATCATGTTTACTTTTTCAGTCAATAATGTTTTTACTGTAGTTAAGTTCATACCCACATTTCTAGAGGCTACATAGCCTTTCAGTTGAGACCATATATTTTCAATTGGATTAAAATCCGGATGATATGGTGGCAATCGCAACACAGTGTGCCCATGTTCGGCAAGTACTTTGTCCACAGAAAACTCTGTATACCTCTCCTTGTGCTGACATATAATAGCGTAAATCTGGGTTTTTGTTAATTTTGGATCAACTGGAATTTCATGTCTGTTTAACCAGTTGATCATTTCCCGTTTAATGGTGTTTGAGTTGGGGGGTCTCTCAACATATTTGTTGTGATAGGGTGCGTTGTCGATAACTAGAACAGAATCACTGGGTATATTTGGGATTAATTGGTTAACCAGCCATTACTTGAACAACGACTGACTAAACGTCACATAGGTAGTGTGGGACAGAGATAACGCTCTACGAAGCCGAAATTATCCGATTGTCTCTTTCCAAAGTTCGATGTGCAATATTTATCGCCGCGTACTGTACTTCATGACATGGGATTTCAGTTCACTAAAATGGAAGATAATCGAAAAATTCTAATGGAAAAGCACGACGTTAGTCTCAAAAGAATGGAATACCTTGATAAAATACGCAAATTTCGCGAAATAGGAAAAAATATCGTCTACATGGATGAGTCATATATACATGCATCCCACACTAAAGGGAAATCTTGGAGTGACGATAAGAAAAAAGGAGTAAAAAAGCCAATTTCAAAAGGTCAACGTTTGATAATAGTTCATGCGGGAAATGAAAAAGGCTTTGTACCCGGTGCTTTTTTAACGTATAAATCCACGGACACTACAGGTGACTATCACAATGAAATGAATAACGATAACTGTGAGAAATGGCTGGTTAACCAATTAATCCCAAATATACCCAGTGATTCTGTTCTAGTTATCGACAACGCACCCTATCACAACAAATATGTTGAGAGACCCCCCAACTCAAACACCATTAAACGGGAAATGATCAACTGGTTAAACAGACATGAAATTCCAGTTGATCCAAAATTAACAAAAACCCAGATTTACGCTATTATATGTCAGCACAAGGAGAGGTATACAGAGTTTTCTGTGGACAAAGTACTTGCCGAACATGGGCACACTGTGTTGAGATTGCCACCATATCATCCGGATTTTAATCCAATTGAAAATATATGGTCTCAACTGAAAGGCTATGTAGCCTCTAGAAATGTGGGTATGAACTTAACTACAGTAAAAACATTATTGACTGAAAAAGTAAACATGATCGGCGCTGAAGAGTGGAAAAAGGTTTGCGATCATGCAATCAAATGTGAGAATGAATATAGAAGCATTCAACACAGTTTAGACAATTACACTGATAGATTAGTAATAAATACGGCTGATAGTGGCAGTGATATTGACCTCTTTGAGAGCACAGATGGTGAAATGGAAGTAATTGAGAATTAGAATTATTATTATTTTTATTGCAATGTCTCATTTTAGCAATAGGTATAATGTTGTTTATTATGTACACTAACGCTGTAATGTTCCAAAATAATTAAATACGTAAACATAATGTAAACATGTTTTTTTATTTTATTTTACCCCAACCTAAAGCCATCACTTATAGAAAAATTAGTGTATTTTATACAAAGAATAAAAATATCAAAAGAAGCAAATCATACTTGTTTTAACAGCTCCTAATAGGTACCGGACTGTTTGTATTTTGTGCGACAGAGATAACGCTCTACGAAGTCGAAATTATCCGATTGTCTCTTTCCAAAGTTCGATGTGCAATATTTATCGCCGGGTACTGTACAGTTGTTTTGAGGCACTTCCCGATAATAAGCTAAAACTTTTTCAATCAATTCAAATTGCCGTCAATTTTGAGAATATGTAAAAATATTTTATAATTTTAAGGTTTAAATATAAAAAAAATTCACTGACAAAAAACAATGGTTATCTATTTGACATGTACATAATATGCATGTAATATTATTAAACTTGAATAAAATTTGAATTGGATCATCTATTTAGGCGTCCAAGCACGTGTATTAAATTTCATAACTGTATGTATGTTTTTATGTTTATCCAAGAATTCCTCGGAAACTAAAAGCCATGTTAAGATCTTTCTTTCTGTACTAAATTAGGTATAATTCAACATCGAGGACAGTCTAAGTTTCATCAAAATCGGTTTAGTTATTGAGATATATGTATAATTGAAAAATATTTGAAATCGGTTTGTTTTTTAAATTCTATTATTTATTTATATAAAAAATCAAAAATGATTAATTACTACACAACTGTGAACGTGGGTCTTGTTATGGAACTACGTTAACACAGGTGCTAATTACAAATCAAATAGTTTGATTATAACGTCATCATCAAATCAGATGTGCTATGTGCGTATGCTCAAAGTGATGGTGGTAATAATGGATGATATGAAATCCGTCTTATTGTTTGCTACTCTGTGTAAATAAATAAGTGAATCGCTGATTAATGCGTTCTATATTACATTTAAATCGAGTGCGACACGCAGAAGCTATTATCGAATCGTTTTAATTAATCAGTAATTCAATTATTTCACGAATCAAATGCATGAATGAAGATTTATGAATTGATAAAATCATTAAATTATTTCCATTGTCAGTTTAACCGAACCTTTTATAGAAATGAGTTCAAATTTATTTCACAAAAAGGAGCCAGGATTTTAAATTGGACGTATGTTTTTTATATTTATTACCTCAGAACTATGAAAAATATCAACCGATTTGGAAAATTCTTTGTTTTGTTTGGGAGAGTATACTTCTAGTTTTTTTTTTGTAAATTAGCAGAAATTTAAATTATTGTTAAAGATGTCAAAAAATCAACATGACTGGGTGCTTACATGGAAAACACTGCCTAATTTCCCTTGAGATATAACAAAACAATATCTGAAATGATTTCTTTTCTTTTATAGACCTACACAAAAGTTTTTTAATGACATAATATTATGTCTATTTCTTAAGGATATCTATATAGATATCTAATCACTTGTTATCTTTTCATATATTTTATTTGCGTCGGCGTTATTGTATCGGCGTACTGATATCGGATCGGATAGTGTGAAAACGTTCTTTCGTGTGATATGTGACCGGATAGTATTGGCCCGTACCGGAACGGATACGTACACATGCCGCAAAGCCGTACACGTGCCGCGGAAGCCGTCCGTGTTTGTCCGAATCCGAACTATGCGCGTGCCGTAGCAGCCGTATGTCGCTTGATTAACTGGACTATTATCCATCAATATTCAGCGACGGCCGTACGGCTCCGAACTGACAGACGGAGTCGGTTATGTGTCGCGGAGTCCGTTAGAAGCCTTACAAATCTGTACGTAGCAGTTTGGAGCCGTATGAGGCCGTTCAGTTACTGTGGAATATTGATGTGACGGAAATATGAATCCCGCAAATGCCGTCCGGGCCAGGCCGATGTGAACTGCGCGGGTAAATGTTACTTTGTCCTATGATAACTGAAAGCTATTTAGACGGATATAGTATTAATTAATAGAAAAATAATTACGTTGGTCACTATAAACATTTCATCCGCATAATGATAGTTCTACAACAATAAATTTTGAATAAATATCTTACTTTGGAGTTATCATAATATAATTACAAATATATATAATTACAAACATATATAAATTGCTTTCTCACGAACGGCTCTACGATATTGACGAAATTTTGTATTTAGGTAATCTTATAGTATTAAAATTATTCTAGGTGTCATTCATCTCCGTGATAATCCGTTTTTATATGAAAAAATATCATCCGAGCAAAGCTCTGTCATCCAGCTACATTAAATCATATTTCCATAAAGGACGTAATAAGCTGATACGACATTACGACAAAAAAACCCGTGTGATTCAGTGGTCACTGGTCGGTTACATTAACTACTAATCGATCGGGCTGCCTGGGATACATTTAATGTGTGTCCCTTGGGAATCCCAGCCCGAGGACCCGAACCCAGAAATACAAACATCTGTGTTTATCATAAGGAACATAGGCGGATTTGGTTTTGTACATATTTTGTGTGTCTTTCGGAGTGACAAATATTAGATAAACTAGAATCATTTTCTTATCTGCATATCTATCTTTATCGCTGGGAACTATCATTTATATTAAAATTTGAGACTTTAATTTGATTGGCTTCTTCTATCATCATATTTAATTGTTACCATTGTATAAAATTTAAGTTAAATTTGCATTAAAACAGCAATTATGATAGGTATATAAACTTATTATATACCTATCATAATTATCATTATAAGTATTAAATGAAAATGTTCGTTGTTTTTGTACTAAAGAATAGTTTAAATCTAATTTATTTTTTGTTATTTTAAATATCTAAGAAGTATCTTGGCAAAATTTTAGCTCAGAATTTTGTCAATCTATCATAGATTTCTGAGATTAGCAGTTGCAATAAGACACACAATGACAAGATAAATTCCTAAATAGTTCAAGAGCTAAATACTGGCTCGAGATCTAAAAAAAGAGGCCGTCATAATAGAAAAAAGTAAATATTTACTCGTTTAACATACATTAGTTTTCTTATATTTTTAATTTTTGTAATGTTGTGTTTTGTCATTCAGGGAGAGATCCATCCATTTAGAAATAATTACTAACCAAATACATTTTGTGGATTATATTTTACCTTTTATTTCTCTTTGCTTCAAACCATGACTAATCTATGATTAGTTATATCTATGATTAGTTATAAATATATGGATGTGTGTGTTCAATTTTAAATTCCCACGGTCGGGGATTAGCCTCTTAACTGGAATAATCAATTTTTAATGTACCGACTGAATACAAAATCTAATTGCCTCTTTTCCTCCAAAAAGTGCCTCTCTTCCATAAATTGAACTAATAATTTTTGGACCTTTTACAATAATTTAGTACGTAAAAAACTACGTCAAATACCAAAATATCGATACCAAAATTTAAATATCGAATCAAGTTTCCAAAAGTTACAGCTTTACAAATATTAAAATTTTATTGTTTACAAGAATATCATTTCATATTTGTAAAATAAATTTCAGACTAATACACCCATTGATTTCTAGACCTCAACAGCTCTTTTAATTAAAAACTTTGTCTAAAACTGTAATTTAGATAAAATCGAGTAATTCTTTCGGGATTCATCAAAAGCAAAATTTTTTTAACAATTTTTTTTTATATTTGTTTGTCGTTTTTCAGTCAATTAATTTTGTAGTTAGTAAAACATTTAAGGCTCTAAATTGCATTAAATGGATTTCAAAAGACTAAAATCAACCATCATTTTGAAAATTACCAGCTTTTAAAAAATTGAAGTACTGTCAATTTTATAAACTGTTATTTTTTTTACTCTTAGAGCTTAAAACCTCAATTTAGCAGAAAGTTTCAGGGATGGCCTGCAAAGTTAACCAATTTACAAATTTTTATGAATATAGGAATTTGAATATTACATATGACTCTAAAATACTAAAAACATTTTGCACGTCTCATAACTCAAAGCGTTTGAAGTAGTGTTACACTTCCGATTCGTCAAAATCAAGCACTTTAGTAAATTAGTAAATAAAAATGCCTCTATGATCACCAATTTTCATTTATACTGTTATGTGCTTCGGAATCGTAATTGTAAGAAAACGCCGCCTATATTAAACCATGTATTTACAACACTAAGGTACAATACACTACGATGAAATACGTAAATACACTGATAAGCTAACGTAAATACACTATACACACTGGTTTCACTCGCTGTACTAACATCAAACTTAACCGCCTACGCTGTATCACTAAAACACTTCTCTTATTCATTGTATTAGACACTGGTCACTTCGCTTCACACTGGTCGCCAGATTATTCGCAACAATACTGTGACATGAGTCGACCTAAATTAAGAAAATACTAATTAAATTATTTATATTCATTAAAAATTATTTTATGTAGCTATTTCCACAGAACATATTTTAAAACAAAAAAGTTTGAAAAAATATTTACATAGGCGTATTTACTTATTGTATAGGGATCACGATAACTACCAAAAATACGGACGGACTCGAGACCGGGTTTTTCATTATTTTTAGAATTTCATACTCTTTCACTTGACATAAAATACGAAATTTTTTGTCAATTGAATAGCGTATTTTTTTTTTATAAAACAATAAATATTCACAATTTTTTTTCTCTATTTCTTATTCGTAAGATAGCGACAAGCTGATGGCTCTCCTGATGGAAAAAGAAACCATCGCCTAAAGACACCAAAGATGTTAATGGTGCTATCCGTTGTTATTCGTGTTGCAAAATGACAATGCCGCACGCATAGGTCTACCAACTACCTTACCCTCCAAACCGGAACACGGCAATGACAAACATTGACGCTATTGCGGCAGGAACGGGTAAGGCGGTGGTACCAAACACATGCGAGACGTTGTGGAACTCTACCAAGTACTACTGAAAGGTTTGTTGCAAAATATACTTTATTTTGTTAAAAGAAAAAAGCTTTAAGTAATTGTTGCTTACTACTGGCTTAATTTTATAAATAGTTGTCGTGAATTTTTTTTTTTCATAATAATTAAAAATATTTTCATAATAATACTTTTATGAGAGTTTAAGTAAGCATAAGCGATTTATTACACTTAATAATAATAATAATAATAATAATAATAATAATAATAATAATAATAATAATAATAATAATAATAATAATAATAATAATAATAATAATACATTAACTTTAAAAACACCAGATAAAACGCTATCTACAAATCCTATTCAAATAGCACGTGGAATATTCCAAGGCGACTCTCTTAGCCCATTATGGTTCTGTCTTTCCATAAATCCCCTTTCTAGAATTCTTAACAGGACTGACTACGGTTACAAAATTGACAGAGAGAATAACATCAAACTCAACCACCTACTCTATATGGATGACATAAAACTTTACGCAGGAACTAGAAATCAATTAGACCAACTACTTAAACTAACTGAACAATTTAGTACTGACATCAAAATGACCTTAGGAACAGACAAATGTAAAATCAACTGTATCAATAATGGACAATATAAACAAACCGATACATTTAATTTAGAATTACATGGAGGGCTCATAGAAAGTATGGAGCCAAAAGACACATATAAATATCTTGGATATTATCAAAGTACATCTATAAATCATTCTGATATTAAAAATCTACTCAAAAGGAAATACAAAGACAGACTCCAAAAGATATTTAATACACAACTCTCGGCCAGAAATAAAACTAAAGCCGTTAATACGTATGCAATCCCCATTCTAACGTATTCGTTCGGAATCGTTAAGTGGAGTGATACCGAACTAAATGCTCTTAACACAGCAACAAGAGTAGCAAGTTACAGATACAACATTCATCACATTCATTCATCAGTAGAACGATTCACACTTAAGAGAAGATTAGGAGGTAGAGGATTCCTTGACATTCGTAGTTTACATTACTCCCAAATAGATAATCTTCGATCATATTTTTACACAAAAGACAACAACAGTTCTATACATAAAGCAATAGTTAATATATCTCATCCCGGAACACCTCTCCAATTAAACAATAGTTCATTTGATCCGAAACTCAAAATAACGACAGACGCTCAAAAAATAGAAGATTGGAAAAGAAAAGCTTTACACGGTAAATTTCCTCATCAGTTAGATCAAGATCATATAGACAGAAATGCATCATGTAACTGGCTAACGAAAGGAAACATATTTGGCGAAACAGAAGGTTTCCTTATAGCAATCCAAGATCAAGTAATAAAAACCCGTAATTATTCTAAATATATACTTAAAGAAAATATAGAATCTGATAAATGTAGACTTTGCCATAAAAATCCTGAAACAATTGACCACATCACAGGAAGTTGTAGTGTACTTGCCTATAAAGAATATACCCACCGTCATGACAATGTAGCAAAACATATCCATCAACAACTTGCTCTCAAATACAGATTAGTTCATGAATATACACCCTACTATAAATACAAACCGAAACAAGTAATGGAAAGCGAGACAATAAAATTATATTGGAACCGAGATATAATAACCGACCGAACCATCATGAGCAATAGACCTGATATTACACTCACACTAAAAGCTCTTAAAACTACATACCTTATTGACATATCCATTCCTAATACCCATAACTTACAACAGAAGCACACAGAAAAGATTCAAAAATATATACCCCTAGCGGATGAAATTAGAGATATGTGGCATCAACAAATTGTAAGAATAGTCCCTATAATAATTTCATCCACTGGAGTAATTCCCAAAACCTTAAATAAATCCATAAAATTACTAGATTTACATAAAAATATATACATACCTTTACAAAAATCAATAGTTTTAGATACGTGTGCTATAGTCCGCCGTTTTCTTAATCCAACTACACTTTCACTCCAAAATACGCAAAATAGGATTGATACAAATGAGAATTCAACCTCACATCCTCACTTCACATCACAGAACACACACAGATACACAAATTACACATAAGCAGTAATTACCCATGAATTAGGATACTTGGTGTACACCCGTACCTATTTCATAAATAAACCGACATATTATAGTCGAGTAAAACATTCTTTGAAATAATAATAATAATAATAATAATAATAATAATAATAATAATAATAATAATAATAATAATAATAATAATAATAATAATAATAATACTTCATAAAAATATTTATATCAAATTACAAAAAGCTGTTATTTTGGACACTTGCTCAATAGTCAGAACATTCCTTAACAGCCAGACTCAGTAAGTTATTCAGTGTTTAAGTGGTGCAAGTTCATTGGCAATGCCTGTTCTTGCTACCACTATAAAATTCCGGCTTTTAGCTGAGATTCTTTTTCGAATAATAATAATAATAATAATAATAATAATAATAATAATAATAATAATAATAATAATAATAATAATAATAATAATAATAATAATAATAATAAGCCCCCTAAAATCCAGCCATACGTCCGAATCGACCACCTGATTCACGTAGGGGGCGGACACGTGATACTGCAAATGCATTTACTGGCACGGCTAACATGGAAAGGGTAACCCATTAAACATGGAGCAAAGTTCAAATAGTAAAACACGACAAGGGTCGCTGCCCGGGGAGCGCCGGGGCACGTCTGGAGCTGGCGCTGGACGTGGCAGCATGCGGACCGCCAGTGGTCGAGCACTGAACAGGCGGGTGACGACCAATCAAAATGCTACAGCCGAATCAATAGCACGGGACGAGAATAACATTCAAATACTGACAGACAACCATACACAAGCAGCAAGAAGTGTTTTGCAAGACATGTGTCCTGCAACCACTCTTGCTGGTCGAAATAGACAGCGGATGAGATGGACAGATGACATAAACCGTCAACTTCTCCGTTGCTATTACATAGTAACAAATCTCGAACAAAATCTCATAGGCTATAGACAATTACTCCATCAAAAATTTTGTGAAGTTTACCCCGAGCTAAGTTTTCTTACAGAACAAAGACTATCCGATCAAGTACGAACAATATATCGCAACAACAGGATTCCACCATCAGAGAGAGACAATATAAAGAAACAGATAATAGAAGAATCTCCCGAGCAAGTATCGATACAAGAAGGGAATGATGGGCCTGAACAAAATAGCGACAACGTACTAGTAGCTCGAAATGAAGTCGATATTAATTTGCAAGCATATAACCAGCAAATGGACCCGCACACACATACTGACGTCATCTCAGAAACTACATTACCTCCTTCACGATTACAAACAACTCATGACTTTCGAACCAACCAACCAACCAACGAAAATAATTACAAAGAAGAAAAACATATACAAGAATATAATAAATTAAGAGACATTTTCACAGAACTGTTAATTAAATACACAGGAATGGATCCAACATCACGGCCGTCAATACCAAAACCCAAAATAACACCTAAATTCTATCACACACTGGAAAAAATTAACACCATTATACATGATACGTTATTGAAGTATAATGAGTATACACTAACTGACATACATACCATAATTTATGTGGCAGCATTAACTGCAGTGACACATCATAACATGAAAATAATAAATACCCAGAATGAAATAGATAAGAAAATCAAACCTGAAATACCCGCGTGGGAAAGAAGACTAGAAAATAATATATCAAAATTAAGAAAAGAAATTGGACAACTGACACAATATTTAAATGGCAACCTAACTGAAAACAAGAGAAACAAAATTAACCCACAAAATAAGAGCAACGAAGAAATTGAAGAGAAGTTAGATAGGCAAAAGCAAGTACTGCAGGCAAAGGCCAAGAGACTAAAAAGATATCGGAAGTCTAACAAAAGACAAAATGATAACAAAAATTTTAATAATAATCAACGTTTATTCTACAGAAAATTAGAACAAGAAGTTATAATAAAAAATCCACCCAAAGTTGAAGACATTACAAATTTTTGGAGCAACATATGGGAAAACCACATTGAACATAACAGTGAAGCGATGTGGATTTCAGATATAGGGAAAAGAACAATAGAAATAGACCCAATGGAAGAATTCGAGATTACAGTAAATGACGTAACAGAATCTATTAAAAGAACTCATAGTTGGAAGGCCCCAGGACCGGAAAAAATACAAAACTTTTGGATTAAATCATTTACCTCTGTACACAACCCATTAACAAAAATATTTAATAATACTATTCAAAATCCAGAGGAAATACCGCAATTCCTAACACTCGGAATAACATATCTTAAACCAAAAGATAGTGACACGGAAAATCCCGCAAAATATAGGCCCATTACTTGCCTTCCAACCATTTATAAATTATTAACCTCAATCATTTCCAACAAAATTTACTGTCACACGAAAAAATATAAAATTATAGGCGAGGAGCAAAAAGGATGTCACAAAGGGGGCAGAGGATGCAAAGAACAGCTAATCATAGACTCAGAAATACACACACAGGTAAAACTCAAGAACCGAAATTTATACTATGCGTACATAGACTATAAAAAGGCCTTCGATAGCGTCCCTCATACCTGGTTGCTTCACGTTCTTAAATTGTATAAGATAGATGCAAAAGTAGTACAGTTTCTAGAAAAGGCCATGACGAAATGGGCAACTATGCTTCATATAAAAACAGACACCAAACACCTCCAGACAAGAATCATGCATATTAAAAGAGGAATCTTCCAAGGAGATTCACTTAGTCCACTTTGGTTTTGCTTAGCACTGAATCCATTATCTGAAATACTCAACAATACCAAATACGGTTATACTATACAAAAACTAAGCAATACCAAAATTAATCACCTACTCTATATGGACGATATAAAACTTTATGCCACATCTCGACATCAACTCAACTATCTGCTTAAACTAACAGAAAGTTTTAGTAACGACATAAACATGGAATTCGGAATAGAGAAATGTAAAGTTAATAGTATAATAAGAGGAAAGCATGCGGATCAAGGACCTTATAATCTGAACCATAATAAAGAATACATACAGCCACTTACATTTAATGATACTTATAAATATCTCGGATTTCATCAAAGCATCGAAATCAATCATAGTAAAATAAAACAAGATTTAAAAAATAATTATTATCATAGGTTAGTTAAAGTACTCAAAACCGGATTATCAGCAAGAAATAAAATTAAAGCTATAAACACATTCGCAATTCCAATATTAACATATTCGTTCGGGATAATAAAGTGGACAGATTCTGATCTTGATGCACTTAACACGCTTACAAGAACTACAAGCAATGAACATAACATACACCACATTCACTCAGCAGTAGAAAGATTTTCATTAAAAAGAGACATAGGCGGAAGAGGAGTAGTGGATATTAAGAACCTTCACTACAATCAAGTTCAAAACTTGCGAGACTACTTCATGAAAAAGTCCATGGACAGCCCAATACATAAAGCAATTTGCATGTTTGATACGTCGGGTACCCCGCTTAATCTAAATGATAAAGATTACAAACCAGGTGACAAAATTGAAACAGATAACCAGAAAAAGGAAACATGGAAACAGAAGGCACTACATGGTAAACATCCGCATGACTTACAACAGGCTCACGTAGACTATAAAGCTTCGAATATGTGGTTATGTAAAGGAAATCTGTTTGGAGAAACCGAAGGGTTCATGGTGGCGATACAGGACCGAGTAATACAAACAAAAAACTATATGAAATTCATAATTAAGGAACCAAATATAAAATCAGATAGTTGTAGATTATGCCACTCCCAACAGGAAACAATAGAACACATAACAGCGGGATGCCCATTTTTAGCTAGTAAACAATATACCGATCGACACAATAATGTCGCAAAACAAATACATTTGCAATTAGCAAAAACATACAGGTTAATAGATAAAACTGAACCCTACTATAAATACACACCAAAGCAAATATTAGAAAATGAACTAGTAAAATTGTACTGGGACAGAAACATTACTACGGACAAAACAACAATTAATAACAGACCAGACATAACATTGACAAACAAACAGACAAAAATAACTTACCTGATTGATATAGCAGTACCTAATACAGACAACGTTAAAAAGAAACACACAGAGAAAATTCAAAAATACATCCCGCTAGCGGAGGAAATCAAAGAAATGTGGCATCAGCAACATGTTAGAATCATCCCAATTATTATTTCAGCTACTGGTATAATACCCAAAACACTGCATGCTTCACTCAGTGAATTAGAACTTCCTCCACTACTTTATATAAACCTCCAGAAATCTGTAATACTTGATACTTGTTCCATAGTCAGAAAATTTATTAACACTTCACCCGAAAATTAGTTAAGTCCTAAATGACTTGGTATCAGCCCGTCGTTTAGACTTGTAAAACGTACCAGTGTAGCTGAGACTAAACACATAATAATAATATTTATTTGCAAGAAATAGGGTTGCAACCCACCCTGATGGAATATTTACGTCAGAAAATAATTTCAAACTGACGTACTTCCGCCTTTGATTCTAGGGGGATACTGAAATTTTTGATGGACGTTTTTAAAAAATCATGTTGACATTTTACCGATTAAATTCTTCATATAAATTTGTATGGAAGATGGCGGACAAAAATGTTAAGCATATTTGTATTCAAATTACTTTTTTATAGGGTCGTTTAATAAAAAATTAAGACGGTGAAAGTGTAATACAGTTCTTTATTAAAAAAAGATTCTAAAAATTTTTAAAATCGTTGGCCAATAAATACTGTAATTTTTGCAAACGGAAAAGGTCGATTTTAAGGTTTTGGGTGAAGTTTACGATTTTTTTTCTACAAAACTAAGAATTATTTTGAAAATATCTCTCGGTGAAACTGTTAACTAAATTAAGATAAACGTATACTCATTAAGATTACCACCGAATTTTTCTAGAAAGCAATTCTATTTATTCATTAAGGAATTTTGAAAACCGCAATACTCGTTTTAGCAGTTTTTAGGGAATGGGGCCTTAAGTATTAATCAAAACATGATTATTCCACTATGCCATAAAAAAAACAAGTTTATTTAATTTTTGTATCATTATTTTCTCGGAATATATAAAATGGTAATTGTTTTCTATGATCCTCGAGTTATTAATTCACTATCAATATTAAATGTATAAGAACAAATTCATGTCCAACACACAAAATCTCAATTTATGAAAAATTGGTAATTATGGAGTAATCATTTTTTGAAAAGTACCTCCTCATATAATAATTACTATCGTAAGTTACAGTTACTTTCTGTGTTTAAGTATTTTTGGCTAACACTCATAGCACAAGCAAATAATTCGCTTAATTTTTGGTTAGATCAATTTATGTAATTACTAATTCCCGTGTGAAGCCAAAGTGGATCGCAAGGAAGAAAAAAAACGGAACATGACATCAGAACATATTGTTACGAGTTTAGAGTTCGTTTTGTGCAATAAAATACCACTTATATTAAAGCCGTGTATTTACCACACTAATATTTGATATACCACAATACACTATGTAAATATGCTGAGTAACACGAATAACACCGTCACTATATTCCACTAGAACTAACTGACTAAACCGAATCACTAAATAACACAGTTTCCGTATCTCTTTTGTATTATATGGCTTCACATTGTTCGTCCAAACTATGGTTTTCGAATCGCTATATAAAACTGACTTGCTATCCGCCAACTTGTCCTTATTTATATACAAGATAAAGTTCGACCATGTTCTCGAATGTTCCGAAAATTACGCGTAAACAAATTAGTTGTAAACAAGTCATAGTAAACGCTATTTTCGCCCTTACGCCCTATGCGAGAAGGTCAATTATGGCATAGCGCTTGAGTAACGGCAGCTATTGTTTGTCGACAGAAGCATCTATCTTTTTCTTTTATTTCTAGATTTTTTCAGTGTTCTCACATTTTACTTTTCTAAATTATTCGCAACAACATCAAAGAGGATTAATTGTCAAAATGTAATTTCTATACTTCGTAACTAAAACGGTCAGAATCGACTAACAACATAGCGTTACAAGCATTTCCATGGGCCTATTTAGATATACAACGATAAATAAAATTTAACCTAGATAGGAGTAAAATAGTTGGGTGCGTACCTCTAACGTAACTTCCGCAAGGAGCCGTTCATGTCCGGCTCGGCACGTTACCGTTTCCAGCACCTGCCAAGAATAAAGCGATGTACTTACATTTTATATCTAAAAACATTATTAAGTAAACCCTTATTCCATTAAAATATTTTTATGACATTTCTTTACATTGCAAAATACATAGGGGGAAGTCTCCTAACGCCGGACGGCACATAGTTCCGGACGTCCGTACTATCTCGGAAACTAAAAAAATAAGCGATTTAAAAATTGTGTGAAAGGGGGGCAGGGGCATAGTAATAGTCACGGGATGCAGTTTAAAAGTAACGCGCGTGATGACAGTGATAGCGTTTTTTGCTGTTTTTGGTGTGACGATATCGCGTCCCATAAATTTCACGTGAATGTTACACCCTAGTATTTGTGATCAATTGCATAAATTTATTTTTAATAAAGGTAGTGACTATTTGTTACTCGTAATTTAAAAAAGTTTTTGTGGATTCCCAAAATGGTGTTGGTATAAAATACATGATTGTGACGATTTTCTGTCCCTTAAGTACCGCGGGGTGATCACGTAACTCGCAATGCGAAATTGTCGTGATTGTTTAGTTATTGCAAGACACATAACAGCCTTGTACATTAGTGGTAGTCGTTGCCGCTTGATTAGTTTTGATGCTGTGACATTGCAAAAAGTGCATCTAGTAACCAGCAAGCAATCGGCGACGTTTTTGATGATTTTTCATTACGTTTAAGAGTCATCGCTGATCGCTGGCGAATTGCAAACGTTAGATGATACGCCTACTGGACATAAAGTAGTCCCTTAACGCCGGACATTTTACATGTTATTTTTTCTTGAAAGTATTTAAATAAATGTTTCATAATAAAAGTTATACGCCTTCTCAGAAGAGAGAAGAACAAAATAAGATTGAAATGGAAGAGGAGAAAGAATACGAAAATTATATCAAGTTAGTTTCCAAAATGCGGTTGCTAAGGTTTTGCTTACATGCTTATCATGAGAGGAGTCTGGTCGCAGTGCAATATTTAAAAAGTACTTTATATGATAAAGCATTAGAATTCAACCGTAGAAAAAAAGTCACTTTTATATGAAATATGTATAAAAAAATAACGAAATTTTGCCCCTGTACGAATAATTTTAAGAGGGCCATGTCAAAAATTAATATCAATTGATGCATTTGATGATGTCTGCTGGTAATAAAAAAGGAATTTCAAAACTAGTTTTTGTCTTAGGGTAATCTGTTAACAATGAACATCCCTTTTCGCTGCAATAAAGAAATAGTTGACGGGGGATAAGGAAAGTATTCTTACTTTGGACTCTATTCAGAGATAGATATCCTTACATAGCACTGAGAACATCAGTTAGCTGGGCAGCCTGGTATAAAGACTGGATACAGTGCTCCAGCTGCCATGGATGGCCTCGAAAAGCCTGTGCTAACATTTCAGAATATTCAAATGCTTTTTTTTTTGAGTGATCAGCGTCGCATTTTTAAAAAAATGATTGATGCTAGGACACGGAGTTGGAATTTGTCCGGTATTAGGTGCCACTTTCGGAATGCAAGTTTATTTTCAACGAAGTTTGACTTATATTTTTGAATATGTTTATAAAGAAGTTGGATTTATTTTCGCTTATTTTAATTTTAAAATTTGTTGACTTAACAAAATCGTAAATACAGATATATTTTCCGAAATAGTTTTTTTCATATTATCTGAAAACCTTAGGAATCCGCCACTAGGGGACTTCCCTCTATTAAGTAAATTTTCAATTTGAAAATATTTAACTGTCTGTTTGTGTCTCTGTTCGTAAGTTTCGTTATAGCCTAGTCAAGAAGTCAATTTTCTGCAAAAAATGTCAAAACTATTGCAAAAAATGAGAGATGGCTCATTTTATGAAAACTAAATTTTGGAAATGGAGTAACTTTATTTTTTCTAGAGATGAAAATCAATTATTTATTAACAAAAAACATAAACAAAACAGGTGCTTGGAGCGCCTTTTTTGTTTATGTTTTTATATTAATAATTTAAAAACTGTAAGTGATAGTCATAGTCTGAAATTAAAATCTTTTAAGAGGAGGTAATTTTCTAAACTAAATATTAATTCCCCAAATTTTGCCCAAAATTCCCCAAGTTGAATATAGGTGCCCGCCGGGAAAATAATGTTAAAATAATCAACTAATTTTATTCGTTGTGTTATTATGTTTTAATTGAAATCTATATAAAAATTAAATAATGGCTTTCAAAAGTTTCAAGATTTGTTTTAGAAAATTTCCTCTTCTTTAAGGATCTTCAAAATATTATAGTTCTTAAGTTGTTAACTTTTGTTAACAACTTAAAAACTATAATAGTTTGCTTTTTAGCTAGGACTTCTTTTTTTGTTCATAAATAATTTAATAATCATCTCTTGACAAAAAAACGTAAATACTCTTCTCAAAAATTGATTTCGCCTCGAAAAACTTGTATTTTTAACCCCCGACGCAAAACGAGGGGTGTTATAAGTTTCAGGTGTGTATCTGTGGATCTGTGGATCTGTGTATCTGTGTATGTGTGTATGTGTGTAACTGTGTGTCTGTCCGTGGCATCGTGGAGCCCTGGCGGATGGTCCGATTTGGTTGCGGTTTTTTTAAATTGAAATCCCTGTTTTGCGAGATAGTTCTTAGCTAAGATTCAGTAGAATCTGTTCAGCCGTTTCAAGATAACCAGCTCTTTTCAAATTAATGAAAGGAATTAAATAACTTTTAAATGCTTTATCAATACTAAATTTTGTATTATCTTACTTTGTTGATATTGCAATTACATGGTAACGTTGCGCTAATACTTTGAGATTCTCATTCAAAGATCATCAGCGTCTATTTAACTGGCAATTTTCGTATTTAAATAACATATTTGCCAAACATTGCAAGCCACTTTTTAACGACATTCTGATATCCGTTAGACAAAAACTTGAGAGACTTGTGAAGGAAATGCAAATACTATGGTACCATCCAACTGAGCTCGCGATGTAGCCTGGATGTAGGGACTGGAACTGCTGATGCAGAGTTTTAACAAGACAATCTTGCTTAGACTAAGTCTGGTTGCTATAAATACTAAGTTTGATTAGTGCTCATGATGACGAGGATTTGAAGATGGAGCTGATAAAGTACTACCGAAACTCACGCGTAGAATGTAGAAAGAGATAAGATAGTCAAGTTCGGACTCGATGGATTTTTGATGATGTTTACTTTCCATTACATATAATGTCGAAGAACTGAACATGGAGCCGTAAGAGTGTAATTGTAACTCACAGACAGAAATTGCTAATATAGCGGAGTTTGGAGTCATTTCATTTGTTACAGTAAGATCTTTCTCATGATCATATGGCTCTGAAGATTGAGCCGAAAAATTGACATTGGAGCTTCAAGAATCCAGATTCAAAGTTCAACTACAATGAACTCCTAAACAAAAAACAAAGGTAAGGTTTTGAATTAGCACTTAATTGTTTTGTATTGGCAAATATCTTAGTGCTGGATGATTTTCAGGATCTTATGATGGAACTGAAAGATAACCATGAGAACTCCTAAACTAAATAAGATAAACTAATCAAAATTGGACTCATTTGTTCTGTTTGGACAAATACTCTAGTGCCAGACGATTTCCAGAGTCTCATGATAGAGTTGGAAATACTTTATGGGAACTTTGGAATAAAATTAGCAATACCATCGAATTTGAGGTAGTTTGTATCGTTATTTCAAGGAATTTGGAGTGGAATGGCTTCAAGTGCCCGATGATGGAGCTGAAGGATGTAACCAAGAACTCCTGAAGAAGAAGAAGAAACCAGGTTAACCCATCAAGTGGGGGAAAAATTCATTTTGTTTTTGCAAACAATTTGGTGCTAGACGATTTTTAGTATCTGATGATGGAATTGGAACGTAGTCATGGGAACTTCTAAACCAAACAAGATAAATCTATCGAATTTCGGATCTTTTGTTGTGTTTTAACAAACATCCTGGTACTAGACGATTTCTGGAGTCCTATAACAGAGCCGATAATGGAGGTCATGGGAACTTTGAAATAAAATAGAGTAATTTTTTATAAGGACTTTGAATTACGTTGTTTATCAGTGCCTGGTAATAGAATTGGAAAAAGTCTATAAGAACTTATAAGTAAATCCAAATAAACTCATTGAGTGTGGGATGCTTGGGTTTGTTTTCACATATACTTTGGTGCTGGATAATTTTTAGGATTTGATGGTGAAACTAGAAGGTGACCATGATAATTTTTGAACTAAACAAGATAAAACCATTGAGCCCAGTGTTGGTCCGGGCTACTTTGAAGAATAGGCTAACTGTCGTTCTATCATGCAGGTCGTAAAAGGCGATCGATTAGTTATGCGAGTGACTACCATCCTGGCTACTAGGTGGTAGAGTTCTGCATTGTCTCGCCCGGGTCTGGTGCCACCACCTTACCTATTCCTGCCGCGATAGCGTCAGAGCTTGTCACTGTCGTGTTCCGGTTTGGAGGGTAATGTAGCCGGTAAACTTATGCATGTAGCATTAGACCTCGCCACAAGATAGCGAAGCACCATTTACATCTTTGGTGTCTACAGGCGATGGTTGACTCTTTCCATCAGGAGACCTATCAGCTTGTTGGCTATTTTACGATATAAAAACAAGAGCTTAGATTCATTTGTTTTGTTTTGACAAATACTCTATTGCTAGATGCTTTCCAGGGTCTTATAATGAAGCAGGGAGGAGAGTCTTTGGAGCAGAATGGCTTTCGGTATCAGATGATATTGGGAAGAACTCCATAAGATATCCTATCGAGTTTGGACTCATTTCTTCTATTTTGAGAGTTACCCTGGTGTTAGATAATTTCTGTGGTCCTATGATAAAGCAGACGATTTGGGATTCATTTGGTTCGTCTAATAAAGAATTTGCAACAGAATGACTTCCAATTTCTCAAGATAAAACTGTAAGAAGTCCATGAATTCTCGCTAAACCAGACAGGTCATCGAGTATGGGTTAATTGGGTTTGTTTTGGTATACTGTTTGGTGCTGATTTTAAGAATCTATTGATGTCACTTGAAGGTGGAAGGATAGGATCTTTTAAACTAAACAAGACAAACTCAACGCGTTATTTGTTCTGTTTTGACAAATAATCTGGTGTTAGATGATTTCCAAGCTCTTACGATAAAGTGATAGAAGGTCATGAAACGAAACGAATGAACGAATGAAAATTGAGAAGCAACATCGATTTTGATCCCGTTTGAATCGTTCTTTTTTTTTTGTTTCCCAGTGTCTGATAATAAAGCTGGAAGAGGTCCATTATAACTTTTAAGCTAATCTAGATAAACCGATCGAATATTGGCTAATTCGCTTTATTTTGGCAAATATTTAGGTGCCGGATGTTTTTTAAGATAAAATAATGATGGAACTAAAAGGTGGCCATCGGAGATTGGGCTGATATTTTTGGCTTTTATTACTAGGAGATTCGCAGGGTTTGATAATATAAATAGAATGTGGCCGTGGAATTCCTGATATATACAAAATAAGTCCATTGAGTGTGGTCTCATTTGTCCTATTTTACATACACTCTGGATCAAGATGATTTCCAGGACTACATAGTGGAGCTGAAGTCCATGGGAGCTTTGTAATAAAATAACTCAAACTCATTGAGTAAAAAACCATGGTAACCTTAACCTGATGCTGCAAGATCCCCTTTCGTAGATCATCAGGTCTTTTCACATTTTACTCTTAAAATAATGCGTATGTAGCGGAATGGCGGACTGAGGATGTGTCGGGGGTTTTTGAAATTTTTAATTTTATCTTGTTGCAACAATTTTAACGATGTTTCGCAAGAAACTCACTTCTCGACTAGACAATTATAACTTACAACAGCCTAATCGATCTTGATGAAAATTGACATATAGTAATAACACATAATTGCGCCAAATTATAGGACTTTTCTTTACTGTGATGTAGTAACACCGAGCAAGCAATATATAAAAACTAGCTTTTACACGCGACTTCGTTCGCATGACCCAAATTAATACTTCATTCCTTCGTCGGGTAAAATAAACAAAATTTTTCGAAAAGTAGCCAATACCACTCTTGGGTAGCGTAGCTTTAATGGCAAACGAATTTTCAGTTTGGTCCAGTACCTAGTTTTAAAGTTTATTTATTAGGACGTCCAAAAATCCAAATATTTTCTCTTTATAGTATTAGTATACGTATAAGTATAGACCACAAACCACATGAATACTAATAGACACGCCATTGGTAAGAAAACGGCGGGTGATCACGTAACTCGCAATGCGAAATTATCGTGATTGTTTAGTTATTGCAAGACACATAACAGCCTTGTGCATTAGTGGTAGTCGTTGCCGCTTGATTAGTTTTGATGCTGTGACATTGCAAAAAGTGCATCTAGTGACCAGCAAGCAATTGGCGACGTTTTTGATGATTTTTTCATTACGTTTAAAAGTCATCGCTAATCGCTGGCGAATTGCAAACGTTAGATGATACGCCTACGGGTCGCCATGCATATGAGCAAATTTTCCTATCAGTGTCAAAAATATCATACATTTGTAGATACATTATATAGTGCAAAATATAAATAAATCATGTTTCACTGTTTTATCGTACCGAACGAAATGAAAAAGTTTAAAAATTACCTTTGAAGAGATTTTATTTCATCGGTAAGTAGTATAACTCTGTATTTCTATGTAAATTCAAACTTAACTGACAAACTATAAAATTTGACTAATTTTAAAAACAACAAAGAAAAATGTCGACACGCGAGACTCTCCCGCGACGATTTCCCTCAACTGATCATATAACAAAGAAGAATTTCGCCACGTTGAGCCCGTCGAAACTAGCTCAGTGGCAGAGCGTCCCGGCTTGAGGAAGATGGTCGCGGGTTCAAGTCTCGCATTTTGACATTTTTCTTTGTTGTTTTTAAACTTTTTCAAGTTTGGGAAACTTGAAAAAGTAAGCACGGGGTAAGTGTTATAAAAACAAAAATTATTAGAAACTATGAAATAATCTTGAAAGGCGTGTCCATTTAATGCGTGGTATGTATACATTTAATGCATTAAGACGTGTAAATTAACATAATACAATAATAAAATCATATATCTATGTTATCTTATGTGTACTATAACTTTTTCAACTCCAAATCCAAATGGCGATAGATCATTTAAACTTTCATTGTGTGCAAATAACGATTACCATATCAAATGGTCGTAGTCTGTAGATAACCAGAAGAATTACTTGCTTTTTTGGTATATAAAAAAGTAATCGTACCATTATACATTGTAATAGTTTTGATAATATATAACCCAAATGTATAGGATTGAAATCGAGATGTAAATATTTAAATATTGATTTATAACATGCAAAAGTATCCGAGAACGGTCCGATTTATAAATTGTAAGGCTAAATGCGCTGCCCGCATAATGTCCAACGATATATTACACTCCGCTCTTTTGAAACTCACTACTTTAAGGTCATATCTGGGTCACCTAATTCCGTTGTAATTATCTTTACTTCTTAAAGCCATTGTAGAAATTGCATTCTTCCGATGTAACTTTGAAACAATCTAAGAATACTATTTATGAGGAATGTACATATATTTCATTATTAGTTCTCAGAAATAATACATTTACTAACATGACAGTTGCATTAATTTCGGATACAGATCACTTTGCCTATTTTTTTTTGTAATCCTTATCGTTATTGGCAAGCTATTTATAAGCCTTGAGTATTTCATGCAAATGTCGTTTTTTCCAAGTGTTTGACTGTATTTTAATTTCCCCAAAGTATATTTTTGCCGAATCTATACGAGTATTACAAAACACCTCAATGACACTTTTGTCTGACCCGGGGATTAAATCAGGGACCTCATGATCTGAGTCTAATAGCTAACCCCTAGACTACGGGGTAGTCTAAGTGTTATTTAACCGACTTTTTGAAAAGAATGAGGTTCTAAATTAGTCGGAATCTTTTTTATGTAAGTCAATTGATTACTCGAATATGAATCGACTTTAAAAATGTTTTTTTTTTCATTATATGACTTAATAAATCAAAATTACCAGATTGATTTTAATAATTTTTTTACCATACAAAGCTACACATAGGTATCTTTTTACCCAATTGTTTGCTGAAGTAAGAAAAAAATTTGAGTTATAGCTAGTGTACTCGTATAATATTATGTTGTTATTCCCAAAATGTTAAAATTCCTAAAAGTGTAACGTTTAACGTAGCAGATTCTCATATGAATATAAATTATAAAACCTAATCTGATATTAACCAAGGGACTATCATCAATTTTTTTGTGCATACAGGCCAGCTAGTACACAACAATAAAATCAAACATGCAGTTATGCAGACGTGCAAGAAATGTTTTAAACTTTATTATATTTTGTGGAAAAACGATGAATACAATTTTAATCGTAAGGTTGACATAAAGGTTGAGGCGGATTTCTATTAAGTAATTAAAATGTTGTGGATTTCTTGAATTCTAGGATCACCAATAAGCCATGAATGCGGAATCTCCATAATACAGCATTGCACTCTTTTTGAAAGGGATCTAAGAGAGCTATGCCTCTCTTTGACCCGATCTCTGTGTTTCTTAAGTAACTACGCGTGTAGCCTTTGCACGTTCGTGTTTAAGGCCCCTTGATCACGCAGTTAGCGACAATGTAATTTAATGGCGCAAATAACGAGTGCATGTATGTACACTTCTCTAATAACAGTAACATAATGACTTAAATGTCTGGTTGGATTTAAGTCTGAGAGGTATTTGTGAGAGTCACAAAAAAAGGGTTGTTTTTCAGTTCGATTTACTGTTGGGTTTATTAATATAATAATTCCTTGTTATAATTATCATAAAGATTTTCCACTACACACGATGAAGATTTGAAGATGGATCCGGAAGAATAATGTTGTATTTTGCTGATGAGAACTGCTAATTTTTTTTTTATTAATTTTATTTTATTTTATTTATTGCGATTATTCGTATTTTGAAAAAGTTTTTTTTTGTTGAATTATTTGTGTTTTATATATTATTACCATTTTTTGGAAATATTTGGTAATTATAAATACACTGTTAATATACAACTATTTAACAAATTTCTGTTAAATACGTGAAGCCTAAGGTCTGGCTGAATTAAAGTTTACGTGGAGAAGTACAACAAGCCATATACACAGTTTTGCGCTACTGTCCAAGCCGGCAAGAAAACAATGACTGTTGGAATAAGCTATGCCGCAGATTTAACTTAGGCACGTCCTCGCGGAGCTGTACTATAATACAATAACATGATAGATAATACGTTTAATATTAAGCCTAGGGAATTAAAAGATCCACTTTTTGTGAAAGACCCGGCGGTGAAAATTTGTATTAGCTATTAAAGTTTGTAAAACTTTTATAAATACATCCGTGGTTTGCCAAAACTATAATTTGTTTTCTGTCAAGTTTTACTCGATATGAGGGCAAGAACTATTTTCATTCGAAAGTTAATATGGAATCTAAACACAAAGGGCCTAAATTGAGATGTTAATATTATTTAAATGTTGATTTAAATAATATTAACGTCTCAATTTTAAAAAAAGTATCCGAAAACGGTGCAATTGATAAATGTAAAAGGCTAATAGTGCTACCCACATAATGCTCGACAATATATTACTCTTTCGAAGCTTACTTTGCAACGTATCTGGACTTCCATATTCACTTGCAGTTTTTTCAATTCAGGTTGTAATTTTTCTAGCAAAATAATCTTGCATTTTCTGGTACCGATTTATATTTCAGTCTGTGATGACTTAGGTTCACTTAGACTAAACTATTTAAATAAACTATTTAAATAGATTAACTATTTAAATTAGAATTTCACTGTGATTAAATTCATCTATATTAATAGTATAAACGCGAAAATTTGGATGATTGTATGGATGGAGGGATGTTTAATACTCAATCACGCAAACACTACTAGACGGATTTAGATGAAATTTGGCACACAGGTAGATGATGTCCAAAATAGTAAGTATATAGGTTGCTTTGTAACTTGGATAAATGAGTTGTTCCCGCGGGATCCACCAAAAACTTTAATAATGCAGCGGGCTGCACGCTTTAGCTAATTTGAAATGTATTGAAATAGTTCGATGCAAGTGGGTCTTACTTAAATTTAAATATCTTAATGAATTTACCGGCTATTTTACCATCCAGAACAGGACAATGACAAGCATTGACGTCACTGCAGAAGGAATAGGTAAGGAGGTGGTATCAAATACCCGGGCGAGACGTTATGGAACTATCACCTTGTGGTCACGATGGTAATGGTACGTATAGCCATTCTCTTTAGACCTGCCTGGTGGAACAACAATAAGTCTATTCTTCAAAGGAGCCCGGAACAATAATGAGAAAAAAGGTATATTTATCATGATTTAATAATTTGATTTCTTGTTCGGACTATGTGACCACCTCAAATTCTTTCAATTTTCTGTTTTTCTTAGTATTTCATGCCTAGAAATATTTTATAGTCTGTTAATGTATGCCTCCTTCAGTTGAGAAAACTAATATTTTGTCGCTTTATTTTTACAGTGCTCAAATTATACACTTAACATACGGAAGTTTTCCTTTTAACAACGCAAAACATAAACTCAAAGAAATCTTAGATCAGTTAGCTTAAATACTGATATTGTGACATAAAACGTGGAAAATTTAATACAAAACACGTTATAAGGATTAAATTTTATAAAGCAGCGACGACCGGCGAGCTTAATTTCGTCAGTGAAATTGTATGTGAAAAGTTATAGTGTACTTTATTTTGAAATATGACCAAATTTAGTCAAATAAGAAAATTCACCATCCCGGAGAATAGAATGATAACTGCCATTATCTTAGTTTTAGTGTTATTCCATTTTTTATATCTGTGGGTATCTGATACACCCACTCAATATTTTTTGTGACCCTAATACTGTTATTTACGGAATTATAAAGTATTACAATGCTATTCGATTATTCGACTCATGCCTAAAGTTACAAGGGTAGAATTGTACTGTAATATTAAAAATATATTTAAAAGTGTAAGTATGAAAAACAGTCATGAAATTATATTCTGGTGAAAAATATTCGATTAAATAATGATAAAAGCAGTTATCATTTTATTCTCATACAAAACCATCCGTGCACTTCGTATAATGTTGTGTTAGTAATATTATCATTCTTAGAGTGCGAAACAGTAAAATATATTGTCATGCCCTTCTTTCACTTAGAAATGACGATGATCTCATGAGTCTAAGTAAAACAGATATTCCAGACTTTTACTCGTATCACGCTTTTTACGAATACCAGACTCATGCCAGTAGCTGCGCTGAAAGCACTGATGATGACATGGAAGATAATTAATCACACTCCTTTGAGATGATGTTTATTTTTAGTACTCATTGATGATGTTAGATAATAACACCTAAGGCTAATTTTAATTAAAGCGAGGCATCGCGACAAACGGGAAAAACAATAGTTCCAGAGATGACTTTCTGCAAACAACATTTAAACTATATTATACTAGCAGTGCCCATGACTTCGTCCGCGTGGACTGAGATCTAAGTTTTTTTTTCAACGGAAAGCCAAACATTTTTCTAAAATAATAGTAGCCTTGATATTATATAACCATAGCCTTATATAATCAGATATAATTAAATCGTTTAAGCCTTTTTGGAGATTAGTAGGAACAAACAGATAGGCCTAGACAGGGCGGACGTATATTTTAACATGTAATTTGGTATTAGCAACGTGCAAACATTCATGTGCGTTTAGAAAAAGTTGTTACCTTGACATTACAAACATACACTTCAATTTTATTTATACGTGTCGCGTACAATATCGCGCGGTTTTATTCGCGTTATTTGATGGAAAAACTTCCTAAAATATATTACTTTTAGAATATTATTTAATGCAGTACTTTAAGAAGCTTATAAATACATCGCGTTATGATCAGTAAGAGTTAAACTATACTAAAAAATCTATGAACCAGTTGAACTTGCAGTTCATCCTTGAATCTTCCCACTAAGATGAGGTATTTTACCTTCAAAGCAATAAACAATGTACCGAAGCATGGAGATTTTGATTGGAAAAGATCAAAAAGTTGTCTTTGTTACAAACGATAATATTTTAATCTTTGAAAAGCTAAATAATCGAGTTTGATTATTCGCATTTTATGAACTCTAATATTATGTTGTCTTAGTTACCAAATCAATCGAAGTAATGTCAAAAAAAACTTTTTGTAAAATTTTTCGTCAATGGTAAATCCCAAATAAATCAAATAATACGACTTTTATACGATTTTTGGCATTCATCACAGTTTTTATATAAAAAGATAATTTGATATTGTCAACAATCGGTATGTGAGTCCAAAGATTATTTTAATATTGTGAAGTAAGTTGGTTGAAAATGACTATTTTAATAATCAAAGCTGTAAGTTTTAAATATATGATTGAATCATTTTCTGATATTTCAGTTGGCATTCGATGTTGCTTTTTAAGGAAAGGTTTGATTAGATATAATGAATCAGAGCATTGCATTGGTCTCAAAAATATTTATAAAATCATTTTTTCGGTGGCTTTTTAATATTTTTTTAAATATTTGAAAATCTGCCATGCAAAACCGTTTCAAATTTTCAGGACATCTAAGTTTGGTGAAACCAAATCGTATGCCATCAGCCGCGTTTCGATCGGTCAAGCCGTTCAAACGTTATGAGAGGTATACACCCACATACATACACCTGCATACGATACTCTGATGTCATCATAATTATTCTTAAGTTTCGTAGCATCTCAAAACGTAAAAAAAAAAATGAAAACTCAATTTTCGAAAACGGAACTAACGGGAAGTTTAGTGGGAAGTTAAAACGTGTGGGAACTGGAATAGTCAAGTTACGCTGACTAAAAATACTGTGCAGGTATTTATATATTTAGTAGTATTTTCGAAGCAGGTGTTTGTAATACTTCTGAGCACATGAAATTACAAATGCTACTATTTAGAAGTACATGCTTACTGCTATCCCCATCGTGTTAGGATATTTTTAATTACTGTGTATAAATGCGTATAATTTATTTAGTAAATAGAACAGTAAGGCCGTTAAAATTTAAACTAAGCCACGCCACTTGTCGCCTGTTTCTCGGTGGCGTGATTAGATTCCCGCCTTAATAATCTAAAGGTTTGGCGGGGGTAATACAATCATGAATCATTCCATTTCTGTCAATCCACAAGAACGGTTCTATATTTGATACTTGTCGAATAAGTAAATCGTTATGTTGAATGTAATGTAATGCAATGGATAAGAATATTTGATTATGTTGAATCTATCGAAAACTACTTAAAATAAGAATTGAGAATAATCGAACGTAAATGGAGGATATGATATATGTGAATCAATGTAATAATTAATAATGTAATCAACACTAATGTGTTTTTCTGGATGAACTGTAAAAATCGGTTAGGGGAAAGTTCAGGAATTTTTCGAGGTGTAACGCTGGATGCCCGTAGTTCGGGAATTCTGTTAGGCAAAACGGTAAGAGTATTCAGTGCTTGTTTATCGCTGTCGGTTCGTCGAAGTTCAAGAACTCTGCAAGGCTAAACGCTGAGAGAATTCAATAATTGATACGCTAGTACGGTTTTTTTTATTTATTACCCGCTGAGTAACCAACTTATGGATATTTTTTTTAAACCGCTGTGTCAGTTTGTCGAGAAGGTTGTCTATATAAAACAAAATGACACAGACAGTAACTGACGCTATTGCAGCAGTAATAGGTAAGACAATGGTACCAATAACTCGGGCCAGACGTTGCGGAGTACTACGAGTACAACCTAGTAGTCGACGGTAGTGACACATATTGTAATTTGTTCGCCTTTTACAAACTGCCTAAGCGAAATGGTAGATGATCTATTCAAAAGGAACCCGGACCAACACGATGAAAATAATTTGCACACTATATCTAATCATGCTAAGCTGCCTTTACTGAGGCGAATGAATTTTCGTTAATTTACCAACTGTTTTACATTTCGTTGTGCTGTGGAAGATTAATGTTCATTTCATTTGATATTCATTTATCAAATTTAATAGGTCAATAATTGACCTCAATCAAAGTCAGTTATTGACCAAATCGTACAATTTGAGATCACCGTACGGGCAGATCGAATCTAGTTTCGCGACAGCGTGACATTATTCTGACTTCTGGCACAGATTATACAATACTAGCTGACCCGGCAAACGTTGTTTTTCCATGTAAACTATTTTTACATGGGGGGAGGGGAATAATTGAGACAAAATCCTATCTTTTAAGTTGGACCAAACAATAGATATCTATAAAATTTCATTGAAGTTGGTTCAGTAGCTTAGGAATCCATAGTGGCAATTTTTTTTTGGAATGTCTGAATCACTGCTAGCTTTAAGGGCCTTCACAGCTTCACCGGTCGCGGGGGAGAGCAGAGTGCTCAGCCAGAGTTTAAAGATATTGGGCTGTACGCCTTCCGCCCTAAGGGTGTCTTTTGTAAAACCGATCCTCGGCTTGGGGTGGGGTCATGATTTGCGATACCAGAGTTAGTGGCTTTTTTTTGTCTATTGGGTGACTTAGAGCTCGTTTCGCCGATAGTCGAAACATAACGGCTGCCGGTGGCGATAGTGTCACGTGTATAGTGTTTAGGTGTGTTCCGTTGACCAGAGTTATCGAGTTATCGGGATCGGTGAGAAAGTGGTGGGGCCTACGTTATTTGGGATCAGGATTAAAATCTGAAATGTAGTTTGCCGCGGCTATCACCAATGGGTTCGGGACCATATATAGAGAACAAATAACGTGACATGTAATTTATATATATGACGCAGTGAAATTGTCAATATCGTTAGATTATAATCTACCTAAGTGATATTATAATTTAACTGCTAACCTAACCTAACCAAATTATAAAATCCCTGGGTAGATCATAATGTAACGACTATTGACAATATCACTGCGACATATACATAGATATATTTATTAAGATAGTACGAGAGTCAAAGATGCTAAATGGGGATTTATTAGAGCGTCGTGAGGATCTGTTGGATTTTGTAGATTATAATATGATAGGAAAAATAAGAGGTTATAAAAAATAAAAAATAGTAGTAGATTTTCGAAAGTGTAAAAAACAGTGACATGTAAATAATGAAACGAATATAATGAATATATGGCGGGTTAGTTGCAAGCTAAAAAGTGTAAGTATATTTGGAAAATCTGACTTTGTTAAAGGAGAGATGATCAAAAAATGTAGTCATGATATTGTGTGTGTGGTTGAATTTTCTTTTATTTTGAAGGAAATGGTGTAAGAATAACGAATTAATATAATCGGTCAATTTTCACAAGCCACATTTTTGCAAGTTACTGTATTTTACTACACTAGATGCTCGACTATATAAAGGGCTTATATTTGCTTGAGAGCCTCAAGAGTATGGTATCCCTCCTATGTTAATTTGCCAAAATTAGGACTAGTTTCACCAAAACCAGTAAGTATACCAACAAACAAGCACCGGTTTTGTAACTATTTAGTTTTATTAAAAACCATTAAAATGACGGACTGCCTCATAGTCTACGGAATAGCTTATTAAGCTTAGATCATGAGGTTGGATCCCAGAGTCGGACAAAAGTGTTATTGAGTTTTTTTCGAACTTTCTCGAAAATCCAAAATCTCTGTCTGAATTTGGTGGGTGATGTATTACCATTCCTGTGCCTTGAATGAGCACGTGACACCGTCCGTCCCAGGTATTGCTAGAAAAAATCATAAAACGTTAACAAGTCGGAAAAATGTGGCGATGGAGATCATCAGTCATCTCGCCAATCGACAAACTGGTGAATAGTGGTAAACTGGAAATTGTATAGATGTTGGAGTTATTCTGCCTACCCTTAAGGGGTACCCTTGCGGGGTAGGCAGATGATATTAATATCACGTCATCGTCTGTCTGTTTATCAACCCTCTTTCCAAAAAGGAAGTGGTTCTCAATTCGGATGTTTATATGTTTTTTAATATATCTTTGGGTATAACTCCGTCATATATGGACAGATTTGCAAAACTATTTTGTTGTTGAGAGTATATTTTGGATTTAGTGTCATATAAAGTTGGTGAAGATTGCTTGTTCTTCTTAATGAACTAGGAACAATACAGAACAATATTTCACGTTCGGCGCTTGTTTGGCGTCGTTAATAAAAGCGGGTATGAAAAGCGACGACTTTAATTTGGCAAATGTTTAAAATCGGATAGTGAAGGATTGCAATAAAGATAATGGAGCCTGGTTACTATCTGAATGGGGTTACTGATTCATATTATTAAGGTACCAAGTTGTCATCTTAATTATTTTTAGAAATATTATTGCTTTTTGATATTACAGGACATTTTTAAGATGTTAGCTGTTACCCGCGAATTCATTCGGATGACACAACCTTACTTCTGTGGCTAAGTCAGGTGTGGCTACTTCGGAATAATGATCCTTTTTGTAGCTAAATTAATTTTTAAATCGGTTAATTAGGTTTTGAGGTCATCAATTAAAAACAATTTCACATACATCTAATATTTTCTCTTTAAGATATCTTTGTTTATTGAAATAAATTTTATACTTCTGTCAGCAATGTTTGGTGAAACTTAGAGAGCGGACACACATGCTGCTTTTAGAATCCAAAACGCGCGTTTTAGCGTCTGCATCGATGCTGCATCGCGTTTTAGCGACTCTCCGCGATCGGTTGTGGCATCCGAATCGCGCGTTTTAGCGACTGCATCGATGCTGCATTGCGTTTTAGCGATCGAACGCGGAATCGCGCGTTTCAGCGATTGCTTCGATGCTAGACCGGGTCGGCAGTAATGTTTCCGTTCGATAGTCGACTATCGATTATTTGCTGATTTTTAAAAGTATTGTTTACTTTTACAAATTAAATTATAAATTTTATACAGATATATTATCTTTATTTTTTCTTATAAAACAGTAACTAACAGTAACCCAAATTGGTAGCATTATAAAAAAATATACTAATCCAACTTTATGGTCTTTCTTAAATTACATTGCTGTTAAAATACACTGAATAGTGCCGCAAATGGGCAAACTATCAATAGTCGACTAATGATTGGTCTATTTAAGCCTAAGACAAATAATAATGTCGATATTTATTAAAAGTTATCGATTTTTTAATATGTCATTAGACAACAAACATGCAGATAAATTTCCTCTTGAAAATAGACAACCATTGTCCATAGATACCAAAGATTGTAATTAGATTAGCAAGGTATGTAACAATCAAAAAAGTTTGGCTGTAAGAGTTTAGACAATTTCTATAAAATGTTTGATTGTACCATCACGTCATCGTCATGATTCATCATCGGATGATTTTCTAGCGTCTTAACCATCATCAATAGATACCAAAAATGTTAATGGTGCGTTTTTTTTATATCAAAAGATAACAAACAAACAGATGTCTCTCTTAATGTAAAAGGGAAACCATTACCTATAGACACTTAAGATGTTAATGGTGAGTTGCTATCTGTGTGGCGGAATGACAATGCCACATGCATAATAAGTCTACCGGCTAACTGTTTCGTCAAACCGGAACATGACAATGAAAAGCATTGACGCTATTACGGCAGGAATAGGTAGTTGGGTTTTCCGCTTTAAAACACGTTAAAACACAATTATTTTCAACCGACAAAAAAACGGAGGTTATCAGTTTGACATAATATATGCATGTATGCGATTTTTGGGATTGGATAATATTTAACTATGTTTTTGATTGCTATATATATACAATATACATATATGTTTGCATGTTTATATGTTTGTCCACAAACTTGTCGGGAACTAAAAGTTATATCAAAATAATTTTTTTTGATTTAAATCATGTTCAATCAATATTCCAACTTCCAATGTCTAAGTTTTATCATAATCGGTTAAGTAGATTTTGAGATATGGGAAATCTATAGTTGACAGATATTTGAAGTCGGTTTAATTTTTTAAATTACTTTTATTCACTATTCAGTAATAATTTCAAATCTAAAACGAAAAAAGTTATAAATTTTTCTTATTTTTTTCCTTTTTTTACTTCGTAAAGTTTGTATTTTGGGTTTTGTAAAATTTATTACCAGCAGCATTGAAATTTTAATATTTAATAATAGGTAAGTGCTTTAAACGAGCAATTCTTGTATATATATATATATATATATATATATATATATGTTGTTATTTATATTATATATATATATATATATTATATTTATATATTGTATATATATATATATATATATATATATATATATATATATATATATATATATATATATATATTTATATATATATATATATATATATATATATATATATATATATATATATATATATATATATATATATATAATTGGAATCTCGGAATCGGCTCCAACGATTTTCATGAAAGTCACAAATTAGGGGCTTTTTGGGTCAAGGAATTGTTTTCATCAAGGTTCCAGGTCCAAGAAAAGCTCGGTTCCCAAGATATGGGTATGTGAAAAAGCGAGCAAAGGTCAGTCAATCAATATATATATATATATATATATATATATATATATATATATATATATATATATATATATAATTGGAATCTCGGAATCGGCTCCAACGATTTTCATGAAAGTCACAAATTAGGGGCTTTTTGGGTCAAGGAATTGTTTTTATCAAGGTCCAAGAAAAGCTCGGTTCCCAAGATATGGGTATGTGAAAAACCGAGCAAAGCTCGGTCAACCAGATATTGAAGTTTATAGTAAGAGTGTAGCTTCGTCGATATTAAGTAAGTACAACAATAACTTTCAAACCGGAGAAGCCAATCGCCGCGATCGGCATCTGCATGTGTACCCGGTGTAGCGATTAGTCGCGGCATCAAGCAACTCGATCGCCGCAATCGGCGTTTGCTAGTGTGCCCGGCGAGGAGATTGGTCGCTGCATCTAGCTTCTAAAAGCGACTGAATCGCCGATCGCTGATGCTAAAAGTAGCATGTGTGCCCGCTCTGTTAATTATTAATAAATAAAAAATAAATTTTGTGGAATGAAAGTTAATCTTTTGCTGAATTGTGATTTTTTATTTTACCAAACATACTACAATAGACTACCTACATATCAAATTTTGAAACTTCAATAATATTTTAGAATGATCTCCGAAAATTGCTCCTATCCTGTTAGAAAAATTAATATTGAATCAGCTTGTCAAATATGACATAGCCCATTTTTGAATTGCCCGAGCCGGGAATCGCACCTGGGACCTCATGTGGTAAACACCAACGCCGGATCACTAGACCGCACAGGCGATTTAATAAACATTTTAGTGTCTGTTGCAGCTATTACAGCAGAGATAGGTAAGGCGGTGGTTCAAAATCCTGGTTGGAAATTTGCCATGACCCTGAAGTTAGCGGACAGCAGACAAAATAAAATTTCAGATAGGGATATCTAGAAGCGAAATTAAATTTTTCGAGTTTACCAAATTATAAATGGTTTGTCGTTGACTTACCTACAGATGATAATAAACAATTTTTTTTTGCTAATAAAAATTTTTTTACATTAAAAATTAAATTTTGGGAAACTCTCACCGTGTTTCCTATCGTTTCATAAATATGAAATTTTCAAATTTAGTTTATTTTTAGATCCAAAAAAGATGATTTCAGTTAGTTTTTTAAATTTTGGCTTAGGTCATTCTGGGACGTGTATCTGCGAGTAAAATGATTATTATTAAAAAAAAAATAAAAGTCACCTTTTCGCCTTTGAAAAATCTAAAGATGATATTTTTTTGATTTTAAATTTGTTAGTCAGATCGTTAGATATCCTTAATTTTTTATTTTTTTGAAAATTTTGGTGCCGGATATCAAAGTAAAAAATAATGAAAATCAAAATTAAAAAACTGTCATGTTTTCATTTTTCACGAATCTAAAGATGATTGATCTCGGATTTTTTATTTTCTTATTTTTTTTTTTATAAGAATATTCAAGAAATAAATATCTGTAGGTAAGTCAACGACAAACCATTTATAATTTGGTAAACTCGAAAAACTTAATTTCGCTTGTAGATATCCCTATCTGAAATTTTATTTTGTCTGCTGTCCGCTAACTTCAGGGTCATAATTTGCCAAACTCCATCACCTAATAGTTAATGACACGTGTAAATTAAATCCATACTTCAAAACGAAGCTCGAATCCATACAAGAAATAATTTCAAGACTATTCCCGGTCTTTAAAATACATGCATTAGCTCACAAACTTCCGAATGACACTATCAGAAGACTATGAACTGTTATATAATAATCCTTCTCTACTACGTATTAACTCGTCAAACTGTCCCGCGGGGTGATCACGTAACTCGCAATGCGAAATTATCGTGATTGTTTAGTTAATGCAAGACACATAACAGCAAATGTACGTTAGTGGTAGTCGTTGCCGCTTGATTAGCTTTGATGCTGTGACATTGCAAAAAGTGCATCTAGTGACCAGCAAGCAATTGGCGACATTTTTGATGATTTTTTCATTACGTTTAAGAGTCATCGCTGATCGCAGGCGAATTGCAAACGTTTGATGATACGCCTACCGATCCCAGTCCCGGCTATCTCAACAAACCCACTATAATCGTTGAATATTTTGGTGGGTACTTGATGGGGGGGGGGGGGACTTAGACTTAGGCTCCGGTTACATTTTGATAAGTCGCTATCGGAGATCAGTGAAATGCAGTGATGGGAATCATGATCCACAAAAAAAGTAAAATCGCCAGTACTTGTCGATGTTATGCTCCGGTTTGGAGAATAAGGTATTCGGAAAATTTATGTATGTATTTATATTCAACTCTGTCAGATGGATAGCAATGCAGGTGTCTATATGCAATGATTATCTATTTTCATTAAGAGAACCGTGTACTTGTTTGCTATTTTATGAAATATAAAATAAAAACCGGCCAATACGAGTCAAACTCGTGTACGAAGGGTTCTGTACCATCGTCTATAAAAAAACGGCAAAAAAAATACGTTTGTTGTAGTCCCCTTATATAATTATTTCATTGTAATTATTTATTTTTAAGTTAATACTTATATCGGTAACTAAATATTCTATGGATATTTCAAGTATCTACCAATTACTATCGGTTATTAAGATAGAGAAAAAAAAATGCAAAAAAATCAAGTTTGTTGCATAAGAGCCTTCTTAAATATTTATTTAATTTTATGTTTAATATTTTTCGTTAAAGTGACTACAGACTTCTGTAAAAAAATTAACTGTCTAACTATCACGGATTATGAGATACAGCCTGGTGACAGACAGACAAACAGACAGACGGACGGACTTAGCAATAGGGTCCCGTTTTACTCTTTGATACGGAACTCTAATAACGTTAATTATTTACTAACAATTTTTTTCCTGTATTTTTCCTAGCTCAATGAAAAGAACAAATGCTTGCCTGCTGGCCGAATTTCGTCCGTAACTTTGACCATTGATTATACCATTTTATTATTTAACTAGCTGTGCCCACGACTTGGTCCGCGTGGGATTTTTTAAAAAAGCCTAAGTTACTCCTTATTACATCAGCTATCTACCAGTGAAAGTCCCGTCCAAAACCGGTTGTTTTAATATTACAAACATACACTCCAATTTTATTTATATATGTATTATATATTATATATTATATATTATATATTATATATTATATAATATATATTATATATTATATATTATATATTATATATTATATATTATATATTATATATTATATATTATATATTATATATTATATATTATATATTATATATTATATATTATATATTACATGTATGTTATATATTAAATATTATATAAATCTATACATATAATAAAATCGTAGAAAAATCAAAACTGTACATTGAATATTTTTTTAAAGAATACTTGGGGCGTGATCTACAATCAAAATAGAAGCCAAAAATATAGTTTTTAGAATATTTGTCTGTTTGTCTGTATGTCGGTATGTCTATTTGTCTGTTTGTCTGTTTGTCTGTTTGTCTGTTTGTCTGTTTGTCTGTATGTATGTCCGGGGTAATCTCAAAAAGTACTGCATGTATTTACTTCAAATTTTGCATGAATGTTACTAATAGGTCGGATCAACATATAAGCTACATATTATCACGCTATCATCTAAGGGGGAGGAGCTGTGCAGAGTAAATGAAGTCCGCACGGACGAAGTCGTGGGCAACAGCTAGTAATAAATATTCACGGGACAAATGACACTTACTGATCTAATCCCAAAGTAAGCAAATTATTTGCTTGTGTTACGGGTGTTAGTCAACGATATCAATACATAGAAATACATATATAAATACAAGAATATATTTAATAAACACTCAAACCCGGAAAATACAAACATTTATGTTCAGCACACAAATGCTTGTCCCCGTCGGGGATCAACCCGAGCCTATATATTCTATATTACATATTATATATTATATATTATATATTATATATTATATATTATATATTATATATTATATATTATATAGAAGATATATAGATGTGTTTTTAATTAAAAACGGCCAACATGTTAATCGTGGTAAGGTTTTCTGAGACACGCCTCTGAGGCTATGACAACACGAGACAGGTGGAAAATAGGAAATAGCATCACAAAAATAATAATATCAATACGTTTTCTTATTTCCTGACATCATAGCAGCTTCTCGCACTTCACTATATAGAATTTAATTTCCTTGCTTCTGTCAACAGAAAGCACCGCAAATGATTTATTACCAAAGTGTTGGCTGTGTGAATGGGAATTCTCGCGCCGAAATGACATGACGCTAAATGGAAATAAATTTATGTTAGAAATATTAGTTAAATAAAATATTTTTACATTTTTCCCGTGCTAATTCGAGCCCCATTTGACGTATAGACCATCTGCCTACCTGGCAGGTAGGTTGTGAAAGGCATATATATATATATATATATATATATATATATATATATATATATATATATATATATATATATATATATATATATATATATATATATATATATATATATATATATATATATATATATATATATATATATATATATATATATATATATATATAATACTAGGTAGCCCAAGAGGAAATTTTTGCATTTGCTTGAGCCCGTCAGATTAACATACGGCGGATACCTCGCACACTGTTGAGGATCTCTACCTCTAGGATAATATAATATATAGAGGCGGGTGGCTAGGGCAGGAAAAAAAAACTAAATTCCTATAACTTCAGCTTGTAGAAATTGTCAGATTATATATTTTTCGTCATTCTTACATCATTTCCTCTATAATAAAAGAAAGTTAAGACGCCCCCGAGAATATCAAAACGTTTTCTTTGCAACTTTGTGACCCTCCCACTCCCTTAAGCTACACTTGAATCGACAGATTTTTTAAATTATAGGTGGCAATTGACCCACCATATCTTAATCTGACGCGATTTAGTGTTTTTTTTTTTTTATGTCATAAAATAGCAAACAAGCAGATGGGTCTCCTGATGGAAAGAGTCAACCATCGCCTATAGACACCAAAGATGTTAATGGTGCGTTGCTATCTTGTGGCGAGGTATAATGCCACATGCATAAGTTTACCGGCTACCTTACCCTCCAAACCGGAACACGACAGCAACAAGCACTGATGCTATTGCGGCAGGAATAGGTAAGGCGGTGGTACCAGACCCGGGCGAGACAATGCAGAACTCTACCACCTAGTAGCCACGATGGTAGTGACTCGATAGCCAATCGGTCGCCTTTTACGACCTGCCTGGCAGAACGGCAGTTGGCCTATTCTACAAAGGAGGCCGGGACCAACACGGCGAAATTGTTTCCATGTCACACATTTTTTTAAAACATTTTTTTATCTGTAGATATTTTCCCCACCATTGAAATGAAAAACATTGTATAAACTTTTATTTTTCCTATAATATAATCTACAAAATCCAATAGGTTCCTATGACGCTTGAGTAACTACCCATTTAACATCTTGGGCTTCTCTACCTATGATAAACAAAATAATTAAAAAAATTCAAAATTTCATTTTTATCCGGCTTAAAAAAACACAACGCATGGATATAATTTTAATTAGGCAAAATTCAGCCGATTCGGTGCTTCACACCCCGCATACACCGCCCGACGGCCGATTAACACGACTCGGTGCATCCGATTCATAAATTTAATAGGATACTTTTAAACGAATATTTTACATTATATTGTAACAATTTTACAATAATAATTAAAACGCACTTTCAATTTAATATTTAGTTAATTTTAAAATTTGGCCGGACCTTTAAAACTAACTCTGTATACACAAAGATGTAAATAATGCATTCCCATGCTTGAAGAGGGTTTTTAATTCCACATGCATAAGTTTTTCAACCTTCCCTCCAAATTAGAATACAATAGTGACAAGCATTGCGGTAGGAATAGGTAAGGCAATGGTATCAGACCCGGGTGAGACAATGCAAAACTCTACCACCACTGGCAGAGCGGAAGATAGTCTATTATCTAAAGGGGGTCCGGACCAACATGGAAATACGCTACATATTTTATCGATCTCCATATTTGAAAATATTTATCCAGATAATAGATAGCAATGTAGCGACCGGGTTTGGTACCACCACTTTACCTTTTCCTGTCACAATGGCGTCATTGTTTGTCATTGTCGTGTTCCAGTTTGGAGGGTAAAGTAGGCAGTAGACTTAGGCTATGGTTACACTTTGATTAGTCCGAGTGTTTAATTAAGGTGCTTAGTATTAATCAAAAAACGAGTGTAGATAGCCGTTGATAAGCGCGAGTGATTAGTATTCAGCAATTATTCACTTTACTACACTGATTACTAACCACTCTCCCTAGTTAACGGCTATTTACACGTGTTTTTTGCTTAATGGAACCAGATCCCCGTCGATTGCTTAGTCAGGGTCGCTAACCACTTGACCACGGGGTGGTCAATACTAAGCATCTGCATCATACACTTGCACTCGCACTAATAAAAGTGTAACTGGGGCCTTATACATGAGATGTTAACTTATTATCATCCTGCTCTATAGAGAGAAACGTAACAATAACATCTTTGGTGTTTAAAGACAATGGTTGTCCTTTTACATCAGGAGAACCATCAGCTTAAAGGACACAAAAACGTTTGCATTTAGAGGAGTTCGCATTTTAAGGCTACAAAATAAATATTTAGTAAAAAACTTTCATATATAAGAAACTGAGCGTGCCAGTTTTTAACTTTATTTAAAACTTCCTAATAAAAACGACAAACATTTCTAAAGGATCTTTTCACCTCTTTCAAACACGCGAAGTGCTTTGATTCTCAGATCAAATAAATAGGTAAAGATGAACTTTGCGAAAAACGAAGTGAGGCCAATAAATATGTGTGCATTGGCCGGCAATTGCTTTGATTATTTTGATTTATTAAAAATATCGCTTTCTAATTTGTATGAAATTCCATCCTACTTTTTATCCCTTGCAGTTTAGTTTTTATATCGTTTCACAACACGATTCGGAATTTTTACGCGTAAATATTATTTTTTTAAATTTTTAACCAGTAGTAAATTTTTAGTTAATTTTTGCCTCAAGTGTCTGTGTCTGTCAACTTGACAAAGTAAGGCGTAATTTCATTGTAACTATGTGAGTGTAATTGTGTACTACACGGCAAGGCGTAGTTTTTACTAGCATCAATTCTTTGTCCGCAGAGTACCATCCTTACTTTTTATTTGATTTAAGGCTTTATTTACAATGTTTGTGGGTAAGGCAGGCGGGAAACTTACACATGCTGTGTTATACAGTAAGTGAAAAAACCCTGTCTGATCATCAAAGTGCTATCTGCTAGCTTCATGCGATTATTTTTTCTTGTTGGTCCGGACTCCTCGGTTGGATATAATAAAATAGACCAACTGTTGTTCTGCCATGTAGGTCGTAAAAGGGGATTTATTGGCTACTATCGTGACTATTAGGTGGTAGAGTTCTGCATTGGTGGTAAATATCTTGCCCGGGTATTTGGTATCACAGTCTTACCCTTTCCTGTCGCAGTAGCGTCAATGCTAGTCTTTGTCGTGTTCTGGTTTTGAGGGTAGGGTAGCCGATAAGCTTATGCATATGACATTCCTATCCTGCCACACGGATAGCAATCTTTGTTGTTTGAAGGCCAGGGTTTTTCTTACCATCAGGAGAGCCATCTGGCTGTTTGATATCTAATGATATATAAAAAAAGGTTATACTATATGTATATTATTTATTGGGTATTGGTAGACATTTTATCATTTATGTGCTTAATTTTAAGGAAAATTATTTAAGTTTTGTATTAACGTGAGGTATTCTAAAGTATGATAATATTTTTACTTTACAAGATTTTTTATAAATGAATTATTTCGTTATTTTTTTAATGTCATTAACCTACCTATATGCTTCTTTTAGGTTGAATACGTTTTCTTTACTCATTGTAAAACTGCCATACTAAAAGCAACACACCATTAATCTTCACCATCTTGTGTAGTTTTAATGATTAATGTTGTTTCGGTTTTGGAATCGCCTTATTCGGATTTTGTGGTTATCAAAGCTAAATCTTTGATGGCATCAGTGCTTGTAAATATCATATCCCTATTGAGAAGGTAAGGTAGCCGGGCAACTACTATTATTCACCGGATAATATTCACGTGGATAAACCGAATACTATTCACGCGGACGGCAACGCTCATTAAACATATATTTATACAACTTAGTATATTTCTTGTTATCAAAAGAGGCCTCTGTTTATTAGCTATTCTTTGATATAAAAGAAAAAATAGATAGCTTTTATCACATATACTGTAAACATTACAGAAATATAATTCTTTAATGCGAGTTAGTCCCTAAAAGGGTTAAAATGGGTCGTGCGGTAAAGCCCAGGCCGATAAAGGTTATGTCATTGTGTAGGTAAAAAGTCGTGTTGACAACGAAATGTAAAAAAGGACACCAGAGTAAAGTTACACCAATAATATTATCAGCAAAAACATTGTGTGAAATCTAAAAATGCTTTAGTTTATCAAAGTAAAGTAAATTTAGTTTTAATTAAACACCTTGCGTGTTCTATGGGTTACGTATCTATTTCTATGGGTTACGTATCGAATTTGTTCATTTAGTATAGCTTTTAATTATTGTAAACATATTTTTATACGCTGACATTATTTAACATTCGACTCATGAATCCTTAATAATAATGACAAACATCATAATTTGAACCTTATAAAACTTAAGCCAGAATAATGACCTCATATGACCCCACATCTGGCCGGTAAGTTTGTAACTTTACAGTATCCATATGTTTCGACTATAATTAGGATAAATTATTTCATACAAAAACAAGGTTTAAAATCATGAAATGCAATTTTCAGTGCAGAATTTATTGTTGTAATTAAAAATAAAAATATTGTTGTAATTAAAAATAAATATCGAGACCGATAAAATACGTCGCTGTTAATTAAAAATCTTTTTTTAATTTTGTTTTTAGTTTGTAACAACCGTCGAGATGTATTCTATTCAATAAAAGAAGAATCATCAAAATCAGATCACTGTGTAAAAATTTTATGTTGTCATAGATTAAAATTAATGAGTGAACAATCAATCAACTTTTTTTAAATTGCCCTGTTGATGCTTGTGAAAGCGAAATCGGTCGGAAATAATGATAATAGTTTTATTGTGAAACGGTACAAGTGTATAAGTGATAAAATATGACATTAAAATGGAGTTTCATCAAGTGTAGACGATGAAAAATGTAGAAATATGTAGATTATTCCCCGTCTTGGTTCGGCTCATCTTTAAATTATAGACCATGTACCGTTCTGCTAGGCAATTGGCAAAATGCGAGAAACCTGCTATGCGAGTCAATATCATAGTGGTTATTAAGTAGTAGAGTTCTACATTGTTTCACCAGAGGCTGATACCACCTCCAGCGCCTGCCGCAATAGCTTCGTGATTGTCACTGTCATGTCCCTGACCCTGCTACATTCCCTGCTACAATCTTTTGTGTCTATAGACGATTGTTGTATCTTTCCATAAGGAGAACCATCTGCTTGTTTGTTACAATATATTATGATATAAAAAAAGATGGGTAATCGAGAGGTAATTTGATTATATTTGTACACAGACGAAGCTATGCTTTTTGGTTTAATTCCATCTGAGCTAAAACAATACTATAAAATTTAGATTTACAAATCTGTTACCTTTTTTAGACGTTTATACCAGTCCTTTTTATTTTCACAAGTTTAAGACTCAAATTTATTAGTTAAATATAAAATGCGATATTATTTTTGATATTTATAAAAAACTACATCAAGTTGTTACTACATCAAAATGTACGTAAATATTTTTTGCTAAATAAAAAACTAAATGGGTATTTTTTACAAAAAACTTATAACTTTTGTTCACTTTGCTACTGCTTTTATTCGTAAAGTTTCGCTTCACAAGAATGGCAATGTGGCAAGCCTTAAATAAGTTCGTAATGTGTCAGTATAGTACTAGAGTAATGTATTTGGAAGTTTTTACAGATTTTTTTATTGTTTTCTAACGTATCTAAGTGTTCTTTAACTTTTATTTTAGTGCCGAATAAATCAAATATACGCATTCAGCATGTCCAAATTTTCGTAATTGAAAATATATCATTACAAGATTATTAAAATCTATATTAACTGTACTAAATATAAAAATTGTATAATTAATTTAAATTTAATATTTTACATCGTCGAGGTTCGGTGTTACAGGGCACTTCGCTCACCCGAAACGCCAAGTTTCGTAGTAGCGATCAATTGGATTTACCGAGTTCATATAGAAAACAAATCAAAATGCAACATGCTCCTGGAATCTTATATATTAATCTTTTCATAAGTTCATTTAATGTTTCCTTATCTTTTAAATTATATTCATGTTAGAAACGAGCCATAAATTCTAATATTAAACAACAAGTTCAAAACAAATCGCACAGATCGCTTAAGGCTAAGCTCATTTTATATCACAATCAGACAATGAATCGAAAATTATCCTGGGTAATTAAGAATGTAAAAATGTTTTGATTATTTAATTTTGTTTCGTGAAGTTCATACTTTTATAACTGCGGAGTATAATTAAATTTTCTTACACAATATAAATTTAAATTCCTTTGCGGGAAATGTCTTTGTGATTTTATTATTCATTAGTCAGAGAAAAGTTTCAGTGTTTCATAGAGGATAGATAAATTTCATTGTGAAGAAGCTGACATGACCAATGACCCATTGACAGATAGTTTGGAGTGACTAGTTGCTATCGATAATGTGTCTCGTATAGAAAATCATCATACTTCACAGTCTCTTTACAGGGGGAATGTGTGATCAGTGCGTTATAGCAGAAAAGCCTAAGATACACGAGTATCGTGAGGACCTATTGGATTTAGTAGATTAGATAACAGGAAAAACAAAAGGTTATATAACGTTTTGATAAGTGTAAAAACCGAAGATATGAAAAGACTGAAGCGCGTAAGATTAAGGTGTGATTGGATAATTGCAAGGTAAAAAGTGTAGATAAATTTAGAAAATCTGACGTTCTGTGAGACAAGGGGTCATAAAGTTACAAAGAAAATGTCGACTTGACAGTTTCGAGCGCGTTTGAACGTTGTTTGACCGTAAAAATATTTTCTGACAATTTCTACAGCTTGAAGAAATTGTCAGAAAATATTTTTTCGTTATATTATTTAGTTTTTTTTTTACTACTACAGATGCCTGGCTCTATATGTATATGTCTATATCTAAAGGGCTTGTGTAGTGGAGAGCCTTAACAGTATGCGAGGTATGTCCTATATTTAACTATCGTGTTCGACTAAATCCTAAAATCCCCTCTTGGGCAAATGACAAAAAAATACCAAAACCTAAAAAATATTTTTAATTGCTACTAATGTGTGCCAGATCATCTGTCCGGATAAACTGAAGATCGACTGAAAATTTTATCACAATCGCTCTAGCTGTTTTGAAATTGATAGGGAACATAATATAAACTTTCATATAATCGATCTAAAGTTTTATTATTTTTTGCTTTTATGTTTGACTCGAAATATATTGTAATATTAAACAATAAATTCAGAACCAATCATACAAATCATTAAAAGCTAATATAAGTTTTACATCACTCTTAAAAAAATTAAAAGTTCTTTTGATAATTTAATTTGTCTCGTGAACTCATACTTTGTAACTGCGGAGAAAATTTCAATTTTCTAATACAATATAAATTTAAATTTCTGTACGGAAAATGTCTTTGTGATTTTTATTATTCATTAGTCAGAAGAAAGTTTCAGGATTTCATAGATGATGGATTTCACGGCGAAGAAGCTGAGAGGCCATTTAATAAATACATGAAACGGGATAGTAAGGAGTAACTTATACTTATACGTAGTCGTTGGTCTGCCTCTTGTAGAAAATCATCAAACTAGTTTCCTTGCGGGTTAATATGGGTAATCCATGTGTCAATATACACCCAAAGTTCACCACGGTCCACCAGGTTTTTGTTGGTGACAGAAATCTTTTCATGTAAGTCCCCAAGTCGTACCTATTCAAAAAAAACATCAGATAGCAATTGATTTTACAGAGAAGTATAATGCGAGGTAGACAATGTCTTGGGAATCTCACTGTAGTGGATGTTACGTAATTACGACTCGAGATTAAACATAATAAACTTGATCCATGACATAATGGATACTTTTAGTTGAAACTGGTATGGACTAGTGAAAGTTATATTATAAGGCATTAATTATTTTTAAATGTTTAAAAGTTTTTGTGTTTCTAAATATCTATGTTTTTTCGTGATATTACAAAAACGATCGCGGACTCTTAAGAGTTGGACAGAAAGTTGGTCACCCGGCAGTAGACACCTGAAGCTGGATTGTATGTAAAGTGAAGTAAAAAAAAAATTGCCGAAGGACACTTTTTCCTTGCGGTTTTTTTGTTTTAATTTTATGATAGACTGTATGTATTTTAAGAAAAAAATCATCTGTAGCCCGCTGCAGATGAAAAAGGTATCTCACATTAGGCCCTGTTGGATCGGGAGGCCCCATGCGACCGCATCGGCATAGCTCTACACCACTGATCAATTAAATGACTACTATTTCCGCCTCTCTGTATAAATTATGCTTATAGCTTCCTACAAGGAGAACCATCGTTTTGTTATCTTTGAAATGAAATAAATCTATTTTTCGAATTGTTTTTTCTGAATAGACAGGTTTTTTTCTTGCAGGACCCAGAAATCGGATCGAGAACAGTATTGTTACTAACCTGACTAGACAATCAACATTAAATATAAACAATTTCATAAATGAGTAGGTACATACACAAGCGTTCATTTTCTTGAACTTAATTAAATGTACTCAAAGTAAATGTAAGGCTATTATGCTTTTAAAGGTGTCATTAATTTATATTAAATTCTTAATGGCTGTCATCTATGAAAATGTTCATTTTAATGAAAAAGGAAACATTAAATTTGATATATTGCTCATTTGAAGTCAGTTTTTCAATAGGAAATATGTAAAGTATCTTCACGCTCATATCCCCGAAGGGCAGAGGTACAACAAGTGCACCCACGATTAGCCGAAGATACTTGGTCCCACAAATATGATAGGTGGCAAGCCTAAACCGGGCACTTTTCAATCCCGGGAAACAAAACTTAAAACACTTTTTTATATGACCGACCCGGGATTCGAACCTGGGACCTCATGTGGTCAACGCCAACGCAGGACCACTAGACCACAGAGGGAAATATGTGCTGTTATTATTTTGATTAATAACACTAAAATATATATAACTAGATGAAAACCTCGGCGTCGCACGGAAATCTCATAATAGGCAATCTTATATACTAACTCAAATAGTAGACATTGAAAAGTAGCAACACTGCAGTGACGTCTTCTTTCAAGGCCGTCTTAATTTGGCGGGGAAAAATTGTTTTTTTAATACCTTTTTTTTTAAATATTTAAATTGTTTGTTAACTGTTCTTAACTGTGCGATCAAACATTTTTTTAAGTTTTTAGTTGTTTTTTTTAATTTTCAAAAATTGACTTAAGTTGGCGGAGGAAAATTGATATTTTTATTATTTTCTTTTGCTAATAGTGTTCGTAAACTGTTCTTAACTATGCGGTCAAAAAAATTTTTTGTGCGTTTTTAGTTTTTTTTATTTTAATTTTCAAAAGTTGACTTATAAGTTGGCAGGCAGAAATTAATTTTTATTATTATATTTAACTGCTCTTAGGTGTGCAAACAAAAATTTTTTTGTACGTTTTTAGTTTTTTTTTAATTTTCAAAAATTGACTCAAGCCAGCATTAACTATAGATTTTTCACTTTTTTATTTTATTTTAATACTTTGAAACTATCTCTTAACTGTGCGTTAAAAAACTGTAAACGGTTGAACCTGCCCATCCATCCCTCCCCGGAGGCCATCCTCAGGATCATACTCGTTCAGGATCATATTAAAAATCAGTTTCCGCCCGCCAACTTAAGAGTAAATTTTTGAAAATTAAAGAAAAAACTAAAAACGTACAAAAATGTTTTTAGCCGCACAATTAAGAACAGTTAACGAACAATTGAAATAGCAAAAAAAAAAAAACAAAAAAAAAACATTTTCTGCTGCCAACTTAAGACATCCTTCTTTCAACTATTACGTTGATTTAATAAAGACAACACTACATTGTTGCTATTTTTTAATTTCTACTCTTTTAAGAACGAAGAGAAATAAGTTTCACGATAATCTGCGCTTCGTTCTACGATACTTTAATAAATGCTCACGCCATCGACACCACATATTTGTAACCTTTAAAGAAGTATGGCCGATTTGTCTGTCAGCATGATTAGAATTTTTAATCACTATTTTAACAAAATACTCAACAATCCAAATTTTGCAAATATATTATGTTGTCGACTCAAAACTATTATTTTTTTACGCTTTATAATTTAGGTAAGGTTTCGATTGAGTCTACCGTAACCCTTGACGAAATTATTAATATATCTCGGAATTTTAGTTTCCTTCTTTTTTCTTTTTCGTTTTCTTTCTTCATTTTTTCAGAGCGAAACTATAAGAGTTCCAAGTTTACTTCGGAGCCCTAAAAAATGGAATAGTAATACATTAAATTAAAATGATGATGACATTAGATGCATTATAAATTTTTTTGGCGAATCCCGCAGAATTACCAATTTTTTCAAAATAAAAATAGCCTATGTCGTATTCCAGGTCATCGTCTACCTATGTGCCAAATTTCATTCAAATCTATTTAGTAGTTTTTGCGCGACTGAGTAACAAACATCCATCCATTCAAACATCCAAACTTTTGCATTTATAATATTAATATAATATGTATTAAACAAAATATAAATTATATGTAATAATACACGATTACAAAATAAATCAAACAGGACAGTCAAAGTGCGCATTCATACCAAAGCATTTCAAACATTCATACGGAATTCTGTCAGAGATATGCTGGCGACAGCATGCGTCAGGTACTGTGAAAGTTAATTGTACTTAAGGAATAGCGGATCCTGGACCATGGAGTAAGCGAAACTAGTATATATATTTACACTGGCTAGAAAAGAAGAGTATATATAAATACGTGAAGTTAAAAGTTTGTACCTGTTTTTATGACAATTACGCGAACAGAGAAGTATGAAAGGAGATTGATGAGGCCCCATACAAATTTGGCCTAAAACGCAACACATGATGATGGCTGCTTACCGTATTGTAATACATTATTAATTTCTTCTGAAATGTAAATTGTATCACGGACACTTTTTATAATACTAAAATTCACGAAACTCCTTCAAAGATTAATATTACTCGATTTTACAATTATTACATTCCATTTTAAGAAACTCACATCGCACTATATCGTCAACATAAATAATATACTTCACTTTTGTATTACTTATCATAAAAAATATTTGATTTTAACCACTTAAATGTTAAAAAAACGATAAAGCTTATGTTTACATAAAATTTTTATTACTCGCTCACAGCGTAAATAGATGACACTTGTTTTTTTTTTGTTTTTTCGGATGATACTAAGAGTACTTATTTATACGGCCTTCTATGTTATAGATTTCGATTATAATAATGAATATTTTCATTTTTGTTGCATTTTATACAATGGTTTGTTTAAAATTTTGCGTCTTATCTATCCAACATTTTTATAATTTGTTTGGTTGGTCAGAAATAAAAGAAAGTGTTAACTTTATAGCAGAATAGAAAAATCTTTGCTTGAATTAGAAATAAGAAAAAGCGTACAAGTTTGATTAGTTTCATGACTTTTTGACTAAAATCCTTTTAAATTAATTTGCTATTAAAAAGTGTCCGTTGATTTCTAATATACACTTATTGTGAATAAAATTAATTAAATATTTTCGGCTGACGCTATATTCTTGTAGTCCATTTAGGCCAGTCTCATCACTCTCCTTTAACAGAGTTAAAGTTTATATGGTGTAGGAGCGCAAAAAGCTGTTAATTTCGTATAATATGCATTAGATAATATGCGTGCGTCCGTGTTGGTCTCGAGCTCACTTGAAGAATAAGCCAACTGCCGTTCTGCCAGGCAGATCGGAAAAGGCAACTGAATGGCTGTGCGAGTTACTACCATCGTGGCTACTAAGTGGTTAAGAGTTCTGCATTGGCTCGCGCGGGTCTGGTACCACAGCCTTACCTATTCCTGTATAATGGCGTCAGTGCTAGTGCTGTTGTATTCCGGTTTGGAGGGTAAGGTAGCCGCTGAACTTATGCATGTGGCATCAGACCCCGCCACAAGATAGCAACACACCATTACCATTTTTGCTGTCTATAGGCGATGGTTGACTCCATCAGGAGATCCATCTGCTTACTTCCTATCCACAGGTCTATAGAGTATAGACCTTCCTCGCCGTAGCTGTGTAAGAACTCATTTGCGAGTTCCTGTGCATAAGACGACATAATATTTTTCCACTTCATGCCATTAAACTTTGGAATTCTATGCCATATTTTATTACAAAACTGAATCACTGGATATCTTTAAGAATCGCCTAAAACAGCACTACTCATTCATTTTATAGTTTTTAGTGGTAAAAACTTATCTTCACGCCCGTATCCTCGACGAGATAGGCAGAGCTACCGCATGTCTATCACCAACCGTGTACTTATCCGATCCCAGGAAACGGGATATCATGTGGTCAACGCCAACAATGGACCACACCACAGAGGCGAACATACAGGCGTTTGTTTTTTTTCATATCATAAGATAGCAAACAAGCAGATTGGTTTCCTGATGGAAAGAGTCAACCATCCCCTATAGACACCAAAGATGTTAATGATGCGTTGCTATCTTGTGGCGAGGTCTAATGTCACATGCATAAGTTTACCGGCTACCTTATCCTCCAAATCGGAATACGACAGCACTAGCACTGACGCAATTATACAGGAATATTTAAAGCTGTGGCACCAGACCCGGGCGAGACAATGCAGAACTCTACCACCTAGTAGCCACGATATTAGTGACTCGCATAGACAATCGGTCGCCTTTTACGACCTGCCAGGCAGAAAAGCAATTGGTCTATTCTTCAAAGAAGCCCGGAATCAACATGGGGAAAGAAAATAAAGGTTTGTAGAAGTAAATAGTTATATTACATACAGCTTGATTATTTTTTCTTCCATAAGAAGAGTCATCTGTTTTTTTTTAATTAGAAGTGTATAAGAAACAGAAAGGAGGGCGCAAACGGAATACACCGCATCAATCTACATCTGTTATTAAGTTTTCTTTATAATATTTTTAATTTTAATGGTTTTCTGAATTTATTGCGTAGTATATCCAAGCTTGTATTTATTCGCATCGTGTTTTCTAGTATTGTATATAATATGTGTATGCATAGATGTACATAAATCATGTATGTGCATATTCGTCTATGTATACCCATTCATATTATTATTTTGTAATGATTACTGGTATAACATTACAGATTGTTTAATAATGCACACATGTATATGCATACTTAACGTAAATTAAGGTAAAAAAAAACAGTAGCAGTCGTGGGACTGCCGATAGAAGTGAAAACGGAACTATTAAGTTGAGAGTAATTAAAACTATATGCAAAACATAGCTATAGATATACTATTATCATTAGCATGTCGGTGACGCGAACCGAGGATTTTACCCTCTACCAAAACGCTCAACGCGCCTAAAGAAGTTTTCACTTCAAAAATATAATTATAATTATGATTGTTTTTGTTTATTTTTGTTTTATTCTTGAGTCATCAAACAGAGTCATCTGTTTTTATAATTTTATAATATAAAAAGTAAATGAAATAAATTAAACCGAATGTCTTTCAACTATGCCCATTTTTAGAAGCGATTTTGACGAAAATTAGACTTTTCCCTAAACAGGAATATACTTGATTTAAATAAAAAAGGATCATTTTGATCTTATAGTTCTCAAGAAATTCGTGACCAAACAAACTTACACACACCCACGAAATTTAGCATAACGTACATGGCAGCCTAAGTAGATCATCATATGTAAATATTATCAAATTCCAATAATATTACATTTAAACATTTTTTTATATCATAAGATAGCAAACAAGCAGATGGGTCTCCTGATGGAAAGAGTCAACCATCGCCGATAGACACCAAAGATGTTAATGGTACGTTGCTATCTTGTGGCGAGGTCTAATGCCACATGCATAAGTTTACCGGCTACCTTACCCTCCAAACCGGAACACGAAAGTGACAAGCACCCGGTCGTGCCAATGCAGAACTCTACCACCTAGTAGTCACGATGGTAGTGACGCAAATAGCCACTCAGTCGCCTTTTACGACCTGCCTGGCAGAACGGCAGTTGGCCTATTCTTCAAACGAGCCCGGGACCAACACGGGGAAAATATATATACAAACAATATGATATACATAAAAATCAAACTCATTCTCTTTTCTTTGGGAAGTCGCTTCAAATTCAAGGTCTATACGTGATAGAGACATATATCGTCTTTTGTTTTGTTATTATTTTTTTAATAAGCGGAGCGCTTGACAATGATCTCGCTTGATGGTAAGCTAAGATGCGGCCTAAGATGGACCGCGCTTCCCTAGAAGGTACTTGTTCGCTCTTCTCTTGAAGATCCCCAGGCTAGAGATCTTTAAGAGAAGAGTAAACCCAATTTTACTATTTTTGGCATAATTCAGGGATTATACAGTAAATTGTGCCGTAAATATATATCTTACCATATTTATTTGCTTTAATTTAGTTGGTATCGCCACTGTGGCCTAGTGGTCCGGTGTCAGTTATAAGATAGCAAACAAGCAGATGGGTCTCCTGATGGAAAGAGTCAACCATCGCCTATAGACACCAAAGGTGTTAATGGTGCGTTGCTATCTTGCGGCGAGGTCTTATGGCACATGCATAAGTTTACCGGCTACCTTACCCTCCAAACCGGAAAAAGTAAGTGACAAGCACTGACGCTATTGCGGCAGGAATAGGTAAGGTGGTGGTACCCCACCCGAGCGAGACAATTCAGAACTCTATCACTTAGTAGCCACAATGTTAGTGACTCGTATAGTCAATCAGTCGCCTTTTACAACACGCCTTGCAGAACGGCAGTTGGCCTATTCTTCAAAGCAGCCCGGGACCAACACGGGGAAAAAGTGACTTGTGTTGTGAGTGAAAAGTGACCACATGACCCGGTTTCGATTCCTGGATAGGAAAAATGTATTTTTTCAGTGTTGTGATAAAATTAGTTCTACCCGGGATTGAATAAGTGGCCGGTTGGAGATAGGATTGTCGCCTATCACATTGTGTACACTACGTATTTTCGGCTAATCGTCGTAAGCAGAGATACCTTACCTCTTCGGGGATGAAGATACTTTAGTTTAGTAGAAATATAATCAGTTTCTCTTAAATTCACACACAGGTAACAACGTTACTCCAGTTTTTATTCTATGATCTCTGTTTATCTCATTTACATCCCTGGTGTAGTTGTCAGTTAACCTTTTCTCATAGAATAAGTATTCAGTTAAGCATATTTTAAATGAGGACCTTATGGGAAATGAACAATCAAAAATATTTAAATATAGTGAAAGTAGCAAGTAGAGTAGTAAGTTAGCATTTTCATTTTTTTATTTCAAGAGAGGTTAGACGTGAAAGAAAGAGTCGGTGGAAAGTTGAAAAAAGGCATGCTCCGTTAGTTATCCCATGTTGAAATAATGGTAGATAAAATATGAACAACGCGAATTTGGAAAGATGTAGTTATGGAGAAGACCAAGATATATTATGATTAGATTGATTGAGTACTGTCCGAACGTGGTGACAAAATTCTTCTCAACGAAGGTTTGTAATAACGTGGTCCTTCACGTTCATTACCATTCCACGTTCATACTAGCGTGATATAGCGTGAAAATATCTATGTATGTATTTTTCAATAAAAAGTAAGCATTTTACCGCCCCGTTGGTCGGTGGTTAGCGACCCTGACTACGCAATCCCCTACGGGGACAAGCATTTGTGTGATGAGTATTAATGTTTGTATTTCCGGGTTTGGGTGTTTATTGAATATATTCTAGTATTTATGTATGTGTTAATGTCGTTGACTAACATCCATAACACAAGCAAATAATTTGCTTACTTTGGGGTTAGATCAAATCGTGTAATTTGTCCCGTGAATATTTATTTATTATTTTTTTGTAGTAAATTACAATTTTTAAACGATGAAGTGACGAAATTCAATGATAAATGTCTTTTTGGTTACAACTTTTATAATTCGACTTTATTTTCTTCTCATAAACTGACTATTTTATCATTAAAATAATAACAAGGAAATAAAAAATACTCTTAAATTACAAAATTTGTGAGCAACACATCCAAATATATCGTCAAAAGTGCTAATTTTCAGCATTTAAAAAAATATTCCCGTTATTTATGAACCAAGTAACCTAGATTTAGAACAACCGAACATTGAAACACTCGAACATCACAACCTCCTTATTTTTTGTATGAGATTCAAAAGCTGTAAGCTTAAAGAACTAGCGTTTTGCCTCAAATTTCACAGCAGGTGACAGAGAAATCCCAAAACTTGCAACATCATTCACGTGAAATTTATTTCAAGTTACATTACATCCAGCTGCGTGTTCAATTATTCAAACAAATAGCGTTACATTTGAGTACATGATTCAACTGTTTTAATACTTAGATTAACATTTGAATGTTATTCCTAGCCTAACAGCTAACTTAATGTAGATGTTTGATTAACTATGTTAAAAAACATAGCAGGAAAGATCCTAAATGGGTATTTACTCGAGCGTTATTAGGACAGATTGGAATTTATAGATTAGATGATAAGAAAAATAAAAGATAGTAGGATATTTTTCATTTCAGTAGTGGGGGATAAATCTACAGATACAAAACACAAACATAGAAACACTGAAGTACGTCAAATTAATTCTGTGAGTTAATTGCGAACTAAGATTTAGAAAACCTAATGATTCTAGTGTAGCATAAGGGAGTGGGAGGGTTATAAGGAAGGCTGACCACAACGGACTTTGTTTTGTCTGACATCGTAATATCTATATAGATAAACTTGCTGTACTGATATTCTCGAAATATGTATTAAAAATTGTATTAATTTTTTTGTAAGACTCCATAGTGAGCAGTTTCGACGTCCTTATAATAAAAAACAAATCTAGTCTAGTCAACAAGTGCCTTTTTGGTCAACTTTTTTCAGCAGTCTCCGAAAATTATGATTGAGGTGTCATTCGATTCGGAATGGCATCTAGATAGTTTTCGAAAAACAAAGAAGTTCCGCAAATAAAAATTGCAAAAGTTATTAACAATTAACTAAAAAAAAAGGGGGGGTTTAGTTTTTTTGCAAATATCTCATAAACTAATAAAGATTTTTCAAATTTGAAAAAAGATTCAGAAAGAGGAGGAAATTTCCTAAAAAAAGTTTCGACTCCCGCAATTGTAGGACTAATATTTATAATTTTTCCAGAGGGTTGAAAATACGCCCGAAAACGGGTACTCCGGCTTGCGCAAGCCACGCCTCCTTCGGACCTTTAATGAATAAATATTATTTAAACTTATTAAATATGAAAATTAAAATTTGAAAAAATTCAGGTGCCTACAGGACAGATCAATAAACAATAATCCGTGGTCAAAAAATTTTTATCGCGATTTTTCAATAAGTTATCCATTAATTAATTAACAATTTTTTGTAGCACGAACATTAACATTGCAAGTGCGATAATAGTTAAACTATTAATCTAGGATTTTTTTTCTTTCGTGGAGCTATTTTTCAAAGGTCTTAAAATAGATTCCCGTTGGAAAAATTAAAAAATTGTAAATTTTCATTTTGTAATTAACAATTTACTAAGGTGAAAAATTATAAAGCTTTATTAAGCATTTGAAAAAAAATTTTTTTTCATAATATTATTATTGATCCGTTTTCTTATGATCAGAAGCTACTTAAAAATGATTTTTTATAATTTTTATCTCCTATTGTTTAAAAAATTGTTATAAACAAATGCGTTGTTTATGAAATAATTTAAATTTTTTTTTCGATAACATAATCTTATATCATAACATTTTTTTATTGCTGAAAAACGCATTTGTTGATTAACAATTATTTTCTCCCACTTCTAATTAACATTAAGGAACCATTTTTTTTTTTAAATCATTATTTATTTTTCTTTTTGATATAAAAAAAAATTATTTCATTTTTCATTGTTTATGTAATAAACAATTTGTTATAAACAAATAAATTTTTACCTTTTATTTTTTTCTTATTTTACTTAATGTCACAAAAACTGACATGATTTATTTTTTTCTTTTTAATTTTTTTTAAGTATTTTTTTTTTAATTTTTAAATATTCGTTGTCTGTAATTTCGTCATTCTTGCCTGGTTTTTCATCCTTAAAATTATTATAATTTATAAACTAATGGAGATATGACGAAAACACCCAAGACTTATTTATTCTTTTTTAATTTAATTTAATGCAAGCATTAAATAATAAAAAAAAAATTTTTATTTAATGCTTAAAAATCTTATCAATTATTAAAAATATGACTATCTCATTTAAGCATCTTGTTATTTATTGTTCATTAGTAAACGATTTTATCATCTACATTTTAATCTTACTTAATTATACTTCAAATTTTGAATATTAGTCTAGTCAACAAGTGCCTTTTTGGTCAACTTTTTTCAGCAGTCTCCGAAAATTATGTTTGAGGTGTCATTCGATTCGGAATTGTTGTAGTTTAAAATTGCCACGTTCCTTAAACTATTATAATCTGTACTATATAACTTTTGTAGTCTGTGGAAATGTCTCTTCTCTTGCCGCGCTTCTGGAGTAATAAATTGCTGAGTAATGTGAATGTGTTTCAATAATTTAGTAAATCAAGTTTATTATTCAAATTAAACAGTTTAAAAACAACAGGAATGGCATCTAGATAGTTTTCGAAAAACAATGAAGTTCCGCAAATAAAAATTACAAAAGTTATTAACAATTAACTAAAAAAAAGGGGGGGGGGGGTTAGTTTTTTGCAAATATCTCATAAACTAATAAAGATTTTTCAAATTTGAAAAAAGATTCAGAAAGAGGAGAAAATTTCCTAAAAAAAATTTCGACTCCCGGAATTGTAGGACTAATATTTATAATTTTTCCAGAGGGTTGAAAATACGCCCGAAAACGGGTACTCCGGCTTGCGCAAGCCACGCCTCCTTCGGACCTTTAATGAATAAATATTATTTAAACTTATTAAATATGAAAATTAAAATTTGAAAAAATTCAGGTGCCTACAGGACAGATCAATAAACAATAATCCGTGGTTAAAAAATTTTTATCGCGATTTTTCAATAAGTTATCCATTAATTAATTAACAATTTTTTGTAGCACGAACATTAACATTGCAAGTGCGATAATTGTTAAACTATTAATCTAGGAATTTTTTTCTTTCGTGGAGCTATTTTTCAAAGGTCTTAGAATAGATTCCCGTTGGAAAAATTAAAAAATTGTAAACTTTCATTTTGTAATTAACAATTTACTAAGGTGAAAAATTATAAAGCTTTATTAAACATTGAAAAAATGATTTTTTTCATAATATTATTATTGATCCGTTTACTTATGATCAGAACCTACTTAAAAATGATTTTTTATATTTTTTATATCCTATTGTTTAAAAAATTGTTATAAACAAATGCGTTGTTTATGAGATAATTTAAAATTTTTTTTCGATAACATAATCTTTGATGATAATTATGATTTTTTTAAAAAAACCGTTTCTTAAAAAAAACTTTTATTGCAGAAAAACGCCTTTGTTGATTAACAATTATTTTCTCCCACTTCTAATTAATATTAAGGAACCATTTTTTTTAAATCATTATTTATTTTTCTTTTTGATATAAAAAAAATTATTTAATTTTTCATTGTTTATGTAATAGACAATTTGTTATAAACAAATAAATTTTACCTTTTATTTTTTTTCTTATTTTACTTAATGTCACGAAAACTGACATGATTTATTTTTTCTTTTTAATTTTTTTTACTATTTTTTTTTAATTTTTAAATATAATATAACTAATAAAGAATAAATAAGTCTTAAGTGTTTTCATCATATCTCCATTAGTTTATAAATTATAATAATTTTAAGGATGAAAAACCAGGCAAGAATGACGAAATTACGGACAAAAAAATTTTTTAAAAATTAAAAAAAAATAGTAAAAAAAATTAAAAAGAAAAAATAAATCATGTCAGTTTTGGTGACATTAAGTAAAATAAGAAAAAAAATAGTAAAAATTTATTTGTTTATAACAAATTGTTTATTACATAAACAATGAAAAATTAAATAATTTTTTATTATATCAAAAAGAAAAATAAATAATGATTTTTTAAAAAAAATGGTTCCTTAATGTTAATTAGAAGTGGGAGAAAATAATTGTTAATCAACAAATGCGTTTTTCTGCAATAAAAATTTTTTTTAAGAAACGGTTTTTTTTTGTTAAATTTTAAATTATCTCATAAACAACGCATTTGTTTATAACAATTTTTTAAATAATAGGAGATAAAAATTATAAAAAATCATTTTTAAGTAGTTTCTGATCATAAGAAAACGTATCAATAATAATATTATGAAAAAAAAAACATTTTTTCAATGTTTAATAAAGCTTTATAATTTTTCACCTTAGTAAATTGTTAATTACAAAATGAAAATTTACAATTTTTTAATTTTTCTAACGGGAATCGATTCTAAGACCTTTGAAAAATAGCCCCACGAAAGAAAAAAATTCCTAGATTAATAGTTTAACAATTATCGCACTTGCAATGTTAATGTTCGTGCTACAAAAAATTGTTAATTAATTAATGGATAACTTATTGAAAAATCGCGATAAAAATTTTTTAACCACGGATTATTGTTTATTGATCTGTCCTGTAGGCACCTGATTTTTTCAAATTTTAATTTTCATATTTAATAAGTTTAAATAATATTTATTCATTAAAGGTCCGAAGGAGGCGTGGCTTGCGCAAGCCGGAGTACCCGTTTTCGGGCGTATTTTCAACCCTCTGGAAAAATTATAAATATTAGTCCTACAATTCCGGGAAATAAAATTTTTTTTAGGAAATTTCCTCCTCTTTCTGAATCTTTTTTCAAATTTGAAAAATCTTTATTAGTTTATGAGATATTTGCAAAAAACTAAACCCCTTCCTTTTTTTTAGTTAATTGTTAATAACTTTTGTAATTTTTATTTGCGGAACTTCATTGTTTTTCGAAAACTATCTAGATGCCATTCCAAATCGAATGACACCTCAATCATAATTTTCGGAGACTGCTGAAAAAAGTTGACCAAAAAGGCACTTGTTGACTAGACTAATCGGCCTTGTTGAACTTTCTTGTTTTACACATGGAGTATAGATATAAGGAGGACCAACTATTGGAGGACTATCAAAAACATTAAACAGCTAGTCGACTCGACACTATTGCAAATTAATTTTTAGAAAGAAAGTGGTAAGTAAGTTAGAGAGAAATGATTTATCAATTGTTTTTTTATCACACATCAAAGTTCTACGTACGCAACGAATGGAATTAAGTCGAAAAGATTTTAGAGCAAAGATTTTAGAGCGATGATTTTTTATGATTTTAAAAGTTCTTTTTCTCCGCAAGACTGTGCCTCTCGTCTTCAAAATGCTTTTGGGAGCGAAGCACCTTGTTTGAGCACCGTGAGGCGATGGTTTGCTGAATTTGAGAGAGGTCGAGTTTCTTTACATGACGAATTTCGTGAAGGGCAGCCTTCAACTGCCGTCAACGAAAATAATGTGGCTACTGTCAAGCGGTTAATTGAAGAAAACTCACGGATTACCTATGAGACAATTCGAGGACTATTGGGCATTGGTATGAGCCAAATTCAGAAAATTTTACACGAAGAATTGAAAGTTCGGAAACTTTGTTGTCGTTGGATCCCTCATGAACTGACAGCGGAGCAGAAACGGGCTCGCGTGGAATGGTGCTCAGAGATGTTAGAAAAAGTTCGCGAAAGACGACCCAAAAGCCGCATTCTCCTACACCATGATAACGCTTCTTTACACACGGCCAACAAAACAAAGTCATTTTCAGCTTCCGAAAAAGTACATCTCGTCACTCATCCTGCGCATAGCCCCGACCTAGCACCCTGTGATTTCTGTATTTTCCCCAAAATCAAAGATTTGATGAGAGGTTTTTCCTTTACCGACTCCGAAGTGGCAGTGATAGTGTTCAATCAGCACGTAAGAAACATGCCTTCAGATCTGTGGTCCTCCTGTTGTAAAAAATGGTTCGATCGCATGAAAAAATATTTAATATGTAAAGGAGATTATTTTGAAAAGCAATAAACATAATATTTTGGTGACAACATGTTGTTTTTTTAAGTTACGCAAAACTTATAGTGTGACCTACGTATAAAAAGTTAGAAAATGTAGCGCCTCAAAACGAGCTACATAATTTATATGCAGGATATTTGTTTCAAGTTACACTATATCTATTTGCTTATTAAATTGTTGTAACAAAATGCTTACGTAACGCCTAAAGAACACGAATCAACTATTTTGTGTGTATATGATTACATGCCAGCAAGTGCATGTAGTACGCATACGCATATGCATGTAGTATATAAATATCAATGAAGTTCAACTTAAACTAACTTATATCGTCGTTTAAATTAAGAACTACTCATAGTAACCTGAGAATAACAGTAAGTTACACTATTAATAATTTAGTTACTTAATATCAATTTTGTAAACCCTTGGTGTAATTGTTTGTTGTCCTAAATAAAAGAGAGAAAAAGAAGTAGCATTTATTTTAGGATATTGTATACAGCCTCATAGCCATTAAGCTTCATATATATTCAACTTCCACTTTTATTTAAATAACAGTCTCCAGAGCCTTCAGTGTCATAGAACGTCAGGATAGCATGCGACAGATAAATCTCAAAAGGAGCTACGTCACTCAAGTAACATTTATTCTGAAGTACTTTCAACTGGGTGCTCAATATTTCAAACAAATTACTCGCGTTTCATTTCAGTACACGATTCAACTGTTTTGTTACCTACAGTTAAATGTTATTAATAATCCCAGAGCTGAAAAAGGTTTTGAGTGTAGTTTACAAGTTCAGATACGATTAATTAAGTTACTCAGGATTTATTATGTAGCTCTAATGAATACATAATCTCTTTATTCAATTTATTTTCAACTAGCTGTGCCGCGACTTTGTCCGCGTGAAAATATTTCGAAAATAAAAGTGGCCGTTCCATTGAGACTTCCGGGATATAAACTATTCTTTCTCGACTCTCAAACTATCTCCGCGCCAAATTCCATCCAAATCATTATCTATCTATCATTATCGAAACAAATATATTGAACCTCAAGTATAAATTTACCTTTAGGGTAGGGCACACGATCTATAACACAGCAGTATAATCAATAAACTGCTAATGATACGATTACGATGTCATGCTTTACTTTTATAGAATGAGTATATAACATTAAAAAGAGAACATTAAATGATCATAAAATTAATGTAAATGCAATATAAAGGAAATATATTCCTCAAAACCAGGTGGTAAATTGTACAAGTCTAAGCTAATATAAACACATTTATAAAAAACGTGTCTTGAAGATTCTAATAGACTAATTTAAAATGGTTTCACAGGTAAGACAAATTCAAAATCAATATTTTCTGTTCTATAAAACCAAAGTTGTGTTTAATTTTATTTAAATTTATACTAATATTATAAAAGAACGTTAGTAATCTTAGAACTACTGAATCCATTTTGAAAGATATTTCCGTGGTATAAAGCTACATTGTTCTTGAAAGACATAGATTATATTAGCAACACATTCACATATCTCATGTCAAGTCAATGTGGGCAGTGACACTTGAGTGCCATTCTTAGCTATCTACATAGAAAGTGTCGGGTAGCAGAAACTTGAAATTATCTGTTTATTATCCAATGAAATCCCAAGTTAAAATTCCCGGTCAAGAGATTCATTTTAAATAATTTTTTCAGTTTTTCGGAAAAACGTTAACCTTTTTGGAGTTTGTACTTTCACATTTGCATTATATATTTGTTTTGTTAGTTTTATATCTGGCTTTTGTCATAGCCGAAGCTGAATAGCCGAAGCATTAAGTGATCATTTCGTTTCTTATTTAGAGGTTTCAGTAATGATAAAAATACACATAAACATGAAAACACGATGAAATTATTTTAATGAAGAATAATGAAACCAATTACATATGATGGACCAAAAAATTATCAGTAATTTTCAAAATATTAGTTATATAAATTTATTTTATCGCCTTCAAATTAGTTTCCTTCAAAAACAATACACTAACGTCAAGGATAATACATACATATCGAACATCTTTGAACCCGTTGTTCACAAACAAGTATCCACATTTATTTACAAGTATGATATACTAAGCCCATTCCAGTCTGGTTTTCGTCTCGTAATTGCATTACTAAAAGTAACGAAAGATTATAGTGGAGCTATGGAAAACAAACTAGTAACACTGCTAGTAATAAAAGATTTCTCCAGTGTTTTTACATATTTTACCTATACGCAAACGTAGAGATAGAGATGATATAAGTAACTATAGACCTATCTATTACAAACAACAACAATTACAATAACAATTACAAATTATTTAATCAACAATTTCAAATATCAATAAAACGATTTTAAAAATGTTGGTATGACGAATATAAAATCAATGAGAATTTTAATAAAATCAGCTCATGTCTAAATGAAACTAGCGATTTTAGCGATTACGAATTTCAACTTACAGGCATAAGAAGAAATATTCTCTGTTTCAATACAGATTTTAGAATCAATCATTTCTCTTGAATGAAAATTAGGTAATATAACCATGAGTATTTTGTTCATAAAATCGGTAGTAGTCTATCCATCAAGATTCTTGTCTTTTAAACACAATGTATCGAGTAGCGTCCGAATCGGCGGCTACTTAAGTAAAAGTATACTTAATTTTTGAAGTGACGTCTGTTGGCCCTAAGAATCCTCCTTATTAGAACCAATGACACCTATGGACCTGTGTGGAGAAGCATTGGCAGAAGAATCGAGCCAACTACCATCGCCTGACCCTGTCACGTGGATACTCGAACGAGACGGTAATAGCCAATTGCTCTAACATTGTCTCAGCTTAGGACAATCCTAAATACAATGCTGTCATTTCTTTTCTTAAATGAAAAGAATTAGACAGCATACTATTTAGGATTGTCCTACGCTTAGACGATGTTAGTGCAATTGGCCATAAGTCATCCACCTACTAGATTACCTGACATAAAATTTTCATCCTTCGAGCCGGACTTATCATACTTAAACATATTGACACATCCTACTTACAGTATCGTAAGTGCATTTAAGCTACTTTATAAGAGAGCAGTTTAAAGATTCACTCATTGTTTTTTGATAATTATGCAGTCAAACAAACACCAATAATTGCAAAAATTTGCAATCAGTTATTTAAGGAGACGAGAAATAATTCTGTGCGCTAGTTTACATCGATTTTTTTCTTATTTTCAAGAAAAGTCGCTTATGATATTTTACGTTGGATGTCAAAAGTAGTATATGGTCGTATTTTATACTTAATACTCTTTACGTAGCATTTTATTGAGAACAATTTGATGTTACAGATACAACTTCTTACTTTGTTAAAAATAAGCAAAAATATTCTGTATATACTAGTTACGACAATTTATTATGTTGATTGTTCCGCACTATTATCGTAAATGTTAATAAAAAATTGACAAAAAGGAAAGATTATATGTTTTTATCATAGAACAAAACCTAGTAATATTTGAGGTACAAATGTTTTATAACATTTAAATTTATAATACTGCTAAATATGTAATTATTATCACATTTCACAAAAAAAGTATCGCCTCTGTGGTGTAGTGGTCAAGCGTTGGCGTTGACCACATGAGGTCTCAGGTTTGATTTCCGGGTCGGGCACATAAGAAAAGTGTTTTTAAAGTTTTCTGATAAACACAAAGTTGCCGAGGATTGGAAAGTGCCCGGTTGGCGATAGGCTTGCCACCTATCACATTTGTGGGACCAAGTATCTTCGGCTAATCGTGAGTGCACTTGTTGTACCTTTGCCTATATTTAAAATAAATTAACTCAATTTTTGAGAAACAGAAATTATATATATATATATATATATATATATATATATATATATATATATATATATATATATATATATATATATATATATATATATATATATATATATATATATATATATATATATATATATATATATATATATATATATATATATATGTATATTAGGGTGATTCATTTGCGACAAACATTTTTTTTTAGGTGCTCAAGCAAAATTTTGTTCTACATATTGAAAAAAAAATTTCCACCAAGTTAGAGCTCTTAATTCGAGTACGAAGTGCTTGCCGTTTTAATTTGATTTTTTCCCATTAGAAATGCATGTAAATATTATTTTTTTCAAATTTCTAATGCATGGACACATTTAATGATATTGGCATTCTGATTGCTGAAATATATCCAGGATTCCACGCTCTTTAAATGACTTTTCGTCAATTTTAATGTCGCCTGCTTTGGTCCACTGGTACCATCTGTCAAAGTTATGTTTTCGAATAAAATGCACATTTTTTTATATTTACAGCGAAAATTAATTGATAGATGGAAAAAATAATACATATTTTTATAAAAAATTTGATTTTCTTCAAAAAAGGTCGTAACTTAAGTCTCTCAGACTCATAGTTTTTAACTTGCAGTAACTTTTGTAACTAAAAATGTAGAATAGTGATAAAAAAATTACAAATTATGATGTTTAAATTCAAGTTTTTGTTTCAAATTTATTTTTTTCATTACATTGTCAATTTTACTTTTTGTACTTTTATACCTGACATGTTACACATACTGACATACAGACACACATACACACACAAATAAATAAATAACACAATAAGCGGGAAACAAAAAAGTTAATACAAAATTTTATTAATAAATTTGTAATTTATCATAGTTTATATTTTTATTAGAAATACAACCGAAAGAAAATGAATTGTTATTTTATAAACTTTAAATGAAAGCTCTGTTTACTAAATATATCTTCACATAAGTTAGGTATTACTTTGTTGTTGAATAAAGTTTTTTGGTACATGTTGGGAATTCTTTTCTATAATTTTGAACAGTTAATAATAGGCATTGTTTTTGATCTTCGTCGTATGTGCCAAACTCATTGAATTTTTCAATGAGCGCAACACATCTCTCGGCTGTGTCCTTTACAACTTTTACCTGCTCAAATACTTTGCGGCATAATACACTGTATTATTTAATAATAATAAAGGCATAATACAAAATTTCGGGATGGGAGCGAAAAAAAAAATAGTCGCAAAAAAAGCACCCTAATATATATATATATATATATATATATATATATATATATATATGTATATATGTATATATATATATATATATATATATATATATATATATATATATATATATATATATATATTTAAACTTCTACCGCTAACTAAACGAGTATAAACACTATACATATAACACTAAGATTTAACTTTATCACTTAAAATAGTATCACTCAACGACAGGAATCATCAATGAGCAGATGATATGAACTAAAATGATTTTTCTTTTAGCATTATAAAAAAATGAAGAGGCATATAATATTTTTAAGTTAATTGAATTGAGATCAGTCTCCGAGTCGTGGTCATCCGTGCTAATATTTATCGATGGAAGGCTTGAAAAAAAGTTATGATATGTGCTAGGAATAATTCCAGAATTGCACATATAAAGATAATTTGATAGTCTTTTATTGGCTTTAGGAATTGGAATATTATTTAAATATAGTGGTTTAACTGTACCTGATGTAAACGTGGCTGATGCAGATTGTTTTCTTGTATTTTTTTTTACCTATAACTCGTTATAGTTTTCAACAGCATCTATAGTATATTGGGTATTTTAGCGAAACAACTGAAGTGGCATGAATCAGAATTCACCTCAGAAGGCGTATCTATTTCGGCAAATAAGATGATGAAACTGGCAAGACCAACTGATCGATTACAGCTCACTCTTTCTCTCTCTCTCACGACAAACAGACAAACAAACAAACAGACAAACAAACAAAAATTCTAAAAACTATATTTTTGGCTTCGATATCGATTGTAGATCACGTCCAAAGTAATCTTTTAAAAAAATATTCAATGTACAGTTATGACTTTCCTACGATTTCATTATATGTATAGGTGACTCCAAATAGCAGACTAGGGAATTGCAATTGCCATCGGTTGCTCATTTTCATTATCCTTGCGTTGTTAATAAAAGGAGTTACTTGAGTCCAAGATGGTATTTCGAAACAATAGCGAGCACAGGCATTTTGAACTCGTTGAATTAGATTGCTCTCCTTTTTAAAAGTCTAGGCCCGGTCACTGCATCTGCGTAATTAAGTTTAGAAAATACTATTGTTTCACAAAGCTGTATACGTAAATTTATATTTATAGAATCGCGTATTCGATAAGGCACTTTAAGGCGATAAAAATAGTTTCTTACATTATTCACCGTGTAATTGTGAAAAGTTAACTGTTCGTCCATAAGCACTCCCATATTACGTGCTTCAAACACTCTTTCTAGTAAACTACCCTGCATTTTAATTATTGTTTTCATATGTGATATAAGATCTACTTGACGACGTGTACCCGTTATCATATATTTTTACGGGGGTTGAGAACCAGTGTATTTTCATTAGACCAAGCAACGAGACGATTCAAATCCTCGTCCAACTTATTGATTGCTTGTGCCGTATCTGATGGATTAAATGAGATATATAATTGTAAATCGTCAGCATACATATGATAGTTAGAATTAATGATACAATTAGTTATACCAGAAGTATACATGGAGTAAATTATGGGACTGAGAATTGATCCTTGCTGCAAACCGCGGGATGTAGTATATACATCTGATACAATCATAGACCCATCCGCATGCCGAAGCTTAACAGTCTGAGTTCGATTCTAAAAATAATGCATAAACCATTTGATTGCCCCATTACTGAATCCGTAATATTTCATATTTGAAAAATGTAGTGGACGGTTAATGCAGTCGAAAGCTCTAGAAAAATCCAGTAGCACTAAGACCGTACATAAACCCCTATCCTGAGCGTCTAATATATCGTCTACAACCTTTGTCAAAGCGATTGTTTTACTATAACCTCTTCTAAAACCTGAGTGTAGATCTGGCAAAATATTTTTTTTGTTATTTTTTAAAGTATTATGGCAAACAATTAGATGACTCCCATTGTACTTGTTTTCTATTATTTTTATAATGTTAGTGATAACTGTGGACAAAAAAGAATTAAATAAATAAAATTAATACCCTACAGAAATAAGATAACCATCGTTTATAAACACTAAAGATGTTAGTAGTGCGTGAATATTCTTCATGTGGTGGATTGGAATGCCATAAGCATACGTATAATGGCTAACCTACCGTTTAAACTGGAACACGAATTTAACATGCACTTACGCTTGTGGCAGGATAGGTACCAAACACGGGCGAGACGGTGCACGGATCTAAATTCTATTTTTAAGGATCCATGGTGTCCAATTTACCACTATTTTTATATATTGCTAAAAAAGTTTTGTCTAAACCGGCATTCAAACTAGGGAGTATACGATCTACATCCGAATAACCTAACCAATAAACTGTTAACGATGCGATAACGATTTTATGTTCTACTTTCTTAGAATGGGTATATATCACTAAAGATAACTAGTTGAAACTAGTTTATGATGCACTTGTAATTAATTTAATTTCTCTATAAGTTTTACGAGTTTAAGCTGATACGAAGAGGTATATAAAGAACGTTTTTTTTTTTGAAAACTGTAACAGACAATTATTCAAGATGTTTTCGAAGGTAAGACAAATTAGAAATCAACATTTTATTCACTTAAACTACTTAAAACAAATTATGTTTAATTTTATTTAAATGTGTTCTAATATTATCAGGGTGTAAATGTATAAGATCGTTTATAGGAAGTTATTACAGAACTACAGAACTGATTTTGAAAATTCTTTCCATAGTATGAAGCTACATTGTTTTTGGACAACATAGGCTATATTTTAACCGATTTTCGGTTACTAGCAGCATATTAACAAATTTTACGTCAAACCCTTATAGCCTGACGAAGAGTGACACGGTCAGTTGCGCGACCCTCTGGGTATGCCAAAGCTCGATTAGTAGCGACCGAGGCACTGTACCGAGGTGGCGCTTAGTTAGGGTCGCCAACCACTCAAGCAACAACGGTGCGGTCCAGGCGTTAGTTAGTAGTACCTACCTATTTAATAGTGCGTAGATACTTTTACTTTAGAATTCTATTTTTAACTTTCCACTATGAAAATAAAAATTTTCAAAATTCGAAAATTCCTTAGTTTCACCCCCATTTTCGAATATTGGGTATTTATCGGATCTCGAGTTTTGAAATTCTAAGAAGCAGCTCTGTTTTTAAGATACCAGTTTTGTTTACAATTTTATATAGGTAGGTACCACAGAGGCAGGTATCTTATAGTTTAGGGTATAGATACCTACCTTATTATAAAAATTTTAATTTGCTTAAAACTATGTTTGCTTATTTTCGTACTAATAACAAGTAATTTATACGTATACTAAAGTATGTATAATTAGTGTTTAGGTTATCTGCCTTTACAATGGAGGGATTAATGTAAAATATAAATAACTAGCTGAACCGGTGAAATTCGTCCTAGCTAAAAGTCAATGTATGAGAATATTTAGGATTTTGAAATAATTAAAAAATTAAGTTCAATTTTTCATTAGGATAATAAATACAAATAAAAAAGTAAGTATTTTACTGTAGAATTGTGGTTGATGGAATTCGATTCTGATAAAACTAAACTTCCATGAAATCTTAAATAGTTCGGCTATGGAGATGATAAGTAATTTTGAATAAATAAAAAAATAAAATTGGGCGAAACAATATTTTTTTCATAACTTCCAGCTTTAAATGTACATGTACAAACTTCAATCAGTTTTATTTCTTGAAAAATTGCGTCCAATGGCATGAATTGCATCAAAATCAGGTTATCCGTTCGGGAGTTACCCATATAAAAAGTGTTTTTCGACGTATCTTTCGAAATTTTTCACATTTTCTGAACTTCCACAATATTATAGCAAAATTACTAGTTTTTTAACCAATCATTTTTTGAACTTACACAATATTCTAGTACTTAAAAAATCACGTTGAATGCCGTTTCAAAAATTAAAATTGAATTAAGTTTCAGAAGTAACAGCTTTTCAAATATTAAATTTAAGTTGTTTACAGTAAACTAACTTTATATTATCTCCGTTTTTCCAGGGTTTGTCCATGCCGATAACTGACCACCTCGAGCTATTTAGTATCACCTTAACGCCTAATCTCAATTTTAGTTCATACATTGAATCTAAAGGCCAAGATGTCTCAAAAAAGCTTGGTATTCTGGCAAAGGTGAGACAGTATTTCAGCCCGGGACAGTCGCTCAACCTTTATCAAGCATAAGTCCGTTCGTGCATGGAATACTGCTCTCACCTCTGGGATAGATCCGCCAAATACCAGCTGGAGGAGACACTTGAGGCGATAGAGAGGCGTTCCAAGAGGCTCATAAACGACGATAATCTAGAAGGCAAAAAACTCCAGAGCCTCGCTCATCGACGCAGAGTGGCTAGTTTATCGGTTTTTTATCGGATACACTCTGGAGAGTGCGCAGCGGAATTGCATGACTTAATTCCGCCATCGCCGTTTTTCTATCGATCGTCGAGGCGCACGGATTCTCGTCATATGTTGGACGTTCCAAGTACCCGGACAAAGCGGTTCGACTCAACATTCTTCATCCGAACTGCAAAGGACTGGAACATGCTTCCTGATCACATTAGTTTACTTTGTCATATTTAGGGACTCGTGTCTTCAGTTTGAATAGAAGTGAAGTGAAATTGAATAGAATATTCACATCATATCGATAAAATATATGTCTATGTCTACTTTACCACGTCACTAAATTAGTAGCTAGATTTCAAGAACTAAATACGCATTGACAATTGATAAAGCTAACCTAAAATGAACTTTATTTGTAAGCTGTAAGGATGATGTTAGCTTGAGTTTCTATTTGATCATTGAGAGTTTGAAAATTGTAATTGTGAGAGAGAAATTGAAAATTGTACTTATTGATATTATGAATCACTTTTATTTTTACATATCTTTATTCTACTATCATTTTTGGATTCTAGAATGGCATAATACGGCATGTGTAATCAATTTTCGCAAAGCGATGATTTCTTAGGGATATATTAAATGCAATTTAGCGTAATAGTGCATAATAGTGGAGCGCGCGCGCCCACTTAACACTTCCACTCATTTTTACTATTCCGTGGTAGCATAAGCGATATGGTGTACTATACTATGAATAATTATACTAAGAAAAACATATTGAGTTACAAAAAGGAGAACAATGAAGTTGGTCTCAAAAATAACGCATGTTGATAGATACTTATCGTATTTTAATACATTATTCATTTCTACTGAAATCGTATTACGGACATTATAAAAAGTGTAACGCAAAAAATCTCGAAAAACCTTAAAATATGAATATTGTAGTTGGAGTTCTTTAAAGTGTCTCAGTTATTTGCTTCCTATTTCTACCAAAATTATGCTGGCTGATTAGTTACTTCTGTCTATTTTAGATTACGCGGACGCTAGTTTTGTAAATCTCTCCTTAGAACAGATTAATAAACTTGAGTGACTTCAAAATCTATGTATACGATTTATATTTGGTCTGCTCAAATATAATCACGTTTCCGAATTTCGCATCAAGCTCAAATAGTTACCAATTCATCTTTGTTGGAATACACATATTCTCTCACAGCTTTACTCCATTATTTGTGATCTAAATTCTCCCGTATATTTGAAGGAAAAATTCACTTTCCGTATCAACCAAGACAAACATCTGAGATCGGCTGACAATAGTTCTCTTCCAATTCAAAATACTAATTATTACACCCGTAATTCCCTTCTCAGGCTGTGATGCTCTGGAATTCTCTTTCTGAGGATATTAGGATCTAAACACTTTCAAGAATATGGTTAAACGTCACTTTCTATATACCTAATTGTATTTTGTCCTTAAATTTTTGTAATGTAGCTTACGTATTACCAGTAATTTATTTGCTACTTTTTATTTTTATTTTTTGTTATTTTCTATTATTGGAGTCTTTTTTATTTTTTTAGAAGCAAAAACTATAAATTTACTCGTGGTTAGAACCACTTTTAGAATATATTATTATCCTATCCTAAAGGTTGTCTGGAAGAAATCACTTTCTTAGTGATAAGGCCGCGGTTGTGTATCTAATATGTGTAGAAATAGTCGTGTATTTGTATATTGTCATTTATTTTTGATGCCCAATAAAGAGTTATTGTATTGTATTGTGTTGTCTGGTAACGAACCAACTAGGTGATTGACATTCGTTTCACAATCTCTCACCAGTGGCTCCAAATAGCTGTAGTGCTCGCAGCGGCCACACCCCGGTGAACCACGTCAGTTGTGGGCTAAACCTGGTCGAGGGGGGTTTGTACACCTGTTAATACACATAATGTGTTACACTTAATGTGGTGCCTTCCACAAAGAGCATAAAGTCTAGTTTGGCGCAAAAGGCAAGCCACGCTGATAAGCAATGGATTTTGGCAGATGCGGCAAACCAGCAAGGCATTGTTGAAGGCCTAGAGCGACAGTTAGAGGTCAATAGCTGCTGTCGGTCAAAAAACTGCAACTTTACTACCTCCAGCCGTAGCGGTTCTCTGTTCCGCTGGATATAGGTGGATAAGGTCAAGAGAGTGCGTCTGTGATAGCGCAACCGCTTACGCACTTTAATATTTCCCGCGCAACTGACTGCTTCTGAAATACGGAATTCGAGCATGACAAAGTCCTACGGCGATGGGTGGCGGTAGAGGGGTTGAGTAGCGGTGCACACTCGGCTTTGTCCAAAGCCTGCACGTAGGCGGCCTGGGGAAAGTGGTCGTTTCTGCGCTGCACTGGGACGACAGCGTAGATTGGGCAGCACCTTAAGTGACGAAGCAGCCCTATTTAGGGAGGCGCTGAAACACTGATGTACTTCGACGGGCGAATGTCTGCGGGATTGAGACCTATCTCATGCGGCGGCAACTCCAATGGTGTGGGCACGTCTCGCGCATGTGTGACAAGCGAGTAGTTAAACGCATATTCTTCTCTGAGCTTCAAAACGGCAAGCGAAAACAAGGCGGCCAGTTTCTACGCTACAAAGACGTGCAGAGAAGACACATGAGGCGATGCCAGATAGATTCATCTCAGTGGCAGGAATGGGCTAGTTGTCGCCCTGAGTGGAGACGTTTGGTGCATAGCAAAATAAATGAGTTTGAAGAGCAACGAAAGTCCGACTTGGATGCCAAACGGGACGCTTTTAAGGCTCGACCACCAGCATCCCCACGATATAATTATAATGGAGGTGTCCTTAAGTGCCCCCAGTACGGGCGCACGTTTATCAATAAAATTGGCTATTTTAGTCATCAAAGGGCACACAGCAGGGCAAACCATTAATGCTCTCAATAGAATTATTAATTATTTCTAAGCAGACGCTGTAGCCGAAATCGGCCAGGAAGGATATATTGTATTGTATTACTTGAATTCACAATTATTACATTCGCATTGCAATATATCGTCAACATATTTATAATATGTTTTAGTATCTCTCAATATGAAGATTATTTGATTTTAACCCTTCAAAAGTTAAAAAATGATGAACGTTTGTTTACATGAAAAACATTTTATGGCAGAAGTGTTTAAGAGGGAAAGTGTTAATTTTATGGCAGAAAAGAAAAACTTTTGCTTGATTTAGAAATAAGAAATAGCGTAAAAGTTTTATTAGTTTAATGACTTCCAACTATATTCCTTTTTAAAATTTACGACGTGTTGAAACGTGTCCGTTGAATTCTATTATGGGCTTATTGCACATTAAATAAATTTTTATAATTTTTGCTGACGCTATACACTTGTATTACTTTGATGGGGTTCTCATCAAATTCCATTCCTTGTTAACTTTATTTCCAGAATGATGACTATACAGCAGATAGTAAACCATAACTGCTGTTTGCTTCACTTGGTAAAAGGTGTAAGATATTATATTAATTTAAACAACAACTGATGGAATAATGTATTATATTAAATACAAAACTGATTACACTTTATTGTATATTACAACACTTCATATCTCAATTTCACAAACACAAATGCCTGAAAAACATATCTATCAAGCCTTGTATAATATTTAATTCTTTTAGATTATTGACTTAATTATTACCTTAATCAATTAGTTGACTTTATTTTAGTTCAAAAAATATTATTTTAAAATATGTTAAATAATCAACATTTCTAAATATTTCCTTAGATATACGAGTTATTTTAATAATAAGTAAAGAATTAACACTTCTTTATTTTTATACAAATATTTAAAAATTGATGACCGCATATACTTATTTTAAATATGTTTGTGTACAATATTGATAATACAGCCATTAGAAGATGTCAAAAATGTAAATAAATATTGTTTTTTTAACTTCCAAATAATACTATTGTTAAAATGTGACATTATGGTAGCATGCATAAATAAGTAGTGATTTATTCACGGCAGATATAACAACCACGGCTTTCATCGTTATTTGAAATTCGGATGTTCTGAATAACAACAAACAAAATTCCCTGTGTTGGTTCCGGGCTTCTTTGCAAAATAGATCAACTGCCGTTCTGTCGGGCAGGTCGTAAAAGGCGACCGATTGGCTATGCGAGTCACTACTATCGTGGCTAGGTGGTAGAGTTCTGCATTGTCTCGCCCGGGTCTGGTACCACCGCCTTACCTATTCCTGCCGCAATAGCGTCATTGCTTGTCGCTGTCGTGTTCCGGTGTGGAGGATAAGGTAGCCGGTAAACTTATGCACGTGGCATTAGATCTCGCCACAAGATAGCAACGCACCATTAATATCTTTGGTGTCTATAGGCGATGGTTGACTCTTTCTATCAGGAGACCCATCTGCTTGTTTGCTATCTTATGATATATATAAAAAAAACATTAGTATATATGTGTGATAACATGTTTGTGAATTATAATAAAATAAAAATGATTTTGTGTATAAATAATAAAAATGTTAATGTTCCTGATTTAGTATATAGCACCAGTGTTATACCGTATAGCAAATCAGCTAAACACCTTGGTCCAATTATAAGTGAATATTTCTCTTGGAATGCTCATATTTCAGAAGTATGCAAAAAAGTTCATCAGTTCACGTTTGCAAAGATTTCTTCCTTTTAAGACAAGTGCAAATACTAATCTTTCCATTATTAGACTATGCTGATATTTGCTATCCTGACATCACTGAAGAAGACCTGAATAAACTTGAGCGCCTGCAGAATGTAGGAATTCGCTTTGTTTTTGGTTTGAGAAAATTTGACCATATTTCCAATTTTAGAACGCTACCCGTGGCTTCCTATTCGGGAGCGCAGGAACGCTCATACGCTTTGTCTTCTTTATATTATTTTATTTAACACAAACTCTCCATACTATCTTCGTGAACGCTTTAATTTTCTATACGATTTTGACTCAAATTGTCGTTCATGAATGAATATGATGATGTTGAAAAATGAATTTTTCAACATCATCATATTCTTCCATATTTTATGGTAATTCTTTCACTATCAACTCTATGAAACTTTGGAATTCAATTCCTTTCCATGTCAGGAGTAGTCAGTCAATAGTAATTTAAAAAAAAAAACTTGAAGGAATTTTACCTGTCTGCATAATTTTTGAATAAAAGGGCACAGTAACGTATTATGTATTATTCACAGTATTAAGTTAATTAAAATAATAATTTGTAGTTTTTCTTTTTTCTTTCAGTTGTATGTTTCTAAATAAATAATTTGTACACTGTATATTCTACATTTCTTTTACGCATTCTTCTCATTCTTTTGGGTTTGGTGGAAGAAATCTCTTGCAGAGATAAGCTCGCCTTTTGTAAATATTCACAAATTAAAATGTAATATGACTTTTAAGTGTACAATAAAGTATTAAATAAATAAATAAAAATTAATGATTTCAGAAACTGATCGTGGTCATTTTGGTCATAGTTTTCTTGAGTCAGTACATAAGTAGTGCAACCATGTCAAATCATACACGGGATGCTGGACCTACTTTTGAAGCTATTAAAGGAAGTATTGTAACAAATACAGATGCTTCTGATTTAGATGTCTTTACGCGAAAAAGGTCAAGGGCAAGGGGACTTAGTCCAGCAGTTGTGGCAAGTTTAGGAGGATAAATGTATTAAATACTGTCACTAGAATGTCTTAAAGGGAACAGGAAGCACATGCATCACCTTTGATTTTTAGTACCGAATTAAATTATTTTGGTTGTGATATAAATCAAGTATTTTTATTTTCCTAATATATAATCAAGGAAAAAAAATTACTAATTACAGAATTACAATTGAATTGTTTTTGTTGCAAAAAATTACATCTATAAACCGGATGACGCTGCGGGCTATCCCAGAAATTTCTCGGTAAATAAAGGTATTTTAAGCTCAAAGGAATAAAAGCTATAATACTTAAGCATCTATTTTTATTTAAAATGATTGTGATTTAATTATTGAAAAGCTGCATATTTTTTAAACGATAATTGATTTTGATCTTTCGAATTTTGAGCTCTCAAATGTTATCTTAGCTACATAATTTATAGGCTAAACAATGTCAAAATAATGTTAAAATTTTTTCGAAATTTTAGTTACATAATCTATAGGTTGAAAAATGTCGAAGTAATATCTAATAACATATTTCGTCAAAATTGTCACCCTTAATAAAATCCAAATAAATCGACCGAATTTGATCTAATTTATGGTGTTTTGGACAAAAAAGTTGATAAAATTTGTAAGTCAATCGGAAATATAGACTTGAAAGTTATTTTACAAATAGCACGTAAGTTTGCTCTAAGAAACACAATATTAATATTTGAAAAGCTGTAAATTTTGAAAATTTTGATTCGATTTTAATTTTTGAAACTGTATTTGACGTAGCTTTTAAGGTACTAAAATATTATAGAAAGTCAAAAAATATTTGTTTAAAAAATCATGAAGTATGCCGAAAAAACACTTATTTTAAAATATTTTGTCAACGAGAACTCCCGTACGGATAAACCGATTTTGATACATTTTATGAATTCGACACAATTTTTAGAGGAAAAGAGCTGATTTGTACTCAATCGATTCATTTATCTGGAAGTTATATTAAAAAACAACTGTTTAGCCAAAAACATTTATTGAGGTTTTTTCAAAATTTCTCAAAACCCCTTAGCACGAATCAGATCAAATTTTCTGGAAGTCTAATTTGAGTGGAATTCAATAAAATGCGTTTCGATCGGTAAAGCTGTTCAAAAGTTATGAGATGTTTACACACACACACACACACACACACACACACACACACACACACACACACACAAACATACATACAAACACACTGACATCATCATGAGAATTGTCGGAAAACGTTCTTAGGACTTCGAAACGTGGAAATCTGGTAAAAACTCGAACATACATCAGTCAATACCGAAAAGGGTTTCAAGGACCCTGCTGTCTGGATAGGATAATTTTGAAAGTAAAAAGTATAATAGAGCCCTTAATAGATAAACTGTTGCCGCTACACATCTGGAATATAACAACTTTTGGGTCTATTTTTCGATCAGGTAGCACCCGCCTCTTGATCCTGACTGTTACTCGTTTCCCTGAGCTGGATCAATAGGTTAGTTGATCTACCTGCTCTGTTAAACTGCTGAATTTCTTGCCGTTTGCTTTCTTCAATTGTTTTTAGGAGGCTTATAAAGTTGCATGTAATCTAAAAAACTACAGTGGGGACCACATATCGACAAATTAGCCAGTAGACTGAGTTTAGCGGCATTTGCAGTTAAAAAAAAGAGACAGATTAGTGATGTCGAGACTGCGAAAATTGTGTATTTTAGTTATTTTCATAGTATTATGTCTTATGGGATTCTACTATGGGGAAATTCCGCTGATATAAGTATTGTACTTATATCAGCGGAATTTCCCCGAAAATTATATCAGCGGAATTTTGTTTTACATAAAAGAGCTGTGGGAGCTATTTACAATCTCAGTCCAAGAGATTCCCTAAAAGAAAAATTTTAAAAAAGAATTTAACCCGACCATTGCAGTTCATATTTGAAAACTTGATGTATGTTCGTAATATATAAAGATATTTCTTCACTTAAAAAAAAATATTGATGTACATGATGTAAACACAAGGAATAAAAACAATCTTGCTCTGCATGTATCACGTTTCCACAGAATAAGTAACGCTTTTACAATAAACTTACAAATGCTATTAAAGATCTACCAATACACAAATTTAAAAAATGTATAAAATCAAAACTTTGTAAAAAATGGATAAATATCTGAATATTTAGAAGATATTTGGACGATTTCCCCGTATTGGTTCCGGGCTCCTTTGAAGAATAGACCAACTGCCGTTCTGCCAAGCAGGTCGTAAACGGCAACCGATTGGCTATGTGAGTCACTACCATCGTGGATACTAGGTTCTACATTGGCTAGCCCGGGTCAGGTACCACCGCCTTGCCTATTCTTGTCGCAGTAGCGTCGTATAGTATAGTACAGCGGCAGAAAATACGTTAAATCATCCAAATAAGAAAAACGTAAAAATATCCAACTATATAAGAAAGGAAATTGATGAGGCCCCATATAAATTTGGCCTAAAACGCAACAGATGATGATGGCTGCTTACGGTATTGTAATACATTATTAATTTCTTCTGAAATGTAAATTGTATCACGGACACTTTTTATAGTACTAAAATTCACGAAACTCCTTCAAAGATTAATATTACTTGATTTCACAATTGTTACATTCTCTTTTAAGCCAATCACATAGCAATATATCGTCAACACAAATATAATTCATTTTTGTATTACTTATTTAAAAAAAAAATTAAAAATATTTTATTTCTTTACAAACCATTTTAACAACAGACTGTGGTGACATACCTTTTAAGTAAAAATATACCTGTATTAGGCAGTCACCGCCCATTCAGACCATGATTAACAAAAGGTACGTAAATCTTTTAATTTCTCATGTATTAGAGTGTATGTGTGTGTGTGTGTGTGTGTGTGTGTGTGTGTGTGTGTTTGTGTGTGCTCGTTTATATGTGTTTGATTATATGCAATGTTGGCGTGGGTGTGTGTATGAATTATTAATAACAATAATATATTTTAATTAACAATAATAATGCTAAAAAACAATATTTAACATGTACCTACATACATATTATATCAAATACGTAAATGTTTACTACATTTTACTTTTTTTTTTAATATTTAGAATTGTTTATTAGTTAATACAATTTTGTATATTTAGAAATGTTGTATAATTTATATTTAGAATTAAAGTTATACTCGTAGTTATGCGTTGATCTAAATTTTTATAAATAAAAGAGGTTACTTGTTTTAGGCTAATTGAGAAGATTTTCGGTATCAAGATAGCTGTTTGATTTTAGCCAGGGTATAAGTTTCTCTTTACAATTGTGGGTGGTTAAAGGGTAGATATTTAGTATTTTATTAATTTTATTATACAAAAAACTTGCCCGACCATAATATTGTTCAGCAGCAAAAGCGGAATTAGTATTTGTAATAGGAGTGACGATGTGTTTTCTCCTTCTATTTATATTAATTTGAGGGTCGTAAGTTAGGATTCTATGAAGTCTTAGTACCAAAAATAGTATGTATAATTTGCGAATAGACAGAAGGTTCCCATACGCATAAAGTTTTTCCGTGGGATATCTTAAAGGTAAGAAGTACATAACCTTCAGTAGACGCCTTTGTGTCCTTTCAACATCTAGAAGTTTCGTTTTATTAGCACTCCCCCATATTACAATTCCATAGGTTAGCACAGATTGCGCTAGTGCCATATATATTTTTGTTATAAGTTCCTTATTGGTAATATGTCTAAGCTTTTTGAACATCCATGTTAAGGTTCGAACTCTATTCATTAACATTTCTAAGTGCGAGTGCCACGTAAGATGTATATCCACAACAATCCCTAAGTATCGAGTTTTTTCAACTCGCTTAACACTGGGGCAGGAGCATGTTTCTTGATTTCTACAATTATGGATTTGGATTTGATAATTGTCGCTTGGTTGAGTTCGTTTGTTTGGAGTAAAACACATATAATTCGTCTTTGTAATATTGATTGTTAACATATTATTATTTAACCATTTTTTAATCGTTCTAAGACCGTTTTGAGCATTAGTTCGTGTTTCGCTCCATGTTTTACCGGAAAAAATAACAGCAGTATCATCCGCGTAAGTAATTATTTTGGTATGTGTAATTTTCATGTTACACAGCTCATTTGTGTATAGTAAAAATAGTGTAGGTCCGAGAACGCTACCCTGAGGAACTCCAAAAGGTGTAGTTTCTATTGTATTACTTACGTAGTGTCCTATTTTAACCTGCTGTTTTCTATTTTGTAGGTAACTACTAAAGAGCTTAAGAGGAGTGCCCCTAATACCATATTTTTCGAGTCGACCTAAGCTGGAACAGAGACAGTGTCAAACGCTTTTTTAAGATCTAGAAATACTGCTAAATTTTTCGATATGTTAGACTATTGAAGTTGTCAGTGCCAAGTGGCATCTTCCGTAGATCTTCCTTGCCTAAAATCAAACTGCGAATCAGATAGAATTTTAAATTTATTTAAATAATTTATTAATCTATTATTAATCAGTTTTTCCAGAATTTTTGAGATAGATGGCAGGATCGAGATCGGACGATAATTGCTAACACTATCCCTGTCCCCGGTCTTGAAAATAGGTGTTATTATGGCACGTGTTAAAGCTGTTGGAAATATACCCTTCTCAAAGCATGTATTAGCTAAGTGACAAATAATAGGAACTATGATATTTTGTGCTTTCTTTAAGAATTTGGCTGATATACCATCCCATCCAGGTGCACTTTCAGATTTTAGATTCAATAAAATTCTGTGTACTTCTTCGTTGTCAGTGTTAAATAAGACTAAAGATGTAGTTTGGGTATCTCCTGTATAGTTACTATTCGATTTGTGTGTGTTTGGAGGATTATCTTTTTTATTTTGGACTTGTGGAGATTTGGTCATGTCACTTGTACTAGTATCATATTCAATTATTAATTGGTTAGCTAGATTACTCCCTACTTCAGCAAAATAAGTATTTATTTCATTTAAAGATTCGTAGATTGTGGGCTTTATCTTCAGTAGATCGATATTGACGTTTGTTTTTGACTTAAAATTCGTAATTTTATTTATGCAATCCCATAGTATTATAGGGTTATTTTTTGATTTAGCAATTTCATCTTTTTCATATTTATGTTTTAATTTTTTTATTAAGTTGTTGATATAATTTCGATATCTCCTATAAGTGATTTTTAAAATTTCGTTTTCTGGATCTGAGCGTAAATCTTTTTGCATTTTATTTCTGTTTTTGATACATCTTAGAATGCCTGTAGTTATCCATGGCTTACTTGTTCTTTTATTACGACTAATATTTATTGTTTTTGTATTTTGCTCTATTGATTTTTTATTTCACTTATTAACTTATCAGTAATGTAATTAGGATCTGTAGATTGTGTTAATAAATGTATGTCTGTTTTCGCTAATGTGGATAGAGCCCCTTCATAATCCACCAATATTTTACTTTTTATGTAACTTTTACTTGACTTGTTATTTATATTTTTTAAATTTAATAATACCGAAAAATGATCTGTCACAGTTGTTTCAAGAATATAAATAAATGGTGTTTTGTTAACAACCTCAAGTTTGATCATAACGTGGTCAAGGCAACTCAATTTTCTCGTCGGTAAAGAATGTCCGGCTATGAAACCATGATAGGAAAACATATCTAAGTAGTTTAGTCGATTTTTGCGATCCTGCGACAACTCACTAGGACCTGATATGACATTTATGTTAATGTCTCCGGTTATTATGATGTTTTTTTGGCTGTTTAATGTTCTTAGATGTTCACTAAGAGAGTCAATAAATATGTTGGCATTTGTATTTGACGGAGAGCGATATATTCCTATGATAATTACATCCTTGAATGTGATTTGTAAGCAAGAAGCTTGTTGTATAACAATTTCCTTCACATATGCATTATGGTGGTTTTTTACATATGTTACTACTCCGTCTGCCTTGTTTGTTGCAAATGACTGATATTTTGTGATGTTTGGTATAGGTTTTATGGAGTTTAATTGGCACTCTGTTAGAATTAATATATCTGCCTCAAAATCCAGTTGCGTTAACGATATTTGTAAGTCATCTAAATTATTATATATACTTCGAATGTTTTGAGTAATTATGGCTAAATCTGTGATATTTTTAGTCACATATTTGTTTATTTCATTTATTTGACATGTAACTGTATTTGCGATTTTAAATTGATCTATTTCATTTATATTTTGTAATGTACTATCCATTAGGAATTGTTATAAAACTGTAAGTAGTCAATATTTGAACTCTGTTTTTTATTTGTTGTTTATTTGTATTTTTATATGTGAGATGGATTTGCTTAGTTATCAATTGCATTAAATTATTTCGATTATAATTCAAAAATATTTTATCATATGAGTAAAGAATATGTGTAAAAAAGTTAGTAGTACGAGTAGGTGTAAAGTTTGTGTATAATATGTATGTGTAATAACAATTCAAATTATGTATAAGTTTTAAGTATGCAATAATTAATATAAAAATAAGATAAGATTGAATCAATATAAAATTAATTAAAAAATTGATTGTCATGCTTCTTGAGATAGATGTTGTACTTGCGCTTCATTTTTAATCACAATAATAGGTGAACTCTCGTTTTTTCTGACGTAGACTTTGCCAAAGCTGGTCCAGCAGAACTTGTAAGCCTTAGTTTTTGCTAAATCTCTTGCTAAGAAAAACAACCGTGATGCTTTAGGTGTTAAATGCTCTGAAATGAAAATGGGTGTTTCTTCATTTTTTGTGAATCCTAAATCTTTTGCTTTTTTTAATAGTGGATGCAGTTTCAACGATTATTGCCGGGTTTTTACTTTCATCTTTTTTATTATTCACCCTATAAATGTCTTTTATGTCGGATTGTGTCATATTATAGCCAATATTTTTTGATAGACACAGTACCATATTTATAAGCCCGTTTTTATTTTCATCTTTAATTTTTGGAACATTTTTGATTTATATATTTTGTTTTCTTCCTTCTCTTTGTAAGTCCTCTATCTTGTTCTCTAATATTGCTATATTTTCTCTATCTTTTTTAGCTTGAATTTCAAAAGATTCAACTTTTTTCTTGAGTTCTTCATTTTGACTTGTGAGAAAAGAAAGGGTGCTTTTTTTTCGTTTGTTTGTTGAATTTCTGTAAGAGTAGGTGTGATTTTTTTTTAGCTCATTACCCTGTGTGGTCATTAAAGTCATTAATGTCTTAATTTCATCTTTTAATAACTCCAGGTCTTCACTACAATCGCAATCCCGTTTCCTTTTTTTCAGTCTTTTCAAGCTATGATGAGGTGGAGTGACTTCAGCTGTAGGCAAGTTTATATTGGATAACAACTTTTATGACTGGTATTATTACGTTATATATATATATATATATATATATATATATATATATATATATATATATATATATATATATATATATATATATATATATATATATATATAATTTCTGTTTCTCAAAAATTGAGTTAATTTATTTTAAATATAGGCAAAGGTACAACAAGTGCACTCACGATTAGCCGAAGATACTTGGTCCCACAAATGTGATAGGTGGCAAGCCTATCGCCAACCGGGCACTTTCCAATCCTCGGCAACTTTGTGTTTATCAGAAAACTTTAAAAACACTTTTCTTATGTGCCCGACCCGGAAATCAAACCTGAGACCTCATGTGGTCAACGCCAACGCTTGACCACTACACCACAGAGGCGATACTTTTTTTGTGAAATGTGATAATAATTACATATTTAGCAGTATTATAAATTTAAATGTTATAAAACATTTGTACCTCAAATATTACTAGGTTTTGTTCTATGATAAAAACATATAATCTTTCCTTTTTGTCAATTTTTTATTAACATTTACGATAATAGTGCGGAACAATCAACATAATAAATTGTCGTAACTAGTATATACAGAATATTTTTGCTTATTTTTAACAAAGTAAGAAGTTGTATCTGTAACATCAAATTGTTCTCAATAAAATGCTACGTAAAGAGTATTAAGTATAAAATACGACCATATACTACTTTTGACATCCAACGTAAAATATCATAAGCGACTTTTCTTGAAAATAAGAAAAAAATCGATGTAAACTAGCGCACAGAATTATTTCTCGTCTCCTTAAATAACTGATTGCAAATTTTTGCAATTATTGGTGTTTGTTTGACTGCATAATTATCAAAAAACAATGAGTGAATCTTTAAACTGCTCTCTTATAAAGTAGCTTAAATGCACTTACGATACTGTAAGTAGGATGTGTCAATATGTTTAAGTATGATAAGTCCGGCTCGAAGGATGAAAATTTTATGTCAGGTAATCTAGTAGGTGGATGACTTATGGCCAATTGCACTAACATCGTCTAAGCGTAGGACAATCCTAAATAGTATGCTGTCTAATTCTTTTCATTTAAGAAAAGAAATGATATATAATAAAATCTAAATCTAAATATAAAATATATATATATATATTCATATATATATATATATATATATATATATATATATATATATATATATATATATATATATAATAAAATCGTAGGGAAGTCAATCTATGTCCGGGGTAAAAAAAATACATGACTAGATAAAATCCTGAATTTAAATATTAAAAAAACTGTATTTCGGTAAAATGCAAATGACCTTTTGTTCTTTGCTGCCGTCGATTAGATTCTTGTATGTTATACAAAATATGTTGTTTTGCTATTGTATAAAAACTGATGGCCTTCCGTTAAGTATTTATGCATACTAAGCATGTTCCTTTTTGTTCAGAGGTAACTTTGAACATTTTTCTATCGGGGAAACTACAAGTATCAGGTTTCCAAGATGTAAAATTTATGGTGTGAATCCCTTAGTTTCTTACTTATGAATTGCAGCGATAAATATATGTAAAAAACGATATAGCAAGAAATCTACCAAACGCATTTATTTCAAAATCTGTACAATAGGGGCTTAATAACACCAGAAAATTATGGCAATCATATTATGTCGATAGCATCAAGAATTATAAAAAATGTGTTTTTAAACAAATCAAGAAAATGTAGCCTAAGTAATGTGTTTTAAATTTTGCTTTTGATTCCTTCCTCCTACCTCCCTTCCCTTAGCCCAAAGTCTGGTGACGCCTTTAATGCAAATAGAATGTTTTTTTAAAATACCCTAGATTTTTTAAGGTTAGATATAAATAAAATCCATAGAGTAAAAAAATAACTATATTTAAAAAACCTGTCTTAAAAATTATTACTAGGTAGAAAAATTTAGCGAGCCCTTACGAAGTTCTGCTTTTTGCTAGATATATACTATAGGTACAACGTTTACTGCGCAGCTAGTTATCGTTTTTTCGAAATAGGTCGCAGTTTGATTTCTGTACTTAAAATAATCACGTGTTTAATTTGAACCGACTTGAGCTTAAGCAATTTGGATTTTAAATCAGTCTATATGGAATTTAAGCACGAAAAAGTTATAAGGTAACATTTATGACAATTCCATAAATCTCTTGTAGGTAAAACTGTGATACTCTAATGAAACAATTTATATTTTACACAGTTATGACTGCAGTGGCACCTCTGTTTAGCTTTATGATGTTGGTTGTAAAACCTTCTGCCATTAGCACTAAAAGGTAATGTAAGGCCGTAAATTATGCTTTATCTATTTTATTGCGAAAATAATGTCGAAAACAAGACTCGTCTTTAAATATACAGTATATTTTATGAGTAACTAGCTGTGCCCGCGACTTCAACCACGGGGAAAATTCTCTAAAATAAAAATACCGTGGTTTTACTTGCATAGTTCCCGTTCCCGTGGGAGTTTCGGGATAAAAACGATTCTTAGTAGTTTCTTGGGTCTCAAACTACCTCTGTACCAATTTTCATCTAAATAAGTTTAGTTATTTAGGTGTGAAGATTAGATAGATAGACAGAGAGAGTTACTTTGGCATTTATAATATTAGTATGGATTCAAAGTGCAAATTTGTAAATATAAAATGTGGAAACCTGAGCAGTTTCCAAAATATTATGTGAACATTGTGTTTTTAAAAATCATTGGTGCAACGTAAAACGTCTTTGAACCATAGAAACCGAAAAGTAGAAACAAAATATTATTTATTTTGGCAACTGTAGTAGTAATTAATAGTAATTACTTCTTAATTTTTGATTTCTTAGTTGTCAATTGGTTAACGCGCCTGTTCGAGTTCTCTTACTCACTCGACGCGGTACGAATTTATGGAAAACAGCGTTAGTGCATCCCATCCTTAAAAAAGGAGATCGCCCTATTCCATCTATATATCAGTCAATAGACTTAACCTCCTTATTCTTCAAAATTATGAAGAAAATCATCATCTTTTAGCTTCTAAATTATTTAGAAGAGCACTATCTTATTAGTGACCGTCAGTACGGTTTCTGTAGTAGCCGCTCAGCTGGTGATTTAATATAGGTACTTTATACATCGGTGGGTAGAAGCAGATGAGTCCAAAGGGAGGCTAGACATTTAATTTGGACATTGCGAAGGCACTTGATTGGGTATGAAGCAAGGTGAATCTCGCGAAGCTGCCTTCCTGTAGACTTATCGAGAATTAATTCATGTGTACCACCAGTTTTTGGCTGTCAATGCTTAGGTTCCTCAAGACTGCTGCATGCTATTACCGACACAGTTCCTTTTGCATATCAATGACTTAATGCTAATTAGGAATATATTACATTGCTATGCAGACGGGCAAGTCTCTTCACCAATCTAACACCTAGTTATAAGGATCCGCGGTATAGATTTACCACTATTTGTATATGTTCCTTAAAAAGGTTACAAACCTAACATCCAATTAACTGCTAACGATGCGATGACGATTTTATGTTCTACTTTTTAGAATAAGTAGGTATAACTAATAGTATAACTAATTAATAACATTACATGCCAATAAAATTAATATGAGTTCATTACAAAGGAAACGTATTCCTGATAACGATTTGGTAAATTTTACGAGCCTGAGTTGATACAAAAAGGTATATATAAGGAATGTTTCTTGGAGATTCTACTACACAATTATTCAAAATGCTTTCAAAGGTAAGAGAAATTAGAAATCACTATTTTTTCACTTAAACCAAAGTAATGTTAAATGTTAGTTAAATCTAATTTAAAGGTATAAAATTTATGTGGAATCGTTTGTAGGAAGTAATCTCAGAACAATGCAGTGATTTTAAAAATTCCTTCTATAGTCTGAGGCTACATGGTTCTTGGGCAACATAGACTACATTTTAATTTTTAGTAGAAGCACATTAACATATCTCACATCAAATCACTTACTGTGGATAGTGACGACCGACTGCCAAACTTATATAAATCCCATTAAAACATACACGTGAAAAAAGAGCCAAGTTCAATATAAGAGTATGCGACTCTGTCGACTTTGCAGACGAAAGAATTGAGACCTATAATTATAATTGCGTGCCAAGTTTTGTAAAGAAACTCCTCAAAATTTGTTACAAAAATTTGTAACATTCTAAAAAAATTAATACAATAATTGCTCCTTTTACTACCTCTATGTTTGCTACTTAAAAATTAACGCATGATTTTTGAATTTGAACCGATAATTATTTACACATTGCATTTATTTCACTTAAAATATATATTCTAGCTCAAAATTTGATTTGACTAGTTCCTACCTACATAGGAACAATTAGTGCAAGTCATACACCCATTAGTATACTTCCTGTTTGTACTATACACATACTGTTGGGTTAATAAAATTTCTATTTTTTTTCCGTAATTTGGTTTATTGGTAAGAAGTTACAAAGTTTTTACTAATAAATATTTTTACCAAAAAGTTTATCTTAGAATGTTGCATGCTCTTGTAACTACATTTTTAGGCGTTTACTTACAAAACTTGGCACCCAAATAGATCTCAATTCTTTTATCTGTGAAGTCGACAGAGACGCATACTTTCGCATTGAACTTGGCTCTAATTTACATTTTTGTTTTGATAGGATATTTTACAGAACTTACAAAACTCTACCATCTAGTAGCCACGATGTTAGTGTCTCTCATAGCCAATCGGGCGCCTTTTACGACCTGCCTGGCAGTTGGACTATTCTTCAAAGGAGCCCGGGACTTACACCAACATTATATTTCACAAAATATGTTTGATATCATGTTTGTAAATTATAATAAAATACAAATGATTTTGTATAAAAATAATTAAAATACGAAGAACACAAGCGATTCTTTTGCGTGTCTTAAGGATTGATAAGTATTATATAAACTAGAATAATGTTCTATGTTTTTTAATTAATTATATAAAATATAGTGCTAGGAATAATCATATAAAAATATATTCAGACTTTAATTTGATTGACCTCTATAATCATAATATTTAAAAGGAACCATATACAAAAATACATTAATACCTCAGATAAGATCATCTGAGATGAAAACAGTAATGAGATATCATCATTATAAATATCAAATAAAAATTATCCTTGTTTTTGTACGAAATAATAGTTTAAAGCCAATTTATTTTTGTTATTTTAAATTTATAAAGTGTCTTGACTCAGTGAAAATATTAGCTCAAAATACTGTCAATCTTACTTAGATTTCTGAGATAAGAAGTTTTACTAAAACATACAATGACAAAATAAATATCTAAAAGCAGACGGCTAAGGAGAGAATTAAATGTTTACGTTAAGCTTGCCTAAATTCCAACTTTATTTAGCTATTATTCCTCAAGTTTATAATTTTGATGCTTGTGTAAGGGAAACCGGTTGGTAATAAGTGATAATAGCTTTACTGTGAAACAGTACAAGTGTATAAGTGATAAAATATTACATTAAAATGGAGTTTCACCAACTGCAGACGATGAAAAGTGTAGAATATTTAAGGTAGTTACTAAAGAAAATGATGTATGAAGTCTCATCCGTGTTCTTTATGATTTCAGAGACTGATAGTGGTCATTATGGTTATCATTTGCTTGAGTCAGTACATGAGTAGTGCAACCATGTCAGATCATATCACACAGGATGCCGAACCTACTTTAGAAGCTATTGAAGGAAGAAGTGTAACAAATCCAGATGCTTCTGATTCAGAACTCTTTACACGAAAAAAATCACATAAATCAAGAATTAGTTCGGCAGCTATTGCAAGCTTAGCAGGAGGAGGACTCGGCTAGTTTTATGCCTTAAAGTGAACATGAAGCGTATGCATTACCTTTGATTCTTGGTAACGAATTAAATTGTTTTGGTTGCAATATAAATCAAGTGTTTTTATTTCCTTTTATATACTTTCAGAAAGAAATTGACTAATTATGGAATTACAATTGAATAGTTTTGTTGCAAACAAAACATCTTAGTTAGGTATTTTTATCTCAAAGGAACAAAAGCTCTACCTGTACCATGTACAAATTACCTTGATCTTTTTGACAGACGGGCTAGTGATGGGAAACAGAAATATCTAGTAGTCCAAAAAATAACGTTTAACAAGATAAAATTTAAAATTTCAAAAACCCCCGACACATCCTCAGACTGCCATTCTGCTGCGTATGTATAATTTTAACAGCAAACGTACGAACCTTATGATCTTCGAAAGATCTTGCAGTTTTAGGTTAAGGTTACCACGGTTCCTTACTCAATGAGCTTGCGTTGTTTTATTGCAAAGCTCCCATAGCCTCCAGCTCCACTATGTAAACCTGGAAATCATTCTGATTCTGAGTGTATGGAAAAAAATTACAAATAAGACCACACTCAACGGGCTTATTTTGTTTAGTGCAGGAGTACCATGGCCACTTCTAATTCAATTATCAAACCCTACGAATCTCCTAGTAATAAAATTCAACGATATCAGCCCAATCTCCGATGGCCACCTTTCATTTCCATCTTCATTATATCTTAGAAAACATCTGGAACCTAAGTATTTACAAAATAAACCGAGTTAGCCAACATTCGATGGGTTTATCTAGATTAGCTTTAATGGATTTCTTTCAGCTCTAGAAAACATCCTGTTCAAAAATACTTAAAAGAACAAATTAAACGAGACCAAAATCGATTGTACTCTCTTTTTTTTTTTCTTTCAATCTGCTCAATTTCATTCATTCGTTTATTGCGTTTGGATGCCATGACCTGCTCTTATTTTATCGTGAGAATCTGGAGATAATCTAACACCAGATTATTTGTCAAATCAAAACAAATAAGTACAAACGCGATGGGTTATCTCGTTTACTTTAAAAGTTCCTGTAGCCATCTTCCAGTTACATCAATAGATTTTTAAAATCATCCAATACCAAACAGTATACAAAACAAACCCAATTAGCTCATTCTCAATGAATTTATTAGGTTTAGGGAAAAATCATAGAATTCTTCCAGTTTCATGTTCGGAAACTGGGAGCCATTCTGTTCTTTATTATCGTACCTCGTACCACCGCCTTACCTAATGCCACAATAGCGTCAGCGTTTGTCACTATCGTGCTCCGGTTTGGAGGGTAAATTATGCATGTGGCATCAGACCTCGCCATAAGATAGCAATACACCATTAGCATCCTTGGTGTCAATATACGATGGTTGATTCTTTCCATCAGGGGACCCATCTGCTTGTTTGCTATTTATAATATAAAAAAATGGGAATTATTACATGGTGGAAGTAAAAGGGGACCATGGGAACTTACAATAAAATAACTCAAGCTCATTTAGTAAGGAACCATGGTAGCCTTAAACTAATGCTGCAGATCATCAGATTTTGTTTCATTTCGCTCTTGAAATGATGCACATGAACAGGATGGTGATCTGATGATGAGAATATGTATCGGGGTTTTAAATTTTTAATTAAGAGTTATTTTATCTTAATACCTACTGTAAATTTGTATTTCACAAGTTGATGAAATATAGGTAGTGTTGATCAGAACGCTCTACTATCTGGGGGAGGGGAGTGCCTCCGCTAAGGCGGGCAAAACAAAGCGCTAGGGCACAGCCTACCTTTTCTCGAACCGTTTCGCTGAATATTTGAATCCTGATAACTTCGATACCAATAATGCTAGATTGCCAAAATTTTCACTATTCAGTGTACATAGCACACTTACTAAAGTCACAAAGTTTCATTATCATTACTGTTATATTTTGGATATTATTAACATATAAAAAACGCCAATTTCATCACTCACTGGCTGACTTATGATCATCAAAATTATAGAGCACTTCCGATGTCCTAGAAAGCTGAAATTTGGTATGTAAGCTCATATTCCTACACAAACAACAGAAAAATTCAAAACATAACCTAACCTAACCAAACCCTAAATTTAGGGGTGTAAATTTGCATGAGACTTCCGCTGTTTTTTATGCTACAGTCCTAAAATTGGTATTACAGAGCCCAGGATTTTCTAAATTCACCCCTCAACACCCTAAAGTAAGGTGTGTGTTTGCACAGATTAATTTGGGGAGAAAGTAAAATTAATTTGTCCTAACGCTGTGTTTTCGCAGTACTACCTGGTTTGTTTTTTTTATTCTCTTTTTAGTTCCCTACAAATAATAATACTGCGTCACTGTCACTAAACAACAGCGGCGCAAATCTAGCAATAGCGGTAGAGTTCGCTCACGCAATTGACATTGAGGAGCTGGCGGCCCACTCGGTCAACATATATTTATTTAATTTAAATACCCGTCTCTCTGTCTACCATTAAGCACTACACCCCACCCCTAGCAATGATTAACAGACGCGAGAAGATCTTTCCTACTGTCCTTGTCCTGCCCTGACTGTCGCGTCATACAACGCAGAGGGTCTGGCCAAACAAATAAATCAAATTAGGAAATTTGTAGTTTACCATAACACGGATGTTACACTTATACAAGAAACATTTCTAAAATCTAGCAGGCGTAGCCCCAGGATAGCTAACAACAACATTATAAGAAACAACAGAACCGTCACTAGCTTAGGCGGAATAGTTATTCATTACAAAAGATCTCTACAAATAACACCTTTAGAAAGAACTACCATCACTAGATTGTGTAAGATGGGAACTCTCAGAAAATATCAAAGATCTTATATGTAGGATACGCGGCGCTCGATGCATACTGCACAGGCGAAAACTAGCGTACGTTGCGATCCTTACAACGCATAATATAGCCAAATATCGCAACGAATGGTGGGACGGATTCCTTGGTGAGATCTCCCCTTCCCTCGCCACTTAAATTATTTGCAACTGACAAGGGCAATCAAATCTAACCCTAACCAAGTCCTCCTATTCAAAAAGAACCTTCCACTAGCACATGACGATGTTAAAAAAGCCGAATGCCTGGCCGACAGTCTCCAAACCCAATGTTCCCTTACCCGAAAACCTACCGACTCCAACCACGTACGCATGGTAGACGAATAAGTACAACCCAGGGCCTCAAATCAAAAATCTTCACAACAAAAAGGCGCCAATTTTGGATAATATACCTAACTAGCTGTTGCCTGCGACTTCGTCCGCGCGGACTTCGTTTATTCCGCACAGCTCCTCCCCCGTGGGGGATAGCGTGATAATATATAGCCTATATGTTGACCCGACCTGTTAGTAATATTCATGCAAAATTTGAAGTAAATCCATGCAGTACTTTTTGAGTTTACGCCGGACATACATTGACTTTCCTATGATTTTATTATATGTATAGATAAAATTATTAAATATATCCCTCCCGTTAGGCGCTAGACTAAACGGCTGTGCATACCCTGATGAATGGAATGAAGATCATTGGTATTCAAAAACCGGGTAATCCTAAGAAGCTTGCAAATACCTATCTCCCCATTAACCTAATTAATTCGTTAGGCAAAATTTACAAGCTTATTTTTCTTGCGTATTTTAAAGTAAATGTCAAAGACAAGAACCTTATCCCGGACGTACAGTTCGATTCCAGAGCCGATCACTCCTGCACGCACCAAGTGCACCGCATCACGAAGTACGCACTAGACGGCCTAAATAAAAAAGCAAAATTCGCAGAAACAGAAACCCTCTTGTCTGATATGGCAAAGGCGTTTGACAGTCTGGTACAACGGCTTAATTTATAAGCTTTACCAAATGGCACAACCAGCAGACTCGTACTCATTATACGAGACTACTTGTCAAACCCTCTTTACAAAATCAGAGTGGAGAGAACACTCTCTTCGGAGGCAGTAGTATCGCAAGTTTGGATAGTCTCGCCCGTTTTGCATACTCTCTATACTAACGACCCGGCACGGATGCCGTACGTCCATTTGGCGCCTTTTGCGGACGACACTGCCCTTACTATAGGTACTTATTGTTGTCTTTTAGTCCAGAAAAATACATTAGTGTTGAATTATCATTTATTACATTGATTCTTATATATAATATCCTCCATTTACATGCGATTATTCTCAATTCTCATTTTAAGTAGTTTTCGATATTTTCAACGTAATTACATATTCTTACCCATTGCATCACATTACATTCAACATAACGACTTACTATTTCGATAAATATCAAACATAGAACCGTTCTCGTGGACTGTCCGATATAGAATGGTAAAAATGAACGCCTTACCCCCGCCAACCGTTAGGTTAAGGCGGGATTCTAATCACGCCACCAACAGGTGACAATTGGCGCGGTTTAGTTTAAATTTTAACGGCTTTACCGTTAAAATTTAAACATCTGTTATATTAAAATATTAGTTAATATATTTACATAATAAATCATACGCATTTACACACAGTTATTAAAAATATCCTAACATTATAGGTACTATAGTAGGTCCCTTTCTTTATCCCGTCCCCGTCTTTACCCCGTGTTGGTTCCGGGCTCCTTTGAAGAATAGACCAACTGCCGTTCTGCCAGGCAGGTCGTAAAAGGCGGCCGATTAGCTATGCGAGTCACTACCATCGTGACTACTATGTGGTAGAGTTCTGCATTGTCTCGCCCGGGTCTGGTACTACCGCCCCCTATTCCTGCTACAATAGTGTCGGTGCTTATCACTGTCGTGTTCCGGTTTGGAGGGTAAAGTAGCCGGTAAACTTATGCATGTGACATTAGACCTCGCCACAAGATAGCAACGTACCATTAACATATTTGGTGTCTATAGGTGATGGTTGAATCTTTTCATCAGGAGACCCATCTGCCTGTTTGCTATCTTATATTATAAAAAAAATATAAAAACACTGTATCGAAGGCCTTCACCTGTACACACACACACACACACACACACACACACACACACAATGTATGTGTGTGTGTGTGGGTGTGTGTATGTAAACATCTCATAACTTTTGAACGGCTACATAAATCGAAAGGCGGATCATAGCATTCGATTGGATTCCGCTCAACTTATACTTACTGAAAATTTGAACCAAGTCGATCCAGGAGATTTTGAGAGAAAAAATACCAAAAAAATTAATTGTATTTTGTATTTTTTAAAGAAATAGTATTTTATTAACACAACTTCCACATTAATGTACCGATTGAGTACAAAAACTAATCAGCTCTATTCCTCAAAAAACTACGTCTAATGCATAAATTGCATAAAAATCGGTTTATCCGTTTGGGAGAAATCGTTGACGACCATCGCCTACAGACACCAAAGATGTTAATGGTGCGTTGTTCAAAATTATATGGATGTATACTAGTTGTTGATGAAGAAGATGAGGCTTTTATATCAGTACAATGTCATGACTCCGTAGTTTCACAGAATAGTTGCAAGCATTTTCATGTGAGTGCAACGTCGAAGTAAGAAATCATCATATACTTCAATGAAATGCTATTGAGAAAAAGTCTCTGCTGTCCAGAGTCAGTAGTAGCCTAAAATACATGACAAAAAAAGATTTGTCCAAGGGCAGGCACATATTGCCAGCAAATTCATCAGTTTTAAAAAAAATTTTAACTGAGATTCATTGATTAGGTTCTCAAAGTCGTTTACCACTCAACCAACAGGTCTTACTGTCATGTATATGTTAATATTTACTTATTTACTATAATATTTACTATAATTTAAATGAATTTTTTGTAGATAAAATCAAATGTTAGTATCTTTAATGATTTAGAAATAATTGTTTGGTCAAAGAATATGCGCTTTAATGTCAATAACTTAACCCTAATTTGTTAATTTTTTTACAACAGAAAAGTGTAGTTTTATGTTTAATAAGTTAATATTTAGTTTTCTTTGAGTAATTAAAATTGATAAATATTTGCATGTCATAAAAGGATAGAATATTCTGGTAAAATTAAACGGTAATTATAACTACATACATGTGTAATTACATATTCTTGCAAATATAACATTCATTCATTCAAGTATAGTAAAATAACTTTCTACATTGTAAACATTTGATTACATAAAAAATGTAGTTTTATAACTTTTATGATGTGAAATAATTCTTGTACATCTATTCTGTACATATAATAAAATCGTAGGAAAGTTAAAACTGTACATTGAATATTTTTTTAAAAGAATACTTGGGCGTGATCTATAATCGATATCGAAGCCAAAAATATAGTTTTTAGAATTTTTGTCTGTTTGTCTGTATGTATGTCAGGGGTAAACTCAAAAAGTACTGCATGGATTTGCTTCAAATTTTGTATGAATATTACTAACGAGACGGCTCAACATATAGGCTACATATTATCACGCTATCACCTACGGGGGAGGAGCAGTACGGAGTAAACGAAATCCACGCGGAAGAAGTCGCAGGCAACAGCTAGTTAGTAATAAGTACATTAAATAAAAAGACAATCTCACTGAGGTTCTTCGGCTGGATCTTTTTAGTGTGTGGGTGTTCCGATCTGATAGTAGTTATTTAAAAAAATCTGCTTTAAAGTTTTTTAATAAAATATAAAACTATAATTTTTGAAAAGTTCCTTATTCGGCGTTAGAGAGAGGTACCCCTCTCTAATGCCCCATAAGCCGCCGGTAGTCGACAAAAAACATCCATAACGTTAAAAAAAGCGTAAGATTTTTTATAAAATAGGAATTTCATTCCTGTCTGGTGTCCCACTACACTACATAGTTTTTTCAATATTTGCACACCATATCATGGTAGAATAAGTTGGTAACTTTTAATTAATTTTTAATAACTTGCAATAAAAAATTCTCGCAAATAAATATTTTTACATTTCATCTCAATATCAATATGTTAAAGTCCTATTACTTACATTTAGTTAATTCAATACGTGAATATATTAGTTGCTTATGTATTTATTAATAACTAATATAAACATATTATGTCTGAGACATATTGTGTCACTGTTAGTATGAAATATATATGAAATAAAAAAGCAATATACAAGTTTTAGTTTGTTTTATTATCTTAATGAATTTTACAAATTAATTAAAGCACATGCTATGATTATCATGTCATCAAGTGCTTTTACAAAATTAAAATTATACATGCATGTGCTTTAAGCATATAAAACTCACGTAAAAGCCACTTTCTATATGTATTCGTAACTTGGCTACTTGTTTACTTTTGCTTCTCCTTTACTCATTTTTATTCCTGTTTTGACACTGGGAGGTGGAGTGGAGGAGGAGGTCTTATTTTGCAGATACAGTTCCACATGTTTAAATCCTCTGTCTGCCATAACACTCATATCACTTTTTAATGTCAAATTCATACGATTCAACCAAACATACGTGTTAGTTGTTCAGCCTTCAAAACCCGGAGAAATATAATTAACGAATTTATTTGGTGTACAAGATATTAAATATTTAATGGTATTGGCTTTTTTTATAATCTGACCATGTCATAGCTTGATTTACTGCATTAGATGGCTTTCGCATCTCAATTTCCAGGTAGTCTATGAAACAACTATCATTATATTTGTCTAAATGACAGGCAAGGTATATAGACCGGGATCCTAAGAACAAACTTTTTTTGATTAATAACAAACTGAATTTTTGTGAACAGCTTCGTTTTGACGAGACAACCATCTTTTCTATCTTCAAAAAATCTCGAATCGGGTAAGTAATAAAGATAGACAAAAAAGAAAACTTTAGAGTGTTGGACTAAGAAAAGTTTCTACTCTTAGTGTAGGACAATGTTACCCTTGAATAAAAAACAATTAACAAGCTGTTATGAGAAAATTAGGTTGTTATGAAATTGATTAATATCAATTTAAACATTTCATAATTCCGAAACTTTAGAGTGGAGGACTCGCAAGAAAAACTACTGAATGTGTAGGACAAAAGTTTCATCATGGTTTTGATTTGTAATCAAGCGATCAATGTCAAAAAACAATTATTGTTAGTAATAAATATTTTTTCTTCGCCGAACAAAATTTGTAAAGGCCCATAATTTTGTTATTTGCCCAATTTGAGATTTTTGTTTCACTTTAATTAGTTCCAGGAAAAGTCCTCAATCCTTATCCTCAGTCTTATTTATCACCACCGCTTTTCATTGCATCTCCTAGAGAATATATATATACAATTTAACTACCATCTCCCCCTTTTCAAATTATTTTTCAGTCAAATTTTAATTTTTTCTTGCTGCGATTTTTTTTTAATTCTCGTTCTCTTTTAAGGTTTTATATTATTTTATTGAGTATTAGTTTATTTTATTGTTTATGTTTGTAATTCCGTTTATAACATTATTTATGAAACCTAACACTATAACCCTTTTTATTTTTGGAAATTTCCCCGGGGTAGGTGCTCATTATTTACTTCTATTACATAAGCTGCTTAAGGTATTTATGGAGTCTGTTACACCACCCCACCTCTCCGCCTATTCAACCGATAATTTCGACGAAGGATATACTCAGGTAAACTACAAAACTTGGGCTGTAAGAAGGTTTAAACCAACTTTCTGATACAAGTATGGTATTTACAAACGGCGAGTTGAAGGTATATAATTAATAAAATTGTTGTGGAATTCTCTAATAATCTCTGGAAAAAAAAGAAGAATGAGAAAAATCAATTTGCCAATAAAAAACGTAAAATTTGATTGTCAACGTGAGACAAATATAGATGTCATTACTCAACGTGTCAGTGATTGTCATTTGTTATTTGACAATTGAAACGTAAATGTCATGATAATATTTGTATTTTTTGACATTAGCGAAATCCTATTGCCCTCAAGCAATGATTAAAAGCGATTAAACAAATAAAAAAACATTTTTATTTTGTAGATATTGGATATAAAGTTAAGATTAAGATGTTTTTATTATACAAAGTTAGTTTGCTAATACCCAATTTTCTGCAGCTCATAAGCAAAAATTTACAAACGAATCAGTGCATGTGATTGAATGAGACAAAGGCACAGTTAAAAGTTATTTAAAGTACGCAGGCATAAAATAGTTACGACACGGGTTATATATAAACGATTAAATATAAAAAATTCGACATACAATAATTATGAGAAACTATTTTTAGGTGGTCTCCTTGATCGACTATTGTTGTGAAACATCTATTGGCGCAGGTGTAAACCGGATCGTTGGCGTGGCGATGCGGCATCCGTGGCGACGGATCGCCACACTATAATATTATGTACTAAGGTAGGGTATACAGCGAAGTATACAGTCCATATTTAGTAGCGTGTACGATGTGGCGATGTGTCGCCATGGCAACCAACTACGCGATACCGATGTTTCACATCTGTCAGGAGTCCCGTGACGGCTCAGTTTTTTTTCCTTTATGACGAGCATTAAAAGCTGGCGTTGAGAAGCTGGATCGCTTTCTACTGGTTTTGGATGAGCTGAAATTAGTTTATCCAGATTTAAATTTCCCAAGATTCTATGACAGCTCCCGTTAGATAGGTTGTCTATGATGGATCCACCAAAGCCTTTCGTTGCTGAGTAAGATATTTAGATAAAACGTAGTAAGTACCTTTTAACTTTGTTTTACGTTCCCAAACATCTGCTCGCTGCTCAGGCTTTGACATGCGAAATATAATGGGTCGAATTTTGTATAAGATGAGTTCACTAGCCTGTATGCATTTGTAATGACCGAGGAAGGTAGTTCCATACTCATATTATTTTGCAAAATGTCTAAGATAAATGCGATACATTTTCACTCGGCTTTTCGGCACCCACATTTAGCAGTAACAATTTGTTGCGATGGCGCATTTCAATGTTATCGACTTGATTGAAGAGCCCCGTTACTTGCTGTTGTGAAAGTTGGAGTACAGTTTGAACTTGACTGCGGAAGCTAGAAAATTCCTCATAGACCTGATCAACAGAATTGATGCTTGCTTTCAATTTACTTTCAAAATCCATCATCATTTGCCTTACACAGTCTTGAACTAACATTTGAGTTGCAATAACATCAGAAAAACTAGTAATTTTGGGCTTAGTATTTGTGAATGTGAAACAAGAAAATATTTGAAGTCACCAGAAGGTATTATATACCGTATTAATTCATATAATATAGGGATACTTTCTCATGCATTTCTTTCTCATACATCTCTCATAATTATTTAATTTTTTATTATTCAATGAATAATGTTTAATAATATTATCGCAGGTTTAAAATATTCATTATTGTTACTAAATATTTTAATTTCAATCAATTTATTTATTTTTACTTTTCAAGAAGTCAATATTAGCAAGTGAGAACAACAGAAACCGACAACTTTCAATTGACATAATATACCTAGTAATAAACAGAGAAACAACCCTACCTTTTGTTGACACCTAAATAAGGCATTGGTTATTACTGATGTTTTATGACATTTTATTAATGTTACCATAATTTGGGCACCGACAAGTTCTATATAGTTGTATATGTGTAAAATTAGCCACTGTGTTTGGGGAAAATTTTCTGTTTTCTTTAAATAAACAATTTCGGAACAAATAAAATTATTTGCATATCATAAAGACGTTGAATTTAAGGCGAGGCATCGCGACAAACGGTAAAAAACTGGTTTGTTAAATCACGATTTTTTTGTATTGATTTTTAAATAACAACTTTACAAAAATTATACGATATACCTGAATTATCTAAAGAATTCGCTAACTCATTATATGATAGAATGTACTTTACTTGATCATATAAAATTCCGAAAACAGGCTAAAAAAAACTCTAAAACAAATAATTTGTTAATAATATTTCTAATCTTCCACGTGATTTTTATATGGTGATATTTAGTTGTAAATACAAAAAAGAATATGCTAAATTTTAGTTTTCAGCTAATGTCCTATATTTATTTATCCGAAAATTAACACGTTTCCCAGCGGTTTCAGAGCATACCGCGTCACCCATTTTCTATAGAATTGACGCGCGTCGAAATATCTCGCCTTAAAAAAGTGCTGATAGAGAAGATGTACGTCCCTATCAGGTATATAATTTGATTTGAATGTTGCCTGGCCGTTACACATATTGCGGTCGCACGGTTAATAAAACTGAATTTAAAATAAATTAAGAAGGTAACGGTCACTATAAAATTTAACAGTATCTTGAAGCGATACATATTAAAACTGGAAGTGTTCATTAATCTATATACCTGTAGGTGTCCAATTTTTATTTCTTGCTTAGGACTTTTTTAAATACAAGTATGTTATAAGTAAACAAGCAGATTGCTCTCCCAATGGAAAAAGAAACCATCGCCAATAGGCACCAAATATGTCAAAGGTGCGTTGCTATCATTGTAGCGAGATAACCATGTCACATGCATAAGTCTATTGGCTACCTTTTACTACGAATTTAAGTGCCGGGTATAAAACCTCTAGAAAATCAAAGGAGTTAAGCTTAGGAATACGATTATTGCTGGCTATTTATATTTCAAGTGCTATTCTTAGTCATTTTCCTGTCAATACCTAAAGTAAATATATGTACTGTAAGAGTTAAATTATTTACAACAATGAACAAATATAAAATGAGTGATATTAAGTTTATTACTAATCAAAAAGGAAAACTTGTATTATTGTATGACGTTCATAGATATAACTGGGGGAACAATAATAAGAAAAACGCAAATTCTTTGTGGAGATATATAAACAGGGAAGAATGTAACGCATCGATAACTAATAATGGTGAACGAAATAGTGACGTCCGACAGAGTATACACACATGCAAATCGAATCATGGCAAGAATATAAGGGCGGTTGTGATGGATGCCTGGAGAGATGCAGTATGTAAAAAAATGAAGTCAGTGAAGTCGATTTTTGAAGAGCACGTTTCTAAGTTAAGGTCAAGTCAAAAAAAAACTTTTATATAGAGCGAGAAAAAAATATCTACAAGTAAAAATGACTGAATTCACCGATTTAGTTATGTAGAGATTCCCCAGTTATTGGCAATTGATTTTCTTTTGATCAATGATGGCGAAGAGGACAACATTTTAATTTTTTACTCGAAGATGTGCAGAAAGGCTGTGAATTATTTACGTAATAAACAGTTTTTCGGTGACGGCACGTTTAAACGCGCTCCAAAACCTTTCAAACAATTTTTCTCCATCCATGTTGATCTCAATAGTTGCCAGAAGTACACAAACATTGTACCTATTATTTACGCATTGCTTCTAGATAAATCAGAAGCAACTTACCGCAGATTATTCTCACTGCTAAAAAAATCGCTGTGTATTGAAATGTCATTATTCAAATGTGATTTTGAGACTGGATTAATGAACGCGGTTAAATCGGTGTTTCCTAATGTAGAGTTGCGAGGATGCTATTTTCGCTTCAGCCGCGCTATATAGAAGAAAGGAAAACAAGTTAAGCTGTCTGATTCTAGAGTTGGTACAGAGATAGTGAGAATGATGGCCAATTTGCCTCTAGTGCCAGTTGATAAATTGAATCAAGGATGGATTCCTATTGTAAAAGAAGCCCCGAAACTGATGAAATGAACAAATTTGCTCAGTACTTCTATAAACAATGGCTGAAGTCGCCCATGTTGATCTGCTATGCCAAAGAGCAACATCGCACTAATAATGGGATTGAAGGATGGCATCGCCGCCTCAATGTACAAGTGCCACATAAAAGTACTCCGATTTTGTTTTTGTATATACCGAGAAAAGAGGCAAAATTAAAAGAAATTAAAGTAAAAAATTATTTCTACCGTCAGTGACTGTAAAAATGCTTATGGTAACAGTGTACAAAAAGAAAATCTTTAATTGGCCAATGTAATGTAAATATTATAATATTGTACCTATTTTGATATTCGGCTTTGGATTTTTAGTTGAAATAAATAATTAAACAAACAATCGAACGAACAAACGAACGAACGAACGAACAAACAAACAAATAAATTTCTTTGAACGGTCTCATAGAAAGCGACGTGACATCAAGTTCAATCAAATATACAGAAATGAACTCAATAGCTTAAATGAAGGTAATGTAAACATAATAGACTTATTTAAAAATATACTTTAAGCTATTGATTTCATGACGTCCCGGGATAACGCGTCTAATTACCTCTTTTCTCTCTCTTCTATATGATTTTTAGTTAACTGTTAAAATAATATTTTAGTAATTAAAAGTTATTGTATGTATGTTTTTATTATTATTTTACATTTTTGCAACACTAAGAAAAAAATCGAAATATGAATCAAATATAATTCAGATCAGAAAAGTAAGTTTTGTGTAATTAACTCGATCCATGCGTATTTGAAAATTTAGACATTTTGCGACTAAGACGATTTGCGATGTGTACGAAATGAGATACAGGTAATTTAGATAATCAGACAAATTGCAATTTAGGCGATTTAGTTATCTAAATAGATTTATTGAGATTTAGGCAATCCACGCCCGACCCTTTGTGGGAAGGTATCCAAATATTTTTCCTAGATTGGAAGACTTAGCTAACTTCAATACTGGGATAAGGATAAAATTACTATGCCAGTTTTAACTGGTAGTTCCATGGTAGCAAAAAATTATAGGTAACAAATTAACAAAGTTATGTGCTTTAAAATGTATAGGTAACAAATTAACAAAAGGGTGATTTTTCAAAAATGTGTTCTCCGTATAATTTCCATGGTATTTTTAAAATTGCACAATTAAAGTAAATAATACAAATATTTTAAAAGTTTATGTAAATTTAAAGAACATAAAAAAATTCGACACGTAGTGGATCTATGCCTTTCCTAAAAAATATAGAACATTTATCTATAAAAAGAAATATAGAATATCCATGGAAATTACATTATAGACCACGGAAATGATCCAGCAGGTAAAATTTTGCTAAATAACATTTCAGATATGAAAATAAGATTAGATAAAAGTTATTTGAGGTACTATGAACGGTTGTAATGTGCATTAAAATGATACTAGTCAACATATTTTCAGCGACCCTTTTTTCTAAATTTCTCCTCTGCACTAAATTTAGAGCTTAGCATGTTGTTCTTACTGGAAATAATAGTGTTTACCTACCATTTGCACACATATCCCTGCAAGGGCAGCAACTCGAACACTGTAAGCAATTGTAGTTGTGAGCATCTAACTCAAGTAGACAAACTAAGATATTTGGGGTTAAAATAGATGACAGGTTGACTTGGACGTATCATTGCTAAACGAACAAGAAAATTAATACCTTTATTTAAACACCTACGAAATTTTACAAATCACCAACTGTTAATAACTATTTGTAAAGCATTAGCTCAAAATTTGATATATTATTGTATTACAGCCTGGGGTGGTGCATCAAAAACGCATATATAGGAGCTAGAAAGAACGCAGAGAGCACTTTTAAAAACAATTATGTTTTTGCCAATTCGTATGCCGACATCAAAAGTTTACGAAATGACAAATGTATTAAGTGTTAGGAAGCTTTTTGTATACAAATATATTCTCCACTACTTGATGGAAAAGGACAAATTCCTTTCATTAGATCAAAAAAGAACAATTAGATATCCCATACCCAATTTTAAAAAGACATTTACAAGAAACACTATAAATTTCTAGCACCGTATCTATCAAATTTATTAAGATGTTCTATGCCTTTATACAAAATAAGTATTAACAAACTTAAGATACAAATTTTAAAATGGCTTCAGAAAATTGATTATTATACTTTGGAAAACATTATTTATGCACATGTGTAGCTTTTAGGGGCATTATTCTCATGCAACAAACACAGATGCATAAACACATACACACACACTCTCGCGCGCGCGCGCACACACACATACACACACACATACTACAAAAAAACACACACACACATACTACACAAGGATAGCAACTATGTGCTATAATGTTACACACTTTTATATTTAAGTAACTGCATATGGAATAAATGTATGTGAGATTACTAATGTACTTAGAAATTAGTTATTAAAACTAGTGAACCTTAGGGAAGGATCTAACCTCTATAACACGGGTCCTAATATAGAGGTTAGAGCTCCAGAATATTTTTTCATAAACTGTGTAAATACTAATATTATAAAATTGTAGAGTTTGTTTGTTTGTTTGGTTATACGCGGTAATCTCGAAAACTGCTGAACCGATTTGAATAATTCTTTTTGAGTTGGATAGCCTGTTTATCAAGGAAGGTTATAGGTTATATAACATCATGCTACAACTAGTAGGAGCAGAGTAAACAAAGCCCGCGCGGACGAAGTCGCGGGCAACAGCTAGTAAATAAATAAATAAAATTTCCAATATTACGAGTATTAACAAATCTTCAAACTTGAAACTGACGTGAAACTTGTGCTTAAGTTAGTAGCGTAGCTTAAAATCCAACTTAAAACTTCAACATTTTTCAAAATGTTTTTCAACATTTTTCAACATTTTCCATTTTTAATTTTATTGAATGAACACACTGTAGCTTTCTAGGGTTCCGAAGTAAACTAGAAACCCTTATAGTTTCGCTATGTCTGTCCGTCCGTCTACCCGTCTGTCCGTCCGCAGACTAGTTTAAAGATCATTAGTACTAGAAAGTTTTTATTTGACATCAATCGCCGAATTTAGCGACACCATAACGATTATCGAATATTCCTAACGATAATTGGGGCCGACAGTTTTACGTGCTCGTCCGAGGGACAGGAGCGGTAATACGCCACTATTCCATGCTCCGAGCAGCTAGAAAACTTTGAAAAACCTCAATAACACCACTGGACCACGAGCAGTGGATTAACATATTTAAATAAAAAATCTTACAAGCAAAATTTATCACTTAATCTGGTGATCGCATGAATTACAGTATAAACATTGAATATTTCATTTTATTTATTGCAAATAAAATGAAGTAAAGTAATTTCAATGGGTTTTATATAACTTTCATGGTGTTTTATACATAAAATTACACCATGGAAATTACCAAAAAGGCATATATTTGAAATTTATCGCCATTTGAAAGATGCTAGTTTGTTATCGGCTAGGTACATTTTTGAGTTAGGTATAAAACCTTCCCTTCATTTCGGTGCAAGAATTCTCCAATTTTTAAATTTTTGGTTTTCAATTTTCAGGAAATTCGATGTCACATTTTTAGAATGTAATTGTTCTATTTTTAGTAAACGGGTATTAGTTTACATAGAGTGTTGGAAATAGCTTCACTAATAGTTTATTAGTGAAGCTATTTCGTAATAAGCTAATTATAGCTACGATGCGATACCGATTTTATGTTCTACTTTCTAAGATAGCATTAAATGACCATAAAATTAATGTGCGTTGATTACAAAGAAAATGTGCTCCTGATAACTAGTTGGTAAATTTTACGAGCCAGCTGATACAAAGTGGTATATAAGGAACGTTTCTTGAAGATTCTGTTAGACAATTAGCCAAAATGGTTTCGAAGGTAAGAAAAATTAGAAATCAACATTTTGTTCACTTAAACTAAAATTAAGTATGTTTTATTTTATTTGAATTACCTTATCTTACAATATTTAAATTTTTATTTAAATATTGTAAGGTTGTAAAATTTGTGTGGGATCGTTTGTAGGAAGCTATCTCAGAACTATTGAACCAATTTTGAAAATTATTTCCTTAGTTTGTAACTACAATGTTCTTGGACAAGATATGCTACATTTTAACCAATTTTAAGTTAGTAGCAGCATGTTAACATATCTCATGTCAAACTTTTACTGTGGATAGTGACAACCGAGTGCTATTCTTAGCTCTTTACATATAAACACTCCGGTAGCCGATGATCTATTTAGGCATCCAAGCACGTTTACGAAATTTCGTAAATTGTATGTTTTCGTAAGAGTATGTTATGTTATGAGTTTGTATGTTTAAATATTTGTCTACGAATTTCTCGGAAACCAAAAGCCGTATCACTGTAAGTTTTTTGATTTAATTTATGTAAACGGTTAAATTAATTAATTTTGCTATGTGACCTGTAATAGGTGTTTTACAAAATGAGACTTATCGAGATGTTCATTTTTTAAAACGGATATGTGTTCTTGACCGCCTCGTTGGTCGAGTGGTGAGCGACCCTGACTACGCGATCCAGGGGCTCGGGTTCGATCCCCGACGGGGACAAGCATTTGTGTGATGAACATAAATGTTTGTATTTCCGGGTTTGGGTGTTAATTAAATATATTCTTGTATTTATATATGTATTTTTATGTATTAATATCGTTGACTAACACGCATAACACAAGCAAATAATTTGCTTACTTTGTGGTTAGATCAGTGAGTGTAATTTGTCCAGTGAATATTTATTTATTTATTTTTATTCATAACATGACTTGAAACTTTGACAGGTTTGACTGATATACACGCTACTACATTTGGAACAACGTAATTTAAATTATGTGTTTTGTCCTCTCTCAACTGAATGGAAAAGATGTCTTCTCTAGAGATCTGCCTCAATAGCGTCATTTCTTATCATTGTCGTGTTCCGGTTTGGAGGGTCAGGTAGCCGGTGAACTTATGCGTGTGGCATTGTCGTCCTTCTACACGGATAGCAACGCACCATTAACATTTTTGGTGTCTATAGGCGATGGTTTTCCTTTCCATGAGGAAAGTCATCTACTTGATTGCTATCTAATGATATAAAAAAACTTATCATAAGCATACATTTTCCTAGGCCGTAATAAATTTGTAATATTTCCTTTAGAGAGTATAGAATTAGAATTTATGTATACATAATTTCCTTGTGTTTAATGCTTTCATTTTTTAGATATTTTGGTATAAAATATTTCATACCAAGCTCTTCCTATGGCTTATCCCCGTTTTGGTCACGGGCTCCTTTGAATAATAAGCCTACTGCCATTTTGCCAGACAAATCGTAAAAGGCGACTGATTGGATATACAAGTCACTACCATCGTGGCCACTAGGTGGTAGAGTTCTGTATTGTCTCGCCCGGGTCTGGTACCACCGCGTGACATATTCCTGCCGCAAAATTGTCAGTGCTTATCACTGTCGTGTTTCAGTTTGGAGGGAAGACCTCGTCAGAAGATAGCAAAACACCTTTAACATCTTTGGTGTCTATAGGCGATGGTTTACTCTTTCTATCAGGAGACCCATCTGCTTGTTTGTTATCTTATGGTAAAAAAACAAATATTGGCATTAAATGTAGCATATGCTATTTAGGAATGCAGAAGCTTCCAAATAATGTTAGAATATTCAGAATTGGTTCAGTAGTCCTAGAAATTACTTTTTATATTGAAAATATAACAAAATTTTCAAATAAATAATAGTAATTTAAAAAATTAAACCGACTTCAAATATTTACTTCACTCTTATCTCAAAAACTATTCGATCGATTTTAATGCAACTTGAACTGTTCCCTAAATTTAAAGAATTTATTTCGATTTTACTTTTAGTTCCTATAAATTCTTGAACAAATATCCATACATACACTTACGAAATTTTTTATACCTGATTGGACTCCTAAATAGTTTATCATACTCAAATATTATCCATTTCCAACAAAATTACATACATACATGTCAAAATATTAACCTCTGTTTTTTCGTTGGTTGAAAAAGCCTGTTGTTCCAAATTGATTTTTTAGTACTTATATACCATTTAAATTTAATTTTATATATTTTATAAACCAGTACATATAAAACATACCTACTAGTAATATAAATCCCATCAAAACATACAAGTCAAGTTCAATATAAGAGTATGTAACGCTTCGACTCGGATGTCTTCGATGTCGACTTTGCGGACAAAAGAATTGAGATCTATTTGGGTGCCAAGTTTTGTAAAGAAACTCCCAAAATGTTTGTTACAAGATTTTCAACATTCTTAACTAAATTAATATAATAATTTATATGTGTGTTTTGAACTACGAGTACCTCAATGTTTGCTACTTAAAAAGTAATAGAAATTCTTAAATTTGAACACACAATTATTTACACAATGCATTTATTTCGTTTGAAACCTTTTTAACAATGTTTTTTATCAAAAAATGTCTATCTTAAAATATAAATAATAATAATAATAAATATTCACGGGACAAATATCACTAACTGATCTAAGCCCAAAGTAAACAAATTATTTGCTTGGGTTATGGGTGTTAGTCAACGATACTAATACATAGAAATACATATAGAAATACTGGAATATATTTAATAAACGCCCAAACTCGGAAATATAAATATTGATGCTCATCACACAAATGCTCGTCCCCGTCGGGAAGCGAACCCGAGCCCCGTCGATTGTGTAGTCAGGGTCGCTAACGAACGAAATGTTGCATGTTCTTGTAACAAAATTTTTAGGAATTTATTTATAAAAGAAAATACATACGTATCTTCACGCCAGATCCCTTACGGGGTAGGCAGAGAGAACCGAGTGCCATATATCAAGATCCTTGCAGGCTTGTCTCGTTTCCTCCACATTCATCACTTTCTTCATACACACACGCCGGTTGCGAAGACTTGACACCACCTTCGGACAGTACTCGATCAATCTGATCATGGTATGTCAGTCTTGGTCTTCCCCGGTACCTACATCCTTCCACATTCGCATTGTATATCTGTTTTGTTAACCTTTCATCTACTATTCTTTCTACATGTCCTAACCAACGGAGCATGCCCTTTCTCATCTTTACACCGACACTTTCTTTCAAACTCACGAACTTTACGAACACGGTCCGCGAGTGTTACACCACAAAAGAAAATAAAAAAAATACTCAGAAAAAATACTTCATTAAGTTTACTATATAATATCATGTGAATAACATTTATATTAAACACTAGTTTTAATATTTCTTTTGATCTTTACAAAGCCTCACCTACACGGCTGCTTAAATTAACTTCGGGAGATGGTTATAGGGTGAGACCGAAATATTTCAGCATCATTAAACAGTTTTGGTGGAATAGTACTGGAACTTTACGGTGATAATAAATCAACAAACCCAGCGCTGGCACATGGTATTGACTTCGAGCCAAATATAACCTCTAATTCATCCCTAGGATATTTTCAAAACAAATACAATATGTATTTGTACAAAAGTATTGTATAAAAGTTCAGCCGATCAAACTATAGGTATACTGTACTATGCCTTAACAGGTAATCAAGGTGATATCACCACTATGGAGGTTGGTCATCAACCTCCATAGTGGTGATATCACCTTACATACCATGAAAAAGGGATGGTCTTCCCAGCCGGGAAAAATGTACTCCCTAGGGACCAAAGTCCGTTTGCGAAGCGTTGAACTTGTGTATAATGTTATAAGATTAATAACTGTTAGAATGTGACCTAGAATTTTACTTGTATTTTATGCAATGTATCATTAAGGATTCTTTTTTTTGATCATCAACAATATCTCTGTCAAAACTTCTATTTTACGATTGGTCAGACTTTGTCGATAAAATAACACGTAATAATTTTTGGTTCTTTAACACAATCTAAGAAGAGCACGACTCCTTACCCAACTGTATTAGCATCAGCATCGTCAAAAACTTGAGATCTATAGAGTGGCTTCTAACGACCTAATGATCTAATTTGGATCAGAGCTTGTTTTAAAGAGTTCAGTACTTCTTTATTTATTACCTTAGTCTAAAACATGAGCAATGGATCAGTCTATATTGCTGAATGGTAATCATTAGCCTACATAATTAAATAGACCAAGGAAGCTTTGAACTTCGACCCAGACGAACGGTTTTTTAAAAGCGTTAGAACTCAATCATTCTTACATATTTACCAAGAGACTTGACTATCTCAAATACCAATTGATATCTGAAAAATACTGTACTTACAACCACAATTACAAAGAGCACAAGAAATGACACATTCTTGTCATTTCTTCACCACACCACCATTCACACGTGATTCCAGCTAATGGAATAAAATTTTGAAATTTAGGTTCGTAAAATATTTTCACATAGTGAAACTTAGGAATTAGCTGTTCCATAATATGTAGCGGATGTTTCTTTCTAATAATAGCTAGGACAACTTGACTTATATCTACATAAATTCTACTACTTCTATCCACTTTTAGAACAGGTACTAAAAGACAATTCCTCTTTAATTTTATACTACGAGATCCTTGCCTGCACTTGCTCTTGCAAAAAAATTTCTAACACCAGTTATTACTACGTAAGATGTTGCTGTATCAAACATAACATCATTACCAACTTTAATTCCAGCATGAAAACAGCTAAAGACTGCTCATTGGTGGTGCCTTCCGTAGCCATTATTATTTTGTTCTATTTTTTTTTCAACTAACGTGTTAATAATATTACGAATAATCTAAAAACGTGCAGAGTTGGAACGCTGGAGAGATCTAGAAATAAAAGAAAGAGATAGCTACTCCTGTTGACAAACGAATAGTTGACCGTTACCTTAAGCTATGCCATAATAGACTTTGTGGTATAGGGTATAAGGTTGAAAATAACGTGTACTAGGACTTGTTTGTTTATGATAAGTTGTATATTGTAAACAACTTATTATTGTTATTGCTTACTAGATGATTGACGAACATTCGCGATTGCTGTCGAACTTTACCTCGGATATAAATAGGACAGTATTTATAAAGCGATCGAGAGCGATACTTGAAGCGACCCGTGCGAAGCGAGAAGTTTTTTATTGTGTAGTCGGTTAAGTTCAGTAATAGTACAGTGAGTGAGTAGTATTAATCAAGAGTATTTGAGTATAACATTGCGTTGTTTTATGTATTTGTATTGTAAATACACGGATTTAATATAAGTGGTGTTTTCTTACAATTACGAACCCGAAGTACGTAACAACTGATGTTGGAAGTGAAATTGTTAAATGCTACTTATTCCGAAGAAAGGTGTTACCACCAAGTCTCAAGCTGAGACACAGAGGGTGTCAGAGGACACTGAGATGCGTGCAGGTGAGGAATCCGTAAGTGTTGCCAGCACGTCGTTAGCATCGCGCTCTGCCCCTGCTGATCTTTCTATCATTCTGGCAGCTATTCAGCAACAGCGACCGGATTAGCAATAGCAACAACAAAAACTGCAAAAATAACTTCAGCAACAACAGCAGTTACAGGAACACATCAAGAAACATTTATCTGACTTTGATAATAAATTGACGGTTATCCTGGCGCAACAAGACCAGCTAAAAATCGATATGGGCCTCGTTAAGCGTGATATAAAGGGTGTTGAGAAAAGGGTTGACCACTTGGAGGCCAGCTGTGATAAAATAACTGAAAACGTGGAACAATTAGAGAGAGAAGTAATGAAAATGACAATCACCGGATTTAAGTCGGGTGCTACCATTATCAGCTGGTCTCACCAGGTAGGTTCTCTGGTAAAGGTACCCACATATGACGGTCTTACTTCAGTCGCAGGTTCAATCCCTGCGTGTCGATATTTTTCTTTGTTGTTTTTAAAGGTTTTCCAGTTTTCCCAAGCACGGGGTGAGTGCTATAACACAAAAATAATAAGAAATACGAAAGTACTGATCAAAATTATAAATGTGAGTTTCATCTGTAACAATGAACTCGTTTAACTAGTTATACGTATGTATATCTAGCGGTCAGTACAATCGACGTAATCGATCATATAACAAAAAAGAATTTCGCCACGTCAAACCTGTCGACACTAGCTCAGTGGAAGAGCGTCCCGGCTTTAGGGAGACAGTCGCAGGTTCAATCCCTGCGTGTCGATATTTTTCTTTGTTGTTTTTAAAGTTTTTACTTCATGGAGTGCGTACTAGACTCAATGTGAGATAGCAGCGAAGGCCAGTGGTTTGACGGAGAACATTGCCTTACAGCTCTGAGTACGTCGTTACGAGGCGCTCTCCGTGTTGGATGCAATGCCTAAGCAGTATCAGTTCGCCGATTTGATGGAGGCATTGGAAGTTCGCTACGGTGAACGTCACTTAGAGCATGTTTTTCGTGCCCAATTGAAAGACCGGGTACAGAAGAGCGGCGAAAGACTTCAACAATGGGCCGTAGAAATTGAGAAATTCGTGAGGAAAGCGTATCCTTTGGCCGACGCTAACACAGTGAACAACACCATCGTCCAGGCATTTATTGATGGAATTCGAGACTTGGAAGTGCGTGCTGCTGTTCGCCTGCAGCATCATGTGATGATGAAGGAGGCTTTGGCTCATGTGCTGGAGGTAGAAACTATTCGCCACGAACCTCGAGCATATAAAGTACGTGAGGTTACAGATGTGGCTCAAACAAAGGAAGTGGAACCCAGAAGACTGGGCCCCATGTGCTACGCCTGCGGTGAACGTGGGCACATTAGAGTTAGCTGCCCAGCCAAACCTATGCCTACAGTTTCAGTGAATTGGCGACAGCAAGTGACAGGAAATTCAGCAGCCGAAGAGAGCAGGCAGGTTAAACAGCCTGTTGAAACAGCAGGGAACCGAGTAACAGCCAATAGCAAACGGCAGGTGCTGGCTGGAAGAGAAACAGCCCCGAAAGCTGTTGTACCTCAGGTGAGCGAACGCAACAGTTTATCCATTAAGGGATTGATTAATGGCAAGAACTGCAGCTCAACGCGGGACACTGAAGCCACAAGAACTGTAGGACGACCAGAAGCGGCTAGAAATGGTGACCTGAGATCGAGGAATACAGTACAGCGTAGTGGAAAGTCTTAGTCAAATGCAAATGCATTATCACGGCGACCATGTACGGATGATGGCAAACATTGTGTAAGGATGGAAACGAAGGAAAGGATTCAAGTATTGCGAGCTAAGCCTACGGATGACAGGTGGGAAACTGATGAGATGCGTAAGGCCTAGTATGAAGATAGAGATTTGCGGCCTCTAATAGATTGGATGAAGTAAGACACGGAAAAACCGGAATGGCAGAAGCTGGCTCTTTTCAGCGCCATTACGAAAAGTTATTGGGCGCAGTGGGAAAGCCTTATGTTGCAAAACGGTTTACTATACCGCAAATGGGAAGAACCATCAGGAAGAGAACATCATCTACAGTTGGGAGTGCCAAGAAAACTAATCAAGGACGTACTACGTGACTTGGATGATGGGCTTTGTGGGGGACATCTTGGAGTACGTCAAACATTGGTAAAGGTGCGTAAGCGTTTTTATTGGTTAAATTACCATGAAGATGTCGACAATTGGTGCCGAAAATGTACATCATGCTCAGCAGTGAAAGGTCCGCAGGTCAGAAGCCGAGGCAACCTTAGCGTATACAACGTGGGAGCCCCCTGGGAAAGGATAGCGATTGACGTGGCTGGGCCATTTTTTTTTTTTTTTTTTTTTATAGAAGAGGGGGCAAACGGACAGGAGGCTCACCTGATGGTAAGTGATTACCGCCGCCCATAGACAACCACACTACCAGAGGTCTTGTAATTGCGTTGCCGGCCTTTTAAGAATGAGTAAGCTCTTTTCTTGAAGGTCCCTAAGTCGTATCCATTTGGAAAAATTTCTGCTGATAGCTGGTTCCACAAAGGAGTGGTGCGGGGCAAAAAATGCCTCGAGAATCGCACGGTTGTGGATTTCCAGACATCGAGATGGTGAGGATGGAACTTCGAATTTTGTCGCGATGTCCGATGGTGAAATTCGGCAGCAGGAATTAATCCAAACAGTTCCTCGGAACATTCCCCATGGTAGAGCCGATAAAAGATGCAGAGTGATGCCACATCTCTACGTAACGCCAAAGAATCAAGCCGATTTGAAAGAGTCTCGTCCTCGACAATTCGAGCCGCCCTACGTTGAATTCGATCAAAAGGAAGGAGCTGGTACTGAGGAGCTCCCGCCCATAAATAAGAGCAGTACTCCATATGAGGCCGGATTTGCGCCTTATAAAGTAATAAGCGATGGGCCGGTGTGAAGTACTGCCTGGCTCTACTGAGAACTCCCAGCTTTTTAGAGGCTAATTTAGCCTTGCCTTCCAGGTGACCGCGGAACTGAACGTCACTCGTAATGTCGACTCCAAGTATTCCAATACTGGCTGTGGCTTTCAGGGAAGTATTTTCAAAACGAGGTGATACGACAAAGGGTGATTTTTTAGCGGTAAACGCGCAAACTTGTGTCTTAATGGGGTTGAATTGGACCAAATTTAATCGACCCCACTCCGAAGCAATAGAAAGTTGTGCTTCAATTTCAGACACTAGTTTGTTCCGGCACTCGTTGACGTGTTCCAGAGAAATTCCGCTGCGGCCAGAGTACAAAGCATCGCCCGTACTGTCATCCGCATAACAATGAATGCTGCTCGATCGCAACATGTCATTAATGTGCAGAAGAAACAGCGTAGGCGATAGCACACAACCTTGAGGAACACCAGCATTGACGAGTTTAAGGTCAGAGCATGCGCCATCAACAACGACCCTTATACTCCGATCCGTCAGAAAACTGGTGATCCATCTGCACAATTTCTCAGGAAGCCCATAGGATGGAAGCTTGGAAAGAAGTGCCCTGTGCCATACCCGATCAAAGGCCTTCGCTATGTCCAAACTAACTGCCAATGCCTCTCCTTTATTCTCGACTGCCTCCGCCCATCTATGTGTTAAGTAAACCAGAAGATCACCAGCTGAGCGTCCGCGACGGAAACCGTACTGGCGGTCACTAATCAGCTGGTGCTCCTCAAGATACCTCAGAAGCTGGCAGTTAATAATGGACTCCATTATTTTGGAGAATAAGGAGGTTATCGCTATAGGCCGATAGTTGGACTTGACCGATCGATCGCCTTTTTTAGGGATTGGGTGCACTAAGGCGGTCTTCCAAGTTATGGGCACGACGCCTTTTGAGTAGGAGAGTCGGAACAAATGCGTTAAAACCGGTGCCAACTCTGGAGCACACATCTTTAGCACGATTGGAGAGATGCCATCAGGCCCACTCGACTTATGGACGTCCAAGGAAAAGAGTGCCTTACGCACTGTAGTTTGCAAGAACTTTACCTCCGGCATGGAAGTATCACACCGCGGGATAGTAGGTGGTGTATTTCCTTGGTCGTCCAAAGTCGAGTTGGCTGCAAAAAATGAGCCTAAAAGATCAGCTTTTTCTTTTGCAGAATGGGCTAGAGAGCCATCATCTTTGTGCAAAGGTGGAAAAGAGGGCATACAGAAATTACCTTGAACAGCTTTGGCTAGAGACCAGAACGCACGAGTTCCCGAAGGAAGGCGAACTAGCTTCCCGCCAATTCTGCCAATGTGCTCGGATTTTGCTTTAGCGATGGTTCTTTTAAAAGACCTAGAGGCATAATTGTACTCCTTTCTGAGTGTACTGGTATTTACATCCTGAGATGCCGATGCCGCAGCCCAGGCATGGTAGGATTCATGCTTTCGGCGTGAAGCCGTTTTGCATTGGTGACCAAACCATGGCTTAGATTTGCCACCAACGGGTACAGCAGAAAACGGAATGTAAAGTTCCATTCCCTGCAGCACCACATCAGCGACGCAGTCAGCAACGACATCTGGATCTTCCAGTGAGGAGCACACACGCCTCCATGGGTAAGATGCAAAAAAAGACCGCATCCCGTCCCAATCTGCTGACCTGTAGTGCCAAACGCGACGGTAGCCTGAAGAACGAGGCCGTGATAAGCGCGAAATCGGCACTTTGCTCCGTACTAGGCAGTGGTCCGATGAACCAAGTGGAGCGTCTACAGAAACCTGATAACTGTCTGGGTGTGAGGTCAGCAGACGGTCTAACAAGGAAGGAAGATGGTGGTCCACATCTGGAACACGCGTAGGCGAGGTAACCAGCTGTGTCATACCATACGCTAAAGCAAAATCGTGAACAGATCTCCCCGCATGATCGGTAGTACGTGAACCGAGCCACTCGGCATGGTGGGCGTTAAAATCACCGATGATCACGATCTCTGCGGAGGGGATCTGCTGCAGCACGGAATCTGTTGCAATTTGGATGTGTTCTATGAGTCGGTCTGATTCGGCATTTCCGCTGTGGGACCTGTACAGGCACGCATAGATGCGGGGATGGTCGTCGCAGTCTACACGTAGCCAGAGGATGGATAGGTCCTTGCCTTCAAGGCTGCTGAGACGTCGAGAACAGATATCCTCTCTGACGTAAGCACAAACTCCCGCCCGGGGTACAAATGAATGCTCAAATTTGTACCCAGGGTAAGAGAGATATGAAGTATCAGCCGGAGAAGATATCTGCGTCTCGGTTAAAAAGAACAAAGCCGGCTTGGCCGTCTCAAGGTGGTGGTGGACGGCATTTAAATTCGAGTGAAGACCCCTAATATTAGTAAAGTCCACGTGGAGTGTGGTAGGGGATGCCTGAAGATTTTTGTTCCGTTTGCCCCGAGCAGCGAAGTGTGTGAGCGCGATTTTGCCCCCCCCAGAGTACGCAGGGCAGCCTGGGCATCCATGATTAGGTTGATGACAAATTCCTGAACATGGATGTCCAGAGGGGGATTCTCCACTGCTAAAGCTAGTGGTACCCCCCTGGGGTAAACTACTACCTTTGAATCGCACTTCCATAGTGTTAGGGGGAGGGGGGAAAGGGCCTCCGGGAACCTCACAGACCAAACGGAACGCAACAGCAAAGCTGTTACTTTACGTTGGTTTTAAGTGAGGTAGTGGTATTGCCCCGGTCGTGCCGGCCCATTCAGCTAAGCATAGCACTACCACTTTTATTGACTGATTTCCTAAGACAGATAACGGAAACAAATATTTTATGGTCGTGATGGATTACTTCACGAAATGGCCGGAGGTGTTCGCAATCCCTAATCAGGAAGCCACGACGGTTGCTGAGAAATTAGTCAATGAGGTGATATGCAGATTTGGCGTTCCGCTGGAGATTCATTCAGACCAAGGCAGCAAATTTGAATTTAATGTATTCCAGGAAACGTGTAAATTATTAGGAGTGTACAAAACAAGAACTACACTTTATCACCCGCAATCTGATGGAATGGTCGAACGATTTTACCAAAGTTTCGAAAGAAATTTAGCCAAGCTGGTAGAAGATCACCAAAAAGACTGGGATAAGTACATACATCTGTTCTTACTGGTTTACCGAACAGCGGATCACGAAAGCATAAAAGTAACGCCAGACTATGCAAACTACGGGAGATAGTTACGTATACCAGCAGACTTAATGACTGGAAGCCCGCCGCCGAATGCGGAGACCCAAATAAGTATACCGGTATATGTTGAAGACATTCGTGAAAGGTTACGTTATATACACTCGTTAATAAGCGAAAATGCATTAGAATCAATCAGCGGATGAAGATAAAGTACGACCGAATCGCCAATCATCGTGGTTTTCAGGAAGGATCTCTTGTTTGGTTACATAATCCGGTTCGACGAAAAGGAAAAAACACCTAAGCTACAGCGACGTTGGAATGGCCCATGCAAAGTAATTACACGGATCAATGACGTAACCTATCTAGTGCAGAAGCAGCCACGAGGGGCCATGAAGATTGTTCATGTTGATATATTAGCCGTCTATAATGGAAGTAATGATGTTCGGGACGAACATAACTAAGAGGGGGGTAGTGTTACGAATAATCTAGAAACGTGCAGAGTTGAAACGCTAGTGAGATCTAGAAATAAAAGAAAGATATAGCTACTCCTATTGACAAACAAATAGTTGACCGTTACCTTAAGATATGCCATAATGGACTTTGTAGTATAGGGCATAAAGTTGAAAATAGCGTGTACTAGGACTTGTTTGTTTATAATAAGTTGTTTATTGTAAACAACTTACTATTGTTATTGTTTACGAGATGATTGACAAACATTCGCGATTGTTGTCGAATTTTACCTCGAGTATAAATAGAGATGTGTTGACAAATACAGGGCGGTATTTATAAAGCGATCGAGAGCGATACTTGAAGCGACCCGTGCGAAGCGGGATGTGTTTTATTGTGTAGTCGGTTAAGTTCAGTAATAGTACAGTGAGTGACTAGTGTTAATCAGAGTATTTGAGTATTACATTGTGTTTTTTGTGTATTTGTATTGTAAATACACGGATTTAATATAAGTGGTGTTTTCTTACAATTACGAACCCGAAGTACGTAACAATAATACTCACAAAATTTAGTATTTTAATTTCAACATTTTTTTTATTTTTTTATATCATAAGATAGCAAACAAGCAGATGGGTCTCCTGATGGAAAGAGTCAACCTTCGCCTATAGACACCAAAGATGTTAATGGTGCGTTGCTATCTTGTGGCGAGGTCTAATGCCACACGCATAAGTTTACCGGCTACCTTACCCTCCAAACCGGAACACGACAGCGACAAGCACTGACGCTATTGCGGCAGGAATAGACAAGGCGGTGGTACCAGATCCGGGCGAGACAATGCAGAACTCTACCACCTAGTAGCCACGATGGTAGTGACTCGATAGCCAATCGGTCGCCTTTTACGACCTGCCTGGCAGAACGACAGTTGGCCTATTCTTCAAAGGAGGCCGGGACCAACACGGCGATTCGAGTAAACAGATAATGGAGTCTTGATCATACCGATATCATACAGATATAGCCTGTTTTGATTGCATGCTTTGATTTAGTTATAATTTGTAGATTTGACGCTTTGAGTTTGAAGATCGCCTTAAAATTAAGTTACACTGGTTATTTGATATTCCCAAGAATTTTAATGTTTTTTATTATTTATTTATTAAGCCCTATCACCTTGGAAATAAGTTTGCTGAAAGGTAGCATTCTCCACTAGTCAAAGTTTAGGCCAATAGAAATTAGGTATGCGGTACCTCCCACAATATACGAGTACGTAAAGACATGAAATAGAAATAGAAGTATCTTCACGGCCGTATTCCCAAAGAGGTAGGCAGAGGTATAACAAGTGTACCCACGACTAGCGTAAGATACTTGGTCCTACAATGTGATAGGTGGCAAGCCTATCGCCAACGGGGCACTTTGCAATGTGTATTTAGTCATATTATTTTTGTAAATAATTATGTATAATAATTAGTATTGTTTGTGTTCGTCCACTAATAATGCAATTTTCCCGCGACTTTGCTCGCGAAGTGGAGAGTGGGGGGTAAGAAAGAGACAAAAAGGAACTATGCTACTCTCCACCCCTTCAAATATCTCCACTTAAAAAATACGTCAATTCGTCGCTACGTTTTGCCGTGAAAGACGGACAAACAATCACACACATACACTTTCCCATTTATAATATTATGAGTATGGTTTTCTCATGTAAATGAATTATTTAATTCCTAATAAGAATAAACCAAACCATATTATTCAATGAATAATGTTTAATTATATTATTGCAGGTTTAATATTCATCATTATTAATAAGTGTACTAATTTCAATGAATTTAATTATTTTCACTTTTCAAGACGTCAATATCAGCTAATAAACACAAAAGAAACCGCTTTCCACTTGGCATAATATGCCCAGTGAAAAATAACCATAATATCTTTTGTTATACTGTCACCTTAATGAAGCATTCGTAATTATTTATGTTTTAAAAAGTTGTATTAATGTTACCATCATAGAGTAATAACGCTTAGAGTGATAATTGCATTCAACGCTTCGTTCATATTTTAGGCCAAAACCGTGTCAATGTCCGTGTAAGCTTCGTGTAATCACTTGCGTCGTCACGCACACAAAGACTCCAAAGACTCGAATAGTGTTGCAAGTAAATAAATATTTTCCCAAGACGGTATTTAAAATATATCTACCTGACCGGTATACAAATAATCTTTCATACTATAACATTATTAATCATTTAGTATAAACTTGAAACTTACACTTTTTATTCGGTTAGGTAAAATATGTGTAATGCCGGGAAATATTCTAGATGTTCTCAAGATGATTCCAAAGCTATTTAACCTTATATTTTTTTAGTTTTTATGCTTTTATTTGTGATTTAAAATATTTTTACCTCACTGAAATAAAGATTGTCTGTCTTTCCAATAGTATTATTAGTCATATAGAAAATTTAGAACTTACAATTTTTATTCTGGTGAGGTAAAATGAGTAGAATTACAGGAAAATATTTTAGAGGTTCTCAAGATTTTTTTTAAATTTCAGTAATTAAACAGCGGTAACCAACCGGCACCGGCGTAAATAAAAAATATGGTCAATACGAATTTACGTTATTTAAGTTATAAAAACAGTAATTGAATTAATTCTTACAAAAAAAACCTTATTGATATGTATCTACTAATATATTATCCTATATCGTACAAATGTTTGAAATACATTGCTTGGCAAATACTTGTGTGTATTTCTGTGTGCGTGTATGTGTATGTATGTTTGTTCAAAGCTATTACCTTGGAACCTTTTTTATTTTAACTTTCGTACAAATCTTGCCATGATTCTAAACCTTAAACTAGCTTGAAAATTAGCAAATGGGTGGGCAAGCAGAAACAATACTTACGTTATAGACGAACGTTTTAAGGTAAAAATTAATAAAATACTTATTAATCAAGTATTTATTTAAATCAACTTAAAAAATTAAAATGTTTTAAGCTAAACGTACTATATTGGCTACTATTGGCTCTGTGCACGACTTGAGCACCACCTAGCGTCCGCAACTATTTTGGTTCTGACCTTAGAATAATAACGCCTAGAAACCACAAAAAAAGAGTAAATAAAACTGAGCCAGAAACGGCTCAATTCGTTAATATATTATAAATAGCTTAATAAGATCAGGTTATATCGGACACAGTTCACGAAAAATAATTCGAAATGACTTATTGCATTATAAATAAGTGTTCTAACACCTTAGAAAAACAAAAAAGTGAACATTTCACAGGTAAGTACTTACAATTTATAATTTTTCTGTTATGTAAATCGACTAAAAATAGATAATTTGAAACACATAACTTATCACTATACAGTTGCTAGTTGTGGAAAAAAAATTGCGCACAATATTTTTAGTTAGACCTTAATGTTAAGAAAATTAATTATTGTATTTGCTTCAACTGTTATTTATACTAAGTCTTGTGAAAATAATTTAGCTCGAGGGTACTTTTTGATAATTCAGCATTTATTTTATTTGTCTTTTTTTGCCTTTAACAACACAGTAAGTCATATTTTTTTCGAATTGCGAGACCTGCACTCCGTATGACATGTATCGCGATTCTGAGCGGACGGCAAGCGCATGCGTAGCCTTTTAAGGCTACTTTGAAATGGCTTAAAACATCGCGGCCCACTCGGTTTCTACGTGTTATAATTCTACGTTCCAAAGCTATTTCACCTTGGATTTTTTCGCTTTTGTGCAAATTGTGACACGAAAATATGTATACTTAATAATCAAATTATTTATTTAAAATTTTAAAAATTAAAATTAATCTCAGTGATGTAGAAATTTATAGGGTAAAATAGCCAAATTTCGGCCGCCTAACCAAATACGTAACTTTCGGACCCTATTAGGCTTAAACCGTTATCGGGAAGAAAATATTAATTTTCTTTTTCGTGTTAATCAATATTTAAATTTTATACTATTGATGTTTCGAATTGATTTCAACAACGAAATAAAAATATGTAAACGTGTTAAGTTTTAAATAATTGACCCTCTCTATCCTGGTTTCTTTTCTATTGTCGGTCAATGTTTCCCTAATTTCAGCCCCATTTTTCTCTAATGTTAGCCAGTAAAGGATGTTTGAAATTGAAATAAGGTATTGACTTTGCATTAAAATTTACTTTAATTTTATTAAATAACTTTTGTAAACATAATATGCCCCCAATTTTTTATGGTATGTATTTAAATGATCTTTTTAATTTGATAAAAACTGCAAAGAAAAAATCTAAATGGTCACCAATTTTAATGATTGAGTCTCTTTCTTTGAGACATAAAATAAATGAAATAAATTGATATTTTAGTCTCTTTAAAACTACGCAGAAAAAATTTGATATGTAAAAATTACATTAGATCGTTACTTGCTGGTCCTCAAAATTAAGAGAAATGAGCATTAAATATTCAATATTGTGATATTTTTTTAAATAAAACGATTTATATAAATTATTTTTTGTCTATATCAAATAATCTTCAATATAACTATTTTAGGATACTTATTTTTATTAAGTTGTAGTCAAAGAAAGGAAACAATTTAAAGACACTTGATATTCAAAGTTTTATTTTTCGCTACTAGAATAAAACTAGAATAATTTTCTACGATTGTTAAATCAATTAAATAAAATATATCGCTAGGAACAATTATATAAAAAATATTGAGACTTTAATTTGATTGAATTCTATCATCAAATTTAAGCGTTATCATTGTATAAAACTTAATTTACATTTTCATTAAAACAGCAATAAGTTTATATATTATAATAAGTTAATATATTACAATAAGTTTATATATAATTTTCATTATAAGTATCGAATAAAAATTCTCCCTGTTTTTGTATTAAAGAATAGTTAAAGCTAATTTATTTTTTGTTCTTTTAAGTACCTATAAAGTGTCTTCGCAAAAACTTAGCTCAGAATTCTGTCAACCTAACTTAGATTTCTGAGATTAACAGCTGTTGTACTGAAGACACCCAATGACAAGATAAATATCTAACCACAGACTACTAAGGAGAGAACTGATTGCTTACGTTAACCTTACCTAAATTCCAACTTTATTTAACTACTATTCCCCAAGTTAAAAAAATATTTATTAAATGCGGATAAATTAAGCAGTTGATATAGAATCTTAAGAAACACATTAAACTTTAAGATAATAATTAAAAAACGATGTATGAAGTCTTGCCTGCGTTCTTAAAAGTTATGTGGAATATTAGCTTAATTATCAGTATAAACATATTAGTAGGTCGACATTAGGCGCAGACCGATTTTAGGGCACGTTACCCTACATGTTTTCGTGGATAAAAGTCGAAAATATCGCTAATAAAACTACTTGACACTAAGCAATACGAAATAATGCAGTACGATGGCATATTATTTAATAAGAAAATTAAAAAAAAAATGACTTTGGTAGTGACAGAGTTTTTTTCTGATAGTCACTGTGGCATCTAGAATGCTAGTTGGAACATTTTTTTTTGTCTTCTAAAAGTCCTCATTATATACGAATAAATGCTTCATAATATTGGTCTGACAAACGGATTTGTAATATTTGTGCCAGTATAATGGGTGAGTCTCAACACTTAAAAACTATTTCTTATGCAAAAGCAAAGTCCAGGCTATCGATCGATCGATATAAATAATATCGCACATAAAATAGGAATACACATATTATTAATTATAATGAAAATAGGTAAAAACAAATACGTGGTAGAATATTTTTCCCTTTGGCTGGCAACATTTTGAATATCGTTCTACTTAGATATTTATGATTTATTTGTTTGGATTTTATACAAAAATATCCGATGCCAAGTAGTTTTTATCGGTGAAATGTTATCTTCAAGTCCTAAATACGCTTTTGTGAAGCACGGTGACAGCATTTCACCACACAGTAACTCACATTTTTTGAAATTGCGAGAGCTGTACTCCGCGTGGCACGTGTAGCATGCCTGAGGGGCCGGCGAACGTAAGAAGCCTTTTCATTCTTCTTTGAAATGGCTTAATATTGCGCGGGTCGACTCAGTTTCTATGCGTTATTATTCTATGGTTACCATTTTCTGGGTACCGATCAGATTACAGGACCAGTGCTATATGGTTGTTTATATGCAAAATTAACTATTTTTTTGACATTTTAGTGTGTTTTTAAATGAGCAAATTATATTAGGTACGGAACAAATCAAATTATTTGCATATCACAAAGAAGTTAAATTTAAAGAACTTGCTAGTGATATGCATGTTAGTCAGTGGCACTATTACGCGGAATAACATACTTTAAAATAATGAGATATATTTAAAAAAAAACATCTATGCACATAGTGAAAATTTATGACCGTATCGGGAATATTATTTAAGTCTCATTTTGCGTGACCGTTACACATTTTGACACTTCCTGGCCAACGGTGCGGTCATAATAAAATTGATTTTAAAATAAATTAATCAGATAACGTTTGCTATAAAATTTAAAAGTATCTCGAAACGATACATATTAAAGCTGGTCTTGTTCATTGACCCATCTACCTCTAGGTGTTCACATTTATTGGTTAGCACATACGGAATTATTTTGAAACCCTGGTTAGATCGTCACTTGTTACGTTATGGCACACGCACCGATAAAACACAAGTAATTTCCACTGACACAGTTACTCGCTCGGCGGTCGGACGGAGAGTGTGTGATGGGCTGCAACTCACTGCGCTCCTACTATCATGCGCATCAGAAGTAGACGTCTCTATTTATTATGCATACATTACAGCATGCATAAATAAATAGAGAATTACTCACGGCGGATACAACCGCGTCTATCATTATTTCAAATTCCGATAATCTGAGTAAAAACAAGCGAAAAGCGTTAGAATATGTGTGATATGTTTGTAAATTATAATATAATAGGAATGATTTTGTGTATAAATAATTAATTAAAATACAAATTAATGATTTCAGAAACTGATCTTGGTAATTCTGGTCATCGTTTGCCTGAGTCAGTATATGAGTAGTGCAACAATGTCGGATCATACCACACAAGATGCTGAACATTCTTTAGAAGCTATTAAAAAGAGCACAAATCCAGATGCTTCTGATTTAGAAGACTTTACACGAAGAAAAAAGTCTAGAATAGGACTTAGTTCGACAGCTTTGGCAAGTTTAGCAGGAGGCTAAAGTAAACTAAGAGCACTCGGTTAGCTTAATGCTTTAAAGTAAACAAGAAGCATATGGCATCACCTTTGATTCTTGTTAATGAATTAAATATTGTTTTGGTTGCAATATAAAACAAGTGTTTGCTTTAATACTCCAAAATAAGTGAACATATTTTTACACAGCGTTCAGTACGCATGAGCAAAGATATCCAGCCACGAAAGAATGTGATTTAAGAGCCTAAATATTTTTTTTCATAACTATTTACGCTTTTTTGCATAACATAATCCACTTTTAACGCCAAAATGAGTAATAAGTGGTGAAGGACCACAAAGTGGAATATTTGATGAAAAAAGGCTTAAATCTTTATGATAAAAAATATTTTGTTAGTAATAATCAAAAAGTTTTAGTCTCCTGAATGAAGTTTTTTTTCGGGTGGGTCTCTTTGATTAGACGTACTGAATGCCGTGTTGAAATATGATCAACTATTTTGGAAGGACCTTATATAATTTAAAAAAAGAATTTTACCATTTATCGAATTAGAATTAAATAGTTTCTGTTGCAAAAAAATACCTGTAAGAATAAAAGAAATAAATAAATAAAATAAATATTCACGGGACAAATTACACTTATTGATCTAACCCCAAAGTAAGCAAACTATTTGCTTGTGTTATGGGTGTTAGTCAACGATACTAATACATAGAAATACATATATAAATACTTTTACATACATAATAAACACACAAACCCGGAAATACAAACATTTATGCTTTAGCCCCAAAAGCTGTGGCCGGCGGGGATCGAACCCAAGCCCCGTTGATTGCGTAGTCAGAGTCGCTAACCAGAAGGCAAACTTGTGTATGTACTTCACTTTTTATACCTAAACTCGGTGGTCGCGCTAGGGTTGTCACTTTGACTTATACACAAAAAACTGGCGCTAGTATCTTACTCCAGTAAAATAAAGTTTTAAATCAAAATATGTCATTCTTCTGTACATTTTGCGTATAATGTAGTCTTAATGATATGAAAACGATGTGTAAATTTTTTACTATTATTTGCGGTTGTGTGCGGTTATTTTAATATTGCAAACAGACACTCCAATTTTATTTAATTGTATGTATGTATAGAAGATAAAATTTTAATAATTATAAAATTTATAACTATATTAACTAAATAATAAAATAAGATCACATTTAAACTTTAATAATTGTAATTAGCTTTTATTCATATAAATAATTAAATTAATGATGTAATATCTACATCTGACGTACTAAGTGTACGTTTTTTTATCATAAGATAGCAAACAAGCAGATGGGTCTCCTGATGGAAAGAGTCAATCATCGCCTATAGACACCAAAGGTGTTACTGGTGCGTTGCTATCTTGTGGCGAGGTCTAAAGTCTCGTACAAAAAAAACATTTTGTCAAAGGTCAACAAAGACCAGAAAGAAAACAAAAACAAAAAGAAAAAAAAAAGTCAACGGGTTTTCAATAATTGGATTATACACTAAACTCATAATAGGTTAAAACTTAATAATTGCTTCATTATTACGCCATCTCAATGCTAGTTGCGAAAACGTTAGTTTTTTAGCTTTTAATGTTTTCAACGTAATCACTTCGTTGCATTGCGAAGAATTTATTAGGTTTATGTCTTTAACAGCAGTGGAAGAAAAACAGTTGATTCGTTGACAAATATAAAACTGTTAATAAAAACAATTTATTGATTTAACGACCACCTCAAATTCTGTCAGTACCTTGCCGAAAAGAGTAGCGGCTTAAGTATTTAACCAGTTTCTATCTGATTATTATTGTGTAAAGATTGATTTGTGGAAAAAACAAAGTTTTTAGTTGAAAGTAGTTTACCATATACTTGTACTTTATTTCACTGTTATTATACTAAATTATTTAATTTTATCGAACGGTTTCGCTTTTTAAAGTATCTTCAGGACATAATATTCTTTACTGACTGATTAAATAATTTAGTATAATAATAGTGAAATAAAGTACAAGTGTGTGGTAAACTAGTTTCAAGGAAAAATAGTTTAATTTCACCAAGTGCCTGACGATTGAAAGTGTAAAATCTAACAAACAAAGTGTTTTATTCATTGTTCATTTGTTGTTTATTCATCATAAAGCTATCGCAATCAGTCAATCAATGACATCATGTGTTTAGTTGGGGTAGGGATTAGTACCTATAGTTACATCAACGAAGCCCTTGAAAAAGTTTTGAACCGAGAAGCGTTTTTTTTTTTAAATACATATTGATATTATATTATTATACACACATGGTAAACATGGTGTAAATAAAAAAAAATAACATTTTCAATGAATATTAGTATAAAATAATTTGTCATATTTTGTATATTTGTTTGTTTTGAATCAAGTGAATGAGGCTTCAACTTTTTCTTAAAAATCTCCCTCATTAGATCTTAGATTTCTGAAATTAGCAGTCGTACTAAAGACACAAAATTATAAGATAAATACCACTAAACACTAAAAACTAAACAGAATACTAAGGAGAGAACTGAATGTTTACGTTAGCTTTACCTAAATTCCAACTTTATTTAGCTGATATTCTCAAAGTGAAAAAGATATTATTAAATGCGTATAAGTTTGTGGGGACACATTTGGAATTTGCTGACGCAGACGCAACTTTATATGTGACGGCAGTATGGGACGTCAGTGGTCCGCGCGCCCTAACGCGATATATACCAGTCATGTAACTTGTAATTTATGTGTGTGTCATAATACAGAATATGTACTACTATAAACTCTATTAATTACCTAACTGCGGCATCGAATCTAGGAGTCAGACCGACCACACACACGCGCATAAGGCCCTAAATGTGAGGCTATATATAACCCCTTTTCTTTTACCCCCTAAAGTGGTGACCGCGACGTAGAAACACGTAAAACATTATTAATTAACACAGCACGGAGTAAAACATAACGTTTCATGCGGTTCTGTTCGCGCAATTATTGACTTTTCAAATTTTTTGACTTCGTAAAAAATTCTTTTTTGAAGAGGGGGATGCATGTGGGGACACATTTGGAATTTGCTGACGCAGACGCAACTTTATATGTGACGGCAGTATGTTACGTCAGTCATCCGCGCGCCCTCACGCGATATATACCAGTATTGTAACTTGTAATTTATGTGTGTGTCGTAATACAGAATATGCACTACTCTATAAACTTAATTACCTAATGCGGCATCGAATCTAGGAGTCAGACCGACCATACACACGCGCATAAGGCCCTAAACGTGAGGCTATATATAACCTCTTTTCTATAATTTTTTTTTTCTATATTGTCTAAGGTATTGATAACCTTACGGAACAAATTAAACTTAAGGTAAGTAACAACTTAGAAATGTGTAAACGGTTGACCCTGCGGGCCGTCCGGCCCTGAGACTTCCCGCTGAATTGAGGTATTTTAAGCTCTGAAGACTGTAGGCATAGATTTTCTCAGTGCAAACATCTAGTTACTTAAAAATGACAGTATATTTGTGTATTTTGGAAATGATGATCGTTTTTGATCTTTCGGATGAAATTGGGCTCAATTTTTGAGATTGTTTTGGCTACATAATGGATAGATTGAAAACGATGATTGATTTTGATCTTTCAAATGGGGCTCCCATTGCAATTTTTGAGCTGTAAAATATTTTCTTGTCTGCATTATCTGTAGGTTTATTTTCATCATTGACGGATCCCAGATAGAACGGGCGATTTTGATCCGGTTTATGGCGTGTAACGCGGTTTTTTTAGAGAGAAAAGCTGATTAGGTTTTTAAATCAATTGGTATATTAACCTCAAAGTTCTTTAAAAATATTAAGTAAATTTGTTGTAAACAACGAAATATTTATATTTAAAAAGCATTAACCTTTGAAAACTTGATTCGATTTTGATTTTTGAAGCTGCATTCGACGTAGTTATGTACTGAAATATTGTAGAAGGTCGACATATGATTGGTTAAACAAACTCTTGAAGTTAAATCAAAAAAAAAAAGATTTATAAATTTTTTTGTCAACGAAAAAAGGTTCTGTGGTAGAGAATGTGTATAAACGTTAAGCTCGCCTGTTGTATATTGTGTGCAATAAAGTCTTTTTTTAAATTTTCTGATAGCTAATGCACATTGTTTTCGAGTTTCAGAGAATCAGCAACAGACACCTTGAAAATATGACACATGGACGTAGTCGGAGCCCGTTTCGAGGCCCCAGCATCCAGCGTAGAATTAATGAGACCTTAGGTAATTAGTGAGACCTCCAGATTAGCAAGAATACGAACACTGCAGTTACAGCCGTAGGGTTGAGCTGCAATTACTGCGACACAGTACCTTAGTGATATTAGTTGCCGCCGTCGCAGCCCAAGCGCAAACAGGTTTCGGGTACTCCGTGACCAGCCCCCCTAGACAAGTGGCAAACGCTCAGTAACTATTCAAATATTACGCTTTAGCGATATTTAGGCCAAATTGGTAGCCAAGTGGATCATTGCTTGTTCAACGTTCGTTCCATACGAATATTACGAATTATATCGAATATTGTCTCTGAATTGACGGTAAACGTCACTTTGAAGTATTATTTTCACCGAGGTTATAAGTTTTATTTATATGAAAAGTGCATTAAAAGCAAAAAAGACTTGCCCCCCAAGATGTGGCATCAACGTTAGTACAATAGAAAGAGAAATTTATGGATTTGTCATAAGCTGTTGACACGAGCGTAAACGAATTTGTAATTGGTAGCCAAGTGTCATTCGTGAAACGAAACGTTAGATTGCATCGATCATTTTTGTCAATTTTCGTACAAGACCGTAGCCAAGTGGCACTTTTGACAAGCAAAATAGTAGCGAATTATTCGATAATCAGCGAACGCTAGAACCCTGCAGATTACGCTTAAAATGGCGGTTGATCACTATTATTCAATCAGCTGTTCTAAAGCGTGGATAACATATTTTTGATAATTTTAAAGTAAAATTAACGCAAATTAAGAAGGCTTTTGGTGGCACATTATTAATGGTGCTTTAATATCCTTGTGGCGGGGGGGGGGGGGGTATTAATGTCACATGCATACATTTACCGGCTACCTTACCCTCCAAACCGGAACACGACAGTAACAAGCAATGTTGCTATTGCTGCAGAAATAGGTGGGTCAGTGGTATTAGACCCGGGCGAGACAATGCAGAACCCTACCACTTAGAAGCCACAATACTAGTGACTCGTTTACCCAATTGTTCGCTTCTAACGAACTGCCTAGACACATTGTAAGTAGTGATAGGTTTGCAAAATGCTGACAATGTCTTAATGATGATAAATATAATATTTCGTCTTTAAATATTTACAGACACTATAAGTTCAAGTTATAAACACTATATTCTTGTTACAACCCTTGTATTTTGTAAATTTAATGAAACAAAGAAAGATAGTTTATTTTTCAGTGTAGCAATAGATTTCGATCAATTTTACATTTCTGTAAATATATATGCCAAAAAATACGTAAAAAAGAAGTTTTATATGTTCAGTTTTGCATATTTTTGTTCATTTTTAATAATAAATTTATCATCAGCTTTCATAAATCTGAAACATAAGTTTTAAAATGTGACTATCGATAACATTTTGCACAATTCTACGTTCACTTGTAAGGTAGGTAAAGAGGATTTACTTAAAATATGTTAAAACTATCAAATTTGATAGCAATGAAGATAAATACATAAATCTTGGTGACAGTATTTAATTTTATAACTCTTTAAATTGGTAGTCCGTAGTACTGACAGAGTTCAATTAACATGTTAGCTATATAGAAACTTACGGCATGACAGTAATTAAGAAGAAAAGATAGTATATTTTATCTTATTCGCACTCACGCGGTACATACAATCAAAATTGAATCAGATATAGCGACTCTGTTCTTATTTTTATTATATTCAATTCAGAGACAATATTCGATATAATTCGTAAAGTTCGTATGGAACGAACGTTAAACAAGCCATAATCCACTTGGCTACCAATTTGGTCGAAATGACGCCAATGCGTTATATTAGAATGAACAGAGAGTTCGGTTGGCGGTCAGAGCGTGCGCAGGACTTAGAAAAATTTTTATGGAAAATTTCAACCCTATATAACACCCCTTTTTTGTTGCACCATTACGTGGAGGGGGTAAGGGACACCAACTTTTGTCAAGGTCACTTTGCTCTGAGTTAATTCCCCGTGGAGTTAGGGGATGAAAACCGAAATTCATTACAAAGACGTCTGCGACTTAAAAAAAGAAAATGTATTGAAAACCCCCTAGTTAGGTTAGGACTCTTAAATTATGGCAATTTGCGTTCATTTTACTTTAAAATTATCAAAAATTCTAACAGATATTATCCACGATTTAGAACAGCTGATTAAATAATAGTGATTATCCGCCATTTTTAGCGTAATTTACAGGGTTCTAGCGTTCGCTAATCATTGGATCACCAATTTTGCTTGTCAAAAGTGCCACTTGGCTAAGGTTTTGTATGAAATTGATCAAAAATGATCGATACAATATAACGTTTCGTTTCACGAATGACACTTGGCTACCAATTACAAATTCGTTTACGCTCGTATCAACAGCTTATGTCAAATCCATACATTTTGTTTTCTATTCTCCTAGCGTTGATGCCACTTGTCTTGGGGGGCAGGTACGTCAAGTTTCGGTAGAAATAGAAAGGCCACGAATAGTATTTGAGAAAAAGGTACGTAGATAACATGTACTAATTAAAGAACACGGACTAAAAAGATCATATATCCTTCATACCCTATCATATATCCACTATACGAACAGTAATTTATTTAACGAACAGTAATTTATTTATATATATATATATATATATATATATATATATATATATATATATATATATATATATATATATATATATATATATATATATATATATATATATATATATATATAAATAAATTACTGTTCGTTAGTCTCGCGAAAACTCGAGAACGGCTGTACCGATTTGACTAATTTTGGTTTTGAATTAATTGTTGAAGTCCAAGGAAGGTTTAAGTAGTGAGAAAATATAGAAAAAAAAATAAGAGTAGTTCAAAGGCAGAACAACGTTTGCCGAGTCAGCTAGTGATGTATACTTTACAAATGTTTGAAATATATGTAGAAAGTTAACAATTTTTAAATAAACAGAACTGTTAATAGAATCATAGTAATTTGACTTGGGTAATAATTAAGATTAGATTGTTTCTTCGTTCCTTTTTATATAATTATCAAATATATGCAGGGAAAATGTATTGAGAGTTATAAAAAAAAGATCAAATTGAAATTTAAATTATTCCTCTTCATATAATTATCAAACATCATGTATTGAGTGTGTAATAAAAGAGATCAAGTTGTAATTTTAATTATTCCTCTTTATATAATTATCAACAATGTGTAGTGAGCATGTATTGAGTATGTAATAAGAGAGATCAAATTGTAATTTAAATTATTTTTCTTTATGTAATTATTATCAAACATGTGTAGTGAGAATGCATTGAGTGTGTAATAAAAGAGATCAAATGGTAATTTAAATTATAATTAATACCAGTTACGTAGAACTCTTTAGTAATCTGTGCTAATACTATGTAATTTAAACCATTACTGTGTTGTGTGATTTTGAAGGAAGTAACTTCCACGCTACATGGTTGAAGTTTTAGATTAGTGAAATTGCTTATGGAAGTGAAGGAAGTAGCCCCATATCCATTGATATAAAAAACCCAAGATACACAATCAGTGTGTCAAAAACGTCCTCCAAAAATGAGTCCACAATTTTAAATTGTGCACTCATTTCAAATAGAATTGCGTCGGCCGCGTGAATGTCAATTTTATTTATTTTCGTACATTGCTTTGTAAAAACAACTATAAGTCTTGCACTTAAGGTTGGATATGCAAAGACATATGTTTTTGCCATATCTATAACTACTTAAAAAAAATTAGGGACACTTTTGAGTGTCAGTTTTGTTCGGGACTGTGCATCTAGGGTTTTTTATATCAATGCCCATATCACTCGATTTTTGGTAGCTGTGTAGTGTGTTTGTGAAGGAAGTAACTTCCACGCTACATGGTTGAAGTGATATAATTAGTGATAGTGCTTATGGTGGTGATGAAATTAGCAGCATACCACTCGATTTTTGATAGGTGTATAATGTGGTTGTGAAGGAAGTAACCTTCACGCTGCACGGTTGAAGTGATATGATTAGTGAAAGTACTTATGGTGGTGAAGGAAGTAGATGCTGCACTGAATGATAATTAATAAATGCGTATGCGTTGGACCGGGCAGGATTGGCATACGAACTTGTCGCTCATGAGTGGTTTATTTCATTAATGATTAATGCCAGTGTAGTAGTGAAGGTAGTAGATGCTGCACTAGATGAAAATAATATATATATATATATATATATATATATATATATATATATATATATACATAAAATCCAAAACTAAAAACTAAATATTTATAAACTTATAAACTTACTTTACTTATAATGTACACTAAGAGCCAATAACGGATTTACATTTTTAAAATAAACTTTATAAACAATCACTAAGTTGTTCTAACATTTTTGCTTTTTTTTTACTAAGTCTCTATCTAAGTTTGCAGTACAGGAAGGCTTTAGATTATATTTTATGCCGTCTTACGTTAATTATTCCGGTGGTATCTGTGAGCGCGGCGTTCGTTATACAAAATACAAATATCAAACGCGTAATTGGTAATTTTCACGTTAATTTATTTAATTTATTTGCACAAGTGGAATTAACTCTAACAAACAATCGTCTTTTGTGGCCGCTATGCTAATCTGCGAATGACTACCGATACCTATCCCCAGGGCACTTCTCAATCGAAAACCCGCTGAATACATTACCTGCACTTAACCTGAAGAGCAAAAAAGGTGACAAAGCGAGTAAATCTCAACACTGCAACAGCGAACATAATGAAAGAAAACACCAGCAGCATGAAGGCATGTTGGACGAGTAACCAAATTGTTTCCCGGACCAGACATTTCTCGAGTTACTGATGTAACTACTATCAAAGAACCGACGTCCACTGGTTAGACTATACCCTCTCTTTCCCGAAGATGCAAGAAGTTGAAGAACAGACTCCAGTTTTTCAACGGCTGGGACTTATGTTCACGCCTGCACGCAATGTATACCCCAACTCAATAACCAAATAATTTCTTTTATGAAATTGCAGGCATAAGTCATATTTTATGCACAATTTAAAATGTATTATCATTCATATTCACGCCTCCAAACGGCAAACATTAATTTTTATAATACAACAGTATTTGAGTTCAAAACTAGTTTTTTTGAATTCCATTCATTTCATTTCAAGTGTTTTCATTTCCTTAGAATTTAACATATTTAGTTTAAGAAAATAATTTTAAAAATTATCTATTCACAATTGAATAGTTTTGTTTGCAAAAAAAAATATCTGTAAGCCAGTTTACTCTTTTGACTCATTTCCCGCTAAATTGATGTAATTTAACCTCAAAGGAATAAAAACTATACTTAAGCATCTAGTTTATGTTTTATTTTTATTTTTTTATTTTATTTTATTTTATTTTATTTGGAAAACCATCCGCTATAATTAAGATAACAAATATGAAGCTTAAAAAATACAAAGCCTGTTACAGGTTCTCACGTATAAGTGATAATATGATTGATATTTAAGTGACAACATATAAAGATAATGCACTGAGTTTGACTGATGTAGGTTATTCATTTGTAGTAATTTAAAAATCGAGGGTCATCGCCCTTCTTGCCTCAGGTACACGCATTGTAAATGGATCTAAAGAGTACTTTTTAGAAGCTATATTATAAATGTTGCTCGCTCGCACCAAATATGAGTTTTTCCTATAATTAGTACAGCATAGGGGTTTATATCTAATAGATTTTGGTGGCACATTAAAATTAATTTTGTTTAGGATTTCAGGGCAATCTATGTCATTTCGTAAGATTTTAATTAAAAACGTCAAATCAGCTATTTCTCGTCGGATTGCAAGCGGAAGTAAATGGAATTTTGCGCATAGCTTTAGATAATTTTCGGATTTGTATTTGATATTGACTTTGTAACAAAGGTGTTTGATGAATCTTTTCTGGATATTTTCAATTCTATCGACATATATCTTATACTGCGGATTCCAAATTTGAGATGCATATTCCAGTCTACTTCTTACAAAGGAACAATATAAAATTTTTAATGTCTTAATTTCTTTAAAGCTTTTGGAAATCCTTATGATAAACCCAAGTGTTTTGGCTGCATTGGTTACTATTTTGTCGACGTGTTTATCAAATAGCAATTTTTCGTCGTGGTATACACCAAGGTCACGTATTACACTTGTTTTTGGGAGAAGTTGACCTTTTAGCGTGTAAAATGTATTTAAATTGGTCCGTTTTCTGCTAAGCGAAATCTTGGATTTATTTGGATTTAATATGGAAAATATGTAGAAAATGCGTTGCAAATTGAATCACCTGAGCTCAGAGTGTTGGTACTATATGTCATATAGCTAGGGACAGCGTTGTTTTTACATTTACGTTTGACGAAAGTCCAAAATTGTTTGGGATTAATTTCTATTGCAGATTCGGTACGTGATAGGAAATTTTTGTAACAGACTGATTCTAGACTTTTTACTCGTTGGCAAAGCAATTTGTAAGTTGACTCATCGCTTAGCCTTCCATAAGTCTTAAATTTACGAAGGTATTTGTATTATTCACGAATAACTTTTTTGGGTGCCGGGCTATACCAAATAGGGTAATTATCATTTTTTATGTTAATAATAACATTAGATTAAAAAGTTTATCATTTTGTGTAGTTCCCGTTATTAGTATAAACCCTTTATACAGAACAGACCGTCTTATATAGGCGGACCTTTCTATAAAGCACGTCTTTAAAAACAAGATAAAATTAAAAATTTCAAAAACCCCCGACAAATCCTCAGGCCGCCATTATGCTACACATCATTTTAAGAGCAAAACGTGAAAAGACCTGATGATTTTCGTAAGAGGATGATCTTCCAGCATCAGGTTGAGGTTACGGCGGTTCCTTACTCAATGAGCTTGAGTTGTTTTATTGTAAAGCTCCCATGGCCTCCAGCTCCACTATGTATCCCTGAAAATGATTTTGATTCAGAGTGTATGTTTTTGTTTTTTTTTAGTGCAGGAGTTCCATGGCAAATTTCTGGTTCCATTATCAAAGCAAAAACACAAGCCCGCTGATTTTCTTCCGCCGGATCTTCTCAGTGTGTGGCCGCGTTCCGATCTGGTAGTAAATGTAAAAAAATCGACTAACAACATTTTTAGTTTAATAATAAATAACTATAAATTTAAAATATTTGCACACCATAACATGGTAGAATATGTTGGTAACTTAATCAAATTTTAATAACTTGTAACTCCCATATTCTGGCAAATAAATAATTTCTTTCTTTCTTTCTCTTTCTTTCAAACCCTGCGAATCTCCTGGTAAGGCCAAGCATATAAGCCCAATATCCGATGGCCACCTTCCAGTTCCATCATTATTATATCTTAGAAAACATCTGGCACCTACGAGTTTGCCACAATAAATCAAATTAGCCAACATTCGATGAGTTTACATTAGCTTAAAAGTTTTCATGAACTTATATCAGCTCTATCATCAGACACTAGAAAACATTCTGTTCCAAACCCCTTAAAAGAATTAATCAAACGAGACCAAAATCTTTAGTGCTGCTCAATTTTCGTTCAATTGCTCGGTTCGTTCGTATGACCTTCTTCCTACTTTATCATAAGAACCTTGAAATCATCTAACATTAGATTATTTGTCAAAACAGAACAAATAAGTCAAATGTGATAAGTTTATCTCGTTTAGTTTAAAAGATCCTGTAGCCACCTTACAGCTACATTAATAGATTCTTAAAATCATCCAGCATCAAACAGTATGCCATAACAAATCCAAGCCCATACTCGATAACGAGATCTCATGGACTTTTTCCAATTTTGGATGAAGGCTATAACATTAAGACGCAACTCGATAAACACACTGTCGTACGGACACTTCCGTACTTGAAGAGACGAATAGAAGTCGAAACAGTTTAAGTGAGCATCCACATTTTTTTTATAGAAGACGGGGCAAACGAGCAAGAGGTGCACTTGATGGTACCTAAGTGATCACTACCGCCAAAGGTCTTTCAGTTGCGTTGCCGGCCTTTTAAGAATAAGTAAGCTCTTTTCTTGAAGGTCCCTATGTCGTATCTGTTCGGAAATACCCTTGCCGGTAATTGATACCAAAACAGAGTGGTGCGAGGCAAAAAGTGACGGGAGAAAGTTGGGGATTTCCAGTGGAGCCATAGTGAACGCGTTCTACGTGTAGTAATAGATTATGTTATTTACAACTGATTGATAATGTATAATTTTGATTAAACTGCGATTAAGTACTAATACTTAATTACTTAAATAATTAATACTTCAGAATATAATACAGGGCCATGGTACGTAAATTAAATGTATATTAAAAGCGACCAAAATATTCAATTTTTTTTTTAATTTATCAAAAAATTAATCAAATCAGAACCGATCTTCTCAAGGGATCATAATAATTTACGTATCTATATATGTGCGTACATTCAGTAACATAAAAGAACACAGTCTTACAACACGACTTATTTGTGGTTAAACTTAAGTTTTTATTTAATGTGAGTGAAGCCATTGGTGGCCTCTCTGTTATTCAAATAGTTAACAACCCTGACTACGCAATCATTGGGGCTCAGGTTTGATTTCCCACAGGGTCAGGCATTCATATATTAAGCATAGGGTTTGAATTTCTGGGTTTGGGTGTTTAATAAACATATTTGAGTGTTTATATATGTATTTCTATGTATTCATATCAATGAGTAACACTCACATTAGCAAATAAATTGCTTACTTTGGGGTTAGGTCAATTTGTGTAATTTATATACCGATATTATTTTTATTATTCTGATATAAAGTTTGTTTGTAATTGAATAATCCATCCAATTACAAACAATTCAGAATTAAAATAAAATAAAATTTACCTCGGAATGTTGATCGATTCTTATGTTTACTAGGACTCACCAGTTAGTCATTCAGTATAACAAGTGATTTCTCTCATCACCCCATTTGCCAAATTTAATAGGTCTATTATTGAAAATTTGACTTAATCAAAAAAGGGAGCCCATGCTGTGAGTTGAACAGTGTAAGTAGTAGATTAATGTGGAACTCATGCTTTCATTATTTACACCATTTCAAATTATTAACAATATTCTTCAAAAAATGCTGTGGGTTTGTAAATTTTTTAAATCTGGATTAACATTGCAATTTTTCTAAGTATTGGCGGATAAATTTTGAAGTATCATTATTATTCAATATTATGCTACTGTTACGCTTGCACGAATATGTAGGGGAAAATTGGATGAAGTAATATAAGTGTAGTGACTGCATATTTTTGGTTCATTTTTTTTAAGCAATTTTTAAAATTTTTCTTTTGCATACAAGGGTATGTGAAAAAAAAAATACTGTTCTAATTTAATACAGTGACATAGTAGAAAATTTTAAAAATACTTTTAAATTCCCACTACGTATATACATAGAAATTACTCATTTTACCCCGTTTTCAAAAATCGAGTTTTCACTAGATCTTCACTTTACTTTACTTTTGAACGGCTTGCCCTATCGAAACTAGGTTAATGGCATTCAGTTGGAATTCAATCAACTTAGACTTTCTGAAAATTTGAACCAATTTGATTTAGGAAATTTTGAGAAATTTGGAATAAATCTCAAAAAAATTTTTTGACGAAATAACATTTTTTTTAAAATAACTTCTTGGTTAATGTACCGACTGTGTACAAAATCTAATCAGATATTTCCTCAAAAAACTGTGTTCCTTCCATAAATTGAACTAATATTTTTTGGACCTTTTACAATAATTTAGTACGTAAAAAACTACGTCAAATACCATTTCAAATATCGAACTAAGTTTCCAAAAATTACTGCTTTACAAATATTAATGTTTTGTTGTTTACAAGAATATCATTTCATATTTGTAAAATAAGTTTCAGACTAATTTCTAGACCAAAACAGCAATTCGTTCGGGATTCATCAATAGCAAAATTTTTTCAGCCAATTGATTCTGTAGTTAGTAAAACACTTTAGGCTCTAAATTGCATTCAATGGCATTCAAAAGATTAAAATCGACCATCATTTTAAAAATAACCAGCTTTTAAAAAATTGAAATACTGTCAATTTTATAAACTGTTATTTTTTTAACACTTCGTGCTTAAAACCTCGATTTAGCAGAAAGTTTCAGGGATGGCCTGCAGAGTTAACCAATTTACATTTTTTTATGAATATAGGAATTTGAATATTACACATGACTCTAAAATACTATAAATATTTTGCACGCCTCATAACTCAAAGCGTTTGAAGTAGTGTTTCACTTCCCATTCGTCAAAATCAAGCACTTTAGTAAATTTAAAATGCTTCTATGATCACCAATTTTCATTTATACTGTTACGTGCATGGGGTTCGTAATTGTAAGAAAACGCCACCTACATTAAACCGTGTATTTCAACACTAAGGTACAATACACTACGATGAAATACAAATACACTGATATGCTAACGTAAATACACTATACACACTGGTCCACTCGCAGTACTAACACCGAACTTAACCGCCTACGCTGTATCACTAAAACACTTCTCTTATTCACTGTATTACACACTGGTTACTTCGCTTCACACTGGTCGCAAAATTATTCGCAACAATACTGTGACATGAGTCGACCTAAATTAAGAAAACATTAATTAATTTATTTATATTCATTAAAAATTATTTTATGTAGTTATTTCCACAGAACATATTTCGAAACAAAAAAGTTTGAAAAAATATTTATATATACGTATTTATTTATTGTATAGGGATCACGATAACTACCAAAAATACGGACGGTCTCGCGACCGAGTTTTTCATTATTTCTAGAATTTCATACTCTTTCACTTGTTTCGTATTTTATGTCAATTCAATAGCGTGTTTTTTTTTATAAAACAATAAATATTAACAATTTTTTTTTCTCTATTTCTTATTCGTAAGATAGCAACAAGGTGATGGCTCTCCTGATGGAAAAAGAAACCATCGCCTATAGACACCACAGATGTTAATGGTGCTATCCGTTTTTATCCGTGTTGCAGAATGACAATGCCACACGGATAGGTCTACTGACTGCCTTACTCTCTAAACCGGAACACGACAATGACAAACATTGACGCTATTGCGGCAGGAATGTGTAAGGCCGTGGTACCAAACACCCGTGCGAGATATTGTGGAAATCTACCAAGCTATGAAAGGTTTGTTGCAAAATATACTTTATTTTGTTAAAATAAAAAATCTTTAAGTAAGCCTTCCCTTGTGTTGGTCCCGGGCTCCTTTGAAGTATAGGCCAACTACCGTTCTGCCAGGCAGGTCGTAAAAGGCGACCGATTGGCTATACGAGTCACTACCATCGTGGCTACTAGATGGTAGAGTGCTATATTGTCTCGCCCGGGTCTGGTACCACTGCCTTACCTATTCATGCCGCAATAGCGTTAGTGCTTGTCACTGTCGTATTCCGGTTTGGAGGGTAAGGTAGCCGTTAAACTTATGCATGTGGCATTAGACCTCGCCACAAGAAAGCAAGGCACCATTAACACCTTTGGTGTCTATAGGCGATGGTTGACGCATCTTCTTGTTTGCTATCTTATGATATATAAAAAAAAGTAAATTGTTGCTTACTACAGCCTTATATTTATAAATAATCTTCTTAAAATTTTTTTTTCATAATAATTAAAATTTTTTTCATAATAATACTGTAATGAGAGTTTAAGTAAGCATAAGCGATTGATTACACTCGCAACCCACCCTGATGGAATATTTACGTCAGAAAATTAATTTCAGACTGACGTGCTGCCACCTTTGATTCTGGGAGGATACTGAAATTTACGTAGTATTGTATACTCTTTGACTGAAATGTTTGATGGACGTTTTTAAAAATTCATGTTGACTTTTTACCGATTAAATTCTTCATATAAAATTGTATGGAAGATGGTGGACAAAAATATTAAGCATATTTGTAATAAAATTACTTTTTTATAAGGTCGTTTAATAAAAAACTAAGACGGTGAAAGTTTAATATAGTTCTTTATTAAAAAATAATTGTAAATTTTTTTTAAATTGTTAACCAAGAAATACTGTAATTTTTGCAAACGGAAAAGGTCGATTTTTAGGTTTTGGGTGAAGTTTACGATTTTTTTTCTACAAAACTAAGAAATATTTTGAAAATATCTCGCGGTGAAACTGTTAACAGTTTCATTAAGATTATATCAACGAATTTTTCTAGAAAGCAATTCCGTATATTCATTAAGGAATTTTGAAAACCGCAACTCTCGTTTTAGCAGTTTTTAGGGAACGGGGCCTTAATTTTAAAGTCATGTCATTTTGGTTAAGTCAAGCACACAGAACGATAAAGTCTTCATTTTTATGAGACTAGAAAGATAAGACTTATATAAATTAAGTAAAGATATGATTAATACAATTCGGTTATTCCAATTCTACTACATTAAAATAACTTAGTATTAGGACAGCACCATCGTTTTTGTATTGAATAATCCTACAACATAAAAACGTTTGTATTTAATAACATGAATAAAAAAAAAATTAAAAGTGTTTTCAAATTACTATTATCTATACCCATATCTCGAAAAATACTGAACCAATTTTGATAAAACTTGGTCTGTTTCCAAAGTTGGAAAATACCTAATTTAAATCAACGAGATCTTATTATGGTTGGGGTTCCCGAGAAATTCCCGAGAAACATATAAATATGCAAACATACATAGACTTATTAAATTTATTATACGTGCTTGGCCGCCTAAATAATCATAATAATAATATCGGTAGACAAATTACACGAATTGACCTAACCTTATTTCCCCGTGTTAGTTCCGAGCTCCTTTGAAGAATAGGCCAACTGTCGTTCTGCCAGGCAGGTCGTAAAAGGCGGCCGATTGCTATGCGAGTCACTACCATCGTGGCTACTACGTGGTAGATTATTGCATTGTCTCGCCCGGGTCTGGTACCACCACCTTACATAAGTAAGTATTCCTGCCACAATAACCTCAATGATTGTCACTATCATGCTCCAGTAGCCGGTAGTAAGATAGCAGGCAAACTTATGCACATGTGGTATTAGACCTCACCGGAAGATAGCAACGCACCATTAACATCTTTGGAGTCTATAGATGATGGTTGACTCTTTCCATCAAGAGACCCATCTGCTTGATTGCTATCTTATGATATAAAAAGAAATAGCCCCAAGGTAAGCAAATTATTTTGCTTGTATTATGGGTGGTTAGTTAACGATTCTAATATATAAAAATACATTTATAAATATTGTTACATACATAATAAACACTTAAACCTAGAAATACAAACATCTATGCTCATCTCAAAAATTTTTGTCCCTGTCATGAATCGAACCCGAGCCCCATCAATTCGTAATTAGGTTCGCTAGCCACTCGACCGATGGGATGGTCATAGATTAAAATCGTCATAATTATTTATCATTATAATCGTCTCCAACTTTATAAGGCGCAAATTCGGCCTCACATGGAGAACTGCTCTCAACTCTGGGCCGGGGCTCCCCAGTACCAGCTTTTCCACCTAACCGCATTCAACGTAAAGCGGTTCGAATCGTTGACGATCAGGCTATTTTGAAACGGCTTGACTCCTTGGCATTACGCAGATATGTAAGCTCACTCTGCGTCTTTTATTGTATCGTATATAGTTGTTTGGATTAATTCCTGCTGCTAACTTCCATCATCGGACACCGCATCAAAATTTGAATTTCCACCCACATCATCTTGATGTCTGGAAATACACAACCGTGCGGTTCTCCCGGCACGTTTTGCCTCGCACTACTATTTTGTGAAATCAATTACCGGCAGGGGTTTTCCGAACAGATACGACATGGGGACCTTCAAGAAAAGAGCTTATTCATTTTATTTTTATTTTTTTATAGTATAATATAGCTAACAAGCAGATGGGTCTCCTGATGGAAAGAGTCAACCATCGTCTATAGACACCAAAGGTGTTAATAGTGCATTGCTATTTTATGGCGAGGTCTTATACCACATGCATAAATTTACGGGCTACCCTACCCTCTAAACTGCAACACGACAGTGAAAAGCATTGATGCTTTTGCGGCAGGAATAGGTAAGGCGGTGGTACCAGATCTGGGCGAGATAATGCAGAACTCTACCACCTAGTAGCAAGTAGTAAAATAATAACTACCCCAAACCCCAAAGCAATTAGGGGTTAGATCAGTAAGTGTAATTTGTCCCGTGAATATTTATTATTATATATTATTTATATGCAGTTAACCTCACCAAATATGCAAAGGAATTGTTTGGTTTGAGTTAAAGGACATTACCATTTCTGGGCCCACTTGTTGCAGACCTACGATTTGGTGGCATAAATCATTTATTTTATGTTAAGCAAGGAAAACAAAAAGTTGGGGCAATTTACAATGCGGAAGTGAAAAAAAAAATGTATTTTCGTTTTTATTCTATTATAGATAGCCGACGAATCGCTTGTCAATTAAGCTGTTATAGACCACCAACTGAGAGAAATGATTTATCATATTGTAAAAAACAAAATAACGAAAGACGGGTGTAACCACCAAGTAGAAAATAATAATAAAAACATTTTTGGAATACTGGATACTGTTGACATCCAAATTCTTTAACTCCGATGCTAGGCAGCAAAAAAAAAACAATATGTCATTATGACGTCTTATAACTTATATAAAGTCAAAATAAAGAACATTTGAACAAAGAGTATAATACTCAATAACAAAGAATATAATAATCAATCGGATCTAAATCAGTTGATTTGTTCAGGAATCATCATTGAAATAAAATTTAAAGAAAATGATGTTTTTTTTTTCAATCGACTGGTAATTTTTAAACGACAAATATTGAAGTGTGCGGTTGAAATGGTTAAAATCAATTATCGTGTTAAATAGTCACAGCTTTTCAAAATTTGAAATAGTATTGCTTTCTTACTTTATAAATTTAGGATTCTTCAAGCTCAAAAGTCTATGCCTATATATATATTTACTGATTGAAGGTACTTGGAAGTTTTAGGATGACCTGCGTTTTATACCAAACGTTTTTTTATGTAAAATTGCACTTAGGTGCATTGGTTTTATTTGAAAAACTCTTACTGAAAATGTTGTTTTTATCAAAGTATTGTACTTCTAATTCGTAATATTTTTGCTTATAACAAATAAACTCAAAGGTCCAACTAACTCCTCCTAACCAACCGAATATCTACTATATCGTCATAAAATATTTAAATATAACATAATATTACAAGCAGAAGTTATAATTATTTTCAATAAATGAAGATAATAACTAATGTTTAACTTATCAAGAAATTAAACGTTATTTTTCAGTTTGTGGAAATTCTTGCCTATGTTAGAAGTTATTGGCACTTTGCCGTCAATATTATACCTTACCGTCCAAATCGGAATACATCATTGACACGCACTTTCCGCAACCCAGAGCACTTTCAACGGCGCTTGCTCGCGGATGAGCGAGCAAGTTGCCTGCATAGTCAGCAGTCAAAATTTTGCTTGAGCATGCGCGATAATTTTTCAGGTTGGTGTGCGCTGATCGTTACACGAACCATCTCAAGCTACTTTGACCCCTTCACACCTCAAAAACTATTTATCCTAAATACATAAAATTTGGTACATTTAGTATTAAAATCTCTTATCTCATGTAGAATCCAAAGTTTTATAAAATTACTGAACTAAGGACGTGTTTTATGCAAATATTTTTCTTCTATATTTTCTTCAAACGTATGCTATGTTATAGCATACGTCGGCTTTCTTTTGTATGACTTAGCCAACAACTGTTAGCTTTATTAATAATAACTAATATATACTTCCTCATTATTTTCTGTCTGATTTGGCGTAGTTTTAGTTATCGCAGATGATCACTTCAGATGTATATTAGTGTACAATTATTATCTGATATTTTCAAATCTTGCCACACCGATAACGAGTGCCACTGAATGTAAAAGTTGGCCTTTCAATGCCAAGGTGCGGTCCTTTATTTTCCAAATGAAGGCCTCGTAATATGGGAAATAGCTGAGTCTTTGACGATATACAATAGACAATTAGTTCATATCCTATATTTCTATCATAATTTGATAAAATCGACACTGCAAAACCAGATGTAACTTCATTAAATCTTACCTGAAACCTATTTCGATTAGCTGCCATATTATAAAGTTGTGCTGCCCCTGCAACGGTTTCTTTGTCATTTATATTGGATTTCATAATTGGATTAAAATATTCTTGCATTAACAATGGCTTATAAAATTTCGATAACAAGATTTTTTTAATATGTTACCAATCGGGTTCATCCTTTGTTGCGTAACAGCAGACAACAATAACGAATCAGTATCTTTAATATTCTTGTGTTTAATAATTATTTCATTTTACACCATCTTTCAATACCAGCATCTGTATCATCGAAATTGAATTAGATAAGAGCCGTGGAGTTCGGAAACACCCCTGCCGGTAATTGATTCTACAAAGAATAGTGCAAGGTAGAAAGTGCCCAACGCACGGTTGTGGATTTCCAGACATCAAGGTGTTGAGGATGGAACTATAAATTTTGACGCGATGTCTGGTGATGGATATTAGCGGCAGGAATTAATCCGAACAATTCATCGAACACTCCCCATGATAGACTCGGTAACGATACAAAGTAAACCTACATCTCTGCCTAACGACAAAGAGTCAAGCCAATTAGAAATAGCCTGGTCGCCGACGATTTGAACCGCTCTACGTTGGATGGGATCAAGAGATAGAAGCTGGTACTGAGGAGGTCCGGACCAGAGGTAAAAACAGTATCCCATGTGAGGTCGAATTCAGGCCTAGTAAAGATGGAGGCAATGGGCTGGCATGAAGTACTGCTTTGCTCTGCTGAGTACACCAAGCTTTTTGGAAGCTAGTTTAGCGTTTTCTTTCCAAATGACCGCAGAACTGAATTCAATATGTCGACTACCAGAATTCCAATACTGGCTGAGACTATCAGGAGAGTATTCTCAAATCGAAGTGTCACGACAAAGAGTGTCTTTATTACGGTGAACGCACAAAGCTGCGTCTGCTTGGGGTTAAATGTAACAAAGTTTTGTCGACCCCATTCCGAGACATCGGTAAGTCGATTTTCGATTTCAGACACGAGCTTCTTCCGGCTCCGTCCGGCTACGACCGGAGTATGTAGCATAACCAGTACTGTCATCCGCATAGCAATGTATATTACTAATTCGCAACATGTTATTGATATGCAGAAGAAACAGTGTCGTTGATAGCATGCAGCCTTGGGGAACACCAGCGTTGACAGGTCGGAACATGCACCGTCGAGTATGACTTCAATGCTCCGATCAGCCAATAAACTGGTGACCCACTTGCATTATTTCTCGGGAAGCCCTTAGGAAAGCTGCCTCTAGAGAAGAGCTTTATACCACACCTGATCGAAGGCCTTCGCTATATCTAAACTAACTGCCAATGCCCTTAGACTCAACTACCTCCGCTCAACGATGCGTTAGGTATACTAGAAGATCTCCAGCTGAGCGGCCATGACGGAAACCGTACTGACGGTCACTAATCAGCTGGTACTCTTCTACATATTTCAGAAGCTGACAGTTTCTTGCGTCAAAACGTTCGTTACTCTTTCATAGATAAAATAAATGACGCTTGTTTTTTTTATTTCATTAGAATGATACCAGAGCCTCCTGTGTTGTAAGCGTGGTTGTAAGTTTCGACTTTAGTAATAAATACTTCTTTTTTGTTGCATTGTAAACAATAGCTTTTTTAACATTTAAGTCATACCTAGACATTTTTCTTATTTGTTTGGTTGATCATAAATAAGAGAAAGTACTAACTTTATACCAAAAAATAAAAGTCTTTGCTTGATTTAGAAACAAGAAAAAGCGTACAACTTTAATTAGTATCACGACTTCTAACTGTATTTATTCCTTTTTTAAAATTTACTCGCTACTATAAAGTGTCCATTTGTTTCTAATATAGGCTTATTGCACATAAAAATAATTTGATAATTTCAGTTGACGTTATATACTTGTAGCATTTTGAGGCCTATCTCATCAACTTCCTTTCCCTGTAAACTTGGTTTTCACAATTGTTCGCTCCACTTGGTGAAAGGTTTGTTAATTTCAACAACAACTGACGGAATATCGAATTATATTAATATTAAATTCAATTCAAAATACAAGACTGATGACACTTTATTGTATGTTACGACACTTCACTTCTCAGTTTTACAAACACGAATGCCTCGAAACATATCTCAGCCCTTTTATAATATTTTATTCTAACAGTTTATTGATTTAATAATTACCTTAATCAAATAGTGGACGTTATATCAACTCAAAAATCATATTAGTTTAAAATACGTTAAATAATTAACAATACTTAATATTTCATTAGATATTTTAATAATAAGTAAAAATTAACACTTCATCTTTATTTTGACATAACAATTTAGAAATTGATGGCCGCATATACTCATTTTAAATATGTTTGTGTAAAATATTGACAACACAATGAAGAATATGCAGCAGCTGGTAAACGTTTACTACCGTTTGGGAACATCAAAAATATTACAGAAATATTGTTTTTTTATACTTGCAAATGTAAGACCATTGTCTCAGTAATCGTTTTTCAGAGCGAGTTATGATATGAAAAAGTGACTATATGATAGCATGCATAAATAAGTAGCGAATTACTCACGGCAAATACAACCATATCTTGCGTTAAGCGTTCATCATTACTTAAAACTCCGATGTTCTGATTAAAAAAAAAAAAACGAAAAGCATTAGTATATTTGTGATAACATGTTTGTATATTATAATAAAATACGAATGATTTTATATATAAATAAATAAAACAAATTATTGATTTCAGAATCTGATCGTGGTCATTCTGGTCATCGTTTGCTTGAGTCATTACATGAGTAGTGCAAAAATCTCAGATCATACTACATGGGATGCTGAGCCTACTGCAGAAGTTATTGATGGGAGTATTGTACCAAATCAAGATGCTTTTAATTCAGAAGACTTTACACGAAGAAAATTACGTTATAAATCAAGAATTGATCCGGCCCTTTTGGGAAGTTTATTAGGTGGTGGCGTTTGATTCTTAAGAACGAATTAAATTGTATTTATTGCAATATAAATCAAGTGTTTTTATTTTTTTAGTATTAAGGCTGATTTTAGTGTCACGCTGACCGCACGCTGACGGTCGACGTTGGTGGGTCAATATGTATGTAATGGTTGCAAAAATATCTGTAAGCCGGTTGACTCTATAGCACATTCAAGTAACTTCCCACTAAATTGAGGTAGTTTAAGCTCAAAGGAACAAAAACTATACCTAAGCATCTAGTTTATGTTAAAATAATTTTAGTAAATTAAAAAGTTTATCATTTTATTTACTTCCCGTTGCTAGTATAAACCCTTTGTACAGAACAGAGTGCTAAGTGTGAGTTTTTCTTTTCGCATTCGATCGTGAGCGCGTTTGGAGTTTACTAGGAATTTGTATGTGATTTGTACAGCGCCACCTAGTGGTAAACTGGTTTCTCACGTTTACCACTAGGTGGCGCTGTACAAATCACATACAAATTCCTAGTAAACTCCAAACGCGCTGACGATCGAAAGCGAAAAGAAAAACTCACACTTAGCACTCAGACCGGCTTATACAGGCAGACCTTCCTATAAAACACTTCTTTAAAAATAAAAGAAGGTGAAACGTGTGGCTACCGTCGTGGATATAATCGTTTTGAAAGTAAAAAGTGTGATAAAGCTAGGCTCGTCCGATTTTCGACAGAACCAGGCATCTGTGTAATAAGCATAGACGTTTGTATTTCTGGGTTAGGGTCTACATCTTTTTATTTATTAGGATATTACACCTTTTTAGTAATTTATATATGTATTTCCACGTATTGGTATCGTTCATTAATACTCATATTATAACAAACAAATAATTTGCTAACTTTCGGTTCAGATAAATTCGTGTCGTGTCGTTCAAATAAAAGCGATAAAAAATATTATTATATAATAATAATATCACTGTATTATTATTATATAATTATATTTTTTATCGCTTGCCAATAGGTATTCAAAAAAGTACAAACGGTGGATATAGTACACATGCATATAGCGTGCATTCTTTATCTATCAACCTTTGGGCTAGCAGCAAATAAATAATGAGTAGGTATAATCCATATCCATACTAATCTTTATTAATATTATAAATGCGAATATTTGGATGATTGGATCGATGGATGTATGTTTATTTTGATGGATAGATATTTGTTACTCAATCGCGTAAAACCTACTAAACCGATTTAGATGAAATTTGGCGCACAGGTAGATATGACCTGAAATAACACATAGGCTATTTCAGGTCATATCCCGGTGATTTATCCCGGAAAAATGAGTTATTCCCGCAGAATTTAACAAAAACATTTACAATGCAGTGGGCTGTACGCTGCAGCTACTATGAGTGTTATAAATGTGTATGTCTGTTGTCTGTCTACCTGTCTGCAAGTCCTGAAAATCTTGTGGTAGGTCTTTTGATGCTGTACAGTTTGTCAATGTTAGCTTTCTTATCGTCATGACTTCTACTATCGTCATGACTATTCTTCAAAGGAGGCCGGGACCAACACGGCGAAATCCGCTCAGTAGTTTTTGCGTGATTGAGTAACAAACATCCATCCATCCATCCATCCAGACATCCAAATATCCAAACTTTCGCATTTATAATATTAATATAGATAGATACGTGAAGCAAAAACTTTAGACTCCTATATAAGTCAGTTGAAAATGGAGCAGTATGAAATTTGAAACGGTTAAAGTATACATGGTGAAGAAGTGCAAAAAGCTAATATTTTTATGTATTATGCATTAGAAATACATTAAATTATTAAAAGTAAATATTACACGCGCTACCATTCATTTAACACACATAATTATATACACACATGTATACTATTTTGTTTATGGTTTTAATCTGTTATCAGACTCAGAAGAGAATTTATTGCTTAGTCTAAGGTTGAATTACGACCAGAGAGCAATCGCCAGTATAATATTAGTGTAACATGAAGCAATAACTGTTGCACTTTTTAAGATAGCTATGCGAGCGGAGGAATATGAATTCTGGCATGCTTAAAATTTAAGATGTGCCGAAAGCTAAAATTTTTAAATATTATTTAGATTTTTTTATATCGTTGAATAGCAAATAAGCAGATGGCTCTCCTTATGGAAAAAGTAAACATCGCATATAGACACCAAAGAAGATAATGGTGCGTTGCAATTCATGTGGCGAGATGTTAATGCCACATACATAACTCATAAGTCGATGACAAGCATTGACGCTATTACGGCAGGAATAGCGGTTGTACCAAATACCCGGGCAAGAAGTTAAGGAACTCTATCACCTAGTAGTCACGATGGTAGTGACATTTATAGCTAATCGGTCGCATCTTACGACCTGCCTGGCAGAACGGCAATTGGTATATTCTGCAAAGTAACCCGGATTAACAGGGAGGAAAAAATATATGAATTGCTCTAATTCTAAAGTAAGTAAATTGGTTTTGCTTGTGATGTGCAGGGTGAGAGAATCATTAAACCGGGCTATCAAATATAAGAGCATTGTAAAAAGTCGTGAATATTTTTAGAGAATGTTTTTTATGATATACTTAAACCTTTTCGATTCCCTTAGTTTCATTATAATTGGAGAGGACATATTCGGAAAGATTTAACACTTTTATGAATTTAAATATCTTTTATTTACAACTAACGCCATTCTCAAAAATGAGAAAACAAGCAAACAAGGATGCACAATGCACATAAGAAAACACGTATGCAAATGCACAATCGAATGTGCGGTTATATATAAAATGTTCAAACCTAACCATATATGCAACCGAATCGATTAGATTGTCTACGATCATACATAATTATGTTCAAATTTTGACCCCAAAGCGACTGCAAGTATGGTAAATTCATTTTCTATAATAGTAATCATGCACGTCTTAAGAATACGATATAGCTAGTCTCACGTGATATGAAGTCTGGCCAATTTAATGCAGAACTTTAATGAAAATATTTATTCATAGTATGACAAAAAACTATATCTGGAAACTGGAGCACCGTTTTCAAGACGAGAGTAGCTTGAATACTTCATTAAAAATTTAAATGTCATTAAAATTCATGTTAAAAATAACACCTCCCAATTAATTATAAGCCATTTTAAACGGATTTTGTTCTGCACTGCACTCCATAACTGCACTCCAAAATGATTAACACAATCGTAAGCAAAAAAAATGGTAAAATTATGAGTTTGCTGCAAAATTTTAAATATGCTTGCTACATTTATTTGAGCTGAGCGTCCGAGATGCATTTAAATTTAAGCTAATGGCGAGCGGAAGCCACTTAATGTTAACAAAGAATGAAAAATGATACAAAGTAATATATTTCAATTAACTTATATATTCATGTTAAAGAATAAGTTTGAAGTAAAATTTCTTAAATTTTACTTCAAACTTATCTCAATTCAATTATTAGACTGTTAAAGGAACACAAAAATTTAATGAACTTATCCTTACTATACAACTAGGTGCGCCCTGCAGCCCACTGCATGATAACAGTTTTTAGTGAATCCCACGAATACAACATATTTTTCCAGTATAAAAAAGTATTCTGTATAATCCAGTATAAAAAAGTATCTGTTCAATAAAAAGTATTCTGTGTGCTATTCCAGATCGTCGTCTTTTATAGGTACACAATAAAAAAGCCCCCGAGTCTGATAAAATCATTAATAAGATAGTTAAATCCTCCTTCCTTCCCTTATATACCTAGTAGTGTGCATCTTCAATGCACTCCTAGCCGGTTGTACGTTTCCGGACTAGACTAGACGGATAAATAAATAAATAAATAAATTCACGGGACAAATTGTACTTATTGATCTAACTCCTAAGTAAGCAAATTTTTTGCTTGTGTTATGGGTGTCAGTCAACGAAACTAATACATAGAATTACATAATTATATAAATATATAAATACTGGAATATCTAATACCTTCAAACGAGCAATTCTTGTATATATATATATATATATATATATATATATATATATATATATATATATATATATATATATATATATATAATATAGGACTCTCGGAATCGGATTTTCATGAAAGTCACAAATTAGGGGTTTTTGGGTCAAAGAATCGACTTAACAAGGTTCCAGGTCCAAGAAAACCTCGGTTCCCAATATATGGGTATGTGAAAAACCGATCGGTCAACCAAGTACAGAAAAAAAATTTATATATTCTATAGGAATCGATTTATCAAGTTTCAAGGTCCAAGAAAAGATCGGTTTCAAAAATATGTGAAAAACCGAGCAAAGCTCGGTCAACCAGATATTATTTAATAAACACCCAAAACCCGGAAATACAAACATTTATGCACATTACACAAATGCTTGTCCCCGTCGGGGATCGAACCCGAGTCCCGTCAATTGCGTAGTCAGGGTCGCTAACCACTCGACCAACGGGGCGGTCAAAGATAAGATGATTTTTTTCATATATTTTTCCTAACGTATTGATTAGGCTAATGAAGCGGTAACTACTGACGTTATTTCGGGGTTTTCCCGGTTTGTATATTCCTATGATGGTAGCTTCCTTCCACTAGTCTGGAAACGCGCAACCAACAAAAGTCCATTGAAGATGCACACTAGTAGTTATATAAGTAAGGAAAAGAGGCATTTAACTACCTTATTAGTGATTTTATCAGACTCCGGGGCCTTTTTATTGTGTAGGTTTTTAATTATTTCGTCTACTTCTTCGGCGTCGGTGGGTAATAGCGGGTCACCCTCCAGTGGTAGCACCGCCTAACGCTCTACTTCGCTTTCCACAAGATGGACGTGGTCTAGGTCCGTAGGCTGGTTTGATGAAGTGATTTGATGGGATGAGCACTGTGATTGGATACTGTCGGCTAAGCATTGTCAAAAGCGGGTGTAAAATTAGATCGAATGAGTGGTGGTATCTCTACTACTGGTCCGTTTTTAAAGACTCTCGCCAACGGCCATTATTCAGTGTGTGATGGCGAGACCTCTCCTGTCTGTCCCACCGTTCGTTACGATATTCGGGGATACGCAGCTTTACTTTTCTTTGTAAAGCTCGTAGCAAACGGCGATTGACGTCGGTCGGGTATCAGTCGTAGCGGCGCGTAGCGGCGTTTTTGCGTCTCAGTAGCTCTTGTAGTTCTTCCAGTAATTCCCGTCTGCCCCGAAAGGCGTCCGGTATTTCCCATGAGGAGCTGTCGGCGACCGTTTGAATATGATTAGTTAGCGATTTAATGGCGGATTTGGCTTTCTCTAGAGTACTGATCTTGCCAGATCGAGGTACTCTGAATATATCGAATGAAAATGCTCATTGAGTTTTTTCCAATCGATTATCTTTTACATGCGTGGGACGTGCGCATGGTGAAGGGATCCAAGTTTAAAAACTACCAGTCGGTGGTTCAACTCGAGTTCGTATAACATTGATAATAAATCCTCGTAAGTGCTATATTGGGTACGCTTTGTCCGTGTATCATGTCAGTTGTCGGGTATCTAGTGGGCTCTGATGGGCCTAGTACTACGAAGTTTAGTCTATCCGTCAGTTGATCTATGTTTAAGACATTTTGAGTGAAAAAGTGATGGACTTGGATTGTGCTGCTGTATCTTTGCTGTCCGGATCCCAGGTGAGTTTTCTCCATTTATTAATCTGCCATTTTTCTTTTAAGTATCATCGTTGAGATCACCTACAAATCGCATAATATAGCAAATTTTATAAATTTTATCTTTTAGTTATTAAATTCTGTAAAGTAAGGTTTAGATGAATTAAAAAAGAAAGTATTTTCACGAGGGGCCAAACCTAACAAGGAGAATTACTACACCTATAAGGTTTCTCCTTATCATCAATTACATGTATTTTCTTACTTTAATCTCATCCAATTCCATTTATGTATCTCTTTTGAACAATTTGAAGAACATTTTATTACGGCTATCACGGCGGGGTTTATTTGTTCAATCCTCAACTTTCCTAATAAATAATACATTGTAACATCATTCAATGTAACATCAACGGACAGTTTGTGATATGTTTTATAAAAATAAAAATAAGAAGTTAGCTCGGTATTGTCTAAATATTACTTTGTTTATTCAGCTAAGTTATATATTATTACAATTGTATTGCTTGGGTTTTCGGTTCAAAAGATTCAGATTTTTTTGTTGTGTTAGTTATTTTAAGAGGTGCTCACGAAAGAAATTCTACCGAAATGTTGAAATTTTGAAATTATATACGTTTTAATTACTATCGTAAAATTATTCCCACTATCCACATACTCGTCACCAGTGTAACGTTATAAACCTCCACATGACGTCACCCTGACAACCTTGGCAAATGTTTTGCTGTTTTTTCGAAAATCCAAAATCTCATTAGTAGCCTAGAGTCTGGCGGGTGGTGTATTCCACCTGTACCTCGGATGATCAAGTAAAACTCTCAGTCCCGGTTATCACTAGAAGTGGATGATAATCCTTATCATGTACTTAAAATGAATCGATAGAGATCACTCGTAGATCATCTTTTGTCTTCGTTTTCGCCATCTTACAAACTGGTGGATCCTGGCGAACTGGAAGTATGTAGATGTTCAGTTCATTCTTCCTACTACTGAACCGGCGCGATGATACTTTTTATTTTTAACTAAAAATATAACACTGCAGAATTTATTAATTTGAGGTAACTATTTATTCCCCTGTGTTGGTCCGGGATCCTATGAAGAATAAGCCTACTGCCGTTCTATCAACCAGGTCTTAAAAGGCGACCGATTGGTTACGCAAGTCACTATCATCGTTAAAGTTCTGCATTGTCTTGCCCGGGTCTAGTACCACCGCCTTACCTATTTCTGCCGCAATAGCGTCAGTGCTTGTCACTGTCGTGTTCCAGTTTGGAGCGTAACGTAGTCGGTAAACTTACGCGTGTGGCATTACAATAATAACCATTTAATTCAGGCAACATGGCCCATATTATAAATACCTTATAGGCTAACATACATATTAATATAATATACTTAAAAACTACACTTTGTCACATATTGACAACGACGTAATACGCACTTCATTCCGGAGTCTCCCCCGGAACCTCCGGTAGACTATATCAGTCGGCCAGAATTCCCCCACCTCAAAGGTCGACAGGAGAAGCGTCGGTACTATCACCACAAAAGAACTAAAGTTGACCTTGTGGCGAGACTGCAGACGCTCGACCCTCAAGTGGAGTGATATCTTCTTACTGATGTAGTCCACGACGTCCTCGACATTCATGGACCAGTGCAGACGAGATATGTACAAGCAAGTTGCGGGGAACTCGCTCCGCAGACGCATTTCGGGCATATATGGCGCGGTGTCGCGATTGTTGCGGGCGGCGGGCTTCTTCTTCCTTCTTTTTCCACTAGTGTGAAGCCCTCCTCATCGCAACCCCTGCTCTCATTCTTACCAGGTTGACAAGACTCTACTTTACTCTTTGTGGCTTTGTGGCTCTCCTTAGTCTTGCGACTCTTCGTAGCCTTGCGGCTGTCACTATCCCCATTTTTATTCGCCCGCGGGGAAGGTGCGAGGCGACCAGCAATAGTTGCAAAGCTGTGCTGAATCGCCTGTGGACTCGGCGTCGGCGCAACTGGGAGGGGAAGGTGGGCCAGGGCGGCAGCGACGATCATTAATGGTAGACTCTGATTCCTGCAGTCTACCTTTAAGCCTCCTCAGCTCTTCCTTAAAGAACCTAATGTCCTTCAGCAGGCACCAACGTCGACGTGGTCCATCGTCACGGACGGCAGCTTGTGTAGCTCTCTCGTTACAAAAACTGGCACCTCAACCGGATCCACCTACTTCAGCAGGAAGATGATGTCCTGCATGCTATTTTCCGTACCATCTCTTCTTCGCGATGGCATGTTCGCGCTCTGGCTGAGCGTCTCATGCAGCAGCTGCTTTCCCTTGCAAATTTCCTCACTGGTAAAGGAAGACTTGCAGATCTGCATGATGCTGACCTCATCCATGGTGTCGATGGCATGCTGGATAAACGCCAGCAACTCGTTAATTAATTAATATTTGCTGTGTGTGTAACGCGGTGCACGACCGGTCGCTTGCTCGACACATTATACATTAGACCTCGCTACAAGTTAGCAACGCACAATTAACACCCCATCTGCTTATTTGCTATCTTATGATATAAAAAGTCACCTGATCTTATATGATCAACACCGTCCATCGATTCGCAACACCTGAGGTCTTGTAGTTGCTCTGTAGACCTTGTGCCTAAATTATAAGAATTATTCATTTGAAAATACTCATTTCGATAATTAATTGATTTCACAGAAGTCTAAAGCGAGATACTTACTACCTTGAACATCTCACAGTTATGCATTTTTATATCATCGAGATGGCGAGGCTAGAATATTTAATTTTAATGCAGTACCAGACGATGAAATTAAGCAGCAGGAGATGAAATTAATCCAAACAATTTCTCTGAACTCCCAGCATGCTAGATTCGATAGAATATGTAGAGAGAACCTAAATCTCTGTGCAATGCAAAAAATTCAATCCGATTACGAATAGTCTAGTCATCAACGACTCAAACCACTCTACGCTGAATGTGATCAAGAAAATGGAACTAGTAGTGGTAAGCTCCTGACTAGGTATAAAAACATTACTCGATTTGAGGCCGAATTTGTGCTTGATGAAATTGCCGCCGATGCAATTTCATCAAGCACAAATTACATATATAAATGCAAGTATTAAGAACTGTTTCACCTTGTTGAAATCATCCAGAATCCACTTTTATAAACTAATTTAGATTACAGTTTTTACTCGAGGAAGATTCGAAAGAAGTGCTTTATGTCATGTCCTATAGAAGGTATTCGCTATGTTCAAGCTAGTTGCCATTTCCTTGAACTCAACTCGTTCTTCTCGGCAATGCTTCAGGTATACATGAATTACCAGCATATCGTTCAGGACAAAAGTCTTTCCTACGGTCACTAATGAGAGTTTGGCGTTCTTCTTAATATTTTAAAAATAAGGGAGACCATGATTTAACGCTGCCAAAATAACTGTTGTGATGCCTTTGATTCCAGTTGCATGCTTTTTGGAGTTGACTGCAGTTGGAAGTGCATCCTCTTAACACAAAAACAAAATTTCCAAATTGTTTATAAATAATATAAGCTCTGATGTAGCAAATATTAAAAAATAATACAACCGTATTTGAGAATCTGCTCCCTTTTTGGTTGTAAATATAGCTTTTAATAAGTAAATATTTTGATATCAAAATGTAGATAGAAAAGTCGAGCTTGCTGAGTTTCTTCTAATGGAGATTACTTAGGCTTAATAAGGCCAACTTTTGATTCAGAATGTAATTTGTCAAATACATGTAAGAGGTATATCACCGAAGAGGTAAGCAGAGGTATAACATATGCACCCCACAATTAGACGAAGATACTTAAGCCCCACAATGTAATAGTGGCCAGCCTATCGCCAACCGGATAATTTTTCAATTCCGGACAACCTTGTTTTTATAAGAAAACTCAATAAACACAATATGTCCGACCCAGGAATCGAACCCCGGGCCTCGTGTAGTCAACCGGACCACTAGACCATAGAGGGGATATAAGGGATAATTTGAACAATTACATATAACTGCAGTGATACAAATGAAAATTTTTGCAGTTTTACCGCGTTTAAATTATGTAATATTATGCCAATAGGCATTAAGTCTGCCTTTAGTACAAATTTATTAAACTTGTACAATAAAGTTAAATAAACGAAATAAATAAATAAATATTGCTTATGTTCTTAATTCTGAACTTAGTCTAGAACTAGAAATCTCAGTCTTAATTCTGAACTTACTTATATCCACGACTAATGAAGTAATGAGTTTTTACCTGGTTGAACTTACATTTTGTATGAACAATATAGGTTGTTGTATAGAATAATTTGTTAGATACAATTTATAAACGACTTGTACTCCATTTTCACTTCACAACATACATATTTTTAATATTAATCAACCGGTTTCACTTATTGAGCATCTATAGAGAGAATCGAATATGACTGGTAAAAGACTGAACATACTGAAAGAAGGTGAAGTACTGAAGTACTCGATTCTGATACGGAATATGTACAAAAATTAGTATTTACATGTTGACCTAATTTTCCAATAAAAATGAATAGTCCAGACACGGCGCATTGAACTTTACTGTTTACAAACCGAAATTTATCGAATTCGCGACTAGATTTGTCAGTACATTGTGCGGTAACCATACTTTTTGAATATTACTAAACTAATTTTGTTTAAGTTTACCTCTAGCCGCAACGCTTTAATCAACTGAGCAAAGAAAAATTTCGCCATTTGAACTAGTCAAAAGTATTTTTTTATATAAGATAGCAAACAAGCAGATGGGTCTCCTGGTGGAAAGAGTCAACCATCGCCTATAGACATCAAAGATGTTAATGGTGCGTTTCTATCTTGTGGCGAGGTCTAATGCCACATGCATAAGTTTACCGGCTACCTTTCCCTCCAAACCGGAACACGACAGCGACAAGCACTGACGCTATTGCGGCAGGAATAGGTAAGACGGTAGTACCAGACCCGCTAATATCTAACTTATGCTACATACCTACTATCTGATGAATATACTGAGTGGAAGTTGGAACTTATAGTTTTACCACAGTTCCGACTAATTCGCAATATTAAACTGAGAACGGAAACTTCGTATGCTTCAATATAATTCAATCACTCTGACATACTCCTATTATATAAGTAGTGAGTTATGAAATAGTATCTGGAGTTCATTTCAAGCGATCTAGTTTTAAAGTACAGATTGAATTAGATCACTTATTGCACGCCTCAACGTAAAGCGTGAGTTAGAGTTCCATTGACCATTATCTCTTACAACGGAGAGTGATGAGATCGGCCTAAAAGTGCTACAATAAAATGGCGTCAACCGAAATTATTAAATTCATTTAATCTACAATAAGTCCACATTAGAATTCAACGGACACTTTTTAATAGCAAGTTAATTTTAAACGGATTTTAGTTGGAAATTCATGAAACTAATCAAACTTGTACGCTATTTCTTATTTCTAATTCAAGCAAAGATTTTTCTTTTCTGCCTTAAAATTGACACTTTTTTTATTTTTGGCCAACCAAAATTAATTATAAAACTGTCGGATAGGTAAGACGTATGTTTAAATAAACTATTGTACAAAATGCAACAAAAATCAAAATATTTATTATTATATTCGAAACAAGGCTGTATAAACAAGTACTCTTAGTATCATCCGAAAGTAACAAAAAAACAAGTGTCATCTATTTACACTGTGATGTTTGAACGAGTGATAAATATTTTAATGTAAACAAAAGTTATGTTATATCGTTTTTTAACTTTTTAGTGGTTAAAATCAAACAATCTTCATGATAAGTAATACAAAAATGAATTATATTTATGTCGACAATATATTGCGATGTGAGTGGCTTAAACTGGAATGTAAATTATGAATTGTAAATTCAAGTAACATTAATCTTTGAAGGAGTTTTGTGAATTTTAGTATTATAAAAAGTGTCCGTGATACAATTTACATTTCAGAAGAAATTAATAATGTATTACAATACGGTAACCAGCCATCATCATGTGTTGAGTTTTAGGCCAAATTTGTATGGGGTCTCATCAATCTCCTTTAAGCTACTTTCTAAAGTAAAAATGTCCCTGTAATATTCATATTGTACTTGTAAAATAATATAAATTTATTTATTTATTTTATTTATTTAAAATTTATGCACAACATGTACAGAGGTGGACTTAATGCTACATGACATTCTCTACCAGTCAACCTTAAACAAATATAAACAGTGTTTACGATGGGGTGCACAGAGAAACTTATTATAATCGTTTACTACTGACATACCTTCTTGATTATTATTAAGATAAATTAAAATTAAAGAAAACAATAAGATAATACGATATTACAATATACTTAGATACAAGTAATATATTACATATATAATACATTATACATATACCTACATAAATACCTATATATATATTATATATATACAAGTACATATTTATATATAGTTATATAAATACATATATACATACATATTATACTACCATAGCGCGTAACACCATTATTCTGCCAAATGCTTACAGAGAGAACGTTTAAAAGACAATTTGGAGGGACTATTCCTAATATCAATGGGAAGAGTATTCCAAAGCCTCACAGCTTCAGAAGAAAAAGATTTGGATAAGAAATCGGTACGACAAAAAGGTACTTGAAGAGTCGGGATATTTTCTGAACGAAGTTGGCGTGAATGTGTGGCATGCTGAAATATGAATTTTGACTTAAGATATTGAGGTGCATTAGGATTATAAAGAATTGTGAATAATGTACAAAGCACTCTCAACTGTCTTCGTTGGCGGATCGGAAGCCATTTCAGTTTAGAGCGATATAATGAGACGTGATCAAACTTACGCAGACCAAAGATGAACCGTATACAATTGTTAAGCATGCGTTCTAATCTGTCTAAAAGGGCTTGACTTAAATCTACGAAACACACGTCGGCATAATCAAGTATTGGTATAACTAGGGTCTGCACAAGTAGGAGTTTTGATTGGGGTGGCAAAAAGTTCTTGTACCGATAAAGGGATCGTAAAGCCATATTAACCTTACGACAAAGTTCAGTAGTATGTGGTAACCAAGATAGAGTTTGGTCTATTATGAGTCCTAGATCTTTGACGTAAGGGAGAAAGGGGATAGTAATGTTATCAAAAACTACCGCTGAAATAGAGCTCCAATCCAAACTTTGAACCCGACGCGAGCTGCCGATAATGATAGCCTGACATTTATTAGGATTGACTGTTATACCAAACTTTTTCGTCCAGTCAAGAACGTTGTGTAAATCCTGATTGATACGACTTACAGCTTCGTTGATGCCTCCTAAGTTTGATTGGGCATAAATTTGCAAATCATCTGCATACAAATGGTGAGAACAGCTTAAACGGTTAGTAATTAGGTTTATGACTACGGAAAAAAGGAGGGGAGATAGGATCCCACCCTGAGGAACGCCTGTCAATACGTCACACCAGTCAGATAAATTATCGTTAACACGAACTGCTTGCTGACGGCCTCTAACGTAGGATGAAAACCAATTTAAGGCAGACGGGGATAGGCCAAGGTGAGCAAGGACCGCTATTAAAATGTCATGGTTGACTGTATTGAAAGCATTGGAAAAATCGATTAAAACTAGGACTGACAACCATGACTCTTCCATAGCGGACCTTATATCTTCAGTAACTTTCAGGAGAGCAGTAGTCGTGCTATGCCCCATACGGAAGCCCGATTGACAGGGACTCAGATAATTTATCTCATTCAGGTACTTAGTGATCTGATTATGAGCAACTGCCTCGAGAATTTTTGAGAGAAAAGGAAGTATAGATATGGGTCTGAAGTGGTTAGTAGCACTAGGATTAGAGATTTTGGGAAGCGGCAGAATGAGTGCTTTACGCCAGAGAGTAGGAAATTCACTGGATAGGGAAAAATTAATTAAATGTGTTATAACAGGCACAATAAATTCTAATATAATAAAAATAAATTCACGTATAATAAGGATAATTCTCATTTTAACGTATGTAATATTTATAAAAGACATTTTTATTAGCTTCAGAATTACAGCGCGCAGTTTCCTATTGTGAAAAAAAAAAACTAAATCCTATATAAAGATAATTCGGAAACTAATTTTCTGAGGCTTGCACTTTTAGATTTTTTAAAACTACTCCCAAATACTTATACTCAGAGTCATATTTTCTGAACAGAACAAGAAAAGCGTGCAAATTTGATAAGTTTCATTACTTTGAACTATTTTTTTTTTAATGTACTTGCTATTAAGAAGTGTCCTAATATGGGCTTATTGTATATTAAATTAATTTAATAATTTTGGCTGACGCTATATTTTTGTCACACTGTAAGGCCCATCTCATCAACCTCCTTTCTTTATCGGTATTTTTTTATATCATAAGATAGCAAATAAGCAGATGGGTCTCTTGATGGAAAGAGTCAATCATCGCCTACAGACACCAAAGATGTTAATGGTGCATTGCTATCTAGTGCCGAGATCGAATGCCACATGCATATTTTTACCGGCTACCCTACCCTCCAAAACGGAACACGACAGTGGCAAGCGCTGACGCTATTGCAGCAGGAATAGGCTGGTATATGGTACCAGACCCGGTCGAGACAATGCAGAATTCTACCACCTAGTAGCCACGATGATAGTGAATCGCATAGCCAAGCGGTCGCCTTTTAAGTCCTGCCTGGCAGAACAACAGTTGACCTCTTCAATGGAGCCGGGACCAACACGGGAGAAACACACGTTAACAAATGTAGTATCACTGTAGTTTCATATACATTATTGATTGCGTATTGATTAATGATTCCATAATACTAGCCGATGAGTAAGAATTTAACTCGTTCAAATTATCATATCGGTGAAAATTTTGGAAACTCCTTCGCCACGTCCAAAGCTTCTTTCCTTTTTTTATGTCATAAGATTCCAAATCAAGCAGAGAGCTCTCCTAATAAAAACAGAAACTTAGTCAATAGACATCGATGATAATTATGGGGCGTTTCTATCTCTGTGGCGTAATGTTTTTGTCGCATGCACAAGTTTACCGGCTACTTTACTCTTCAAACTAGACCATGACAGTAACAACCACTAATGTTATTGCAGCAAAACAGGTACAGTCCCGGAGTGGTACTCCTATCAGACCCGGGTGAGATAATGCAGAACTCTATCACTAAGTAGCCACGATGGTAGTGACTCTCATAGTTAATCGTTCACCTCCTGTTAAAAAAATACCTCGTGTTGATTCGGGCTCTTTTAAAAAATAGACCAACTACCGTTCCACCAAGCAGGTCGTAAAAGGTGACCGATTAATCATACCTGTAACTATCATCATGACTACTAGGTTGTCGAGTTCTACACCGTCTCGCCTGGGTATTTGGTGCCACCGCCTTACCTATTCCTGTCGCAATAACGTCAATGCTTCTCATTATTTCGGTTTGGAGGGTAAGGTAACCGGTAGATGCATGTGGCATTGCCACCTCTCCACACGGATAGCAATGCACTATTAACGTCTTTGGTGTCTATAGGCGATGGTTTTTCTTTCCATCAAGAAAGCCATGTGCTTATTTGCTATTTTATAATATAAAAAATATCCTTACTTCCATACTTAATATTATAAATGCGAACGTCTGTCTGTCTGTCTGTTACACTTTCACGGCTAAATCACTGGACCGATTTTCATGAAATTTGGCATGGAAGTAGTTGAAAACCCGGGGTCAAACATAGGCTAGAATTCTTTTTCAAAAATCAACCCTTAAAGGGTTGAAATAGGGGATGAAATTTGTATGAAAAGCTATCTTGACGACATGTTAATCTACTTGCGGGTGAAGCTGCGCGAGTCAGCTAGTATATTTAAGTGGTGTTCATCACCGAAAATTCCATGAAAATAAAATGAAAAACTGATCTCACTGTGTTTCTGTTGGTAAAGACATACATCTCTGTTATGTTTATCTGAACATAAGATTGAGGAAAAAACATTAACCTTCCTAACTTATGCCATAAAGCTATAAATTAAAATAGTTTATTTGTCTTATGACTAAAGGATATTGATGATCCAATAAACCGCTCTGTTTTTCTTTGCACAAGCAAGAGAACATAATTTCTTCAATTCTTTAATTTTATATGTAGGTAATGGTGTTGTTATGTAAATAAAATACAGATTGTAGTTTAAATGCTTAAATTATAAATGTTATCATTTATACTTTCCATCGTCGGCACTTGGTGAAACTCAGTCATAATTATTATTTTAAATTTTACACCTGTACTGTTTCACAAGTTTAGAACAATTGTGAAAAAGTACAAGTCCAAAATTTGAAATAATAATTATAAATGCGAGTATGTCTATCTGTTACTCTTGAAGGGCTAATCTGATATATAGCCTTTTTTACTAGGTAGTAGAATTTTACATTGTCTCGCGCGCTTCTGGTACCACAAGCTTACAAATTCCTGCCGCAATAGCGTCAGTGTTTGTCGCTGTCGTGTTCCGGTTTGGAGGGTAAGGTAGCCGGTAAACTTATACAAGTGGCAACTTAGGCCTCGCCCCAAATAGCAACGCACCATTAACATCTTTGGTGTTTATAGTCGATGGTTGAATCTTTCCATCAGGAGACACATCTGCTTGTTTGCTATCTTATGGTATAAAAAAGCCTATGTCACTACAGGATTATGTAGTTTTCTATTGGAAAAAGATTTTTAAGATCGCTCCAGTAGTGTTTGAGTTTATTTGTTACAAACATACAAAAATACAATTATTGTAGTATTTCTATTTGAAAATCTGCAGCTCTTTTCATATTTTGCGCTATAAATGATGCAATTGAGGCATGAAGGTGACCTTATTGTAAAAGAATACATTAAGGGTTTTTTAATTTATAAATTAGATATATTTACTCCTGAAAATAAAATAATTAGATATAGTGAACTAACAGAACTTTTATATCTTATATATATATATATATATATATATATATATATATATATATATATATATATATATATATATATATATATATATATAATTTTTATATCTTTGAAAAGGAAATAAGCAGATTAATCTCCTAATGGAAAGAGAAACCTTAGTCATATAATAATGGCGCATTGCTGTCCATGTGGCGGAATGAAATGCAATACACAAAAATCTAACGCCAACCATACTTTTCAAACCGAACCACGACAGTGAAAAGTATTGACGCTATTGCAGCAGGAAAACGTAGGGAGATGGTGCCATATACTCAGACGAAACGTTGCGAATCTCTACCAACTATTAGTCACAATGTTAGAAACACGTATATCTAATCGTTCGCCTTTTGAGAACTGCTTGGTAGAATGACAGGTGTTCTATTCTTCAAAAGGCCAACAGTCCTTACCTGCATAAAGTCTTACCGTTATATTATGTTGTTACGGTTTACAATTATATGTTTATGTCTTTTAATTAAAATATTAAGTCCTAATGGAGCTCCTGCAATTTTCTTAGCAAAGTTTTACATATTATAAAGTATAACACGACATTCCTGACGATATGTTTATAAACACCGACGCATCGGTTATTAATTTTCGTGTCGGCAACTTGAACAGTAACAGCAATAATAAATATAACTTGAATGTCGGGAAAATTTTATGAAAGTAATATAAGCAAACTCCCTAAACTTATTAACGCTGTCTCTAACGGCATTTTTTAGCAAAATTTTACATTTTATAAAAGAATTTATGACCTCCATTTTAGTGAAAAAATTTCAGTTTTTGTCATTACATCACTATCGTCACGTTGCTTATGTAGCTTAAATTATATAATAGTTACTATCGTAAGTTGTAGTTGCTCAACCTTTATAAAGCACAAGTCCGTTCGTGCATGGAATACTGCTCTCACCTGGGATGGGATGAATCCGCCAAATACTAGTTGGAGACACTTGAGGCGATAGAGAGGCGTACCAAGAGGCTCATAAACAACGAAGATCTGGTAGGCAAAAAACTCCAGAACCTTGCTCATCGACGCAGAGTGGCTAGTTTATCGGTTTTTTATTGGATACACTTTAGAGAGTGCGCTGCGGAATTGTACGACTTAATTCCGCCATCCCCGTTTTCTTATCGATTGTCGAGGCGCACAGATTCTAGGCATCGCCATATGATGGACGTTCCACGTACCCGGACAAAGCGTTTCGACTCAACATTCTTCATTCGAACCGCAAAGGACTGGAACATGCTTTCTGAGTCTGTGTTCCCCGACGAGAACAATCTAGGAATCTTCAAGAGAAGAGAGAACAGGTACCTTCTAGGGAAGCGCGTTCCATCTTAGTCTTCATCTTAGCTTACCATCAGGCGAGATCGAGGTCAAGCGCTTACCTATCGATAATAAAAAAGAGTTCAAGTTGTGTTTGTGCAACAGTAGAAACTATAATTTAAAAAATCATAAATTTAGAATAGAGGAATGTTTTATATTCGTTCATTATATAAGTTACTTAGCTCAGTATATTATTTTTACTAGGTGGAAGAGTTTCGCATCATGTTACGTTTTGCCCGGATATTTGGTACCACTGCCCTACATGTTCGTAATAGCGTCAATGAAAGGTGAAATTAATTAATGTTGCTATTATCCGCGAACTGTTCTATGTATCCTCCGTGATGGTACCGAAAATAAAGACGTCAGATTAATAAATGGATAGGATTCACCTGTGGTCCGGATAGAAAGAAGACACCAGCGGCACAATTATCCACCCACATCCACCACACTTTTACAACCACATCTCATGCCGGCACCAATCACAAAAGCACACAATTTATGTACGCACTCAATGCACGTTTCACTTCGAAACCGAAGCATCTTCAGGAAAAACGAACACTACCTCACTTTACAAGAGTGTAAGTATTACTTCTTTAATTAATTTCACCTTTTAATTAAGAATTTCCGCAAAATAACGCCTAAATCAATAAAATTGCGGCAATGCTTGTCATTATCGTGTTCCGGATTGGAGCAGGTAGATATTACCATCCTGCTATACGGAGAACAACACACACCATTAACAATTTTGGTGTCTGTAGACGATGGTTTCTCTTTTCATTAGGAAAACCATCTGCTTCTTTGCAAACGTATGAATAAAAAAAATTATTACTCATTCTAACCAATTTCTTGACACGAACCAAATAGTGTATTATTCATAAGGCTTCGAAAGTAACATGAGAAAATTGTTAAAGTTTTACCTTTGCTTATCCTTTCCAAGACAATTAGTATACCCAAATATCTTAATAATGTTTGTATGAATAGGGTATTAACTCATAGGCCTTGTACAAACTAAGCGTTTAAAATATGTAAGCGAATTTAGTTACAAATACACAGAAATGTAAGTCCATATCTGCAGTACGCGTGTACAATTTGAGCATCCCTGTCGACCTCCAGTCCCACCTAGCGGCGAGTCATCGCCAGTCGGCTCTTGGTTGTGCCGTGCGCGTCAAGCGGATTCCAGAGCCTTAACATTTGTAGTAGTTGTTTTTCTTTTCCTTATTTATAATATGTAGCACAATGAGAATTGCTGCAGAAGTGGTGTATGTGACACCTATGTTTTGAGACATGGTGTATATGTGCTAGTTGACTTTTGGCTTATCATCACACGTTCGTAATCTAGCAATATATGTCCTGTAGACTTATGTATCTATACGCTTATTCAACATACCTAGATTACGCGTACATTGAAACGCTTAATCTGTACAAGACTTTAAACGTGCCCTAGAATATATCAGTCTCCCATGTATTTACCCGTTTTTAATTTAAGTGTCCAGGTGAAATTTTTCAACGCCAACTCAAATTTTTTCAAGGCACTCGATATTAATTTTCATGCGAACCGCTCGAACAGAAACAGCAATAAAATATATTATTTGAATGCTACTACAACTTCGTATAAAAATTATATAAGTAATCACTTCAGACTTACCATCGCATTTATCAGTGAAAAATTTCCAAAGACATATTTAGTATTTTTATAGGGATATATAGGAGCTACAATTTTTATGAAATTGGTTGTATATTTCGCTATCATCATCCCAACAGCTTCGTGATCTATTATTGCAAATATATTCCAAAAAACCCAACTACATACATATCTTCACGATAGATCCCTTACGGTGTAGATAGAGAGAACTGAGTGCCATACATCACGATCCTTGCAGACTTGTCTCGCTTTCTCAACATGATTGCTCGCTTCATACAAACTTCTTCTCTTCTGTCAAGAGTCTTCGCAACTGGCGTGCCAGTTGCGAAGACTCCTGACACCCCCTTGGGATAGTACTCGATCAATCTGATTCATGGTATGACAGTCTTGGTCTTTCCCGGTACCGCTAGATCACTCATTTGCATTTTCACATTCAATGACCTTAATCTTTGAAGACTTTTACCCAAATATAGGATAACAGGGGCTCTGATAAAACACAACCTTGCTTGACGTTAACATTATCATCGAATCAAGGTGGTATGTTGTCGTCTGCGTACACACATACTTTGTAAATAAAAAAAAAGAGGCTCATCTATCCCATAACTGGGTAAAATGTCTCAGTTTCTTTTGCGCATAACTCTGTCAAACACTTTCTCCAAATCCACAAAACCCACAAAATTCCTTTGAAATTCTCTCAGCTCAGCAGTCATCCTTTCCATTCCCACAGCCTCTCCATTTTCATACTTTTTGTCATATATATCGACTCTTGCATGCTAATGTCTTGGTTTGCTGCCACAGTCACTGAATTACTTACTGAACCCTTAATATCTTATATTACTGAGACAGAGACGGAGGCAATACCTTAAACAGAGTCGTTGTTAGAGAATATATCTCCAAAATACTCACTCCTTCGTTTTAACAAACTTTCTGTGCTCATAAGAATGTCACCATCCTTAGACTTAATCCTATTAATTCTTGAGGCTGCCGAACAACTTCTAGATTTCTTCACCTCCCTCTAAATGAGTACGATGTTCGCCTCGAAGTAGTTCGCCAATCTCTTTTCCACTTTCAGACATTCTCTTTCACGTTTTTCTTTCATTAAGGTTTTAGTGGCATTTTAACAACAATGACGCAAATTTTTCTTAATATCTATCATACCATCATTCGTTTGCAAACATGATATCTAACCACGTTTTCTTCTTTCTCTTAATGGCAGCTTTTACTGCATTGTCCTACCATGCATTTCAATGACTTGCACAATTTTGCTTTATCACATACTTCTGTCGCGATAACCATAAAGCTTCCCAACATTCGTCTACGTCCAAATCCGGTAGGTTCACTTTCGCCAACCTATCTCGAACTTGAATCCCATACAAATTCCTCATACTCTCACACTACTACAATTCCGAAACTATTTTTTAATTTTATAGTAACATAATGAATGTATTGTATTGAAATAAACTAGACTGTACGTGCTACTTATTTACTAATTGAGATCGATGCGACGATGTCTATAACAGACGATGGACTAATGGTTTGTAAATGAAGTCATATATTATTCTCGCTCTGTAATGAAGTTGAATGAATAGTGTGTATATGCGGATGTACTTACGCGCTACGTGGCTTTTTGTGACTAATATATAAAATACAATTGACGCGTATAAACAAATACCAAATATTTTAATACGCGTTGCCATCTACGTGAAAAGAATATAAATAAACACACATAAATATATAGGCGAACGTACGAATTAAGATAATGACGGTAAGAATACAGCACCCAGGTCTATCACGTCGTAAGTAATTACCGTGATATTGAATTTGGTAACCTACACTTGTTTAACAAGAAAGCTGACTACCTATTCTTAATAAAAATCAGGAACTAACGCAAAGAAATAAAATTAAATTTGAGTCTATTCATATTTTTTCGAAGACGAAGAATAACCCACTGTACTATCCTATTAAACGTGCACTGGAATATATTCTCACACGAATTTTCCTCTTTTCACAAGGATTTATGTGTTCAGCTGAAAATTTTCAACTCAATTAAAAATGTTATTTAATTTTACTATATTTTGGTTATAACATGTTGTATTTTTAAGTTACGAAAAACTTATAGTGTGACCTACGTATTACGAAGACAGATCGGATAAATTGTGATCTAAGCTAAAAACAATTGTACCTATAAATTAAAGACACTGATCTAAGATTTCTGACAGCCAGATGGTATTGAAGTCACTGTAGTCCAATTATTCATGCAATATCCAAGTCCACCAATGCAGAAGACTACTTCAGCAACTAGGGACATCTCGCAAAGTCATACTGTATTAAAGGTCACAGTGACTTCTCAGGAAACAACATCGACGACATGAGTTAGCGACAAAAGAGTCTAAGATTTTTTTTTTATATAATAAGATAGCAAACAAGCAGATGGGTCTCCTGATGGAAAGAGTCAACCATCGCCTATAGACACCAAAGATGTTAATGGTGCGTTGCTATCTGTGGCGAGGTCTAATGCCACATGCATAAGTTTACCGGCTACCTTACCCTCCAAACCGGAACACGACAGCGACAAGCATTGACGTTATTGCGGTAGGAATAGGTAAGGCGGTGGTACCAGACCCGGGCGAGACAATGCAGAACTCTACCACCTAGTAGCCACGATGTTAGTGACTCGATAGCCAATTGGTCGCCTTTTAAGACCTGCCTGGTAGAACGGCAGTTGGCCTATTCTTCAAAGGAGGCTGGGACCAACACGGTAATTTTAGTTCCTTTACAAATAGTACCTCTACTTTTTAATCAGTTAAAAACAAAGGATAAAATACAAAGTGAGGAAAAAATAAAATCCATAGAATGAAACGATAAAAGCCCTCTTCTTAGTTCATATTATTGTGATGGACAACTTCGGAACCCTACATTGCGCGTAGCCCAACACACACTTTACAATTTTTTTTTAATTATAATGTAGTAAAATAATAGATAGCACTTCTGGTGCCTGCACGCCATTTGTATATCGACGAATTATAGAATTTACCTACGACAGATACACAACACTAGCAGCAGTGACGTCACAACGTCATAACTAGTATTCATTTGGTCTGTAGTCATAACGGTCGGTTTAATAAAATATATTAAAACTAGCTGACCCGGCAAACTTTGTTCGGCCTTAATGGCAATAAATAAGCAGATTTATTTTTTAATTGAAAAAAAAAGTATCCTATGTCCTTCTCCTGGCTCTAAACTACCTTCCTGCCAATTTTCAGCTAAATCGGTTCAGCCTTTCTTGAGTTATAAGTGGAGTAACTAACACGACTTTCTTTTATATATATAGATTACCATTCGAACAAACTCTCGAGGTACCATTACATTGAGCAAGTGTCTGACTTTTACAGCTTCGCCCACGAGTCATTTTACTTAACTCGTCGATGAAGCTTCACAAATCAGCTAGTCAGAGTTAATCAATATAATAAACTTCGTACTATCATGTCCTATTTTAGCCCAGTAGAAGTTGAGCTTTTAACAAAATAGACCCCGAGTATTCAACTAAGTCTTTGCAAAATTTCATCAAAACCAGTTTAGCGGCTTAGCTGTGAAAGCGTAACAGACAGACAGACGGGCAGACAGGCAGACACACAGACGGTCGGACGGACTTACAGATGGACGAATCAATAGACAGACTTTTTTCGCATTAGTAATTTTAGTATGAATACACAACTATTCAAGATAATATAGTCCATTTTAATTTCACGTCAGAACTTTTGAGCTAATAGCAAAGGAATTGGCCAACACATATCGATTTTTCTTTAAAGAAATGCGTACGACAAGTTTTGTTCTACAACGGAACATAAATATTCGGATTCCAGTATTATTTTCAGTGCTGAATACTACGCTTCTGTATCCAGTGGCAGGTCTTGATGTATTTCAGCAACGAAAAGCTTTTGAGATAACATATTATGAGTGCATGTATCGCTATGAATAACGGGAATTTTTGGCTGTATATAAGGGTCTTCACATACTTAGACATAGAAGAAAAAACTGAAGTATACCAAGAATCATTTATTTATCTTTACAAGTATATAAATCTGTATCTATATCATCTGTCCAAACATTTTTAACTTCTCGCTACGTATACAGATAAGGAAGTTACTGATTTTGCCCCGATTTTCGAAAATCGAATTTTTACCAGATCTCCACGTTTTGAGGTCCTAGGAACCTTTTCCGACTATTTTCACGATGACGTCAGTATATCTGTATGTATCTATGTGTGTGTATGTGTGTATGTATGTGTATGTAAACATCTCATAACTTTTGAACGGCTAGACTGATCGAAACGCGGTTAATGACATTCGACTGGACTTTGCTCAACTTAGACTTCGTAAAAAATTTGAATCAAGTCGGCCCAGGAGATTATGAGAAATTTTGAAAAAACCCGAAAAAAATTTTTGGTGAAACACTATATTTTTAACATAACTCCCAGATTAATGTACTAAAATAAAAACTAATCAGCTCTATTCCTAATAAAACTACGTCTAATGCATAAATTTCATTAAAATCGGTTTATCCGGAATCGGTTAATCGTTAACAAAAAAAAATTTAAAAATTGTTTTTTGGACAAAATTTTTCAACCAATATTTTTTGGTTTTTTACGATATCTTAGTACTAAAAGAACTACCTCAAATGCCGTTTCAAAAACAAAATCGGATCTAATTTTTAAGAGTTACAACTTTCCAAATATTAAAAGTACCTTGTTTTAAAACGAAGTTAAAAAAATGTTTTATGACATTTCGGGAAATTTTTCAACCTATTAGTTATTTAACTAAAGCAATATTTTAGATCTCTAAAATTGAGTTGAATGATACGAAAAAGCAAAGCCGATCATCGTTTCCGAAATATACAACTTTTCAAAAATTATCATACCTATTGCCATTTTTAACAAAATAGATGTTTGAACTGAATAAATCTCTGCTTATAATTTTTACTCTTTTGAGATTAAAGTCAATTTCTTTCAAGTCAAAAAGACTTTTTGTCAAAATTCGTACTAAATGTTCGTATTATGGTTTAGTTGCTGTATTGTTTAGGCCCGATTTAAAGACTGCTGATCCACCATTCTACGTAAAAAGCCAACGATTGGTTATAGGTGTCACTACCATCGTTACTACTAGGCGGTAGAGTTCCGCAACGTCTCGTCTGGTATTTAGTACCAGCGCCTTATCTATTAATTTATTATCTGTGCATTAATCCAAAAATAGTGGTGATATATTTAATCAATCGTTACCTTTTATGAATTGCCTATTGTCTGACAGAACAGAGTATTCATTCCAACCGGACCAAATATTTATTTACAAAAACAGATTTTTAAAAACTTTTTCGCATCGTTTATGAATTTATGAACCGAGATGAACACGCTTAAGAAAATGTGTTTCGCAGAATTTGCTCGGAGTATTAAACACGATCTCAAGCAATGCTTTTATCGCAATATTTGACATTGTTGACAATTAATTTTACACGAATTTGAATCACATAATATAAAGTAAGAATACGCTGCTTTATAATTATATTTTATTAATAAATGATTATGATGATTATAGCAAACAAGCTGATGTTTCCCCTGATGGAAAGAGACAAACATCGTCTATATACACCAATAATATTAATTATTGGTGTAGCTCAGAAGTTCTGACCTGAAATAAAAATTGACTATTTATCGTATTCATACTAAAATTACTAATGCGAATATCTGTCTGTCGGTCTGTCTGTCCGTTCATCCGTCCGTACTTCTGTCTGTCTGTCTGTTACGTTGTCACAGCTAAGCTGTTGATGAAATTTAGCAAGCAACGTGGAGCGGTTCGAATCGTTGACGATCCGGCTATTTCGAAACGGCTTGACTCTTTGGTATTACGCAGAATATGAGTGTTCGAGACATATATTTCTATAAAATAAGTAGTTTTATTTCCAAAATTTAAAAATTAAAAATAAATACTGCTAATATTGTGTGTAAGTACCTTAAAATTTTAGTGAGATCTCCGATAAAGCCATCCGTCTACATCAAAGTGACGAGGGTTCCGGACACACCGTGCACTAACAAACACCTTCTGAATATACTGGAATACACTCATTATATTACAGTTTATATAGCCATTGGCCGATTATTTTATATTTCGAACATATAAGAAATGAACAATGACTAAAATTTTCAGTCATATCATTCGCAATGACGATTCGATAGATAGGCTCCTGGTTCAAGGGAAAAATCGGACTAGATGAACTAACTTAAAATCCTTCACTCACACTTTCATTCATAAATAATTACAAGAGGTTATGAATAGAGAGAAATGGAGGTGTATTGTGAGACTGGCAACACGTGACCTGGGGCCTAATTCACGTAATCAAGCGGCAAGCAAGTCAAAACATTTAAGACACTTACACATTTTCTTACATATACACCGTGTCGTAGCACGTCCCGACGTTCTATGGTATTTATGTGTGTAAGAGCCCTAAGCGCTTTGACTCAATTACATGAATTGGGGGGCTGACCAGCCGACCCACCGACCGGCCGACCGGCTTGTAACCACGTTACTCTGTCAACAGTGACTAATAAGAAACGAAAAAAATGTTTTAAAAAGATATATATCAACTTGGGGTACAATAAGAGAAATGTTTAAAATATATTTTGACAAAAATATGAAATAGTTTAGTAAATCCAAAATGGCTTCAAAATTTAGTTTGTGTAATTATTTTACTACTAACAGCGTAAAAGAGAGGTAAAAAAACAAAACTTCGAATCGGAGCAACACAAAATTGCAGTGTGTAATATTTGCCAGCAAAAGTGATCTTATAAGACTACAGTTTCAAACTTGAAAAAACATTTACAAAGCAAGCACGTCGGAGTTACACCTGCAATTTTAAAGTCACGGCAAATACATCAAAATGCCGCCAGTAACATTGAAAACCAAACTCGAAGTTTGAGTTTGCCGGAATTTCAAACCAACTCCGTATCCGTACAACCTGGACCCTCTAGGCTCCCAACCGATGACCTATTCAAGCGGCAGCCAACAATCATAAATAACAACAAAACTAATGAGGGCAGACTTATTCAAACCCGAATTACAATGCCAGTCAAAAAAATTACTGCGGCGCAAAAAAACTGCAATAGACGAAAAGCTTTTACTGCTCTTCATCAAAGATTTCCAACCATTTTCAGCGGTTGAAGGTAAAGGTTTCAGGGAATATTCGTACGTTTTGAATCCAGCCTACCATTTACCAATAAGACACAATATTTCGAACACACTAATACCTGCGCTATACGAAAGAACAGTAAACCATTGTTGAGAAACAGACATTAAATCAATCGTTTCCATGAGCCTTATAACGGACCTATGGACGTCTGCGTCGCAAGACGCTTATATTGCCGTCATGGCACATTATATAAATGAAGAATTTGAGAGCCGAAACTTACTTCATGAGTGTGCCCCACTACCTAGCTACCCACACAGCCAAACATGTGGTAGAAGAAATAACTGGCCTTATGAATTATCTAGACATAGAAAAAAAACAAATTTTGATAGTGACGACAGATAACGCGACGAGTATGAAAAATGCTGTACGTGAACATTTGAAATGAAAACATTTTGGCTGTTTTGCGCACACGCTAAATTTGGTGATAGAAAATGCATTAGATTTGGTCCCTATAAAATCATTGATAAAGTTAAATTTATAGTTTTGCATTAAACTGGAACATCACAACCAAAAAGGCTTTTACAAGCAGTGCCAACGCAGTGGAATTTCGTCTATTTATTGTTAGAACGATTTTTAGAGCTCCAAGACGCATTGAAGTGTACAGCAGGTTTGCTAGACAGGACTTTATCTATGCCATCTAGTGAACAAAGGGCCATGTGCAAAGAACTGTGCAACATTTCGAAACCGCTTTAGGATGTAACACAGCAGGTGAGTGGCGAAAATTACGTCACTGGAAGACTCGTTATCGTATACAACAGAATGTTGCGCAATGTATACGAAAACAAAATCCCGCTAAACATACACCCGGAAGTTCGCAAATCTGCTGCTGTCAGATATGACAGCTAGCTACTAAGCTTCAAAGAAGATTAGGCAGTTTGAGTTCAGTGCAACTCAACGTGCACTTTATTAGGCCCGAGATATAAAACTTATTGTTTTAAGGACAAAACCGCTGTCGAAAGAGCGAAAACAGGACTTGTGGATTTCGTCACCGCAGAAATAAAGAAAAAAACGCATCAATCAACATGTCGGCTCCAGCTGCTACACCAGCTGAAAATAACAACATTCAGCAAGATAAAGACAACGCATCATTGTCAGTATGGGATAGTATTAACGAAATATTGGGATGAAACCCCGCGGGCTTCGTCAATTATTGACGTACAGAGGTACTTAGAAGACCAATTAATGCCAAAATGGTGGCAAAACCATTAATCCACTTATCCGAATCCGAATTAAACCACTTATCCGAACTTAGCTCAGGTATATCGGCTGGCCCCCCATGGTTCCAAGCCTTGTCGTGGCGGGGGGGCTCAGTATCCGGGGTGACATCCAGCACCCTGGAGAAGCTAATTGGACCGAGGTGGGCGCTCTCGAACCCTTCTTCTTGAAGAGGGGGTAGAGATGCGCAGTGCGCTTAGCGCGCACGGGGAGCTTCGGCTCAGGGGACCTTCGAGTCGTGGGATGGCGGGCCTGCAAGGCCTGTGGTGCAAAGGCGGATTCTCTGCCCTCGCCCGCGTACAGGGATCGAGGAATGCTAACCTCGTTAAAAATGGCCACGAGGAGGGGGGGGGCATCTGCCCAGGGCTTCTGCCCAGGGCATCTGCCCAGAGGACTTTCGGGTCGTGGGGTGGCGGGCCTCCAAGGCCCGCGGTGCAAAGGCAGGGGCTCTGCCCCCACCTGCGCACGAGTGTGAGGAAGCCAACCTCGTTAAAAAATGGCCAAAGCCGTCCACCGGGGTTGTCACAAACCCCGGTCCAAGGCGGATGTGAATGCTGACGGGGTAGTGGAAGAATGCTCACGCGTACCCATCACCCCGCCTACAAAATCATCGAGGAGGACACCGCAGGGGTTTTAGTGGGTATGGCCGGTCGGTGGAAGCCGGCGAGTCCCACACTCGGGCCGCGCTTAGTGGCCCGGTCGTGCGTAAATGCATTTTCCCAGAGTTAACAAAAAAAAAAGGTATATCGGCTGAAATGTTGCGCAATGAGCGCATCAGTATCCTGCGAGCGCATATTTTCAAGGTCTGGATACATAATATCAGAACGCCGAACGAGACTTAAACCTAAAAAAGTGAAGCAGTTGATGTTTTTAAATGTAAATTTGTAAATAATTTTCTTTAAATAAAAAATTTGTAAATATAGTGTAGTCCTAAAATGTTGTAAATAAAAGTCAAATAATATTCTATAAACAAAAAATATATATAATAAAACCATTAACAAAGGCATAAAAACATAAAAAAGTCTAATAAAATTATTCAAAGATCGTGTAAATATATTTTAATCATTGTAAATAATAACTTTGTAAATACGCCAACTCTTTCATTGACAGTGCTAAGCCTGTTATCTTGTGAAAAGGGGTGTGGATGTTTTTACGCTATAACGACAAGCTCGCATAGACAATTTATATGAACAGTTTTTGTTAAAAGCAAAATTTTCTAGAATTAGTTATGTAATTTTTAATCGAGGACCTAACCGAAATATAAAATTACTCCGTTACGAACGGTAGTAGATAATCATTTGTTGTCCTTTGAAATGTAATTTTTCTGAGCTTAACTAGGAAAAGTAATTTGTGCATACATGCATATTTTGACGTCAAAATCCTTACATAAAGAATTAAGGGCCATATATTACCATCCAGACAGACTTTCATTCATAATCCTTTTCATGCAAACGAGCCGGTTTTGGAGGCTCTTGACACCACTTTCGGACAACACCCATCCAAATTGATCATGGTACGTCAGGCTTGGTCTTCTCTGGTACCGACATCAGCGTGCTAGTAATAGCACGCTGATGTCGGTTTTTTTCTGGCAGAACGATATAATTATGGTATATTCTTCAAATGGTACCCAACAAGTGAGCCTCCTGCTTGTTTGTCCCTTTTTTCTATGTAAAAAAGTCGGTTGTTGTCATAATACAGTGTTTTATAGTAGTTATTCTTAAATAACCGCTTAGCGCAACCTCTTAAAAAACTGTTGAAACATGCAATATCACGACCGATACAAAAATGTAAGACTACCGCAAATCCGTATTCCGGGATTTCAGTTCTAAGAAGCTTTATTAATATTCATTTTGGAGGAGTGAATATATCGCGATCTTGCGCTGACGTGCAATTTGTTGATAATTCGGTCATATTTTATTATTTAACAAAAATATATTATTGTGTAATGATTTTGCTGAATGAGTGATAAGTTAGCACTATGTATGTTTATGTCTGTTTATCAAAATTAAAAATAAGTGAGTTGAATTAATAAATATCGGAATGGACGCCAGTCCCTTCAACCGGAGTAGCAGGACCCCACGCACTCCACCTCACACGCCAGTGCCCCCACCTGTACCTCATCATGACGACGCTCCCAAAAAGGAAGACAATTTTCCAGAAGTAATTTCAACCCCTGAAATCCAGAATTGGTTGACGTCTATTGAGAATTGTCTCAGTGAAGTGTGCTCTATCGCAACAGAGGGCAAATTAAACTCAGACCAAAAATTGAGAATAAATGGCTTATGTCGTAAAATAGCTCATGGCACTTCGCAGATGGCAGTACAGTATCAATCTCTTAAGCTAAGAACCATACAAGCTCACTCTACCATCAACAACCTCTCTCAAAAACTTGATGACCAAGCTGATATTACGCAGCAATTACAGGACTTTAAAACAACCATTAAGGAGTCAACGAAACCAGCCATTCCTACTAAGGGTTTTTCCTTTGCTGACATGGTAAAAAAGAGCAGTACAGACTTCATTCAGCCGTTAAACATCAGTTCACTTGCCGTATACCCAAATGATAAGTCAAAGTCCAGCGAGGAGACAAAAACATTGGTCCAAAAAATTATATGCCCTGAACAGCTGAAGTTACACGTAAGAGGTCTACGCAAGACAAGAAATGGCGGAGTCATAATCAGCACAGACACCAAAGAGGACATTGAAAAGCTGAAAAAGTCGGCGCAGCTGTCTAATTCCGGCCTTGTAATCGATGAACCATATAAACGGAGGCCTAGAATTGTGATAGTGGGAGTGCCTGCATCGATGCAAGAAAAAGAAGTTTTTACTTGTTTGTTCCACCAAAATTTGGTTGACGATTCTCAAGGTCCATCTTTGGAAACCTTCTTGACCTCCATTAAGCTAAGCCATAGATCGGGTAAACGGGATGCGGAGACCTGTAACTATGTAGTCGAAGTTCCTGCAACTATTCGAAAAGCCCTAGTTTCAAAAGAAAGAGTCTTTATCAATTGGTCATCTTGCCCAGTGAGAGACTTCACTTTGGTCACACGTTGTTACAAGTGTCAGCAGTATGGACATGCGGCCAAATCATGTCGGGAGTCAACAAACACCTGCGGCCATTGTGGTGATCTAGGTAATTCTCTAAAGGAATGCCCTAAAAAAGAAGAGGATCGAAAATGCGCAACCTGCTACCGTTTCAAAAAGCCCAGCAATCATAATAGAGGTGCTGCTGACTGTCCAGCAAAAATAATGGCCGAAAAGAGGTACATCAACTCAATTGATTATGAAGGCGCCTAAGAGCGCCGCTTATTGTCGTAGATCGGACCTATTATCTCCCTCCTTTATTTTATAAGTTTTTAGATTTATAATAATTAAATAGATTAGTATGATTAATAACCTAATTAATGAATTAGATATTTTCTCTGTATCGGACGCCAAGCTTTGTGAAGTGGAAAATTGTAAACAATTTATCTCTTCTTACAGTAATCCATTGACTATAATAACACAAAATATAAGGAGTGTTTATAAAAATTTTGATAACTTTAGCGTTTTTCAACAAAGACTTAACGTAAATTGCGATCTCATTGTTTTGACCGAATGCTGGCTTAACACTCAATATAATATACCACTAATAAATGGATACACGGGTTATAGTAGTAATATAAATTATAATCAAAATGACGGTGTAATAGTTTATGTTAGAAATGGCCTTATATTCTCAGTCGAGAAACCACATATAAACGACTGTAACCGACTGTTGATCAGAATGGGAGCACAAACTGCTATATTAGCTTTGTATAGGCCCCCCTGTTTTAGAAATATAAAAAACTTTGTTGACTCTTTGAATGACACCTTGCAAACTATATCATCTTTCAAAAACATCATTATAATTGGAGATATAAATATAAACATCCTTCCACAAAATGACAATGTAGACGTTCAAGAATACCTAAACTTATGCTCTTTTCATGGTTTGTTACCTGCTCATACATTACCTACTCATCAAAGTGGCTCATGCTTAGACCATATCATGCTTAAATCCCATTTTCTTTCACTCACACTTGTTACTAACTCAACAATAACTGATCATGATGCTGCTCTAATTACCTTAGAATGCAAATTACCCAAAACAAACAACGGTCGCACAGTATCGAAATTAAACAGAAAAAAACTCGAAGAATGTTTACGTAATATAGACTTTGCCCCAGTTTACAATACCGCTGATCCGCAGATTTCTATGATGTATGTGATTGAACAACTTCAAGGTGCAATTCAGGAAAATACAACTGTTGTTCGTTTGACTAATAAAAATTATAATATAAAACCTTGGATTACGCCAGGTCTTATACGGTGTATGAGACATAGAGATAAACTGCATATGAAAGCCAAAGCTCACCCGCATAATTTGATTTTGCAACTATCTTACAAAAGATATAGAAATTTCTGCAATGAACTCATAAAAAAAGTGAAAATCAACTATGAACAAAAGTCCCTAGAACAAGCGGTCAACAATAATAAAAAGATCTGGAAATATATTAAAAAAGCAACATATACCAAAAAATGTGATGAGCCATCATTAAATCTATTACAGGCACATCCGACAGAAATGACATCAGCTAATATCGCTAATAACTTCTTTGTAAATGTCGGTAAGAGTTTAGCAGAAAAAGTGCAAGGTCAGCCATATTTTTCGAATGCAAGCACAACTTGTATGAGCAATACATCCAAGTCATCCTTTGTGCTACTAGATAATGATGAAGCCGAGGTAGAGAGCATTATTATGAGTCTAAAAGACGAATGTGCAGTAGGATGGGATAATATAACCAACCAAATTATTAAACAGTTTAGATATATATTAATTCCTCCACTAACATATATTTTCCAAAAATGTTTGTCTTTAGGACTTTTTCCAAAATTTCTTAAAAAAGCCGTTGTTATCCCTATTTTTAAATCTGGAAGTAAGGTTGATGTAACTAATTATAGGCCTATCTCCTTATTACCTTCTTTTTCTAAAATACTAGAAAAAATTATAAATAAAAGACTGGTAAATTACTTGGAGGAAAAATCGATATTATCGAAAACACAGTTTGGATTCAGCCTAAATTATCGACTACTGACGCTGTACATCATCTAACGGAGTTTCTTGCACGAGAACTTGATAAAGGCAACCATACATTAGGAATCTTTCTTGATCTTGCTAAGGCTTTTGATACAGTCTCAATCCCCATCCTATTGAACAAGCTTGAAAATATAGGCGTAAGGGGCGAGCAGTTAAAACTTTTTACCAGTTATTTAGCAGAACGAACGCAATGCGTAAAAATAGGTAGTGTTGTTAGTACTGAACAAGAAAACACTTCCTTTGGAATTCCCCAAGGAAGTATTATAGGACCAACTCTATTTTTGATATATGTAAATGACCTTTGTAATCTAAAGCTAGATAACGGCAAAATCATATCATACGCAGACGACACTGTCATTCTTTTCTCATCTGATTCAAAAAATGAATTATATAAGCACGCACAACAGGGATTTAATATTGTTAACAGCTGGCTTCGGCGTAATTTATTAACATTGAATACGGACAAAACTAGCTTTATAAAGTTTTCAATGCGTAAATCACCCGAATTGAACTCAAAATTAATCGCTCATTGCTGTAATGACCACAATAATAACCAATGTGCATGTCCAACAATTAAAATCACAAATAAAATAAAATACCTCGGTATATTGATAGATGAAAATCTTACATTTAAATATCATATAGGGGCCTTATGTAATAGAATAAGAAAGCTGATATTTGTTTTTAAAAAACTGCGCTATATTGCTAACACTACAATAATTAGGCAAGTTTACTTTGCTCTATGTCAGTCAATAATAACTTACTGCATTACCTCATGGGGTGGTGCAGCTAAAACGCTACTAATATCCGTCGAGAGAGCGCAAAGAGCAATTCTCAAGGTGGCTACATTTCGCCCTTTCCTGTTCTCCACTAACCTTCTTTATAAATCATGTAAAGTGCTAACAGTCCGACAGCTTTTTATACTCAACATAGTACTAAAACAGCACGCAGCTCTTCCCTACTGTACAGAAATTACTAACAAAAGAAGAAAAGATATAGTTTGTTCCCATAAAATTGCCATAAAACATAGTTTTGTAACAAAATTTTACTTATTTCTAGGCCCATATCTCTACAATAGACTAAATGCGTTATTAGATATTTATCAATTATCTTTCCATAAATGCAAAAAAAGTCTCCAGTCATCCCTACAAAGTTTGTCCTACGAAGACACAGAGAATTTGTTAATAAGGTTAGAGTAGACTTTACCTATTTACATGTATTTTTTTTTTATCATAAGTTATGTTTATTTGTAGTATAAATGATAAAATATGATTAGTTATTTAAAGTATACTTGCTCTTTCAGCCTGAAACACAGGTTTTCCTAGTTCAGGCACACGTAATATCATAAAAATCTAAGAAAACCTTGTAATTATAGATTTAAGTCTGATTATGTAATTTTCTGAAATAAACATTTATTATTATTATTTTCTGAAATAAACATTTATTATTTTTTCTTAAAAGCCTTAAAATCGACACTATACACTACACTAAACCTGGGGCCTCATTCGCCAACCTCGAATAGACTAAACCTGGGGCCACATTATTGCGCGAATGTTCGTGTTCACGCTACGGGTGGCGTGGTGGTCATCAACAATCTATCTAATTTGCGATGCACACTAATACAAAAACACAATGAACTTAGCTTAGTAAAAAACCGACAGAAGCCGTCCGTTTTTGGTAAATAATTTGCGATTCAGCGAATTTATTGGCTACACACATTATGACAATGCGAATGTTCACCGCATCATGATAATGTAGCTGCGTTGTGATAGACGTAATGGAAAGATATGGGATATCTATACGGTAAATGATGTAATATTATGTTGCGAAATGAAATTTGCTCGCTCAAGTGTTCCCGAAGATACGATTTTCAAATAAGATAAGCAAAAATGAGTTACATTGTAATATATTTTTCATAAGCTTGTAAAGTTAGTACTTTCTAAGAAATTTTGTTTTTTTTTGCATCAATATATTAAAATAAAGTATGGTAACATTATTTAATTTTAATTCTATTTTAACATGTTTGTACAAATTAGGGGCAGGCAGCTAGTTTCCTATAGAAATGAATAATAAATATCTCAACCTTACGAATTATGCAGTACCAAAATGTAAGATACATGTCGAGAACATACTTACTCTTCTTTGTTTTGTAACAAGTTTGTTATATAAAAGAAGTCTAGGATCTGGAGTATCTAAACTTGTTTCGTAGAACTTTTGACAACTTTCTTTTCCAGCGAAATCCGCAAGTTATGTTTAATGCTAGTTGTTTGAATAAGTTTTGTCGATATGCCATCATTAAGAGCCCACCACGAGGATAGCAACGCATCATTAACATCTTTGTTGTCTATAGGCGATGGTTGACGCTTTCCATCAGGTGAGCCAACTGCTTGTTTGCTATCTTATGTTTAAAAACAGCTGGTAAGTAATCAGCACTGCCCATAGACAACCACAACACAGAGGACTTGCAGCGGCAATTGCATCGCGGGTCTTTGAAGACTCATTCTTAAGCTCTTCTCTTGAAGGTCCCTATGTCATATCATGTTGTCCGTCCTACTTAACATATTATCTAATAGCTGCTGCGTGCAGTCCGCTGCATTATACATTTTTTTGGTGAATCCCGAATAAAAAGTAGCCTATGTGCTATTCCAGGTCATCATCTACCTGTGTACTAAATTTCATTCAAATCCGTTCAGTAGTTTTTGCGTGATTGAGTAACAAACATCCATCCAAACATCTATCCAAACATCCATCCAAACATCCAAACTTTCGCATTTATAATATTAATATAAATATAGATAAATACATAAAGTTTCCTTCTTCTTAAGATTCCTTCTCAAGAATATTGCGCACAAGATGTAGAAAGCTATAATTTATTTTAAAAATGCATGGGAAGATCTTTCCTTTTCCATCCTTGTATAACGTTATCAACCTTCACAGTAATGATGTCATCTCAATGACCGCCGTCCTGCCATCAGCGTGCTATTACTAGCACGCTGATGTCGGTACCGGGGAAGACCAAGAAATCCGAAAGTGGTGTCCAGAGTCTCCAAAACCGGCTCGTTTGCATGAAAATAATTATGAATGAGTCTGTTTGGATGGTGATGTATGGCCCTTAATTCTCTCTGTCTTCACCGTAAGGGTTTTGACGTGAAAATATGTATGAATGCACAAATTACTTTTCCTAGTTAAGCCCAGAAGAATTACATTTCAAAGGACAGCAAATGTTTAACTTCTACTATTCATCACGGTGTAATTATTATATTTTTCTGTTAGGTTCTCGACTAAAAATTACATAACTAGTTTTAGAAAATCTTGCTTTTAACAAAAACTGTTCTTATAAATTGTCTACGCGAGTTCCCGATGTACCTTAAAAACATTCACACCCCTTTTTACAAGATAACAGCCCCGGGAAAAGGGGTGGAACTCTACAAACATGGATCCAACTTGACACTAACACCACCGACATCAACAAAATAAAATTGCGTGCTCTGCCTTTTGCAACCCCAGATGTAATTTTTCAATAGACTATTATTATTGGATAACGTTATTTGTATACAAGTTGACGGATTTGACGAAAAAACTATGCATATTAAAGGACAAGAGATAATGGTCATATTATGTAACAGATAAAACTACAGCAAGTAGGTAGTAAGCTGGAACGAAATTAGCGTTTTAATATTCAAAACATACGGTCACCGCGCGAGTTATAGGCGTGTACTTTAACTGGTACGGTGACACGGTATGGTAACGGTACGGACGTGTATGGGCAAATGGCTGTATGAGTATCTTATGATATAAAAAAAAAAATTGTCATCAGGTCGGTTACATGCAGCATGGAGTTCACCAATCATCTCGCCAATTTACAAACCGGTGAATTGTGGTGAACGGAAAAGTTTATATAGACGTTCGGCTTACTCTGCTTACCCCTCAAGAGAACCGGGCGTGATTATACTTTTTTTTTTCTTTTAAACTGGTCTGAACTGCGATTTTAGTATGTGAACTTTTGAATGTAAATTTAAAGCGAAGTATACATAGCTACAAAATGTTTTCCCATTCACACTTCAATACATTACGTCCGCACGTTTGCATACCCTTATAAAAGTAAATAACTGTCCAGTCGACAATTGAAGCTGTTTGTAAATGTTTGGGAGTCACTGTTTATATTTAGTATAATAGGACTTAGAGAATATTTTACTTTAGAGAATATTTTACCCAGATCAGAAATACAAAATTCAATGTTAAGCGGCTCGAATCGTCGATGAAAGGATTTTCTCAGCAGGACCAAGCAGTACTATACACCGGCTCATCGCTTACAGTTTTATAAGGCACAAATTTGTCCTCATATGTTATAGTGATGCTCTCACTTATGGGCGGGGGCTCTTCAGTACCAGCTCCTTCCTTTTGACCGCAATCAACGTAGAGCGGTTCGAATCGTCGAAGACAGGACTATTTCGAATTGCCTTGATTCTTTGGCGTAAAGTAGACATGTGACATCATGCCACATCTTCTATCGGATCTTTCACGGGGCATGTTCAGAGAAACTGTTTGGACTAATTCAAATGAATTCCTGCCGCCGAAATTAACCATCGGACATCGCAGCAGAAATCAAAGTTTCATCCTCACCATTCCAATGTCTGAAAATTCATAACCGTGTGATTTCCAGCCATTGGTCGCTCCGTTCGCCGAGCGGTTAGCGAAACTAACTACGAATCGTTGGGGTTCGGGTTTGATTCCCGACAGGGACAAACATTTTTATGATGAGGATAGATGTATATATTTCTGGGTTTGGGTGTTTATTATGTATATTACAATATTTGTATACGCATTTCTATGTTATCGTTGAGTAGCATCCAAAACACAAACTAATAATTTGCTTACTTTAGGATTAAATCAATTCGTGCATATATTCTCGAGGCGCATTTTGCCTCGCACTACTTTTACGTATAACCAAATATCGGCAGGGGTTTTTTTCTTCTTTGATTTTTGCAAATATGACCGTGTATCGAAGAGGAAACGTCATTTTACCGATTGTCTGGTTAGTCTTGCGGTCTAGCGGTTAGCCTATTTGGATTAGATCTTGAGGTCCACGTGTGAATTTTCATGTGAGGTTTTTTATTTCTTAGATAGTAAACAAACTGATGGATCTTCTGATGGAAATAGAAAACATCGCCTTTGGACACCAAAGATTTTAATAGTGCGTTGCTATCTATATTGTGAGGTGGCAATGCCACATGCATGTCTTTTTTTTCATAAATACTTATACCCCTATCACGGACAAAGCCTTTAATTTTACAAGTTTGCTAGTTCTTACATGTTTACTTATTTTACTTACTACACTTTTATGGTTCATGTCTTTTCGTATACATATGTATACGTCTTCTTTTTTATTTTTGTAATCATATATACATATTTATTTATTTAAGAATACATTTGTACCCTTATTGGGCACTGTCTATCATATATATTCTTATGATATATATATATATATATATATATATATATATATATATATATATATATATATATATATATATATATATATATTATAAGATAGCAAACGAGCAGATGAGTCTCCTGATGGAAAGAGTCAACCGTCACCTATAGACACAAAAGGTGTTAATGCTGCGTTATTATCTTGTGGCGAGGTCCAATGCCACATGCATAAGTTTACCGGCTACCTTACCCTCCAAACCAGAACATGACAGTATCAAGCACTGACGCTATTGCGGCAGGCGTTGGTACCACGGGTGAGACAATGCAGAACTCTACCAGCTTGCAATTACATACTTGTACAGAAATACAGAGTTTTACTACTTACCAATGAAATAAAATCAATTCAGTGGTAATGTTTAAACCTTGTCCTCTCATTCGGTATGATAAAACAGTACAGCATGGTTTATTACTATTTTTTCACAATATATATATATATATATATATATATATATATATATATATATATATATATATATATATATATATATATATATATATATATATATATATATATATATATATATATATATATATATATATATATATATATATATATATATATATATATATATATATATATATATATATATATATATATATTATACTTCCCCTCCCTCCCTTCGCTCGGTACATCACTTGTTTCCGCGCGCTCTGTGTTATAAATTAAGTTTAATTGTTTAAGTGCGTAGTTTTGGTGTTGTGTGTGTATAAAAGTTTTAATAAAGGTATAGGCCATCTAAACCGTAAGTTTTTATCGCATAAATTACGCAGTAAATAATTAAATTGATTGTTTCGTCGTGTTCGGTAAGTACAACTTTTATTTATTTTTTAAGTACCCACGTTACCGGCCGCCGCCGCGGCCTGCGGCCGGGTTGTATTGTTTCTTTCGTTATAGTTCGCTTTTTACTTAGGCATAATGTCAAATCGGGATAATATTCCGGCGGAATGTAGTAAAAATCCTTTCGCTAAAAGTCAGATGACTCCGCGATCCCCCACTAATGTCTCAAACAAACGGTGCATTAGTGATATTTCACCATCTCAATTAACACCCGATGGCAAACGTAGTTGTGTCGCCACGAATGAGGATAATAACACCACCATTTTCAACATTTCTTCTTCGCAAGAGGAGCCAAATTACTATGAATTAGTCCGCGAAGCGTCTTCATATTTAGCGAAAATAAACGAATTAGTCAATGAACAAGGCTCGCGTATGAATGTCGCTAACAAATCCGGCGTTATGGACATGACCCAACGAGTCACCGCTATTGTCTCGTTGTTAGCCTTGCGGTCATCATCACTTGAGACCAAACTGGCCTTAGCAGAACAAGACGTTGTTACGTACAAAAACAATAATAATGCCCCGTCTTCATATTCTGATGCCGTACATTTAAAGCTGTCAAAAACTATCCCGCCGGTTCAAACGCGCGTTCCACTACCTTGCGTAATTGCTTACCCGTCGGAGGAAAACTCAAACGTTATAAAAACCTCAAATGAAACCAAAGAGGTGTTAATGAAAACTATTAAACCATCCGATGACGGCTTTCAGATCGTAGGTGTTAAGAAAACTGCAAAGTCTGGTGTTGTACTTAGGGTAACAAATGAACGCCAGGTTCAAAAATTAAAATCCGTTAATGCAATAAAAACAGCAGGGCTACGTCTAGAAACTCCGACCGGTCGTCGTCCACGTATTTTGGTCAAAGATGTCCCCCAAAACTTATCCGACGAGGCGTTTTTAACCTGTTTATATAGGCAAAATATTAAGGAAGAAATGAATATGTCAGAAGATCAATTCCTCAAGTCTATTAAAATAGTTAGACGTCGTAATTTTGATCAAAATAACCGTAAGTGGATAGGTATTGAATTAGAGCCTGCTATTCGCAAACATTTAATTAAATCCAAAGAAAAATTATTTATCGATTGGGCTACCTGTAGGTTTGTCGATGACGTGGAGTTAGTTCGGTGCACTCAGTGTCAACAATACGGTCATGTCTATAAGTTCTGTCGCGAGAAAACTCCTTGTTGCGCACATTGTGCCGGCACACATCAAACTAGGGACTGTCAAAACAAAGACCGCAGTGATTTTACACCGACCTGCGGCAGTTGCAAACGCTATAAAAAACCCAGTGATCACGTGACTGGCTCGCCTGACTGCCCAACTTTTAAGGCAAAGATGGAGCAGCTGATTTTAACAACTAATTATGGATAGGTTGGTAATAGGACAATTAAATCTCCACAACGATAAGACAGCTACGTCGGAGCTGAATAGACTCGTTACTGAATACAAAATTGATGTAGTACTGATTCAAGAACAATACCAAAGTACCCAACTTCGTAATAACGTACTACAACACAACACAAAAGCACGCGCAGGTATATACGTCACGCGCTCTTTTTATACAGTAACGGCTATTGCAAATCTTTCTTCTCAACATTGTGCCGTAGCGGAGGTGTCCTGTTCCAAATTTAGAATTTACCTAATTAGCTGCTATTTCCAGTACTCCGATCCTGTTGCCACTCACTTGCATCACCTCCGATACGTCCTACGATCTCTTGCCGGACAAAAGATTATTATTGGCGTTGACGCCAATGCCTCATCCCCCCTTTGATACGGTAAACTACGGTCCAATGACAAGGAGCGTAGATCTGCGGTAGAAGAGTTCATTGCTGAACTAAATCTTACCATCCATAACACCCCCGACGCACCACCTACATACAGTAGCCCAGTGGGTGAATCATCTATTGACGTCACACTTTCAAGTGCGTACGTTCGTTTGAATAACTGGCGCGTAATTCCAGATGCGTCTTGTAGTGACCATCGTTTGATTGTGTTCGAGTATGACTCGTTGTTGCCTGGGAGATCGGAATCTAGTACCACTGATTATATATATGACGCTAAATTCGCTAACTGGAATCTTTTCCGATACTTATTTGCTGCACATGCCAAAGATTTCACTCGCCATTCTTTAACAGTGTCAGAACAGTCAGAAATGATGTCTGATGCTTTTACATACTGCGCAGATATTGCTATAGGTCGACATTCAAAAATAAAATCTCAGAAATGTGAGTGGTGGAATGATAGTTTAGTCAAAAAACGACGAGACTTCAGGAAAGCTAGGCGCTATCTTAATAAAATTAAGCGCCGTCGTTCAGAAGGTGACGAATACGTTAAAGCTCTTGCTGATTTAAGAAGGATCCGGTCACACTATCGAGCCGCTACTACGTTAGCAAAGAGAAAATTTCTGCAAAAAATAACGGATAGATTAGAGAAAGAAGGCCCTTGGTCTTCTCTGTATCACGAAATTAAAAATCGTACGAGAAATAACTTTTCTTTTTATAATAACATAAAACTTAACGATACGTATACGCTTAGTTTAGAAGAAACAACAAACGCTCTTTTGGAGACGCTAATTCCAGACGATAATCTAGAGCGGGATAACGAATATCATCGTGAAATTAGAAAACAAGTTGTCGTGACACCTGTGTCCCCCATATCGAGTCTGGTATCCTTAGATGAATTGTTAAATACCGTTAACAATTTACCATTGAAAAAAGCGCCCGGAGAGGATAAAATCTCAAATTATATGATAAAACAAGCGTGTATAGCAGCCCCAGACTCTATTCTAAAAGTAATAAATCGTTGCATTGCGGAAGGTGTTTTCCCTAAAATATGGCGCCAAGGATATCTCAAAATTATTCCAAAATCTGGTGACAAGCCTCCGGATGACCCTAAATCATATCGCCCAATTACACTTCTACCTTCTCTTGGTAAACTGCTAGAAAGATTAGTAGTTCCTCGACTCTTACCGCAAGGGCCCACATTCAATAAACAACAATTTGGATTTACCGCCGGAAAATCCACTGTAGATGCAGTGCTAACCATGAGAAAAACGGTAGAACTATCACGAAATAATTATGTTGTGGGTATCTTTTTGGATATTTCAGGTGCTTTTGATAACGCGTGGTGGCCGATGTTATTATTAAAACTAAAAATAAGGGGATGCTATTCTAATATATATCAACTAATTAAATCGTATTTAGAAAACGGTCACTTGAAATTACAGCTAGGGCATTACGCTGCATCTAAACGCCTTACTCTGGGCTGCCCACAGGGATCAGTACTTTCGCCATATCTATGGAACTTAGGATTTGATGATTTATTTTCACTAGCCTTGCCTGAAGGATGCTCACTTATAGGTTATGCGGACGACGTTGCTTTAATAATACAAGCAAACACACGAGCACAGAAAGAGTCACTGGCTTATACTAGTCTTAATTTAATATCCAACTGGGGATTCAGAAATCATTTAAAATTTGCGCCTCATAAAACGTTCTACTTAATACTAAAAGGTTCGCTTCTATCGTCTCCTAGCATAAAATTAAATAATAGCACAGTAAAGAGAAAGGAGTCTGTAACATATTTAGGTTTAGTTTTAGAGAAAAATTATACTTTTATAAATCATATTAACTATATCAGTGAAAAAGCTAAACGGAATTACTTGTCCTTTGCCGGCATATCTACCTCAACGTGGGGTTTAACCTTTAACACTTTAAAGATAATTTATAACGCAACTTATTTAGGTTGTATTACTTATGCATGTTCAGCATGGGCTGATAAAGTTACAAGCGGCGCGACCCGGCGTAAATTACTTCAAAATCAGCGTTTGGCTTTAATATTTCTGTGTAAAGCATATCGCACTGTAAGCTCTGAAGCTTTACCCGTTTTATCAGGTGTATTTCCATTAGATTTAGAAATTCAGCGTCGGTCCTCAATGTACTATAATTCTAAAAACTTTACTAGCCCAGAATTTATTAATCCGCAAGCTCAAACAAAAATACGTCGCCTCTTTAATCCCGTGATGGATGTTACTAATGAATTAATAAATGAATGGCAGTCGCGTTGGTGCTGCTCACCTAAAGGACGGCATTTATATAACTTTTTCCCCTGCGTCCGGGAACGATTAAGTAAAACGTGGATAGAAATAGATCATTGTGTTGCACAGTTCCTTACTAGTCATGGTAATTTTAAAGCTAAATTATTCTCGTTTAAATTAGTTCCTTCTCCATTTTGCGAATGTTCCACCATAAACTGTAAATATGAACAAACTGCACATCATATTCTTTGGGAGTGTAATCTCTGGCAAAATGAACGTAGCCAAATGCTTGATAGTATACGATGTATATCCGGGGTAATCTACTATTCCGACCTTGTAGCAACACGTGGGAATTTCCGTGCCTTCAAGCGATTTTGTCATACATACTACTGGAAGCAGAATTAAGTAGGCCATTTTCGTAGGTCCTCAAATACCTAAACTACCGTGGTGCAATAGCAATCAGGCTTAACCTGATTGTAAACGTCTCATTTCTTAGCAGTTTTTGCTTTATCTTACGCTGTCTCCTGCTGTAAAGGGAGGGAAACTGGATGTATTTTCCTACTCCTCCTATACTCTTCTGATTAAATTCGATGCGGGTTCCAAGACAGCTTAGCTTTTCCCCCAGGGCACCCTGAGCTCGCAACTCAGAGATTATCAGGAAGGTTGCCGCTGTTGATTCTGGTTTACAGAAGTTACAGTGGTGGGAACGAGAGGTGGGCCCATATATATATATATATATATATATATATATATATATATATATATATATATATATATATATATATATATATATATATATATATATATATATATGAGTCAAATATACATTACATAACTTTAATAATTGCTACTGACAATTTTCTTAAGGTTTACTGAAAAGAGCTTATACTTCACATGCATAAGTCTACCGAATACATTATTCTCCCAAACGGAACACGACAATGATAGGACGCTGAGTGATTTGATAATTGACACTACTGCTGTCTGTGGTAAAGCTGTGCTATTTTATACCCAGGTGAGACGTTGCAGAACTCTACCACCTTGTAACAATGATGGTAGTCATATGTATATCCAATCTTTCGCCTTTTGTTACGAACTAAGGTGTTTTTTTCTTTAAAAGGAGACCGGACCAACACAATGGAAATAGCTATTCACAGTGGAGTTGGTTATATAGAAAATTGATCAGTTTTATTGTTTTAAAAAGTTTCGAGAAATGTTTCGTCCTACATTTTGATAAAGTACGATTTTGTAAACTCAATTCTGGTGAAGAAATAGTAACTCTACAAACGTCGAATCGATCATGGTATTTTGTTGATTGACTTACGAAGAATGTGTCAGTCTGTATGTCCGGTTATAACTACCACCCGCTGGCTAGCAAACAAGCTTGCGGGTGTTCGTTAGTTTTTTTTTATATAAGTAACTGTTTTCTTTGTCAAGCCAATGAAGGCGATATCTTTTTCCACCATTAAAAATTGTCTGTTTGTCTTCTGGCGAACAGGTATAAGTCAGCCTTCGAATTAGGAGAACTGGTTGAACATTATACCAGATTCAGACACCGAATCCGAAGAAGAATGATCATGGTTGATTACAAAGAACGTAAAATATTAACAGTGTTCAATACGTGTAATATATGTATTTTTTTTATTATGTAGTCCTAAAGATAATCATCGAGTTATTGGAATAACAAAAACATCCGTACTGTAGCGTATTCTAGGATTTAAAATATCTGAAATTACTGTCATATGTATATCTGGGGTATATATACCTCTGTGGTCTAGTGGTCCAGCGTTGGCGTCGACCACATGAGGTCCCGGGTTCGATTCGCGGGGCGGGCACATAAAAAACAATGTTTTTTCAGTTTTCTGAGAAACACAAAGTTGCCCGGGATTGGAAAGTGCCCGGTTGGCGATAGGCTTGCCACCTATCATATTTGTGGGACCAAGTATCTTCGCCTAATCATGGGTGCACTTGTTGTACCTCTGCCTACCTCTTCGGGGATATGGGCGTGAAGATACTTTTATTTTTATTTTTTTTTATTAAGAAACATTATATAAATCACATTTATGTATATTTATTATGGCATTACACTATTACTGTTGAGTAACACTTAATTCACTCTATAGTAACTCGTACACTAACTTACCGGAATTCTTTCCGGTTTTTGAAGGAACCACATTATTAAGGTAAGACTACAAAGGCCGTAAGTTTGAGTAAAATGAATACAATATAAAATGAAGGAGTACAAATAAAATAACAAATCCAGTTTCTTTGCGAGAATAAAATGAACAGTCTGTACATTATTAGATACTTAAATTTACCGCAAATATTTTAGAACGCAGTTTCTTACCGCCCATCATCTTTTGCAGGCTGAAGGACTTGATCAAAAAATGTGTAACAAAATAACAACACCAAAAAACCGACCATTTACAGTTGTTTTGAGGCACTTCCCGATAATAAGCTAAAACTTTTTCAATCAATTCAAATTGCCGTCAATTTTGAGAATATGTAAAAATATTTTATAATTTTAAGGTTTAAATATAAAAAAAAATTCACTGACAAAAAACAATGGTTATCTATTTGACATGTACATAATATGCATGTAATATTATTAAACTTGAATAAAATTTGAATTGGATCATCTATTTAGGCGTCCAAGCACGTGTATTAAATTTCATAACTGTATGTATATTTTTATGTTTATCCAAGAATTCCTCGGAAACTAAAAGCCATGTTAAGATCTTTCTTTCTGTACTAAATTAGGTATAATTCAACATCGAGGACAGTCTAAGTTTCATCAAAATCGGTTTAGTTATTGAGATATGTGTATAATTGAAAAATATTTGAAATCGGTTTGTTTTTTTAAATTCTGTTATTTATTTATATAAAAAATCAAAAATGATTAATTACTACACAACTGTGAACGTGGGTCTTGTTATGGAAGTACGTTAACACAGGTGCTAATTACAAATCAAATAGTTTGATTATAACGTCATCATCAAATCAGATGTGCTATGTGCGTGTGCTCAAAGTGATGGTGGTAATAATGGATGATACGAAATCCGTCTTATTGTTCGCTACTCTGTGTAAATAAATAAGCGAATCGCTGATTAATGCGTTTTATATTACATTTAAATCGAGTGCGACACGCAGCAGCTATTATCGAATCGTTTTAATTAATCAGTAATTCAATTATTTCACGAATCAAACGCATGAATGAAGATTTACGAATTGATAAAATCATTAAATTATTTTCATTGTCAGTTTAACCGAACCTTTTATAGAAATGAGTTCAAATTTATTTCACAAAAAGGAGCCAGGATTTTAAATTGGACGTATGTTTTTTATATTTATTACCTCAGAACTCTGAAAAATATCAACCGATTTGGAAAATTCTTTGTTTTGTTTGGGAGAGTATACTTCTAGTTTTTTTTTTTTTTTGTAAATTAGCAGAAATTTAAATTATTGTTAAAGATGTCAAAAAATCAACATGACTGGGTGCTTACATGGAAAACACTGCCTAATTTCCCTTGAGATATAACAAAACAATATCTGAAATGATTTCTTTTCTTTTATAGACCTACACAAAAGTTTTTTAATGGCATAATATTATGTCTATTTCTTAAGGATATCTATATAGATATCTAATCACTTGTTATCTTTTCATATATTTTATTTGCGTCGGCGTTATTGTATCGGCGTACTGATATCGGATCGGATAGTGTGAAAACGTTCTTTCGTGTGATATGTGACCGGATAGTATCGGCCCGTACCGGAACGGATACGTACACATGCCGCAAAGCCGTACACGTGCCGCGGAAGCCGTCCGTGTTTGTCCGAATCCGAACTATGCGCGTGCCGTAGCAGCCGTATGTCGCTTGATTAACTGGACTATTATAATCCATCAACATTCAGCGACGGCCGTACGGCTCCGAACTGACAGACGGAGTCGGTTATGTGTCGCGGAGTCCGTTAGAAGCCTTACAAATCTGTACGTAGCAGTTTGGAGCCGTATGAGGCCGTTCAGTTACTGTGGAATATTGATGTGACGGAAATATGAATTCCTCAAATGCCGTCCGGGCCAGGCCGATGTGAACTGCGCGGGTAAATGTTACTTTGTCCTATGATATCTGAAAGCTATTTAGACGGATATAGTATTAATTAATAGAAAAATAATTACGTTGGTCACTATAAACATTTCATCCGCATAATGATAGTTCTATAACAATAAATTTTGAATAAATATCTTACTTTGGAGTTATCATAATATAATTACAAATATATATAATTACAAACATATATAAATTGCTTTCTCACGAACGGCTCTACGATATTGACGAAATTTTGTATTTAGGTAATCTTATAGTATTAAAATTATTCTAGGTAAGTGTCATTCATCTCCGTGATAATCCGTTTTTATATGAAAAAATATCATCCGAGCAAAGCTCTGTCATCCAGCTACATTAAGTCATATTTCCATAAAAGACGTAATAAGTTGATACGACATTACGACAAAAAAACCCGTGTGATTCAGTGGTCACTGGTCGGTTACATTAACTACTAATCGATCAGGCTGGCTGGGATACATTTAATGTGTGTCCCTTGGGAATCCCAGCCCGAGGACCCGAACCCAGAAATACAAACATCTGTGTTTATCATAAGGAAAATAGGCGGATTTGGTTTTGTACATATTTTGTGTGTCTTTCGGAGTGACAAATATTAGATAAACTAGAATCATTTTCTTATCTTCATATCTATCTTTATCGCTGGGAACTATCATTTATATTAAAATTTGAGACTTTAATTTGATTGGCTTCTTCTATCATCATATTTAATTGTTACCATTGTATAAAATTTAAGTTAAATTTGCATTAAAACAGCAATTATGATAGGTATATAAACTTATTATATACCTATTATAATTATCATTATAAGTATAAAATGAAAATGTTCGTTGTTTTTGTACTAAAGAATAGTTTAAATCTAATTTATTTTTTGTTATTTTAAATATCTAAGAAGTATCTTGGCAAAATTTTAGCTCAGAATTTTGTCAATCTATCATAGATTTCTGAGATTAGCAGTTGCACTAAAGACACACAATGACAAGATAAATTCCTAAATAGTTCAAGAGCTAAATACTGGCTCGAGATCTAAAAAAAGAGGCCGTCGTAATAGAAAAAAGTAAATATTTACTCGTTTAACATACATTAGTTTTCTTATATTTTTAATTTTTGTAATGTTGTGTTTTGTCATTCAGGGAGAGATCCATCCATTTAGAAATAATAACTAACCAAATACATTTTGTGGATTATATTTTACCTTTTATTTCTCTTTGCTTCAAACCATGACTAATCTATGACTAGTTATGTCAAAACATGATTATTCCAGTTAAGAGGCTAATCCCCGACCGTGGGAATTTAAAATCGAACACACACATCCATATATTTCACTAATCATATACGTCGACCATACGTCACACTATGGCCCACACTAGGCCTAAAAATTGTGTAATCGTTGCGTGTTTTCTTCTGCGACATACGTAATGACACAAAAACCGCAATGTTTCTATTTTTAATTAATTTAGCAAAAGTCAAGGTGGAGCCATAGTGAACGCGTTCTACGTGTAGTAATACATTATGTTATTCACAACTGATTGATAATGTATAATTTTGATTAAACTGCTATTAAGTACTAATACTTAATTACTTAAATATTTAATACTTCAGAATATAATACAGAGCCATGGTGTGGATTATATTTTACCTTTTATTTCTCTTTGCTTTAAACCATGACTAATCTATGATTAGTTAAATCAAAACATGATTATTCCAGTTAAGAGGCTAGTCCCCGACCGTGGGAATTTAAAATTGAACACACACATCCATATATTTCACTAATCATATACGTCGACCATACGTCACACTATGGCCCACACTAGGCCTAAAAATTGTGTAATCGTTGCGTGTTTTCTTCTGCGACATACGTAATGACACAAAAACCGCAATGTTTCTATTTTTCATTGATTTGGCAAAAGTCAAGGTGGAGCCATAGTGAACGCGTTCTACGTGTAGTAATACATAATATTATTCACAACTGATTGATAATGTATAATTTTGATTAAACTGCTATTAAGTACTAATACTTAACTACTTAAATATTTAATACTTCAGAATATAATACAGAGCCATGGTACGTAAATTAAATGTATATTAAAATCGGCCAAAAGTATTAAATTTTTTTAATGTATCACAAAATGATCAAATCGGAACCGATCTCCTCAAGGGACCATAGTAATTTACGTATCTATATATGTACATATATTCAGTAACATAAAAGTATACAGTCTTACAACACGACTTATTTGTGGTTAAATTTAAGTTTTTATTTAATGTGAGTGAAGCCATTGGTGACCGCTCTGTTATTCAAATAGTTAACAACCCAGACTACGCAATCATTGGGGCTCGGGTTTGATTTCCCACAGGGTCAGGCATTCATAAATTTAGTATAGGGTTTGTATTTCTGGGTTTGGGTGTTTAATAAATATATTTGAATGTTTTTATGTGTATTTCTATGTATTCATATCATTAAGTAACACATAATTAGCAAATAAATTGCTTACTTTGGGGTTAAGTCAATTTGTGTAATTTATATACCGATATTATTTTTATTATTCTGATATTAAGTTTGTTTGTAATTAAATAATCCATCCAAGCGGCACCTATGCTTATAAGTATTTTATAATTAAAATAATATAAAATTTACCTCGGAATGTTGACCGATTCTTATGTTTATTAGGACTCACCAGTTAGTCATTCAGTAAAACGGGTGGTACGTACGTACGGGTGGTCTCTCATCGCCCCATTTGCCAACTTTAATAGGTCTATTACTAAAAATTTGACTTAATGAAAAAAGGGAGCCCATGCTCTGAGTCGAATAGTGTAACTAGTAGATTAATGCGGAACTCATGCTTTCTTTATTTACCCCATTTCAAATTATTAACAATATTTTCAACAATATTCTTCAAAAAATGCTGTAGGTTTGGAAACTTATTAAATCTCGATTAACATTGCAATTTTTCTAAGTATTGGCGGATAAATTTTGAAGCATCATTATTATTCAATATTATGCTACTATTACGCTTGCCCGAATATGTAGGGGAAAATTGCATGAAGTCATATAAGTGTAGTGACTGCATATTTTTGGTTCACTTTTTGAAGCAATTTTTAAAATTTCTCTTTTATATACAAGGGTATGTGAAGAAAATAAAAAAATACTTTGCTAATATAATACAGTGATATAGTAGAAAATTTAAAAAATATTTTTAACTTCCCACTACGTATATAGATAGAAATTAATCATTTTTCAAAAATCGAGTTTTCACCAGATATTCACGGTTTAAGATGACGTCAGTATGTCTATATATGTATGTGCGTGCAAACATCGCACTACTTTTTAACGGCTTTGCCTATCGAAACAAGGTTGATGGCATTCAATTGGACTCCACTCAACTTAGAATTTTTGAGGATTTGAACCAATTTGGTTTAGGCAATTTTGAGAAATTTGGATCAAATCTCAAAAATTTTTTTGACGAAATAGCATTTTTTTAAAATAACTTCTAGGTTAATGTACCGACTGAATACAAAATCTAATTGGCTCTTTTCCTCCAAAAACTGCCTCTCTTCCATAAATTGAACTCATAATTTTTGGACCTTTTACAATAATTTAGTACGTAAAAAACTACGTCAAATACCATTTCAAATATCGAAAGGCTGTAACTTTTGGAAACTTTTTCCAAAAGTTACAGCCTTACAAATATTAAAATTTTATTGTTATCTTTCATATTTGTAAAATAAATTTCAGACTAATACACCCATTGATTTCTAGACCTCAACAGCTCTTTTAATTAAAAACTTTGTCTAAAACTGTAATTTAGATAAAATCGAGTAATTCTTTCGGGATTCATCAAAAGCAAAATTTTTTTAACAATTTTTTTTTATATTTCTTTGTCGTTTTTCAGTCAATTAATTTTGTAGTTAGTAAAACATTTAAGGCTCTAAATTGCATTAAATGGCTTTCAAAAGACTAAAATCGACCATCATTTTGAAAATTACCAGCTTTTAAAAAATTGAAGTACTGTCAATTTATAAAATTGACACACTGTTATTTTTTTTACTCTTAGAGCTTAAAACCTCAATTTAGCAGAAAGTTTCAGGGATGGCCTGCAAAGTTAACCAATTTACAAATTTTTATGAATATAGGAATTTGAATATTACATATGACTCTAAAATACTAAAAACATTTTGCACGTCTCATAACTCAAAGCGTTTGAAGTAGTGTTACACTTCCGATTCGTCAAAATCAAGCACTTTAGTAAATTAGTAAATAAAAATGCCTCTATGATCACCAATTTTCATTTATTCGCTTGGTGCGTGACCCCAGCGCCATCTAACGATACAACCTACGGTGGCTCTTTTGAGAAAATAAACATATATTGGATGTCAAATAGCTATTGAAAAAATTTTTTTTTCAATGTAAAATGTGATATATTTATTACATTTTAGTGAGAGTGAATATTAAATTAAATTTTTTTTCGTGGGTCAGCTAAAAACAGTAAGTAAAATAATTACAACAACTAAAACAAGTCTCAATAAGTGAATTAGGTTAAGCAGTATTAAAATCTGTCAAAATGTTTATTGTAAAATTAATATTGAATAAAAATCATTATTAATATTAAAAAACAATCTAAAATAATATATAAAATAACAAATAGCTCATCATATCAAATAACAAATAGTTTGATTCATGGATGTATTAGGTTGATCAGTTATTTCAGATGGTTCTATAATATTCATCACCGGATCTATCTCAGCTGTTGACTTTTTTATTATTCTCCTGTCCATGAAGCGTTTGTGTCTAAATAAATAAATTACGATAATATAAATAAAAAATAAAATTAAATAAAACAGGTATTGCTAAATCATTAACTATGTCAAATAATATGTCTTAATTTTTTTAGTCGATTATTTCTATTAATCTTAATATTTTAATCAAAACTAAATTTTATTACGAACCTACTTACTCATAACTGCGGATTCGTTGACTTTACATCTTCTATAAACTGATGGAAAAATAGTTGGAGTGTATATAGGACTTGATTCAACATCTGATTTTTCACCGCCAATGAAGTGTTCACTGCATATAGCATCCATAGGTTTTGGAGACCATAACGATCCATCAATATTTTACAAAAAAAAATTAATTAAATTATTACTCCGTTTTTTTACACGATATACACGTGTATATGACATTATTCTATAGAATACGGTTGTAGGTCATTTTAATACATAATAAAGAGTCACCCGTAGTTCTATATTGTCCCGCAACGGGCGCTGACATCACTTTTGTGTCCCCCACTATGCCTTACGCACCCAGCGAATACTGTTATGTGCTTCGGAATCGTAATTGTAAGAAAACGCCGCCTATATTAAACCATGTATTTACAACACTAAGGTACAATACACTACGATGAAATACGTAAATACACTGATAAGCTAACGTAAATACACTATACACACTGGTTTCACTCGCTGTACTAACATCAAACTTAACCGCCTACGCTGTATCACTAAAACACTTCTCTTATTCATTGTATTAGACACTGGTCACTTCGCTTCACACTGGTCGCAAGATTATTCGCAACAATACTGTGACATGAGTCGACCTAAATTAAGAAAATACTAATTAATTTATTTATATTCATTAAAAATTATTTTATGTAGTTATTTCCACAGAACATATTTCGAAACAAAAAAGTTTGAAAAAATATTTACATAGGCGTATTTACTTATTGTATAGGGATCACGATAACTACCAAAAATACGGACGGACTCGAGACCGGGTTTTTCATTATTTTTAGAATTTCATACTCTTTCACTTGACATAAAATACGAAATTTTATGTCAATTGAATAGCGTATTTTTTTTTATAAAACAATAAATATTGACAATTTTTTTTCTCTTTTTCTTATTCGTAAGATAGCGACAAGCTGATGGCTCTCCTGATGGAAAAAGAAACCATCGCCTAAAGACACCAAAGATGTTAATGGTACTATCCGTTGTTATTCGTGTTCCAAAATGACAATGCCACACGTATAGGTCTACCAACTACCTTACCCTCCAAACCGGAACACGGCAATGACAAACATTGACGCTATTGCGGCAGGAACGGGTAAGGCGGTGGTACCAAACACATGCGAGACGTTGTGGAACTCTACCAAGTACTACTGAAAGGTTCGTTGGAAAATATACTTTATTTTGTTAAAAGAAAAAAGCTTTAAGTAATTGTTGCTCACTACTGGCTTAATTTTATAAATAGTTGTCGTGAAATTTTTTTTTTTCATAATAATTAAAAATATTTTCATAATAATACTTTTATGAGAGTTTAAGTAAGCATAAGCGATTTATTACACTCGCAAACCACCCTGATGGAATATTTACGTCAGAAAATAATTTCAAATTGACGTGCTTCCGCCTTTGATTCTGGGGGGATACTGAAATTTTTGATGGACGTTTTTAAAAAATCATGTTGACATTTTACCGATTAAATTCTTCATATAAATTTGTATGGAAGATGGCGGACAAAAATATTAAGCATATTTGTATTCAAATTACTTTTTTATAGGGTCGTTTAATAAAAAATTAAGACCGTGAAAGTGTAATACAGTTCTTTATTAAAAAAAGATTCTAAAAATTTTTAAAATCGTTGGGCAATAAATACTGTAATTTTTGCAAACGGAAAAGGTCGATTTTAAGGTTTTGGGTGAAGTTTACGATTTTTTTTCTACAAAACTAAGAATTATTTTGAAAATATCTCTCGGTGAAACTGTTAACTAAATTAAGATAAACGTAAACTCATTAAGATTACCACCGAATTTTTCTAGAAAGCAATTCTATTTATTCATTAAGTAATTTTGAAAACCGCAATACTCGTTTTAGCAGTTTTTAGCGAATGGGGCCTTAAGTATTAATCAAAACATGATTATTCCACTATGCCATAAAAAAACAAGTTTATTTAATTTTTGTATCATTATTTTCTCGGAATATATAAAATGGTAATCGTTTTCTATGATCCTCGAGTTATTAATTCACTATCAATATTAAATGTATTAGAACAAATTCATGTCCAACACACAAAATCTCAATTTATGAAAAATTGGTAATTATGGAGTAATCATTTTTTGAAAAGTACCTCCTCATATAATAATTACTATCGTAAGTTACAGTAACTTTCTGTGTTTAAGTATTTTTGGCTAACACTCATAGCACAAGCAAATAATTCGCTTAATTTTTGGTTAGATCAATTTATGTAATTACTTTAATTCCCGTGTGAAGCCAAAGTGGATCGCAAGGAAGAAAAAAAAACGGAACATGACATCAGAACATATTGTTACGAGTTTAGAGTTCGTATTGTGCAATAAAATACCACTTATATTAAAGCCGTGTGTTTACCACACTAATATTTGATATACCACAATACACTATGTAAATATGCTGAGTAACACGAATAACACCGTCACTATATTCCACTAGAACTAACTGACTAAACCAAATCACTAAATAACACAGTTTCCGTATCTCTTTTGTACTATATGGCTTCACATTGTTCGTCCAAACTATGGTTTTCGAATCGCTATATAAAACTGACTTGCTATCCGCCAATTTGTCCTTATTTATATACAAGATAAAGTTCGACCATGTTCTCGAATGTTCCGAAAATTACGCGTAAACAAATTAGTTATAAACAAGTCATAGTAAACGCTATTTTCGCCCTTACGCCCTATGCGAGAAGGTCAATTATGGCATAGCGCTTGAGTAATGGCAGCTATTGTTTGTCGACAGAAGCATCTATCTTTTTCTTTTATTTCTAGATTTTTCCAGTGTTCTCACATTTTACTTTTCTAAATTATTCGCAACAACATCAAAGAGGATTAATTGTCAAAATGTAATTTCTATACTTCGTAACTAAAACGGTCAGAATCGACTAACAACATAGCGTTACAAGCATTTCCATGGGCCTATTTAGATATACAACGATAAATAAAATTTAACCTAGATAGGAGTAAAATAGTTGGGTGCGTACCTCTAACGTAACTTCCGCAAGGAGCCGTTCATGTCCGGCTCGGCACGTTACCGTTTCCGGCACCTGCCAAGAATAAAGCGATGTACTTACATTTTATATCTAAAACCATTATTAGTAATAACCATTATTAAAGTAAACCCTTATTCCATTAAAATATTTTTATGACATTTCTTTACATTGCAAAATACATAGGGGGAAGTCTCCTAACGCCGGACGGCACCTAGTGCCGCACGCCAGTACTATCTCGGAAACTAAAAAAATAAGCGATTTAAAAATTGTGTGAAAGGGGGGCAGGGGCATAGTAATGTCGAGTCACGGGATGCAGTTTAAAAGTAACGCGCGTGATGACAGTGACAGCGTTTTTTGCTGTTTTTGGTGTGACGATATCGCGTCCCATAAATTTCACGTGAATGTTACACCCTAGTATTTGTGATCAATTGCATAAATTTATTTTTAATAAAGGTAGTGACTATTTGTTACTCGTAATTTAAAAAAGTTTTTGTGGATTCCCAAAATGGTGTTGGTATAAAATACATGATTGTGACGATTTTCTGTAACTTAAGTACCGCGGGGTAATCACGTAACTCGCAATGCGAAATTGTCGTGATTGTTTAGTTATTGCAAGACACATAACAGCCTTGTACATTAGTGGTAGTCGTTGCCGCTTTATTAGTTTTGATGCTGTGACATTGCAAAAAGTGCATCTAGTGACCAGCAAGCAATTGGCGACGTTTTTGATGATTTTTCATTACGTTTAAGAGTCATCGCTGATCGCTGGCGAATTGCAAACGTTAGATGATACGCCTACCGGACATAAAGTAGTCCCTTAACGCCGGACATTTAACATGTTATTTTTTCTTGAAAGTATTTAAATAAATGTTTCATAATAAAAGTTATACGCCTTCTCAGAAGAGAGAAGAACAAAATAAGATTGAAATGGAAGAGGAGAAAGAATACGAAAATTATATCAAGTTAGTTTCCAAAATGCGGTTGCTAAGGTTTTGCTTACATGCTTATCATGAGAGGAGTCTGGTCGCAGTGCAATATTTAAAAAGTACTTTATATGATAAAGCATTAGAATTCAACCGTAGAAAAAAAGTCACTTTTATATGAAATATGTATAAAGAAATAACGAAATTTTGCCCCTGTACGAATAATTTTAAGAGGGCCATGTCAAAAATTAATATCAATTGATGCATTTGATGATGTCTGCTGGTAATAAATAAAAAAGGAATTTCAAAACTAGTTTTTGTCTTAGGTTAATCTGTTAACAATGAACATCCCTTATCGCTGCAATAAAGAAATAGTTGACGGGGGATAAGGAAAGTATTCTTACTTTGGACTCTATTCAGAGATAGATATCCTTACATAGCACTGAGAACATCAGTTAGCTGGGTGGCCTGGTATAAAGACTGGATACAGTGCTCCAGCTGCCATGGATGGCCTCGAAAAGCCTGTGCTAACATTTCAGAATATTCAAATGCTTTTTTTTGAGTGATCAGCGTCGCATTTTTAAAAAAATGATTGATGCTAGGACACGGAGTTGGAATTTGTCCGGTATTAGGTGCCACTTTCGGAATGCAAGTTTATTTTCAACGAAGTTTGACTTATATTTTTGAATATGTTTATAAAGAAGTTGCATTTATTTTCACTTATTTTAATTTTAAAATTTGTTGACTTATCAAAATCGTAAATACAGATATATTTTCCGAAATAGTTTTTTTCATATTATCTGAAAACCTTAGGAATCCGCCACTAGGAAACTTCCCCCTATTAAGTAAATTTTCAATTTCAAAATATTTAACTGTCTGTTTGTGTCTCTGTTCGTAAGTTTCGTTATAGCCTAGTCAAGAAGTCAATTTTCTGCAAAAAATGTCAAAACTATTGCAAAAAATGAGAGATGGCTCATTTTATGAAAACTAAATTTTGGAAATGGAGTAACTTTATTTTTTCTAGAGATGAAAATCAATTATTTATTAACAAAAAACATAAACAAAACAGGTGCTTGGAGCGCCTTTCTTGTTTATGTTTTTATATTAATAATTTAAAAACTGTAAGTGATAGTCATAGTCTGAAATTAAAATCTTTTAAGAGGAGGTAATTTTCTAAACTAAATATTAATTCCCCAAATTTTGCCCAAAATTCTCCAAGTTGAAAATAGGTGCCCGCGGGGAAAATTATGTTAAAATAATCAACTAATTTTATTCGTTGTGTTATTATGTTTTAATTGAAATCTATATAAAAATTAAATAATGGCTTTCAAAAGTTTCAACATTTGTTTTAGAAAATTTTCTCTTCTTTAAGGATCTTCAAAATATTATAGTTCTTAAGTTGTTAACTTTTGTTAACAACTTAAAAACTATAATAGTTTGGTTTTTAGCTAGGACTTCTTTTTTTGTTCATAAATAATTTAATAATCATCTCTAGACAAAAAAAAAACGAAAATACTCTTCTCAAAAATTGATTTCGCCTCGAAAAACTTGTATTTTTAACCCCCAACGCAAAACGAGGGGTGTTATAAGTTTCAGGTGTGTATCTGTGGATCTGTGTATCTGTGTATCTGTGTATGTGTGTAACTGTGTGTCTGTCCGTGGCATCGTGGAGCCCTGGCGGATGGTCCGATTTGGTTGCGGTTTTTTTAAATTGAAATCCCTGTTTTGCAAGATAGTTCTTAGCTAAGATTCAGTAGAATCTGTTCAGCCGTTTCAAGATAACCAGCTCTTTTCAAATTAATGAAAGGAATTAAATCTTGAATGTTATTTATAACTTGTAAATGCTTTATCAATACTAAATTTTGTATTATCTTACTTTGTTGATATTGCAATTACATGGTAACTTTGCGCTAATACTTTGAGATTCTCATTCAAAGATCATCAGCGTCTATTTAACTGGCAATTTTCGTATTTAAATAACATATTTTCTAAACATTGCAAGCCACTTTTTAACGACATTCTGATATCCGTTAGACAAAAACTTGAGAGACTTGTGAAGGAAATGCAAATGCTATGGTATATCCAACTGAGCTCGTGATGTAGCCTGGATGTAGGGACTGGAACTGCTGATGCAGAGTTTTAACAAGACAATCTTGCTTAGACTAAGTCTGGTTGCTATAAATACTTTAACTACAACTACTACACTAAGTTTGATTAGTGCTCATGATGACGAGGATTTGAAGATGGAGCTGATAAAATACTACCGAAACTCACGCGTAGAATGTAGAAAGAGATAAGATAGTCAAGTTCGGACTCGATGGATTTTTGATGATGTTTACTTTCCATTACATATAATGTCGAAGAACTGAACATGGAGCCGTAAGAGTGTAATTGTAACTCACAGACAGAAATTGCTAATATAGCGGAGTTTGGAGTCATTTCATTTGTTACAGTAAGATCTTTCTCATGATCATATGGCTCTGAAGATTGAGCCGAAAAATTGACATTGGAGCTTCAAGAATCCAGATTCAAAGTTCAACTACAATGAACTCCTAAACAAAAAACAAAGGTAAGGTTTTGAATTAGCACTTAATTGTTTTGTATTGGCAAATATCTTAGTGCTGGATGATTTTCAGGATCTTATGATGGAACTGAAAGATAACCATGAGAACTCCTAAACTAAATAAGATAAACTAATCGAAATTGGACTCATTTGTTCTGTTTGGACAAATACTCTAGTGCCAGACGATTTCCAGAGTCTCATAATATAGTTGGAAATACTTTATGGGAACTTTGGAATAAAATTAGCAATACCATCGAATTTGAGGTAGTTTGTATCGTTATTTCAAGGACTTTGGAGTGGAATGGCTTCCAGTGCCCGATGATGGAGCTGAAGGATGTAACCAAGAACTCCTGAAGAAGAAGAAGAAACCAGGTTAACCCATCAAGTGGGGGAAAAATTCATTTTGTTTTTGCAAACAATTTGATGCTAGACGATTTTTAGTATCTGATGATGGAATTGGAACGTAGTCATGGGAACTTCTAAACCAAACAAGATAAATCTATCGAATTTCGGATCTTTTGTTGTGTTTTAACAAACATTCTGGTACTAGACGATTTCTGGAGTCCTATAACAGAGCCGATAATGGAGGTCATGGGAACTTTGAAATAAAATGGAGTAATTTTTTATAAGGACTTTGAATTACGTTGTTTATCAGTGCCTGGTAATAGAATTGGAAAAAGTCTATAAGAACTTATAAGTAAATCCAAATAAACTCATTAAGTGTGGGATGCTTGGGTTTGTTTTCACATATACTTTGGTGCTGGATAATTTTTAGGATCTGATGGTGAAACTAGAAGGTGACCATGATAATTTTTGAACTAAACAAGATAAAACCATTGAGCCCAGTGTTGGTCCGGGCTACTTTGAAGAATAGGCCAACTGTCGTTCTATCATGCAGGTCGTAAAAGGTGATCGATTAGTTATGCGAGTGACTACCATCCTGGCTACTAGGTGGTAGAGTTCTGCATTGTCTCGCCCGGGTCTGGTGCCATTACCTTACCTATTCCTGCCGCGATAGCGTCAGTGCTTGTCACTGTCGTGTTCCGGTTGGGAGGGTAATGTAGCCGGTAAACTTATGCATGTAGCATTAGACCTCGCCACAAGATAGCGAAGCACCATTTACATCTTTGGTGTCTACAGGCGATGGTTGACTCTTTCCATCAGGATACCTATCAGCTTATTTGCTATTTTACGATATAAAAACAAGAGCTAAGATTCATTTGTTTTGTTTTGACAAATACTCTATTGCTAGATGCTTTCCAACTAATTAAATCGTATTTAGAAAACGGTCACTTGAAATTACAGCTAGGGCATTACGCTGCATCTAAACGCCTTACTCTGGGCTGCCCACAGGGATCAGTACTTTCGCCATATCTATGGAACTTAGGATTTGATGATTTATTTTCACTAGCCTTGCCTGAAGGATGCTCACTTATAGGTTATGCGGACGACGTTGCTTTAATAATACAAGCAAACACACGAGCACAGATAGAGTCACTGGCTTATACTAGTCTTAATTTAATATCCAACTGGGGATTCAGAAATCATTTAAAATTTGCGCCTCATAAAACGTTCTACTTAATACTAAAAGGTTCGCTTCTATCGTCTCCTAGCATAAAATTAAATAATAGCACAGTAAAGAGAAAGGAGTCCGTAACATATTTAGGTTTAGTTTTAGAGAAAAATTATACTTTTATAAATCATATTAACTATATCAGTGAAAAAGCTAAACGGAATTACTTATCCTTTGCCGGCATATCTACCTCAACGTGGGGTTTAACCTTTAACACTTTAAAGATAATTTATAACGCAACTTATTTAGGTTGTATTACTTATGCATGTTCAGCATGGGCTGATAAAGTTACAAGCGGCGCGATCCGGCGTAAATTACTTCAAAATCAGCGTTTGGCATTAATATTTTTGTGTAAAGCATATCGCACTGTAAGCTCTGAAGCTTTACCCGTTTTATCAGGTGTATTTCCATTAGATTTAGAAATTCAGCGTCGGTCCTCAATGTACTATAATTCTAAAAACTTTACTAGCCCAGAATTTATTAATCCGCAAGCTCAAACAAAACGTCGCCTCTTTAATCCCGTGATGGATGTTACTAATGAATTAATAAATGAATGGCAGTCGCGTTGGTGCTGCTCACCTAAAGGACGGCATTTATATAACTTTTTCCCCTGCGTCCGGGAACGATTAAGTAAAACGTGGATAGAAATAGATCATTGTGTTGCACAGTTCCTTACTAGTCATGGTAATTTTAAAGCTAAATTATTCTCGTTCAAATTAGTTCCTTCTCCATTTTGCGAATGTTCCACCATAAACTGTAAATATGAACAAACTGCACATCATATTCTTTGGGAGTGTAATCTCTGGCAAAATGAACGTAGCCAAATGCTTGATAGTATACGATGTATATCCGGGGTAATCTACTATTCCGACCTTGTAGCAACACGTGGGAATTTCCGTGCCTTCAAGCGATTTTGTCATACATACTACTGGAAGCAGAATTAAGTAGGCCATTTTCGTAGGTCCTCAAATACCTAAACTACCGTGGTGCAAATAGCAATCAGGCTTAACCTGATTGTAAACGTCTCATTTCTTAGCAGTTTTTGCTTTATCTTACGCTGTCTCCTGCTGTAAAGGGAGGGAAACTGGATGTATTTTCCTGCTCCTCCTATACTCTTCTGATTAAATTCGATGCGGGTTCCAAGACAGCTTAGCTTTTCCCCTAGGGCACCCTGAGCTCGCAACTCAGAGGTTATCAGGAAGGTTGCCGCTGTTGATTCTGGTTTACAGAAGTTACAGTGGTGGGAACGAGAGGTGGGCCCATTGCCCTTTTAAAAAAAAAAAAAAAAAAAAAAGATGCTTTCCAGGGTCTTATAATGAAGCAGGAAGGAGAAAGTCTTTGGAGCAGAATGGCTTCCGGTATCAGATGATATTGGGAAGAACTCCATGAGATATCCTATCGAGTTTGGACTCATTTCTTCTATTTTGAGAGTTACCCTGGTGTTAGATAATTTCTGTGGTCCTATGATAAAGCAGGCGATTTGGGATTCATTTGGTTCGTCTAATAAAGAATTTGCAACAGAATGACTTCCAATTTCTCAAGATAAAACTGTAAGAAGTCCATGAATTCTCGCTAAACCAGACAGGTCATCGAGTATGGGTTAATTGGGTTTGTTTTGGTATACTGTTTGGTGCTGATTTTAAGAATCTATTGATGTCACTTGAAGGTCTTTTAAACTAAACAAGACAAACTCAACGCGTTATTTGTTCTGTTTTGACAAATAATCTGGTGTTAGATGATTTCCAAGCTCTTACGATAAAGTGATAGAAGGTCATGAAACGAAACGAATGAACGAATGAAAATTGAGAAGCACCATCGATTTTGATCCCGTTTGAATCGTTCTTTTTTTTGTTTCCCAGTGTCTGATAATAAAGCTGGAAGAGGTCCATTATAACTTTTAAGCTAATCTAGATAAACCTATCGAATATTGGCTAATTCGCTTTATTTTGGCAAATATTTAGGTGCCGGATGTTTTTTAAGATAAAATAATGATGGAACTAAAAGGTGGCCATCGGAGATTGGGCTGATATTTTTGGCTTTTATTACTAGGAGATTCGCAGGGTTTGATAATATAAATATAAAGTGGCCGTGGAACTCCTGATATATACAAAATAAGTCCATTGAGTGTGGTCTCATTTGTCCAATTTTACATACACTCTGGATCAAGATGATTGCCAGGACTACATAGTGGAGCTGAAGTCCATGGGAGCTTTGTAATAAAATAACTCACACTCATTGAGTAAAAAACCATGGTAACCTTAACCTGATGCTGCAAGATCCCCTTTCGTAGATCATCAGGTCTTTTCACGTTTTACTCTTAAAATAATGCGTATGTAGCGGAATGGCGGACTGAGGATGTGTCGGGGGTTTTTGAAATTTTGAATTTTATCTTGTTGCAACAATTTTAACGATGTTTCGCAAGAAACTCACTTCTCGACTAGACAATTATAACTTACAACAGCCTAATCGATCTTGATGAAAATTGACATATAGTAATAACACATAATTGCGCCAAATTATAGGACTTTTCTTTACTGTGATGTAGTAACACCGAGCAAGCAATATATAAAAACTAGCTTTTACACGCGACTTCGTTCGCATGACCCAAAATTAATACTTCATTCCTTCGTCGGGTAAAATAAACAAAATTTTTCGAAAAGTAGCCAATACCACTCTTGGGTAGCGTAGCTATAATGGCAAACGAATTTTCAGTTTGGTCCAGTACCTAGTTTTAAAATTTATTTATTAGGACGTCCAAAAATCCAAATATTTTCTCTTTATAGTATTAGTATACGTATAAGTATAGACCACAAACCACATGAATATTAATAGACACGCCATTGGTAAGAAAACGGCGGGGTGATCAAGTAACTCGCAATGCGAAATTATCGTGATTGTTTAGTTATTGCAAGACACATAACAGCCTTGTGCATTAGTGGTAGTCGTTGCCGCTTGATTAGTTTTGATGCTGTGACATTGCAAAAAGTGCATCTAGTGACCAGCAAGCAATTGGCAACGTTTTTGATGATTTTTTTCATTACGTTTAAAAGTCATTGCTAATCGCTGGCGAATTGCAAACGTTAGATGATACGCCTACGGGTCGCCATGCATATGAGCAATTTTTCCTATCAGTGTCAAAAATATCATACATTTGTAGATACATTATATAGTGCAAAATATAAATAAATCATGTTGCACTGTTTTATCGTACCGAACGAAATGAAAAAGTTTAAAAATTACCTTTGAAGAGATTTTATTTCATCGGTAAGTAGTATAACTCTGTATTTCTATGTAAATTCAAACTAAACTGACAAACTATAAAATTTGACTAATTTTAAAAACAACAAAGAAAAATGTCGACACGCGAGACTCTCCCGCGACAATTTCCCTCAACTTATCATATAACAAAGAAGAATTTCGCCTCGTTGAGCCCGTCGACACTAGCTCAGTGGCAGAGCATCCCGGCTTGAGGGAGATGGTCGCGGGTTCAAGTTTCGTGTTTTGACATTTTTCTTTGTTGTTTTTAAGCTTTTTCAAGTTTCCCAAGCACGGGGTAAGTGTTATAAAAACAAAAATTATTAGAAACTATGAAATAATCTTGAAAGGCGTGTCCATTTAATGCGTGGTATGTATACATTTAATGCATTAAGACGTGTAAATTAACATAATACAATAATAAAATCATATATCTATGTTATCTTATGTGTACTATAACTTTTTCAACTCCAAATCCAAATGGCGATAGATCATTTAAACTTTCATTGTGTGCAGATAACGATTACCATATCAAATGGTCGTAGTCTGTAGATAACCAGAAGAATTACTTGCTTTTTGGTATATAAAAAAGTAATCGTACCTTTATACATTGTAATAGTTTTGATAATATATAACCCAAATGTATAGGATTGAAATCGAGATGTAAATATTTAAATATTGATTGATAACATGCAAAAGTATCCGAGAACGGTCCGATTTATAAATTGTAAAAGGCTAAATGCGCTGCCCGCATAATGTCCAACGATATATTACACTCCGCTCTTTTGAAACTCACTACTTTAAGGTCATATCTGGGTCACCTAATTCCGTTGTAATTATCTTTACTTCTTAAAGCCATTGTAGAAATTGCATTCTCCGATGTAACTTTGAAACAATCTAAGAATACTATTTATGAGAAATGTACATATATTTCATTATTAGTTCTCAGAAATAATACATTTACTAACATGACAGTTGCATTAATTTCGGATACAGATCACTTTGCCTATTTTTCTTGTAATCCTTATCGTTATTGGCAAGCTATTTATAAGCCTTGAGTATTTCATGCAAATGTCGTTTTTTCCAAGTGTTTGACTGTATTTTAATTTCCCCAAAGTATATTTTTGCCGAATCTATACGAGTATTACAAAACACCTCAATGACACTTTTGTCTGACCCGGGGATTAAATCAGGGACCTCATGATCTGAGTCTAATAGCTAACCCCTAGACTACGGGGCAGTCTAAGTGTTATTTAACCGACTTTTTGAAAAGAATGAGGTTCTCAATTAGTCGGAATCTTTTTTATGTAAGTCAATTGATTACTCGAATATGAATCGACTTTAAAAATGTTTTTTTTTTTCATTATATGACTTAATAAATCAAAATTACCAGATTGATTTTAATAATTTTTTTACCATAACAAAGCTACACATAGGTTTCTTTTTACCCAATTGTTTGCTGAAGTAAGAAAAAAATTTGAGTTATAGCTAGTGTACTCGTATAATATTATGTTGTTATTCCCAAAATGTTAAAATTCCTAAAAGTGTAACGTTTAACGTAGCAGATTCTCATATGAAGATAAATTATAAAACCTAATCTGATATTAACCGAGGGACTATCATCAATTTTTTTGTGCATACAGGCCAGCTAGTATACAACAATAAAATCAAACATGCAGTTATGCAGACGTGCAAGAAATGTTTTAAACTTTATTATATTTTGTGGAAAAAACGATGAATACAATTTTAATCGTAAGGTTAACATAAAGGTTAAGGCGGATTTCTATTAAGTAATTAAAATGTTGTGGATTCCTTGAATTCTAGGATCACCAATAAGCCATGAATGCGGAATCTCCATAATACAGCATTGCACTCTTTTTGAAAGGGATCTAAGAGAGCTATGCCTCTCTTTGACCCGATCTCTGTGTTTCTTAAGTAACTACGCGTGTAGCCTTTGCACGTTCGTGTTTAAGGCCCCTTGATCACGCAGTTAGCGACAATGTAATTTAATGGCGCAAATAACGAGTGCATGTATGTACACTTCTCTAATAACAGTAACATAATGACTTAAATGTCTGGTTGGATTTATGTCTGAGAGGTATTTGTGAGAGTCACAAAAAAAGGGTTGTTTTTCAGTTCGATTTACTGTTGGGTTTATTAATATAATAATTCCTTGTTATAATTATCATAAAGATTTTCCACTACACACGATGAAGATGTGAAGATGGATCCGGAAGAATAATGTTGTATTTTGCTGATGAGAACTGCTAATTTTTTTTTTTTATTAATTTAATTTTATTTTATTTATTGCGATTATTCGTATTTTGAAAAAGTTTTTTTTTTGTTGAATTATTTGTGTTTTATATATTATTACCATTTTTTGGAAATATTTGGTAATTATAAATACACTGTTAATATACAACTATTTAACAAATTTCTGTTAAATACGTGAAGCCTAAGGTCTGGCTGAATTAAAGTTTACGTGGAGAAGTACAACAAGCCATATACACAGTTTTGCGCTACTGTCCAAGCCGGCAAGAAAACAATGACTGTTGGAATAAGCTATGCCGCAGATTTAACTTAGGCACGTCCTCGCGGAGCTGTACTATAATACAATAACATGATAGATAATACGTTTAATATTAAGCCTAGGGAATTAAAAGATCCACTTTTTGTGAAAGACCGCGGTGAAAATTTGTATTAGCTATTAAAGTTTGTAAAACTTTTATAAATACATCCGTGGTTTGCCAAAACTATAATTTGTTTTCTGTCAAGTTTTACTCGATACGAGGGCAAGAACTATTTTCATTCGAAAGTTAATATGGACTCTAAACACAAAGGGCCTAAATTGAGATGTTAATATTATTTAAATGTTGATTTAAATAATATTAACGTCTCAATTTTAAAAAAAGTATCCGAGAACGGTGCAATTGATAAATGTAAAAGGCTAATAGCGCTACCCACATAATGCTCGACAATATATTACTCTTTCGAAGCTTACTTTGCAACGTATCTGGACTGCCATATTCACTTGCAGTTTTTTCAATTCAGGTTGTAATTTTTCTAGCAAAATAATCTTGCGTTTTCTGGTACCGATTTATATTTCAGTCTGTGATGACTTAGGTTCGCTTAGACTAAACTATTTAAATAAACTATTTAAATAGATTAACTATTTAAATTAGAATTTCACTGATTAAATTCATCTATATTAATAGTATAAACGCGAAAATTTGGATGATTGTATGGATGGAGGATGTTTGTTACTCAATCACGCAAACACTACTAGACGGATTTAGATGAAATTTTGCACACAGGTAGATGATGTCCGAAATAGTAAGTACATAGGTTGCTTTGTAACTTGGATAAATGAGTTGTTCCCGCGGGATCCACCAAAAACTTTAATAATGCAGCGGGCTGCACAAAGCGTGCAGAAGCTAATTTGAAATGTATTGAAATAGTTCGATGCAAGTGGGTCTTACTTAAATTTAAATATCTTAATAAATTTACCGGCTATTTTACCATCCAGAACAGGACAATGAGAAGCATTGACGTCACTGCAGAAGGAATAGGTAAGGAGGTGGTATCAAATACCCGGGCGAGACGTTATGGAACTATCACCTTGTGGTCACGATGGTAATGATACGTATAGCCATTCTCTTTAGACCTGCCTGGTGGAACAACAATAAGTCTATTCTTCAAAGGAGCCCGGAACAATAATGAGAAAAAAGGTATATTTATCATGATTTAATAATTTGATTTCTTGTTCGGACTATGTGACCACCTCAAATTCTTTCAATTTTCTGTTTTTCTTAGTATTTCATGCCTAGAAATATTTTATAGTCTGTTAATGTATGCCTCCTTCAGTTGAGAAAACTAATATTTTGTCGCTTTATTTTTACAGTGCTCAAATTATACACTTAACATACGGAAGTTTTCCTTCTAACAACGCAAAACATAAACTCAAAGAAATCTTAGATCAGTTAGCTTAAATACTGATATTGTGACATAAAACGTGGAAAATTTAATACAAAACACGTTATAAGGATTAAATTTTATAAAGCAGCGACGACCGGCGAGCTTAATTTCGTCAGTGAAATTGTATGTGAAAAGTTATAGTGTACTTTATTTTGAAATCTGACCAAATTTAGTCAAATAAGAAAATTCACCATCCCGGAGAATAGAATGATAACTGCCATTATCTTAGTTTTAGTGTTATTCCATTTTTTATATCTGTGGGTATCTGATACACCCACTCAATATTTTTTGTGACCCTAATACTGTTATTTACGGAATTATAAAGTATTACAATGCTATTCGATTATTCGACTCATGTCTAAAGTTACAAGAGTAGAATTGTACTGTAATATTATCAAAATATATTTAAAAGTGTAAGTATGAAAAACAGTGATGAAATTATATTCTGGTGAAAAATATTCGATTAAATAATGATAAAAGCAGTTATCATTTTATTCTCATACAAAACAATCCGTGCACTTCGTATAATGTTGTGTTAGTAATATTATCATTCTTAGAGTGCGAAACAGTAAAATATATTGTCATGCCCTTCTTTCACTTAGAAATGACGATGATCTCATGAGTCTAAGTAAAACAAATATTCCAGACTTTTACTCGTATCACGCTTTTTACGAATACCAGACTCATGCCAGTAGCTGCGCTGAAAGCACTGATGATGACATGGAAGATAATTAATCACACTCCTTTGAGATGATGTTTATTTTTAGTACTCATTGATGATGTTAGATAATAACACCTAAGACTGATTTTAATTAAAGCGAGGCATCGCGACAAACGGGAAAAAACTGGTTTGTTTAATCACGTTTTTTTTTGTATTGATTGTTAAAAAACAACTTTACAAAAATTACACGATATACCTGAAGTTATAATCTAAAGAATTTGCTAACACGTTACATGATAGAATGAACTTTACTCGATCATATAAAAATCCGAAAACAGGCTAAAAAATCTCTAAAACAAATAATTTGTTAATAATGTTTCTAATCTTCTGCATGGTTTTTATATCGTGATATTTAATTTTAAATACAAAAAAGAATGTGCTAAATTTTAGTTTTCAACTGACGTCCTATATTTATTTATTCGAAAATTAACACGTTTCTCAGCGGTTTCAGAACAAACCGCGCCACGCATTTTCTATAGAATTGACGCGCGTCGAAATACCTCGCCTTAATATAAAATGTGATTTAAACTTAGAAAACACTCTCTTGACAGCCTCAGCCAATATTTGAATTCTTGGCGTTGACATATCGAACAACGTCAGTTCCGTGATGATGATATATATATATATATATATATATATATATATATATATATATATATATATATATATACACTTACTCTGCCAAAGTAATAAATTGTATTCATGTGACATACATGATATTACACACACATGTAAACTTTACTATTTTCTTTATGGCTAAAATCAGTTGTCAAACTTTTTTATTGTTTAGTCTATCGTCCAATTTCAGTCACAGACCATCGCTAGTGTTTTCCATTGATGTGGGTTTGACAACAAAGTAACCATTGAAGATTGTTTGGTTTCATTTCTTTGAGGAATTAATATTCCAATTTCCAACAAATCAAACTAACCGTTTCCCAAAATACAACTCATGTAGGTTCCAATATCGCGGGAAAACTGGGACAAAGAAGCCTATGACCCTCAGGAATAATATATTTTTATTAAAAAAAGAATTTTTAAAATCAGCAGCAATAGTTCCAGAGATGACTTTCTGCAAACAACATTTAAACTATATTATACTAGCAGTGCCCATGACTTTGTCCACGTGGACTGAGATCTAAGTTTTTTTTCAACGGAAAGTCAAACATTTTTCTAAAATAATAGTAGTCTTGATTATTCCTTATATAATCAGATATAATTAAATCGTTTAAGCCTTTTTGGAGATTAGTAGGAACAAACAGATAGCCCTAGACAGGGCGGACTTATATTTTAACATGAATTTGGTATTAGCAACGTGCAAACATTCATGTGCGTTTAGAAAAAGTTGTTACCTTGACATTACAAACATACACTTCAATTTTATTTATACGTGTCGCGTACGATATCGCGCGGTTTTATTCGCGTTATTTGATGGAAAAACTTCCTAAAATATATTACTTTTAGAATATTATTTAATGCAGTACTTTAAGAAGCTTATAAATACATCGCGTTATGATCAGTAAGAGTTAAACTATACTAAAAAATCTATGAACCAGTTGAACTTGCAGTTCATCCTTGAATCTTCCCACTAAGTTGAGGTATTTTACCTTCAAAGCAATAAACAATGTACCGAAGCATGGAGATTTTGATTGGAAAAGATCAAAAAGTTGTCTTTGTTACAAACTGTAATATTTTAATCTTTGAAAAGCTAAATAATCGAGTTTGATTATTCGCATTTTATGAACTCTAATATTATGTTGTCTTATTTACCAAATCAATCGAAGTAATGTCAAAAAAAAACTTTTTGTAAAATTTTCCGTCAATGGTAAATCCCAAATAAATCAAATAACTTTTATACGATTTTTGGCATTCATCACAGTTTTTATATAAAAAGATAATTTGATATTGTCAACAATCGGTACGTGAGTCCAAAGATTATTTTAATATTGTGAAGTAAGTTGGTTGAAAATGACTATTTTAATAATCGAAAAGCTGTAAGTTTTAAATATATGATTCAATTCTGATATTTCAGTTGGCATTCGATGTTGCTTTTTAAGGAAAGGTTTGATTAGATATAATGAATCAGAGCATTGCATTGGTCTCAAAAATATTTATAAAATCATTTTTTCGGTGGCTTTTTAATATTTTTTTAAATATTTGAAAATCTGCCATGCAAAACCGTTTCAAATTTTCAGGACATCTAAGTTTGGTGAAACCAAATCGTATGCCATCAGCCGCGTTTCGATCGGTCCAGCCGTTCAAACGTTATGAGAGGTATACACCCATACATACACCTGCATACGATACTCTGATGTCATCATAATTATTCTTAAGTTTAAGAGATGCTCTCAAAACGTAAAAAAAACATGAAAACTCAATTTTCGAAAACGGAACTAACGGGAAGTTTAGTGGGAAGTTAAAACGTTATGGGAACTGGAATAGTCAAGTTACGCTGACTAAAAATACTGTGCAGGTATTTATATATTTAGTAGTATTTTCGAAGCAGGTGTTTGTAATACTTCTGAGCATATGAAATTACAAATGCTACTATTTAGAAGTACATGCTTACTGCTATCCCCATCGTGTTAGGATATTTTTAATTACTGTGTATGATTTATTTAGTAGATAGAACAGTGAGGCCGTTAAAATTTAAACTAAGCCACGCCACTTGTCGCCTGTTTCTCGGTGGCGTGATTAGATTCCCGCCTTAATAATCTAAAGGTTTGGCGGGGGTAATACAATCATGAATCATTCCATTTCTGTCAATCCACAAGAACGGTTCTATATTTGATACATGTCGAATAAGTAAATCGTTATGTTGAATGTAATGTAATGCAATGGATAAGAATATTTGATTATGTTGAATCTATCGAAAACTACTTAAAATAAGAATTGAGAATAATCGAACGTAAATGGAGGATATGATATATGTGAATCAATGTAATAATTAATAATGTAATCAACACTAATGTGTTTTTCTGGATGAACTATAAAAATCGGTTAGGGGAAAGTTCAGGAATTTTTCGAGGTCTAACGCTGGATGCCCGTAGTTTGGGAATTCTGTTAGGCAAAACGGTAAGAGTATTCAGTGCTTGTTTACCGCTGTCGGTTCGTCGAAGTTCAAGAACTCTGCAAGGCTAAACGCTGAGAGAATTCAATAATTGATACGCTAGTACGGTTTTTTTTATTTATTACCCGCTGAGTAACCAACTTATGGATATTTTTTTTAAACCGCTGTGTTAGTTTGTCGAGAAGGTTGTCTATATAAAACAAAATGACACAGACAGTAACTGACGCTATTGCAGCAGTAATAGGTAAGACAATGGTACCAATAACTCGGGCCAGACGTTGCAGAGTACTACGAGTACAACCTAGTAGTCGACGGTAGTGACACATATTGTAATTTGTTCGCCTTTTACAAACTGCCTAAGCGGAATGGTAGATGATCTATTCAAAAGGAACCCGGACCAACACGATGAAAATAATTTGCACACTATATCTAATCATGCTAAGCTGCCTTTACTGAGGCGAATGAATTTTCGTTAATTTACCAACTGTTTTACATTTCGTTGTGCTGTGGAAGATTAATGTTCATTTCATTTGATATTCATTTATCAAATTTAATAGGTCAATAATTGACCTCAATCAAAGTCAGTTATTGACCAAATCGTACAATTTGAGATCACCGTACGGGCAGATCGAATCTAGTTTCGCGACAGCGTGACATTATTCTGACTTCTGGCACAGATTATACAATACTAGCTGACCCGGCAAACGTTGTTTTTCCATGTAAACTACTTTTACATGGGGGGAGGGGAATAATTGAGACAAAATCCTATCTTTTAAGTTGGACCAAACAATAGATATCTATAAAATTTCATTGAAGTTGGTTCAGTAGCTTAGGAATCCATAGTGGCAATTTTTTTTTGGAATGTCTGAATCACTGCTAGCTTTAAGGGCCTTCACAGCTTCACCGGTCGCGGGGGAGAGCAGAGTGCTCAGCCAGAGTTTAAAGATATTGGGCTGTACGCCTTCCGCCCTAAGGGTGTCTTTTGTAAAACCGATCCTCGGTTTGGGGTGGGGTCATGATTTGCGATACCAGAGTTAGTGGCTTTTTTTTTGTCTATTGGGTGACTTAGAGTTCGTTTCGCCGATAGTCGAAACATAACGGCTGCCGGTGGCGATAGTGTCACGTGTATAGTGTTTAGGTGTGTTCCGTTGGCCAGAGTTATCGAGTTATCGGGATCGGTGAGAAAGTGGTGGGGCCTACGTTATTTGGGATCAGGATTAAAATCTGAAATGTAGTTTGCCGCGGCTATCACCAATGGGTTCGGGACCATATATAGAGAACAAATAACGTGACATGTAATTTATATATATGTCGCAGTGAAATTGTCAATACCGTTAGATTATAATCTACCTAAGTGATATTATAATTTAACTGCTAACCTAACCTAACCAAATTATAAAATCCCTGGGTAGATCATAATGTAACGGCTATTGACAATATCACTGCGACATATACATAGATATATTTATTAAGATAGTACGAGAGTCAAAGATGCTAAATGGGGATTTATTAGAACGTCGTGAGGATCTGTTGGATTTTGTAGATTATAATATGATAGGAAAAATAAGAGGTTATAAAAAATAAAAAATAGTACAGATTTTCAAAAGTGTAAAAAACAGTGACATGTAAATAATGAAACGAATATAATGAATAAATATATGGCGGGTTAGTTGCGAGCTAAAAAGTGTAAGTATATTTGGAAAATCTGACTTTGTTAAAGGAAAGATGATCAAAAAATGTAGTCATGATATTGTGTGTGTGGTTGAATTTTCTTTTATTTTGAAGGAAATGGTGTAAGAATAACGAATTAATATAATCGGTCAATTTTCACAAGCCACATTTTTGCAAGTTACTGTATTTTACTACACTAGATGCTCGACTATATAAAGGGCTTATATTTGCTTGAGAGCCTCAAGAGTATGGTATCCCTCCTATGTTAATTTGCCGCGCTCGAGTAAAATTAGGACTAGTTTCACCAAAACCAGTAAGTATACCAACAAACAAGCACCGGTTTTGTAACTATTTAGTTTTATTAAAAACCATTAAAATGACGGACTGCCTCATAGTCTACGGAATAGCTTATTAAGCTTAGATCATGAGGTTGGATCCCAGAGTCGGACAAAAGTGTTATTGAGGTTTTTTCGAACTTTCTCGAAAATCCAAAATCTCTGTCTGAATTTGGTGGGTGATGTATTACCATTCCTGTACCTTGAATGAGCACGTGATACCGTCCGTCCCAGGTATTGCTAGAAAAAATCATAAAACGTTAACAAGTCGGAAAAATGTGGCGATGGAGATCATCAGTCATCTCGCCAATCGACAAACTGGTGAATAGTGGTAAACTGGAAATTGTATAGATGTTGGAGTTATTCTGCCTACCCTTAAGGGGTACCCTTGCGGGGTAGGCAGATGATATTAATATCACGTCATCGTCTGTCTGTTTATCAACCCTCTTTCCAAAAAGGAAGTGGGTCTCAATTCGGACGTTTATATGTTTTTTAATATATCTTTGGGCATAACTCCGTCATATATGGACAGATTTGCAAAACTATTTTGTTGTTGAGAGTATATTTTGGATTTAGTGTCATATAAAGTTGGTGAAGATCTGATTCAGAGTTCTTGTGGGCGATTGTTTGTTCTTCTTAATGAACTAGGAACAATACAGAACAAAAAATTGACAACAAAATCTAATTTCAAGCTTTCGACGAACCTAAAACTCTGTAAACGGTATATCAAAGTGTGCCTGCTATTATTAGAAAATGTTAGTACTACCATGTTGCGAAATAGAAATTTTAATACGGAAATCGTTACAAGGGTAATTATTCAGTTAAAAGCGCTCATTTGGCGTCGTTAATAAAAGCGGGTATGAAAAGCGACGACTTTAATTTGGCAAATGTTTAAAATCGGATAGTGAAGGATTGCAATAAAGATAATGGAGCCTGGTTACTATCTGAATGGGGTTACTGATTCATATTGTTAAGGTACAAAGTTGTCATCTTAATTATTTTTAGAAATATTATTGCTTTTTGATATTACAGGACATTTTTAAGATGTTAGCTGTTACCCGCGAATTCATTCGGATGACACAACCTTACTTATGTGGCTAAGTCAGGTGTGGCTACTTCGGAATAATGATCCTTTTTGTAGCTAAATTAATTTTTAAATCGGTTAATTAGGTTTTGAGGTCATCAATTAAAAACAATTTCATATACATCTAATATTTTCTCTTTAAGATATCATTGTTTATTGAAATAAATTTTATACTTCTGTCAGCAATGTTTGGTGAAACTTAGAGAGCGGACACACATGCTGCTTTTAGAATCCAAAACGCGCGTTTTAGCGTCTGCATCGATGCTGCATCGCGTTTTAGCGACTCTCCGCGATCGGCTGTGGCATCCGAATCGCGCATTTTATAGTCCAGTAAAAAGTTTAACGAAACCATGATCGACCAGTTTTGGCGCAATGAGTAAAAATGTGTTCATTAATACTTAAATAATGATATTATGAAAGAAATTTTGATTAAAATTAAGGGGAAATGGTTGAAAAAAATAAAAAAGGGTTGAAAAATGCCTTTTTTTTAAATAACTTAATAACGGTAAGAAACAGAAAAAAAAGTTTCAAGTAAAAGTTGTAGAGAAAAAAATTCTACACAAAAAGTTCCTCTTCATTTTTTTGTTATCTGCTTTAGTTTAGCTCCAAAAAATAAAAAATAAATTTGCTTTGTAATTAATTATAAAACCTTACCAGAATTATTACGGCCCTGTACCATGTAGCGCGCGCATCACATTAGTATGTACTAACACTACTACACATGTATTCCCATATTTATATATTTTTACATATTTTACTACAAATTTAATTTTTAGTTTTTGTAGCTAAACTAAAGCAGATAACAAAAAAATGAAGAGGAACTTTTTGTGTAGAATTTTTTTCTCTACAGCTTTTACTTGAAACTTTTTTTCTATTTCCTACCGTTATTAAGTTATTTAAAAAAAAAGGCATTTTTCAACCCTTTTTTATTTTTTTCATCCCTTTCCCCTTAATTTTAATCAAAATTTCTTTCATAATATCATTATTTAAGTATTAATGAACACATTTTTACTCATTGCGCCAAAACTGGTCGATCATGGTTTCGTTAAACTTTTTACTGGACTATAGCGACTGCATCGATGCTGCATTGCGTTTTAGCGATCGAACGCGGAATCGCGCGTTTCAGCGATTGCTTCGATGCTAGACCGGGTCGGCAGTAATGTTTCCGTTCGATAGTCGACTATCGATTATTTGCTGATTTTTAAAAGTATTGTTTACTTTTACAAATTAAATTATAAATTTTATACTGATATATTATCTTTATTTTTTCTTATAAAACAGTAACTAACAGTATAACCCAAATTGGTAGCATTATAAAAAAATATACTAATCCAACTTTATGGTCTTTCTTAAATTACATTGCTGTACAAGACAAATAATAATGTCGATATTTATTAAAAGTTATCGATTTTTTAATATGTCATTAGGCAACAAACATGCAGATAAATTTCCTCTTGAAAATAGACAACCATTGTCCATAGACACCAAAGATGGTAATTAGATTAGCAAGGTATGTAACAATCAAAAAGTTTGGCTGTAAGAGTTTAGACAATTTCTATAAAATGTTTGATTGTACCATCACGTCATCGTCATGATTCATCATCGGATGATTTTCTAGCGTCTTAACCATCGTCAATAGATACCAAAGATGTTAATGGTGCGTTTTTTATATCAAAAGATAGCAAACAAACAGATGTCTCTCTTAATGTAAAAGGGAAACCATTACCTATAGACACTTAAGATGTTAATGGTGAGTTGCTATCTGTGTGGCGGAATGACAATGCCACATGCATAATAAGTCTACCGGCTAACTGTTTCGTCAAACCGGAACATGACAATGAAAAGCATTGACGCTATTACGGCAGGAATAGGTAGTTGGGTTTTCCGTTTTAAAACACGTTAAAACACAATTATTTTCAACTTAAAAAAAACGGAGGTTATCAGTTTGACATAATATAAGCATGTATGCGATTTTTGGGATTGGATAATATTTAACTATGTTTTTGATTGCTATTTAGGTGTCCAAGCATATGTATTAAATTTCGTAAATGTATATACAATATACATATATGTTTGCATGTTTATATGTTTGTCCACAAACTTGTCGGGAACTAAAAGTTATATCAAAATATTTTTTTTTTGATTTAAATCATGTTCAATTAATATTCCAACTTCCAATGTCTAAGTTTTATCATAATCGGTTAAGTAGATTTTGAGATATGGGAAATCTATAGTTGACAGATATTTGAAGTCGGTTTAATTTTTTAAATTACTTTTATTCACTATTCAGTATTAATTTCAAATCTAAAACTAAAAAAAGTTATAATTTTTTCTTATTTTTTTCCTTTTTTTACTTCGTAAAGTTTGTATTTTGGGTTTTGTAAAATTTATTACCAGCAGCATTGAAATTTTAATATTTAATAATAGGTTAGTGCTTTAAAGGAGCAATTCTTGTATGTATGTATATATATATATATATATATATATATATATATATATATATATATATATATATATATATATATATATATATATATATATATATATATATATATATATATATATATATATATATATATATATATATATATATATATATATATATATATATATATATATATATAATTGGAATCTCGGAATCGGCTCCAACGATTTTCATGAAAGTCACAAATTAGGGGCTTTTTGGGTCAAGGAATTGTTTTTATGAAGGTTCCAGATCCAAGAAAAGCTCGGTTCCCAAGATATGGGTATGTGAAAAACCGAGCAAAGCTCGGTCAACCAGATATTGAAGTTTATAGTAAGAGTGTAGCTTCGTCGATATTAAGTAAGTACAACAATAACTTTCAAACCGGAGAAGCCAATCGCCGCCATCGGTATCTGCATGTGTACCCGGTGTAGCGATTAGTCGCGGCATCAAGCAATTCGATCGCCGCAATCGGCGTTTGCTAGTGTGCCCGGCGATGAGATTGGTCGCTGCATCTAGCTTCTAAAAGCGACTGAATCGCCGATCGCTGATGCTAAAAGTAGCATGTGTGCCCGCTCTGTTAATTATATCTTTTGTGGAATGAAAGTTAATCTTTTGCTGAATTGTGATTTTTTATTTTACCAAACATACTACAATAGACTACCTACATATCAAATTTTGAAACTTCAATAATATTTTAGAATGATCTCCGAAAATTGCTCCTATCCAGTATCCTGTTAGAAAAATTAATATTGAATCAGCTTGTCAAATATGACATAGCCCATTTTTGAATTGCCCGAGCCGGGAATCGCACCTGGGACCTCATGTGGTAAACACCAACGCCGGATCACTAGACCGCACAGGCGATTTAATAAACATTTTAGTGTCTGTTGCAGCTATTACAGCAGAGATAGGTAAGGCGGTGGTTCAAAATCCTGGTTGGAAATTTGCCAAACTCCATCACCGAATAGTTAATGACACGTGTAAATTAAATCCATACTTCAAAACAAAGCTCGAATCCATACAAGAAATAATTTCAAGACTATTCCCGGTCTTTAAAATACATGCATTAGCTCACAAACTTCCGAATGACACTATCAGAAGACTATGAGCTGTTATATAATAATTCTTCTCTACTACGTATTAACCGTCAAATTGTCCCGCGGGGTGATCACGTAACTCGCAATGCGAAATTATCGTGATTGTTTAGTTAATGCAAGACACATAACAGCCTTGTACATTAGTGGTAGTCGTTGCCGCTTGATTAGTTTTGATGCTGTGACATTGCAAAAAGTGCATCTAGTGACCAGCAAGCAATTGGCGACGTTTTTGATGATTTTTTCATTACGTTTAAGAGTCATCGCTGATCGCTGGCGAATTGCAAACGTTTGATGATACGCCTACCGATCCCAGTCCCGGCTATCTCAACAAACCCACTATAATCGTTGAATATTTTGGTGGGTACTTGATGGGGGGGGGGACTTAGACTTAGGCTCCGGTTACATTTTGATAAGTCGCTATCGGAGATCAGTGAAATGCAGTGATGGGAATCATGATCCACAAAAAAAGTAAAATCGCCAGTACTTGTCGATGTTATGCTCCGGTTTGGAGAATAAGGTATTCGGAAAATTTATGTATGTATTTATATTCAACTCTGTCAGATGGATAGCAATGCAGGTGTCTATATGCAATGATTATCTATTTTCATTAAGAGAACCGTCTACTTGTTTGCTATTTTATGAAATATAAAATAAAAACCGGCCAATACGAGTCAAACTCGTATACGAAGGGTTCCGTACCATCGTCTATAAAAAAACGGCAAAAAAATACGTTTGTTGTAGTCCCCTTATATAATTATTTCATTGTAATTATTTATTTTTAAGTTAATACTTATATCGGTAACTAAATATTCTATGGATATTTCAAGTATCTACCAATTACTATCGGTTATTAAGATAGCAAAAAAAAATGCAAAAAAATCAAGTTTGTTGCATAAGAGCCTTCTTAAATATTTATTTTATTTTATGTTTAGTATTTTTCGTTAAAGTGACTACAGACTTCTGTAAAAAAATTAACTGTCTAACTATCACGGATTATGAGATACAGCCTGGTGACAGACAGACAAACAGACAGACGGACGGACTTAGCAATAGGGTCCCGTTTTACTCTTTGATACGGAACTCTAATAACGTTAATTATTTACTAACAATTTTTTTCCTGTATTTTTCCTAGCTCAATGAAAAGAACAAATGCTTGCCTGCTGGCCGAATTTCGTCCATAACTTTGACTATTGATTATACCATTTTATTATTTAACTAGCTGTGCCCGCGACTTGGTCCGCGTGGGATTTTTTAAAAAGCCTAAGTTACTCCTTATTACATCAGCTATCTACCAGTGAAAGTCCCGTCCAAAACCGGTTGTTTTAATATTACAAACATACACTCCAATTTTATTTATATATTATATATTATATATTATATATCATATATTACATGTATGTTATATATTAAATATTATATAAATCTATACATATAATAAAGTCGTAGAAAAATCAAAACTGTACATTGAATATTTTTTTAAAGAATACTTGGGGCGTGATCTACAATCAAAATAGAAGCCAAAAATATAGTTTTTAGAATATTTGTCTGTTTGTCTGTTTGTCTGTATGTCGGTATGTCTATTTGTCTGTTTGTCTGTTTGTCTGTATGTATGTCCGGGGTAATCTCAAAAAGTACTGCATGTATTTACTTCAAATTTTGCATGAATGTTACTAATAGGTCGGGTCAACATATAAGCTACATATTATCACGCTATCATCTAAGGGGGAGGAGCTGTGCGGAGTAAACGAAGTCCGCGCGGACGAAGTCGTGGGCAACAGCTAGTAATAAATATTCACGGGACAAATGACACTTACTGATCTAACCCCAAAGTAAGCAAATTATTTGCTTGTGTTACGGGTGTTAGTCAACGATATCAATACATAGAAATACATATATAAATACAAGAATATATTTAATAAACAGTCAAACCCGGAAAATACAATCATTTATGTTCATCACACAAATGCTTGTCCCCGTCGGGGATCAACCCGAGCCTATATATTATATATTATATATTATATATTATATATTATATATTATATATTATATATTATATATTATATAGATGTGTTTTTAATTAAAAACGGCCAACGTGTTAATCGTGGTAAGGTTTTCTGAGACACGCCTCTGAGGCTATGACAACACGAGACAGGTGGAAAATAGGAAATAGCATCACAAAAATAATAATATCAATACGTTTTCTTATTTCCTGACATCATAGCAGCTTCTCGCACTTCACTATATAGAATTTAATTTCCTTGCTTCTGTCAACAGAAAGCACCGCAAATGATTTATTACCAAAGTGTTGGCTGTGTGAATGGGAATTCTCGCGCCGAAATGACATGACGCTAAATGGAAATAAATTTATGTTAGAAATATTAGTTAAATAAAATATTTTTACATTTTTCCCGTGCTAATTCAAGCCCCATTTGACGTATAGACCATCTGCCTACCTGGCAGGTAGGTTGTGAAAGGCATATATATATATATATATATATATATATATATATATATATATATATATATATATATATATATATATATATATATATATATATATATATATATATATATATATATATATATATATATATATATATATATATATATATATATATATATATATATATATATATATAATACTAGGGTAGCCAAAGAGGAAATTTATGCATTTGCTTGAGCCCGTCAGATTAACATACGGCGGGTACCTCGCACACTGTTGAGGATCTCTACCTCTAGGATAATATAATATATAGAGGCGGGTGGCTAGGGCAGGAAAAAAAAACTAAATTCCTATAACTTCAGCTTGTAGAAATTGTCAGATTATATATTTTTCGTCATTCTTACATCATTTCCTCTATAATAAAAGAAAGTTAAGACGCTCCCGAGAATATCAAAACGTTTTCTTTGCAACTTTGTGACCCTCCCACTCCCTTAAGCTACACTTGAATCGACAGATTTTTCAAAATTATAGGGTGGCAATTGACCCACCATATCTTAATCTGACGCGATTTAGTGTTTTTTTTATATCATAAGATAGCAAACAAGCAGATGGGTCTCCTGATGGAAAGAGTCAACCATCGCCTATAGACACCAAAGATGTTAATGGTGCGTTGCTATCTTGTGGCGAGGTATAATGCCACATGCATAAGTTTACCGGCTACCTTACCCTCCAAACCGGAACACGACAGCAACAAGCACTGATGCTATTGCGGCAGGAATAGGTAAGGCGGTGGTACCAGACCCGGGCGAGACAATGCAGAACTCTACCACCTAGTAGCCACGATGGTAGTGACTCGATAGCCAATCGGTCGCCTTTTACGACCTGCCTGGCAGAACGGCAGTTGGCCTATTCTACAAAGGAGGCCGGGACCAACACGGCGAAATTGTTTCCATGTCACACATTTTTTTAAAACATTTTTTTATCTGTAGATATTTTCCCCACCATTGAAATGAAAAACATTGTATAAACTTTTATTTTTCCTATAATATAATCTACAAAATCCAATAGGTTCCTATGACGCTTGAGTAACTACCCATTTAACATCTTGGGCTTCTCTACCTATGATAAACAAAATAATTAAAAAAATTCAAAATTTCATTTTTATCCGGCTTAAAAAAACACAACGCATGGATATAATTTTAATTAGGCAAAATTCAGCCGATTCGGTGCTTCACACCCCGCATACACCGCCCGACGGCCGATTAACACGACTCGGTGCATCCGATTCATAAATTTAATAGGATACTTTTAAACGAATATTTTACATTATATTGTAACAATTTTACAATAATAATTAAAACGCACTTTCAATTTAATATTTAGTTAATTTTAAAATTTGGCCGGACCTTTAAAACTAACTCTGTATACACAAAGATGTAAATAATGCATTCCCATGCTTGAAGAGGGTTTTTAATTCCACATGCATAAGTTTTTCAACCTTCCCTCCAAATTAGAATACAATAGTGACAAGCATTGCGGTAGGAATAGGTAAGGCAATGGTATCAGACCCGGGTGAGACAATGCAAAACTCTACCACCACTGGCAGAGCGGAAGATAGTCTATTATCTAAAGGGGGTCCGGACCAACATGGAAATACGCTACATATTTTATCGATCTCCATATTTGAAAATATTTATCCAGATAATAGATAGCAATGTAGCGACCGGGTTTGGTACTGTAACACCTTTATGGTGTTACGTACTGGCAGCTTTGTCTGTTTTCGAATGTAGAACGGAATTGTTTAGAAAAGTTAGACAATAGAATTGTAAGTCTAGTTTGTAATGTGACAAGGGACAGAGGTCCCACGAAAATAAAAGAAGATACATTACGAAAGTCTATTTATTAGAGGATCCTGGAAAATCCTGCTTCTCATTAGTACCTCAAGCTGCCAAGCGAGTATAAAGAAGGATTCCCTGAATAGAAAAGGGATATCGTCCCCTAAGTAACACGTCCGGCTGAATAGTCGTCGGGCGCCGTTACAAGTTGGCGGAGGCGCCGTGCAGTCGCGATGTGCAGTTGCTGTGTGCAGTTGCTGTGTGAAGTCGCTGCGGGAAGTCGCTGCGGGAAGTCGCTGTGTGAAGTGGCTACGGAAGTCACCACGTTCAGGCGCTACGCGCAATCACCACGCTAGAAAAACCAGGAGGGCTAAGTATTGGTGTCAGAGGGTAAGAGGTGTGATGGAGGCCATCAAGCGCTTCAACGGAACGCAAAACTTGGCGTTCGCTGAGTTTATTAAAGATTTCAGAACGGTCGCGGCGATAAACAAATGGAATATGGAGAGCCTACCGTTACTGCTGGGACTATATCTCGACGGTCCGGCATTAGCATTTTATAAAATGATATATACCGACACGGCCAATTTCGATGAATTATGTAGTAAAATTGAAAACGAATTCCCCGTTTCAATAAATTATGTGGAACAATTTTATGTATCTAAGCAAGGCCGTGATGAGGAACTATTAACCTATTTTTACAGGCTCAGCGACACCGCAACCAAAGCTGAAATTTCAGACGTAATTTTTGTAAAACAATTCATCAAAACGATGTTACCCTCGCTAAAAGAAAAACTGGGGATGAGAGTGTACTCGTCACGAGAAGAATTACGAAACACAATCATTCAATACAACGAGGTCTTTGGGGGTCAATTGAGAGCGAGTAACCTTCCTTTACAACCGCCAATGGGGGTACAACAGAAGGTGAAATTCAGGGGGGAACCAGACATTCTGCCCAATACGCCCATACGCTCACAGGCAGAACATCCACAGCCATCGGAAGTTTTTCACACGCCCCGGTATAATTTAAGGCCGAGACATTATGAAAGAACGGCCTCAAACACACGTAATGATTTCAGACGCAGCCCGATGACAACACAACACCCAAACGTACAGGGACGCCACCAAAGAAATGAAACGTGGGAGATGAGAGCTGCGTCCCAAACAGATGAAGATCTCCCGGCAGAAAGCAAAGGTTTGTCCAGTCCATTTATACAGGTCATAATTAAGGGTCATTCGTGTTCGGCGTTAATCGATACGGGAGCAGATATATCGTGCATGTCAAATGATCTCGCGGAACATCTAAAAATAACATTCAAAGATGATGCACCCAATAGGCATTTTGTAAAATCGCTAGGAGGTTCGTTACTAAATGTGATAGGAAAGACGTGTGTAAATTTAATGATAGATAACAGTATTTTTGCAAATGAAATGTTAATAATAGAGAATATTAAAACTAAACTTATATTAGGTCGAGATTTTCTGAAAAAATATGATGCTGTAATAGACTTTTCAAAGAATTTCATATGTCTTAAACAGCATTGCTATGTAGATTTCATTAATACCTCATTGCTACGAAACAATGATGATCGTTCCAGTATGGACGGCTACCATAGAAACGTTGTAAATAATAATGTCACTGATGTAAATAAATCATATAATTTATTAAAATCAGATTACATGTATTATGTGAATTATGTAGAGAAAAATGAGGATAATTTATATCCGCGTGTAAATTCTAACAATGAATGCGAAATAGAGGAAATTAACATTAATCCGGAATTATGTAAAAAGCAAAAGAATATGTTACGAAATCTGTTTAGTAAGTATAGGAAATGTTTCGCATTTAGGCCCACAGAATTAGGTAGGTGTAAACTAACAGAAGTAAAAATAAAAACGGTAGACCAGGTAGCAGTACACCACCCGCCATATCGTGTTTCACCTAAGCAACTGGAAATAATCAATATGCAAGTGAGAGAAATGTTAGACAACGGTGTCATTCGCGAATCTAAAAGCTCTTATGCTTCCCCGGTAGTGTTGGTGCGGAAGAATGATAATACATGGAGATTCTGTGTGGACTATCGTAAGTTGAATAAAAAGGTGGTGACAGATAGCTATCCTTTGCCTATTATAGAGGACATTTTAATATATCTGTCAGGTGCCCACTATTTCGCTGATTTAGATTTAAATTCTGGCTATTGGCAACTTATGATTTCGGAAAGTGATAGGCAAAAAACGGCATTTATCACACCGTCAGGATTGTATGAGTTTAACGTGTTACCTTTTGGCTTAAAAACAAGTCAGGCAGTATTTCAGCGTACAATGGATAAGGTGTTAGGGGACATCAAATACAAGAATGCCATCTGTTATGTTGATAATATATTAATATGGGGGAAAACTTTCACAGAATTTAAGGAAGCATTAGAAAAGGTGTTAATGCGCCTTAAGGAAGCGAACCTTACGCTTAAACCAAATAAATGTAGTTTTGGGTATGGAAAGATAAGTGTGTTAGGGCATGAAATATCGGGGGTTGGTATTCGACCAGATAGCAGGAAATTAAAGGCGATAAAAGAAATGCCTGCACCTACAAATGCAAAACAGGTAAAATCGGTACTGGGAGTATTCTCCTATTACCGTAAGTTCATTAATAATTTTGCCAAAATTGCTCTACCCTTAACAAAATTACTAAAGAAGGGGTTGAAGTTTTGTTGGTCCTCGGAACATCAAAACGCGTTTTCAATTATCGTAGATCGAATGTGTAACCCGCCTATTTTAAGTCATTATTCTAGTGATAGGGATGTGTTAACCAGGTTGTATATAGATGCTAGTGGAGAAGCTCTGGGATGTTGTTTAATGCAGGGAAAAATAGAGATGCATCCGGTATCGTATGCGTCGAGGAAGTTGAGTGAGGCAGAAAAGAAATATTCCACTACTGAGAAAGAATGTTTAGGTCTAGTGTGGGCGTTAAATTATTTTAAGCATTTTCTATGGGGATTGAAGTTCCAAGTCGTAACCGATCATAAGGCGTTATGTTGGCTTAGAGATAAGAAAGATATGAATGGAAGGTTGGCGAGATGGTCACTGAGCATACAAGCATATGATTTCGATATCGTGCATTGTGCAGGCAGAGAGAATGTAGTTGCCGATTTTTTAAGTAGAAACCCGTTAAATGTGGAGAGTGGAGTCGAGAACGCTCAGAAAGAACAAGAAGATGGTTTGGAAGTATATAAATTAGAGGTAATAAAGGTCCAAGAAGAGCAAGGGATGGATGAGTCATGTAGGCATTGGTTATCCCGAGTAAGGATGAGCAATACCGGAATATGTAAGGGGTATATTTTGAAAGAAGGGGTTTTGTGTAAGAGAGTAAAGCGTGGACATGTTATGAAAGATCTTGTAGTTATACCAAAGGGTTTGTTATGTGAGGTCTTACAGGAACTGCATGATGACCCATGGTCAGGGGGACACTTGGGTTTGGCAAAAACGTTATGTAAATTCAGGGATAGTTATTATTGCGAGAATGCTGAGAAGGAGATCGAGAAGTATGTAAAAACGTGTAGGTTGTGTCAAGAAAGAAAAAAGGTCAAACAAGTAGCGGAACTACAACCAATAACTGTGACCCATATGATGCAAAAAGTAGGCATCGATATATTAGGGCCTTTTAGAAAATCTTTAAACGGAAATAAATATATTATAGTATGTGTTGAATATGTGTCGAAGTATGCGATATGTAAAGCGGTGCAAAGAGTTACGGCAGAGAAAGTGAGTGAATTTCTGATTGAGGAGGTGTTTTGTAGATACGGAGGTGTTAAGGAAGTAATTTCTGATAGGGGGGCAGTATTCACGTCACACCTAGTAAAAGAGACTGTGATTCGATTTGGGGCAAAGTCGCGATTTAGTACGGCGTTTAGGCCGGAAACGAACGGGTTAGTAGAGCGGTTCAATAAAACGCTGGTTCAAATGTTATCGATGTATGTTGCCAGGGACCAACGAGACTGGTGTAGATTTGTGCCACTAGTATGTCATGCATATAACACTAGCAAACAATCAACCACTAAAGTTTCACCATATATGATGATGTACGCTAGGGAACCGATATTCCAAAGCGACATGGGGGTAAATAGGGATAGTCAAAACCGAGAAGTAAATTTTGCCGAGAGACATAATTTACAAAGTACGTTAGTCCGGAAGGCAATACAAAATATTAGAAGGGCACAGGTTAGGCAAAAGAGATATTTTGACAAAAGGGTTAAAGTAAAGGACTTTTCACCGGGACAATTAGTATTAGTTTATACACCAAGACGGGTGGACAATAGGAGTCTGAAATTATGTAGGTTATATAAAGGGCCGTTCAGAATAGTGGAAAGAATATCTAATGTAAATTATGTAATTACGAAATTAAGCAATAGGAGATATAGAGATATTGTACATATAAATAGGTTGAAAGCATTTCATGTACGTATGTAAAAAAAATATATAGTGTACTTATAGTCATTCATTGTAATAAATAATTGTTACATGTTAGACCATTACTTTTGTTTGGGGCTTATATATGAGAATACTAATACTTGTGTTTGTTTCATGTAATATGATGGGGCTCAACCAATGCTGTGATGATGGACCGAAGCCAAAAAGAAAAAAGATGACCAAAAGAATATTAAATGAAGAAATGTCCTATTTCCAATAGCAATGTATTCCTCTCAAGTTCTTCCGTTCAATAATAAAGTCTTATGGGGTATAATGTATATTAGGGACTGAGCCGCCTTAGTATGAGGTCGAAAGAGTCAGTATAGGTTAAGGAGTTAGAAGTCTTTTGAAGGGGAGTTCAACTTTGTAGTACGACATAGTCGACACAAAGGATATCTGTATAGGATATACATGAACTCAGATAGTCATGGGAGACAATATAATGATGGTATTAATATGGTTCAGAGTAAGGAATATTTATGATCGTGGTCTATATATTGGGGCGAGCTCGATGTTGAGAGGAAGTAATACTTCAATCTTTTTTCTTTTGGTCCACCAAAGAAAAGAAGTTTGAATTGTTATGCCCTTCCATCTCTTATTATCTCTTATACAGCTAGAGCCCTTCAGGCTAAAATGTAATAAAATAAAAAAATGTTTGCGGTAGGATAGGTTAGGTGAGGGGACTGTGGTCTGTCTTTTACAGGGGTTTTGGGAGACCAAAGTTTGTGCCATGGTGTGGTGATGATGAACAGAACCACACATGGGGCAAACTATCTTTTAGGAAAAGACAGTCCCACCAAAATGTACCTTCCCCTCGTAGGTAGGGCAATCAGGTTAGGGATAGGTAGGCCATATGAAGGGAGACAAATGCCCCACCAGTTTCAGCTGCTCCCACCTTGGGGGGTAGCTGATGTAACACCTTTATGGTGTTACGTACTGGCAGCTTTGTCTGTTTTCGAATGTAGAACGGAATTGTTTAGAAAAGTTAGACAATAGAATTGTAAGTCTAGTTTGTAATGTGACAAGGGACAGAGGTCCCACGAAAATAAAAGAAGATACATTACGAAAGTCTATTTATTAGAGGATCCTGGAAAATCCTGCTTCTCATTAGTACCTCAAGCTGCCAAGCGAGTATAAAGAAGGATTCCCTGAATAGAAAAGGGATATCGTCCCCTAAGTAACACGTCCGGCTGAATAGTCGTCGGGCGCCGTTACAGTACCACCACTTTACCTTTTCCTGTCACAATGGCGTCATTGTTTGTCATTGTCGTGTTCCAGTTTGGAGGGTAAAGTAGGCAGTAGACTTAGGCTATGGTTACACTTTGATTAGTCCGAGTGTTTAATTAAGGTGCTTAGTATTAATCAAAAAACGAGTGTAGATAGCCGTTGATAAGCGCGAGTGATTAGTATTCAGCAATTATTCACTTTACTACACTGATTACTAACCACTCTCCCTAGTTAACGGCTATTTACACGTGTTTTTTGCTTAATGGAACCAGATCCCCGTCGATTGCTTAGTCAGGGTCGCTAACCACTTGACTAACGGGGCGGTCAATACTACGCATCTGCATCATACACTTGCATTCGAACTAATAAAAGTGTAACTGGGGCCTTATACATGAGATGTTAACTTATTATCATCCTGCTCTATAGGGAGAAACGTAACAATAACATCTTTGGTGTTTAAAGACAATGGTTGTCCTTTTACATCAGGAGAACCATCAGCTTAAAGGACACAAAAACGTTTGTATTTAGAGGAGTTCGCATTTTAAGGCTACAAAATAAATATTTAGTAAAAAAACTTTCATATATAAGAAACTGAGCGTGCCAGTTTTTAACTTTATTTAAAACTTCCTAATAAAAACGACAAACATTTCTAAAGGATCTTTTCACCTCTTTCAAATACGCGAAGTGCTTTGATTCTCAGATCAAATAAATAGGTAAAGATGAACTTTGCGAAAAACGAAGTGAGGCCAATAAATATGTGTGCATTGGCCGGCAATTGCTTTGATTATTTTGATTTATTAAAAATATCGCTTTCTAATTTGTATGAAATTCCATCCTACTTTTTATCCCTTGCAGTTTAGTTTTTACATCGTTCACAACACGATTCGGAATTTTTACGCGTAAATATTATTTTTTTTTATTATTAAGTAGTAGAAAATTTTTAGTTAATTTTTGCCTCAAGTGTCTGTGTCTGTCAACTTGACAAAGTAAGGCGTAATTTCATTGTAACTATGTGAGTTTAATTGTGTACTACACGGCAAGGCGTAGTTTTTACTAGCATCAATTCTTTGTCCGCAGAGTACCATCCTTACTTTTTATTTGATTTAAGGCTTTATTTACAATGTTTGTGGGTAAGGCAGGCGGGAAACTTACACATGCTGTGTTATACAGTAAGTGAAAAAACCCTGTCTGATCATCAAAGTGCTATCTGCTAGCTTCATGCGATTATTTTTTCTTGTTGGTCCGGACTCCTTGGTTGGATATAATAAAATAGACCAACTGTTGTTCTGCCATGTAGGTCGTAAAAGGGGATTTATTGGCTACTATCGTGACTATTAGGTGGTAGAGTTCTGCATTGGTGGTAAATATCTCGCCCGGGTATTTGGTATCACAGTCTTACCCTTTCCTGTCGCAGTCGCGTCAATGCTAGTCTTTGTCGTGTTCTGGTTTTGAGGGTAGGGTAGCCGGTAAGCTTATGCATATGACATTCCCGTCCTGCCACACGAATAGCAATCTTTGTTGTCTGAAGGCCAGGGTTTTTCTTACCATCAGGAGAGCCATCTGGCAGTTTGCTATCTAATGATATATAAAAAAAAGGTTATACTATATGTATATTATTTATTGGGTATTGGTAGATATTTTATCATTTATGTGCTTAATTTTAAGGAAAATTATTTAAGTTTTGTATTAACGTGAGGTGTTCTAAAGTATGATAATATTTTTACTTTACAAGATTTTTTTATAAATGAATTATTTCGTTATTTTTAATGTCATTAACCTACCTATATGCTTCTTTTAGGTTGAATACGTTTTCTTTACTCATTGTATAACTGCCATACTAAAAGCAACACACCATTAATCTTCACCATCTTGTGTAGTTTTAATGATTAATGTTGTTTCGGTTTTGGAATCGCCTTATTCGGATTTTGTGGTTATCAAAGCTAAATCTTTGATTGATAGATCTTATGGCATCAGTGCTTGTAAATATCATATCCCTATTGAGAAGGTAAGGTAGCCGGGCAACTACTATTATCCACCGGATAATATTCACGTGGATAAACCGAATACTATTCACGCGGACGGCAACGCTCATTAAACATATATTTATACAACTTAGTATATTTCTTGTTATCAAAAGAGGCCTCAGTTTATTTGCTATTCTTTGATATTAAAGAAAAAACTAGATAACTTTTATCACATATACTGTAAACATTACAGAAATATAATTCTTTAATGCGAGTTAGTCCCTAAAAGGGTTAAAATGGGTCGTGCGGTAAAGCCCAGGCCGATAAAGGTTATGTCATTGTGTAGGTAAAAAGTCGTGTTGACAACGAAATGTAAAAAAAAGACACCAGAGTAAAGTTACACCAATAATATTATCAGCAAAAACATTGTGTGAAATCTAAAAATGCTTTAGTTTATCAAAGTAAATTTAGTTTTAATTAAACACCTTGCGTGTTCTATGGGTTACGTATCGAATTTTTTCATTTAGTATAGCTTTTAATTATTGTAAACATATTTTTATACGCTGACATTATTTAACATTCGACTCATGAATCCTTAATAATAATGACAAACATCATAATTTGAACCTTATAAAACTTAAGCCAGAATAATGACCTCATATGACCCCACATCTGGCCGGTAAGTTTGTAACTTTACAGCATCCATATGTTTCGACTATAATTAGGATAAATTATTTCATACAAAAACAAGGTTTAAAATCATGAAATGCAATTTTCAGTGCAGAATTTATTGTTGTAATTAAAAATACTAATTGACGTGTTTCGTAAAGTGCATTCTTTTCTGTTGTTGTTGTATATAAGTACGTTGTATATAAGTTCTAAATGAAACTTATAAAAAGATTAATATATAGTATGGTTGGATTTAATTTTTTTAAATCCAACCATAAGTGTATGTAAAAAAGGGCTAATTGATTGTTCACTCATTGATTTTAATCTATGACACCATAAAATTTTTATCTGATTTTGATGATTCTTCTTTTATTGAATAGAATATACCCCGACGGTTGTTATGTATAACTTTTGAAAAAAATAAACCACCCAAAAGGGTACGAAAAAGGAGGGTGATTGATTATTCATTCATCGAATTTAATATATGAACACGCATAATTTTTCGTCGGTTAATTTTTTGCTAAAAATATACTCTAATATTGTTGTCTGTAATGTTCGATACATGCACTATCGAACATTACAGACACCAATAAAATACATATAGTTTCCATTGACATGTACTGGCTCGGCGGCCGGACAGAGAGTGTGCAGCGAGCCGCAGCTCACTGCGCCCCTACTATCGTACACGTCACGAGTAGGCATGTCTATCTACTATGGGTACGTCACAGGTATATACGTATGTAAAGTACGTGTTACAAATAGGAAAATTAACTTTAAATCGTTATGTATCCTAAAGTGTTAAATAAAGTTGTGTGTTGTCATCTAGTCTATACTATTATAAAGAGAAAATGTTTGTATTTGTGTTTTTTACTTTTGTTTGTTTGTAACAAATATACTCAAAACCTACTCGACTGATTCCAAAAAAAATTTAACCGTTGGAAAGTCGCACTATTCAGTAGTGACTTAGCATAATTTTTATTCAACAAAACAAAAGTAAGTATTAATTCCAGGTCACGCGTATGAAGTCGGGAGTAACAGCTAGTTTTTATATAATTGAATACTAAGCTAACACATGTTTCTTTTGATGTAAATAGATAATCATCGCCAATACACACTTTAAATATTAATGTTGCTTTCAACGCTTGAAATTGTCGGCACTTATCATGTTTAACGACAGCATTTTTGCCAAAGCGTACATGTAGTATCCTCCAAACTGAAGCACGACAATTTTAAATACTGAAGATATTACGACGGGAAAATAAAAAAATAAATATTAAAGCGGTGATACTAAACCTGGCCGAGTATTGCTATCCAGTATCTGAATAAATGTCTCCAAATATCGAGACCGATAAAATACGTCGCTGTTAATTAAAAATCTTTTTTTAATTTTGTTTTTAGTTTTTAACAACCGTCGGGGTGTATTCTATTTAATAAAAGAAGAATCATCAAAATCAGATCACTGTGTAAAAATTTTATGTTGTTATAGATTAAAATCAATGAGTGAACAATCAATCAACCTTTTTTTAAACTGCCCTGTTGATGCTTGTGAAAGCGAAACCGGTCGGAAATAATGATAATAGCTTTATTGTGAAACGGTACAAGTGTATAAGTGATAAAATATGACATTAAAATGGAGTTTCATCAAGTGCAGACGATGAAAAATGTAGAAATATGTAGATTATTCCCCGTCTTGGTTCGGCTCATCTTTAAATTATAGACCATGTACCGTTCTGCTAGGCAATTGGCAAAATGCGAGAAACCTGCTATGCGAGTCAATATCATAGTGGTTATTAAGTAGTAGAGTTCTACATTGTTTCACCAGAGGCTGATACCACCTCCAGCGCCTGCCGCAATAGCTTCGTGATTGTCACTGTCATGTCCCTGACCCTGCTACATTCCCTGCTACAATCTTTTGTGTCTATAGACGATTGTTGTATCTTTCTATAAGGAGAACCATCTGCTTGTTTGTTACAATATATTATGATATAAAAAAAGATGGGTAATCGAGAGGTAATTTGATTATATTTGTACACAGACGAAGCTATGCTTTTTGGTTTAATTCCATCTGAGCTAAAACAATACTATAACATTTAGATTTACAAATCTGTTACCTTTTTTAGACGTTTATACCAGTCCTTTTTATTTTCACAAGTTTAAGACTCAAATTTATTAGTTAAATATAAAATGCGATATTATTTTTGATATTTATAAAAAACTATATCAAGTTGTTACTACATCAAAATGTACGTAAATATTTTTTGCTAAATAAAAAACTAAATGGGTATTTTTTACAAAAAACTTATAACTTTTGTTCACTTTGCTACTGCTTTTATTCGTAACGTTTCGCTTCACAAGAATGGCAATGTGGCAAGCCTTAAATAAGTTCGTAATGTGTCGGTATAGTACTAGAGTAATATATTTGGAAGTTTCCACAGATTTTCTTATTGTTTTCTAACGTATCTGCTCTGATTTAAAAAAAAACATAATAATATATGTTTGACTTTGCTTTCAGTGCAAGTGTTCTTTAACTTTTATTTTAGTGCGGAATAAATCAAATATACGCATTCAGCATTTTCAAATTTTCGTAATTGAAAACATATCATTACAAGATTATTAAAATATATATTAACTATACTAAATATAAAAATTGTATAATTAATTTAAATTTAATATTTTATATCGTCGAGGTTCGGTGTCACAGGGCACTTCACTCACCCGTAACGCCAAGTTTCGTAGTAGCGATCAATTGGGTTTACCGAGTTCATATAGAAAACAAATCAAAATGCAACATACTCCTGGACTCTTATATATTAATCTTTTCATAAGTTCATTTAATGTTTCCTTATCTTTTAAATTATATTCATGTTAGAAACGAGCCATAAATTCTAATATTAAACAACAAGTTCAAAACAAATCGCACAGATCGCTTAAAGCTAAGCTTCATTTTATATCACAATCAGACAACGAATTGAAAATTATCCTGGGTAATTAAGAATGTAAAAATGTTTTATTTAATTTTGTTTCGTGAAGTTCATACTTTTATAACTACGAAGTATAATTAAATTTTCTTATACAATATAAATTTAAATTCCTTTGCGGGAAATGTCTTTGTGATTTTATTATTCACTAGCTGTGCCCCCGACTTCGTTCGGGTGGAAAAAAATCTAAAATAAAAACCCGCACAGTTCCCGTTCCCGTGGGATTTCCGGGATAAGAACTATCCTATGTCCTTTCTTGGGTCTCAAACTATATTTGTACCAAATTTTATCCAAATCGGTTCGGTGGTTTGGCCGTGAAAGCGTAACAGACAGACAGACAGACAGACAGACAGAGTTACTTTCGCATTTATAATATTAGTATGGATTAGTCAGAGAAAAGTTTCAGTGTTTCATAGAGGATAGAAAAATTTCATTGTGAAGAAGCTAACAGGGTCATTGACAGATAGTTTGGAGTGACTAGTTGCTATCGGTAATGTGTCTCGTGTAGAAAATCACCATACTTCACAGTCTCTTTACAGGGGGAATGTGTGATCAGTGCGTTATAGCAGAAAAGCCTAAGATACACGAGTATCGTGAGGACCTATTGGATTTAGTAGATTAGATAACAGGAAAAACAAAAGGTTACGTTTTGATAAGTGTAAAAACCGAAGATATGAAAAGACTGAAGCGCGTAAGATTAAAGTGTGATTGGATAATTGCAAGGTAAAAAGTGTAAATAAATTTAGAAAATCTGACGTTCTGTGAGACAGAGGGTCATAAAGTTACAAAGAAAATGTCGACTTGATAGTTTCGAGTGCGTTTGAACGTTGTTTGAACGTAAAAATATTTTCTGACAATTTCTACAGCTTGTAGAAATTGTCAGAAAATATTTTTTCGTTATATTATTTAGTTTTTTTTTTACTACTACAGATGCCTGGCTCTATATGTATATGTCTATATCTAAAGGGCTTGTGTAGTGGAGAGACTTAACAGTATGCGAGGTATGTCCTATATTTAACTATCGTGTTCGACTAAATCCTAAAATCCCCTCTTGGGCAAATGACAAAAAAATACCAAAACCTAAAAAATATTTTTAATTGCTACTAATGTGGGCCAGATCATCTGTCCGGATAAACTGAAGATCGACTGAAAATTTTATCACAATCGCTCTAGCTGTTTTGAAATTGATAGGGAACATAATATAAATCAATTTACTTTCATATAATCGATCTAAAGTTTTATTATTTTTTGCTTTTATGTTTGACTCGAAATATATTGTAATATTAAAAAATAAATTCAGAACCAATCATACAAATCATTAAAAGCTAATATAAGCTAAGTTTTACATCACTATTAAAAAAAATTAAAAGTTCTTTTGATACTTTAATTTGTCTCGTGAACTCATACTTTGTAACTGCGGAGAAAAGTTCAATTTTCTAATACAATATAAATTTAAATTTCTTTGCGGGAAATGTCTTTGTGATTTTTATTATTCATTAGTCAGAAGAAAGTTTCGGGATTTCATAGATGATGAATTTCACGGCGAAGAAGCTGAGAGGCCATTTATAAATACATGAAACAAGATAGTAAGGAGTAACTAGTCGTTGGTCTGCCTCTTGTAGAAAATCATCAAGCTAGTTTCCTTGCGGGTTAATATGGGTAATCCATGTGTCAATATACACCCAAAGTTCACCATGGTCCACCAGGTTTTTGTTGGTGACAGAAATCTTTTCATGTAAGTTCCCAAGTCGTACCTATTCAAAAAATACATCAGATAGCAATTGATTTTACGAGAAGTATTGCGAGGTAGACAATGTCTTGGGAATCTCACTGTAGTGGATGTTACGTAATTACGACTCGAGAATTAAACATAATAAACTTGATCCATGACATAATGGATACTTTTAATTGAAACTGGTATGGACTAGTGAAAGTTATATTATAAGGCATTAATTATTTTTAAATGTTTAAAAGTTTTTGTGTTTCTAAATATCTATGTTTTTTCGTGATATTACAAAAACGATCGCGGACTCTTAAGAGTTGGACAGAAAGTTGGTCACCCGGCAGTAGACACCTGAAGCTGGATTGTATGTAAGGTGAAGTAAAAAAAAATTGCCGAAGGACATTTTTTCCTTGCGGTTTTTTTGTTTTAATTTTATGATAGACTGTATGTATTTTAAGAAAAAAATCATCTGTAGCCCGCTGCAGATGGAAAAGGTATCTCACATTAGGCCCTGTTGGATCGGGAGGCCCCATGCGACCGCATCGGCATAGCTCTATACCACTGATCAATTAAATGACTACTATTTCCGCCTCTCTGTATAAATTATGCTTATAGCTTCCTACAAGGAGAACCATCGTTTTGTTATCTTTGAAATGAAATAAATCTATTTTTCGAATTGTTTTTTCTGAATAGACAGGTTTTTTTCTTGCAGGACCCAGAAATCGGATCGAGAACAGTATTGTTACTAACCTGACTAGACAATCAACATTAAATATAAACAATTTCATAAATGAGTAGGTACATACACAAGCGTTCATTTTCTTGAACTTAATTAAATGTACTCAAAGTAAATGTAAGGCTATTATGCTTTTAAAGGTGTCATTAATTTATATTAAAATCTTAATGGCTGTCATCTTTGAAAATGTTCATTTTAATGAAAAATGAAACATTAACTTTGATATATTGCTCATTTGAAGTCAGTTTTTCAATAGGAAATATGTAAAGTATCTTCACGCCCATATCCCCGAAGGGCAGAGGTACAACAAGTGCACCCACGATTAGCCGAAGATACTTGGTCCCACAAATATGATAGGTGGCAAGCCTAAACCGGACACTTTTCAATCCCGGGAAACAAAACTTAAAACACTTTTTTATATGACCGACCCGGGATTCGAACCTGGGACCTCATGTGGTCAACGCCAACGCAGGACCACTAGACCACAGAGGGAAATATGTGCTGTTATTATTTTGATTAATAACACTAAAATATATATAACTAGATGAAAACTCCGGCGTCGCACGGAAGTCTCATAATACGCAATCTTATATACTAACTCAAATAGTAGACATTGAAAAATAGCAACACTGCAGTGACGTCTTCTTTCAAGGCCGTCTTAAGTTGGCGGGGAAAAATTGTTTTTTTAATACCTTTTTTTTAGTATTTAAATTGTTTGTTAACTGTTCTTAACTGTGCGATCAAACATTTTGTTTAAGTTTTTAGTTGTTTTTTTTTTAATTTTCAAAAATTGACTTAAGTTGGCGGAGGAAAATTGATATTTTTATTATTTTCTTTTGCTAATAGTGTTCGTAAACTGTTCTTAACTATGCGGTCAAAAAAATTTTTTGTGCGTTTTTAGTTTTTTTTTATTTTAATTTTCAAAAGTTGACTTATAAGTTGGCAGGCAGAAATTAATTTTCATTATTATATTTAACTGCTCTTAGGTGTGCAAACAAAATTTTTTTTGTACGTTTTTAGTTTTTTTTTAATTTTCAAAAATTGACTCAAGCCAGCATTAACTATAGATTTTTCACTTTTTTATTTTATTTTAATACTTTGAAACTATCTCTTAACTGTGCATTAAAAAAACTGTAAACGGTTGAACCTGCCCATCCATCCCTCCCCGGAGGCCATCCTCAGGATCATACTCGTTCAGGATCATATTAAAAATCAGTTTCCGCCCGCCAACTTAAGAGTAAATTTTTGAAAATTAAAGAAAAAACTAAAAACGTACAAAAATTTTTTTAGCCGCACAGTTAAGAACAGTTAACGAACAATTGAAATAGCAAAAAAAAAAAAAAAAACATTTTCTGCTGCCAACTTAAGACATCCTTCTTTCAACTATTACGTTGATTTAATAAAGACAACACTACATTGTTGCTATTTTTTAATTTATACTCTTTTAAGAACGAAGAGAAATAAGTTTCACGATAATCTGCGCTCCGTTCTACGATACTTTAATAAATGCTCACGCCACCGACACCACATACATAGATAAATATGTGTATTACTATAGGTATAGATAGCCAACTTTCTAAATCTATAATGGCGTACTACTGGCGTCATCTATCTTATAGTATGAGAACTATTTTGTTTCGGCAGCTTAATATAGGTACCTACTTTTTTATTGAAATTTTAATAGTAAATAGGAATTTATCAAACACTATACAGCGTGCCATTCAAACAAAATGTAACTCTGACAAGTCCTTTTGCAACTTCGTTTGATTGCCACGCTGTATAATGTTATATATTCAGAATTAAAACATTCATATTATAATTTAAGACTTTATTAACTCACAATAAATAGCACAATATATTAATTTTGTGTCACGATTAAACAATCCGGAGAATAAAAGTTCAAACTCAACGAAAATAACACTAAAACACACAAAACAAACTGAATTTCAATAATAAAATGCGCACGAGTATCAACATTTATCACCATGACGACGCCATTTGCAATTGTGTTGTTTTTTGTTTGATAGATTGGCCCAACTTTATTATTTTGAAAAATAAGCGTATTTACCACAAAACAATATATGTTTATAGTTCAAATAGTTAAAAAATATAATGTAATGTAATATCTTATTTAAAAATATATATTTAAGACATTAAAAGGTTATTTTTAACATTCGTATGTAGTGGCAAAAACCTTGAATCCAGATCTTAAGTCTTTAGAAATAAAATCTTTTTCAATCCATGTCCTAGATGACGCTATTTTCAATACAATTATCAAATATTTTATAGTACTAAATTACTATAGCATGACCACATATTTGTAACCTTTAAAGAAGTATGGCCGATTTGTCTGTCAGCATGATTAGAATTTTTAATCACTATTTTAACAAAATACTCGACAATCCGAATTTTGCAAATATATTATGTTGTCGACTCAAAACTATTTTTTTTTACGCTTTATAATTTAGGTAAGGTTTCGATTGAGTCTACCGTAACCCTTGACGAAATTATTAATATATCTCGGAATTTTAGTTTCCTTCTTTTTTCTTTTTCGTTTTCTTTCTTCATTTCTTCAGAGCGAAACTATAAGAGTTCCAAGTTTACTTCGGAGCCCTAAAAAGTGGAATAGTAATACACTAAATTAAAATGATGATGACATTAGATGCATTATAAATTTTTTTGGCGAATCCCGCAGAATTACCAATTTTTTCAAAATAAAAATAGCCTATGTCGTATTCCAGGTCATAGTCTACCTATGTTCCAAATTTCATTCAAATCTATTTAGTAGTTTTTGCGCGACTGAGTAACAAACATCCATCCATTCAAACATCCAAACTTTTGCATTTATAATATTAATATAATATGTATTAACAAAATATAAATTATATGTAATAATACACGATTACAAAATAAATCAAACAGGACAGTCTAAGTGCGCATTCATACCAAAGCATTTCAAACATTCATACGGAATTCTGTCAGGGATATGCTGGCGACAGCATGCGTCGGGTACTGTGAAAGTTAATTGTACTTAAGGAATAGCGGATCCTGGACCATGGAGTAAGCGAAACTAGTATATATATTTACACTGGCTAGAAAACAAGAGTATATATAAATACGTGAAGTTAAAAGTTTGTACCTGTTTTTATGACAATTACGCGAACAGAGAAGTATGAAAGGAGATTGATGAGGCCCCATACAAATTTGGCCTAAAACGCAACACATGATGATGGCTGCTTACCGTATTGTAATACATTATTAATTTCTTCTGAAATGTAAATTGTATCACGGACACTTTTTATAATACTAAAATTCACGAAACTCCTTCAAAGATTAATATTACTCGATTTTACAATTATTACATTCCATTTTAAGAAACTCACATCGCACTATATCGTCAACATAAATAATATACTTCACTTTTGTATTACTTATCATAAAAATTATTTGATTTTAACCACTTAAATGTTAAAAAAACCATAAAGCTTATGTTTACATAAAATTTTTATTACTCGCTCACAGCGTAAATAGATGACACTTGTTTTTTTTTGTTTTTTCGGATGATACTAAGAGTACTTATTTATACGGCCTTCTATGTTGTAGATTTCGATTATAATAATGAATATTTTCATTTTTGTTGCATTTTATACAATGGTTTGTTTAAAATTTTGCGTCTTATCTATCCAACATTTTTATAATTTGTTTGGTTGGTCAGAAATAAAAGAAAGTGTTAACTTTATAGCAGAATAGAAAAATATAAATAATAGAAATAAGAAAAAGCGTACAAGTTTGATTAGTTTCATGACTTTCTGACTAAAATCCTTTTAAATTAATTTGCTATTAAAAAGTGTCCGTTGAATTCTAATATACACTTATTGTGAATAAAATTAATTAAATATTTTCGGCTGACGCTATATTCTTGTAGTCCATTTAGGCCAGTCTCATCACTCTCCTTTAACAGAGTTAAAGTTTATATGGTGTAGGAGCGCAAAAAGCTGTTAACTTCGTATAATATGCATTAGATAATATGCGTGCGTCCGTGTTGGTCTCAAGCTCACTTGAAGAATAAGCCAACTGCCGTTCTGCCAGACAGATCGGAAAAGGCAACTGAATGGCTATGCGAGTTACTACCATCGTGGCTACTAAGTGGTTAAGAGTTCTGCATTGGCTCGCGCGGGTCTGGTACCACAACCTTACCTATTCCTGTATAATAGCGTCAGTGCTAGTGCTGTTGTATTCCGGTTTGGAGGGTAAGGTAGCCGCTGAACTTATGCATGTGGCATCAGACCCCGCCACAAGATAGCAACACACCATTACCATTTTTGCTGTCTATAGGCGATGGTTGATCAGGAGATCCATCTGCTTACTGCCTATCCACAGGTCTATAGAGTATAGACCTTCCTCGCCTTAGCTGTGTAAGAACTCATTTGCGAGTTCGTGTGCATAAGACGACATAATATTTTTCCTCTTCATGCCAATAAACTTTGGAATTCTTTGCCATATTTTATTAGAAAACTGAATCACTGGATATCTTTAAGAATCGCCTAAAACAGCACTACTCATTCATTTCACAGTTTTTAGTGGTAAAAACGTATCTTCACGCCCGTATCCTCGACGAGATAGGCAGAGCTACCGCATGTCTATCGCCAACCGTGTACTTATCCGATCCCAGGAAACGGGATATCATGTGGTCAACGCCAACAATGGACCACACCACAGAGGCGAACATACAGGCGTTTGTTTTTTTTCATATCATAAGATAGCAAACAAGCAGATTGGTCTCCTGATGGAAAGAGTCAACCATCCCCTATAGACACCAAAGATGTTAATGATGCGTTGCTATCTTGTGGCGAGGTCTAATGCCACATGCATAAGTTTACCGGCTACCTTATCCTCCAAATCGGAATACGACAGCACTAGCACTGACGCAATTATACAGGAATAGGTAAAGCTGTGGCACCAGACCCGGGCGAGACAATGCAGAACTCTACCACCTAGTAGCCACGATATTAGTGACTTGCATAGACAATCGGTCGCCTTTTACGACCTGCCAGGCAGAAAAGCAATTGGTCTATTCTTCAAAGGAGCCCGGAATCAACATGGGGAAAGAAAATAAAGGTTTGTAGAAGTAAATAGTTATATTACATACAGCTTGATTATTTTTTCTTCCATAAGAAGAGTCATCTGTTTTTTTTTGAAGTGAAAACTTCTTTAGGCGCGTTGAGCGTTTTGGTAGAGGGTAAAATCCTCGGTTCGCGTCACCGACATGCTAATGATAATAGTATATCTATAGCTATGTTTTGCATATAGTTTTAATTACTCTCAACTTAATAGTTCCGTTTTCACTTCTATCGGCAGTCCCACGACTGCTACTGTTTTTTTTTTATTAGAAGTGTATAAGAAACAGAAAGGAGGGCGCAAACGGAATACACCGCATCAATCTACATCTGTTATTAAGTTTTCTTTATAATATTTTTAATTTTAATGGTTTTCTGAATTTATTGCGTAGTATATCCAAGCTTGTATTTATTCGCATCGTGTTTTCTAGTATTGTATATAATATGTGTATGCATAGATGTAAATAAATCATGTATGTGCATATTCATCTAAGTATACCCATTCATATTATTATTTTGTAATGATTACTGGTATAACATTACAGATTGTTTAATAATGCACACATGTATATGCATACTTAACGTAAATTAAGGTAAATATAATTATAATTATGATTGTTTTTGTTTATTTTTATTTTATTCTTGAGTCATCAAACAGAGTCATCTGTTTTTATAATTTTATAATATAAAAAGTAAATGAAATAAATTAAACCGAATGTCTTTCAACTATGCCCATTTTTAGAAGCGATTTTGACGAAAATTAGACTTTTCCCTAAACTGGAATATACTTGATTTAAATAAAAAAGGATCATTTTGATCTTATAGTTCTCAATAAATTCGTGACCAAACAAACTTACACACACCTACGAAATTTAGCATAACGTACATGGCAGCCTAATTAGATCATCCATCATATGTAAATATTATCAAATTCCAATAATATTACATTTAAACATTTTTTTATATCATAAGATAGCAAACAAGCAGATGGGTCTCCTGATGGAAAGAGATATAGACACCAAAGACGTTAATGGTGCGTTGCTATCTTGTGGCGAGGTCTAATGCCACCTTACCCTCCAAACCGGAACACGACAGTGACCAGCATAGACGCTATTGCAGCAGGAATAGGTAAGGTGGTTGTACCAGACCCGGTCGTGCCGATGCAGAACTCTATCACCTAGTAGTCACGATGGTAGTGACGCAAATAGCCACTCAGTTGCCTTTTACGACCTGCCTGGCAGAACGGCAGTTGGCCTAATCTTCAAACGAGCCCGGGACCAACACGGGGAAAACATACCTACAAACAATATGAAATACATAAAAATCAAACACATATTCTCTTTTTTTTTTGGAAGTCGCTTCAAATTCAAGGTCTATACGTGGTCTACACATATATCGTCTTTTGTTTTGTTATTTTTTTTTTTTAATATCGATAGCGAAGCGCTTGACAATGATCTCGCTTGATGGTAAGCTAAGATGCGGCCTAAGATGGACCGCGCTTCCCTAGAAGGTACTTGTTCGCTCTTCTCTTGAAGATCCCCAGGCTGGGGATCCTTAAGAGAAGAGTAAACCCAATTTTACTATTTTTGGCATAATTCAGGGATTATACAGTAAAATGTGCCGTAAATATATATCTTACCACATTTATTTACTTTAATTTAGTTTGGTATCACCTCTGTGGCCTAGTGGCCCGGTGTCAGTTATAAGATAGCAAACAAGCAGATGGGTCTCCTGATGGAAAGAGTCAACCATCGCCTATAGACGCCAAAGGTGTTAATGGTGCGTTGCTATCTTGCAGCGAGGTCTTATGACACATGCATAAGTTTACCGGCTACCTTACCCTCCAAACCGGAAAAAGTAAGTGACAAGCACTGACGCTATTGCGGCAGGAATAGGTAAGGTGGTGGTACCCCACCCGAGCGAGACAATTCAGAACTCTATCACCTAGTAGCCACAATGTTAGTGACTCGTATAGTCAATCAGTCGCCTTTTACAACACGCCTTGCAGAACGGCAGTTGGCCTATTCTTCAAAGCAGCCCGGGACCAACACGGGGAAAAAGTGACTTGTGTTGTGAGTGAAAAGTGACCACATGACCCGGTTTCGATTCCTGGATAGGAAAAATGTATTTTTTCAGTGTTGTGATAAAATTAATTCTACCCGGGATTGAATAAGTGGCCGGTTGGAGATAGGATTGTCGCCTATCACATTGTGTACACTACGTATTTTCGGCTAATCGTCGTAAGCAGAGATACCTTACCTCTTCGGGGATGAAGATACTTTAGTTTAGTAGAAATATAATCAGTTTCTCTTAAATTCACACACAGGTAACAACGTTACTCCAGTTTTTATTCTATGATCTCTGTTTATCTCATTTACATCCCTGGTGTAGTTGTCAGTTAACCTTTTCTCATAGAATAAGTATTCATTTAAGCATATTTTAAATGAGGACCTTATGGGAAATGAACAATCAAAAATATTTAAATATAGTGAAAGTAGCAAGTAGAGTAGTAAGTTTTTATTTCAAGAGAGGTTAGACGTGAAAGAAAGAGTCGGTGGAAAGTTGAAAAAAGGCATGCTCCGTTAGTTATCCCATGTTGAAAGAATGGTAGATAAAATATGAACAACGCGAATTTGGAAAGATGTAGTTATTTAGAAGACCAAGATATATTATGATTAGATTGATTGAGTACTGTTCGAACGTGGTGACAAAATTCTTCTCAACGAAGGTTTGTAATAACGTGGTCCTTCACGTTCATTACCATTCCACGTTCATACTAGCGTGATATAGCGTGAAAATATCTATGTATGTATTTTTCAATAAAAAGTAAGCATTTTACCGCCCCGTTGGTCGGTGGTTAGCGACTCTGACTACGCAATCGTCGGGGTTCGGGTCCAATCCCCTACGGGGACAAGCATTTGTGTGATGAGTATTAATGTTTGTATTTCCGGGTTTGGGTGTTTATTAAATATATTCTAGTATTTATGTATGTGTTAATTTCGTTGACTAACATCCATAACACAAGCAAATAATTTGCTTACTTTGGGGTTAGATCAAATCGTGTAATTTGTCCCGTGAATATTTATTTATTATTTTTTTGTAGTAAATTACAATTTTTAAACGATGAAGTGACGAAATTCAATGATAAATGTCTTTTTGGTCACAACTTTTATAATTCGACTTTATTTTCTTCTCATAAACTGACTATTTTATCATTAAAATAATAACAAGGAAATAAAAAATACTCTTAAATTACAAAATTTGTGAGCAACACATCCAAATATATCGTCAAAAGTGCTAATTTTCAGCATTTTAAAAAATATTCCCGTTATTTATGAACCAAGTAACCTAGATTTAGAACAACCGAACATTGAAACACTCGAACATCACAACCTCCTTATTTTTTGTATGAGATTCAAAAGCTGTAAGCTTAAAGAACTAGCGTTTTGCCTCAAATTTCACAGCAGGTGACAGAGAAATTCCAAAACTTGCAACATCATTCACGTGAAATTTATTTCAAGTTACATTACATCCAGCTGCGTGTTCAATTATTCAAACAAATAGCGTTACATTTGAGTACATGATTCAACTGTTTTAATACTTAGATTAACATTTGAATGTTATTCCTAGCCTAACAGCTAACTTAATGTAGATGTTTGATTAACTATGTTAAAAAACATAGCAGGAAAGATCCTAAATGGGTATTTACTCGAGCGTTATTAGGACAGATTGGAATTTATAGATTAGATGATAAGAAAAATAAAAGATAGTATGATATTTTTCATTTCAGTAGTGGGGAATAAATCTACAGATACAAAACACAAACATAGAAACACTGAAGTACGTCAAATTAGTCTTACAAAAATTAATTCTGTGAGTTAATTGCGAACTAAGATTTAGAAAACCTAATGATTCTAGTGTAGCATAAGGGAGTGGGAGGGTTATAAAGAAGGCTGACCACAACGGACTTTGTTTTGTCTGACATCGTTATACCTATATAGATAAACTTGCTGTACTGATATTCTCGAAATATGTATTAAAAATTGTATTAATTTTTTTGTAAGACTCCATAGTGAGCAGTTTCGACGTCCTTATAATAAAAAACAATTCGGCCTTGTTGAACTTTCTTGTTTTACACATGGAGTATAGATATAAGGAGGACCAACTATTGGAGGACTATCAAAAACATTAAACAGCTAGTCGACTCGACACTATTGCAAATTAATTTTTAGAAAGAAAGTGGTAAGTAAGTTAGAGAGAAATGATTTATCAATTGTTTTTTTATCACACATCAAAGTTCTACGTACGCAACGAATGGAATTAAGTCGAAAAGATTTTAGAGCAAAGATTTTAGAGCGATGATTTTTTATGATTTTAAAAGTTCTCTTTCTCCGCAAGACTGTGCCTCTCGTCTTCAAAATGCTTTTGGGAGCGAAGCACCTTGTTTGAGCACCGTGAGGCGATAGTTTGCTGAATTTGAGAGAGGTCGAGTTTCTTTACATGACGAATTTCGTGAAGGGCAGCCTTCAACTGCCGTCAACGAAAATAATGTGGCTACTGTCAAGCGGTTAATTGAAGAAAACTCACGGATTACCTATGAGACAATTCGAGGACTATTGGGCATTGGTATGAGCCAAATTCAGAAAATTTTACACGAAGAATTGAAAGTTCGGAAACTTTGTTGTCGTTGGATCCCTCATGAACTGACAGCGGAGCAGAAACGGGCTCGCGTGGAATGGTGCTCAGAGATGTTAGAAAAAGTTCGCGAAAGACGACCCAAAAGCCGCATTCTCCTACACCATGATAACGCTTCTTTACACACGGCCAACAAAACAAAGTCATTTTCAGCTTCCGAAAAAGTACATCTCGTCACTCATCCTGCGCATAGCCCCGACCTAGCACCCTGTGATTTCTGTATTTTCCCCAAAATCAAAGATTTGATGAGAGGTTTTTCCTTTACCGACTCCGAAGTGGCAGTGATAGTGTTCAATCAGCACATAAGAAACATGCCTTCAGATCTGTGGTCCTCCTGTTTTAAAAAATGGTTCGATCGCATGAAAAAATATTTAATATGTAAAGGAGATTATTTTGAAAAGCAATAAACATAATATTTTGGTGACAACATGTTGTTTTTTTAAGTTACGCAAAACTTATAGTGTGACCTACGTATAAAAAGTTAGAAAATGTAGCGCCTCAAAACGAGCTACATAATTTATATGCAGGATATTTGTTTCAAGTTACACTATATCTATTTGCTTATTAAATTGTTGTAACAAAATGCTTACGTAACGCCTAAAGAACACGAATCAACTATTTTGTGTGTATATGATTACATGCCAGCAAGTGCATGTAGTGCGCATACGCATATGCATGTAGTATAAAAATATCAATGAAGTTCAACTTAAACTAACTTATATCGTCGTTTAAATTAAGAACTACTCGTAGTAACCTGAGAATAACAGTAGGTTACACTATTAATAATTTAGTTACTTAATATCAATTTTGTAAACCCTTGGTGTAATTGTTTGTTGTCTTAAATAAAAGAGAGAAAAAGAAGTAGCATTTATTTTAGGATATTGTATACAGCCTCATAAGCATTAAGCTTCATATATATTCAACTTCCACTTTTATTTAAATAACAGTCTCCAGAGCCTTCAGTGTCATAGAACGTCAGGATAGCATGCGACAGATAAATCTCAAAAGGAGCTACGTCACTCAAGTAACATTTATTCTGAAGTACTTTCAACTGGGTGCTCAATATTTCAAACAAATTGCTCGCGTTTCATTTCAGTACACGATTCAACTGTTTTGTTACCTACAGTTAAATGTTATTAATAATCCCAGAGCTGAAAAAGGTTTTGAGTGTAGTTTACAAGTTCAGATACGATTAATTAAGTTACTCAGGATTTAATATGTAGCTCTAATGAATACATAATCTCTTTATTCAATTTATTTTCAACTAGCTGTGCCGCGACTTTGTCCGCGTGAAAATATTTCAAAAATAAAAGTGGCCGTTCCATTGAGACTTCCGGGATATAAACTATTCTTTGTCCTTTCTCGACTCTCAAACTATCTCCGCGCCAAATTCCATCCAAATCATTATCTATCTATCATTATCGAAACAAATATATTGAACCTCAAGTACAAATTTACCTTTAGGGTAGGGCACACGATCTATAACACAGCAGCATAATCAATAAACTGCTAATGATACGATTACGATGTCATGCTTTACTTTTATAGAATGAGTATATAACATTAAAAAGAGAACATTAAATGATCATAAAATTAATGTAAATGCAATATAAAGGAAATATATTCCTCAAAACCAGGTGGTAAATTGTACAAGTCTAAGCTAATATAAACACATTTATAAAAAACGTGTCTTGAAGATTCTAATAGACTAATTTAAAATGGTTTTACAGGTAAGACAAATTCAAAATCAATATTTTCTGTTCTATAAAACCAAAGTTGTGTTTAATTTTATTTAAATTTATACTAATATTATAAAAGAACGTTAGTAATCTTAGAACTACTGAATCCATTTTGAAAGATATTTCCGTGGTATAAAGCTACATTGTTCTTGAAAGACATAGATTATATTAGCAACACATTCACATATCTCATGTCAACTCAACGTGGGCAGTGACACTTGAGTGCCATTCTTAGCTATCTACATAAAAAGTGTCGGGTAGCAGAAACTTGGAATTGTCTGTTTATTATCCAATGAAATCCCAAGTTGAATTTCCCGGTCAAGAGATTCATTTTAAATAAGTTTTTTAGTTTTTCGGAACAACGTTAACCTTTTTGGCGTTTGTACTTTCACATTTGCATTATATATTTGTTTTGTTAGTTTTATATCTGGCTTTTTGTCGTAGCCGAAGCTGAATAGCCGAAGCATTAAGTGATCATTTCGTTTCTTATTTAAAGGTTTCAGTAATGATAAAAATACACATAAACATGAAAACACGATGAAATTATTTTAATGAAGAATAATGAAACCCATTACATATGATGGACTAGAAAATTATCAGTAATTTACAAAATGTTAGTTATATAAATTTATTTTATCGCCTTCAAATTAATTTCCTTCAAAAAAAATACACTAACGCTAAGGAATAATACATACATATCGAACATCTTTGAACCCGTTGTTCACAAACAAGTATCCACATTTATTTACAAGTATGATATACTAAATCCATTCCAGTCTGGTTTTCGTCTCGTAATTGCATTACTAAAGGTAACGAAAGATTATAGTGGAGCTATGGAAAACAAACGAGTAATACTGTTAGTATTAAAAGATTTTTTCAGTGCTTTCACATATTTTACCTAAACGCAAAAGCAGAGATAGAGATGATATAAGTAACTATAGACTTATATCCATTTTACCTGTTTGATCTAAAATATTAGAAAAAATAAACAGCAGATTGTTGGAATATTTAAATATAAATAATATTTTATGTCCATCTCAATTTAGTTTTTGGAACGGCCTGCCCGCTGAGAATGCTATTTTATCTCTTACCTCACTTATTACAGAGCAATTAGATAAAAGAAGAGAATGGCTATCGGAATTTATTGATATACAATAAGCATTTGACACGGTCTCTCATTATATCCCGTTAAATAAATTAGAAAAAATAGGCATCAGGGGTAAACAACTTTAGTTAATTATTACTTAATAGATAGAAAGCAGATAGTTATACTTGATTATTGCCAAAGTGAGAAGATAGATGTCATCGTACCCTCAGCTACACATCAGTAAATTAACCTACGGATTTTAATCCACTCAAACTATTGTTTGGCTGTAAACCTCGCTTACTATTTACTCCTAAAGAAAAAAATGATTATACAACCAGCGACTTCTTATCTGACCTTAACGAAAGAAATGAGAATCTCACGCAATATAGCTCGAAATAACCTTGAAATCGTTAAAGAAAGAGCTAAAACCTGATAAAATAACAATATCATAAATATAGCCGACTTTCAAGTAGGGAAATATGTTATGCTCCGAGTCCTAAATCTTAATAACCTTGATAGAAAATGATGCAGTAGATACCGTATCACGATATTAGGAAAGGTTTTAATAAAAACTACGTCAGTTTAAGACGTTTAAGACCGGTACAAGAATCATTGAACTAAACTATACAAAATCATGAATAATCCTATAGTTACAGTTTAATCATATGTTCTGTTTTTAAGCTAATAATAATAATAATAATAATATATCAGCATACAGAGACTAACATTGCCTAGAAAGGAAGGTGGCCGAGATATTATAGATATTAATAATCTCCATAATAGGCAAATAACATCGCTTAGAGCATACTTTCACCAGAAGGCTAACATCAACATTACATATCACAATTGTAGAAAACGATGACAAACTTACACCACTTAACCTGCGAGATAGATTACCATAAAAAAACGAATCCCTTGTCAGTAAACAGACTAAACTACAAGTATGGGCCCAGAAAACTCTACCGGCAAGCACTTACATCGACAAATCTGCATCGAATGATTGGTTGAAACATAGAGAGCTTTTCCCAGAGAGTATGAACCCTTCTGTTCATACTTGCCATCCAAGATCAAGTAATTGAGACGAAAAATTACAAAAAACACATAATTAAAACCCCAAACACAATAGGCCTATGCCGACGGTGTAATAGAGCATCCTAAACAATTCAGCACATTACCGGTTCATGTAAATCAATTGTACAGACTGACTACAAGCACAGACATGACCAGGTAGCGCGAATCGTCCACAAAAACTTGCCTTAAAATACAAATTTTTAACATCACCTCTCATACCCTATTACAAATATAATGCAAAGACTGTTCTTGAAAATGGATCTCACAAACTTTATTACGACAGAGCAATACTGACTGATAAGACTGTACATTTTACTCGCCCGGATATTACACTTGTAGATAAAGAAAATAAAATAGCATATTTAATAGACATAGCTATACCCAATACTCATAATATACAAGCATCCATAGCAGAAAAACTGACCAAATATTTAGAGCTTAAAAATGAAGTTATTGGCATGTGGAATCTTCAAACAGTCACAATAGTACCAATCGTTCTATCCACAACTGGAGTAATACCCAAGCAGCTTCGTCAATCTCTACACTTATTAAATCTTTCAAAGTACCTTTATATTAATTTACAAAAAGCAGTTATTTTGAACACTTGCCGCATTGTTAGAAAGTTTTTGCAAACTGACCAGACAGACGTAGAGGCAGCAACAATACCAAATTAAAATAATATTCACTTGGCTTTAGGCCCGTGAATATTATTAAGAAACCAGTACAAAAATACTGAGAAAAATGAAACTTGTAAAAAATAATAATAATAATTCTTTATTTCCAGATATGAACATCCATTTTCGTTAGTGTGTTAGTAGATTTAAGATATTTATATCTATGTTAGTAAGGGTTATTTGTTACATACTGTTACTTTTAATGCCTATTACTTATTTGCTATGTTTGAAACACTGAGGATATATATTTAAGTTCACCCACTGTTTCAAAAACTGACTATCGTATTTGTCAGATAAGACCTTTAGAATACTGTTGGAACTTCCACGAGTTCTGCTCATCACTGATGCTGCAAACATCAGAGATGCGCTTCAGAAACGCGGCAATCCCATCAGCATTCTAAACCCATGATTGTATTGAATACGTAGGTCGTTGTAAGCCTTCTGTGTATATGTCACCCACAGACTGCACGTATAAAAAGTTTGGCAATAAGCCTTGAACAGTGCTGCTTTAATTTCTTTACTACAGCGTGCAAATCTGCGGGCTATCATATTGCACCGGACCGCCAACGCCCTACGCTCCCGTTCCATATCTTTTACGTCTGACAAATCCTCCGTAACAATATGACCTAAGTATTTAAATGGTTTTTTATCATTATTTACAAACTTTATATTATTATTATTAAAAATGTATTAATTGCGAAATTCAAAATAACTGAGTCAGACAAATCAGATTTAGATAATTTAGACACGATGATTTACAACGTTTATTTTTACATATTCATTTAACATTTACAAATTTTATTTATATTTTAAAGATAAAATATATATTTCACGAAATAAATAGCATAACTCAACTGCCTCCTACATCTAGCTTCTATTACTAAACCCTAATTGATATACTGATATCGGAAATTTCCTGGAAACTATTTGTAACTGCAACCTTAAAATTCCTGTTCCTTTAAAAACATTAGTTCATAATTACGAAATACTTCCTTTATTAGAGTTAGCCTAACTAAAATTGAAACTCGAATTAACGAACTTAGCTATTAAACTAATATGGCTCAGCCATAAACTAATATGGCTAATAGAAGCTCCATATGCTAAAGATGTGAAATACTATGACTAATACATCTTTTAGAGAAACTGTAACTCAATAACTATAACGTCTTTAAACAACAATTACAAATTATTTAATCAACAATTTCAAATTTGACTAAAACGATTTTAAAAATGTTGGTATGACGACTATAAAATCAGTGAGAATTTTAATGAAATCACATCTTATCTAAATGAAACTAGGATTACGAATTTCAACTTACAGGCACAAGAAGAAATATTCTCTGTTTCAATACAGGTTTTAGAATCAATCACGTCTCTTTAATGAAAATGAAAATTAGATAATATAATCACGAGCATTTTGTTCATAAAATCGAAAGCAGTCTATCCATCTAAGATTTTTGTCTTTTAAACACAACGTATCGAGTAGCGTCCGAATCGACGGCTACTTAAGTAAAAGTAAACTTAATTTTTGAAGTGACGTCTGTTGGCCCCACCGACCACACAACTCATAGACCCCTAATAACAGGCGAATGGCTTCTGTGAACACATCTGACTTATAGTTCCGATTTAAATGTCCATGCACCAATACCCAATCAGTGTCGACCAATCAGATCCTCTGTACATCACTATCTTTCACTGTGGCCTTGAGTAAGCCAATCACGATGTTGAAGCTCAGCTCAGCTAGTTGCCAGAATGCATTCAATACGGAAAATCAAACATTAGGCGTCTATGGGCTGTGTGGTCGATGGTTGGCCCTGAGAATCCTCCTTATTAGAATCAATGACACCTATGGACCTGTGTGGAGAAGATCTATTGGCAGAAGAATCGAGCCGATTACCATCACCTGACCCTGACATGTGGACATTCGAACGAGACCGTAATAGCCAATTGCACTAACATTGTCTTAGCTTAGGACAATTCTAAATACTATGCTGTTATTTCTTCTCTTAAATGAAAATAATGAGACAGCATACTATTTAGGATTGTCCTACGCTTAGACGATGTTAGTGCAATTGGCCATAAGTCACCCACCTACTAGATTACCTGACATAAAATGTTTATCCTTCGAGCCGGATTTATCATACTTAAACATATTGACACCTCCTACGTACAGTATCGTAAGTGCATTTTAGCTACTTTACAAGAGAGCAGTTTAAAGATTTACTCATTGTTTTTTGATAATTATGCAGTCAAACAAACACCAATAATTGCAAAAATTTGCAATCAGTCATTTAAGGAGACGAGAAATAATTCTGTGCGCTAGTTTACATCGTTTTTTTTCTTATTGTCAAGAAAAGTCGCTTTTGATATTTTACGTTGGATGTCAAAATTAGTATATGGTCGTATTTTATACTTATTACTCTTTACGTTGCATTTTATTGAGAAAAATTTGATGTTACAGATACAATTTCTTACTTTGTTAAAAATAAGCAAAAATATTCTGCATATATTAGTTACGACAATTTATTATGTTGATTTTTCTGCACTAATATCGTAAATGTTTATGAAAAATTAACAAAAAAGAAAAATTATGTTTTTATTATAGAACAAAACCTAGTAATATTTGAGGTACAAATGTTTTATAATATTTAAATTTATAATACTGCTAAATATGTAATTATTATCACATTTTCACAAAAAAAGTCGCCTCTCTGGTCTAGTGGTCCAGCGTTGGCGTAGACCACACGAGGTCCCAGGTTTGATTCCCGAGTCGGGCACATAAGAAAAGTGTTTTTTCAGTTTTCTGATAAACACAACGTTGCCGGTATTGGAAAGTACCCGGTTGGCGACAGGCTTGCCACCTATCACAGTTGTGGGATCAAGTATCTTCGGCTAATCGTGGGTGCACTTTTTGTATCTGTGCCTATATTTAAAATATATTAACTCAATTTTTGAGAAACAGAAATTATAAAATTCTTCTGATAATATATATATATATATATATATATATATATATATATATATATATATATATATATATATATATATATATATATATATATATATATATATAATAATAATAATTCTTTATTTGCATGAAATAGGAGTACAAATAGATCTTAATTAGCTAAAGAGTAACAATCCTTCCTACTTCACCATTAATTGGTATGCAAATTTTTGTTTTAATGTTATTTAGTATGTATTTTTAGCAAAAACTACTTGCTTGCCACCTATCACAGTTGTGGGATCAAGTATCTTCGGCTAATCGTGGGTGCACTTTTTGTATCTGTGCCTATATTTAAAATATATTAACTCAATTTTTGAGAAACAGAAATTATAAAATTCTTCTGATAATAGATATATATATATATATATATATATATATATATATATATATATATAATAATTCTTTATTTGCATGAAATAGGAGTACAAATAGATCTTAATTAGCTAAAGAGTAACAATCCTTCCTACTTCACCATTAATTGGTATGCAAATTTTTGTTTTAATGTTATTTAGTATGTATTTTTAGCAAAAACTATAATATTTAACAAAACATGCAAGCTTTTACAAAACTAACATTTCATATTAATAAAAATATTTCAAATACGGAAAAGCTTACAATATAATTAATAAATTCATATCGTATAAAAATAACCATATTTAACTTCATTCTAAGTTTATTGTTAAGCGCTGATTTCACTTACGAGTACGCTTTAATAACTAAACAAATGTTTTTAATAATGAAAACTCTCTATTTAATAATAAATGCTATTTTTAATGACTTAGGCTAAGTATGTGTTCATTTCACATTTTATTACAGAATAGCTCGTTTACATCGTAGAAACACTTATCTAACAGCCATGTCGTTACTTTTTTCTTGAATTTGTTAATTGGTAGATCCTTAATATTATTTGGTATTGTATTATATATTTTAATGGCCATAAAATAATCATTTTTCTGAAACAATCTTACATTACATTTTGGAATTAGCAATTTATGTGTATGTCTAATAGATCTTGGATTATGTTCTACGTTAAGTTTAAAGAGATGCGGGTATTTTTTGACAAACATTACAATATCCCTAATATACATGCATGGTAATGGTAATATAAAATTATTTTTAAAGTATGGTTTGCAGCTATCCATTGGTTTAATATTATAAATTGCTCTTACACATTTTTTTTGAACTTTAAACGCTTTATCTATGTCTACTGAATTGCCCCATAAAATAAGACCATACGAAAGAACTGACGATACATATACGATATATATATATATATATATATATATATAATATTGATGAGTCATGTAAGTCAATCACAGCACTGCTTTGGACCAGATGAACTAAAATGATTTTTCTTTTAGCATTATAAAAAATGAAAAGGCATATAATATTTTTAAGTTAATTGAATTGAGATTAGTCTCCGAGTCGTGGTCATCCGTGCTAATATTTATCGATGGAAGGCTTGAAAAAAGTTATGATATGTGCTAGGAATAATTCCAGAATTTTCATAGTTGCACATATAATATTTTAATTTCAATTTAACAATTACTTTAAATAAAAAATAGTTTTTTTAGTTGCTTTTGAGTGAGTTCTATTAGTAATTAAGTTACTAAATCACCACCAAACGCTCCACATAACCGCTCACATCACTTTGGTAACTAATGAGACCTCTGAGAAAACTTAGTTAATACACTATGGTCTCTATAGGGACCAACGCTAACTTCTACAAAAAAAACAATATTTTCACTACTTACCAGTTTTAATACAATACTCTACGGTATTTTATCCTTTTCAAACAAAACATTGTACAGAATAACATCAAATTGGCATTCTTTTTTCAAATACGCTCTTGGGGAAAAATAAATCAACACTTAAACTTTATTTATAATCAAGATTAGTCCAAGATTTAACAGTTTAGATAATAATTTAAAAAAAAAACTGTAAATATCAATTAATAAAACATATTTTTCGTAAACGACCAACTTGATGATACCAGCGCTTTGGGTATGACGGTACCTATTTTTATTTATTTTCGTAAATTTTAGTGTTGATATCTATGATCTCAAAAAAAATCATATGATGTGAATGTAAAATATCCTAAACAATATTTAAAAAATAATTAAAATAGCTGTTAAATTGAAAAAGAAAACAATTATTTAAAAATTACGAAAAAAACTACGTATTAATTATGAAAAAAAATATATATTAATATTTATGTAAATAGATATTTTTGTACTATAATACATGTTGTTTATTTTTTTCCGTATGTATATGTTTACCAATTATATAAAAAAATATAAAAAACATAGGTCATTGATTTACTTTTTGAATTAAAAATCCTCGACTAACAAATAGTCATATTTTTCTCAGTGTCGTGTTACACCTGAATTATTTTGTAGCTTAAGCCATTTAAATTAAACAATTCTCACACCAGTTTATTACAGTGCTTAAGACCTCTTAAAAAATATACGCTTTACAGTATCGGATTCAGTCCAAGCAACTTATAAATCAATTTTGTGACCACGGTCCACCGGAACGAACTCGGAACATGTGCGGGTAACGGTCCGTATTTTTTAGAAAAAAATCCGAAAATAGCTGGTGGTGTGAACGGATAATTATAACTGAGTTCACGCATAGTGTTTTGAACATAATGGCTCAATGTAACGGTTCCCGCAAAGTGTTAAGTGTAGGTGAAGCTTCCGTAATTTGCGCAAGAAGTTCCTGCAGACATATTTACCATCTGCCCTGTGTGGGGCTAGAAGCCGACAATATGCCCAAATTATCTTCTTGGGTATGCCCACTTTGTTTATCAAAGGATAAACGTAAAGGTGACAATAGTGATACTCCAATCAGATCTACAATGTCAAATAAAAAAAAATCTAGGAAATGAAGGGCCTGGTTCCATCACTGTTCATAGGAAACCACCAAACACACCAACTTCTTCATCAACTGATGACAGCATATCATCCGCTTTGCTGCGGGAGGAGTTATTTAGGCTCGTACGCTGTGAAATCCCTAAGGCAGTACGTGAAGCTGTTGATGCTGCATTTGGTACGTTAAATAACAGACTTACATCTTTAGAAGAGTCCATTAAAACCTTAAGTTATGTGCATGATGATTTTAAGAAAACTATAGATTCACAGTCTGACAAAATTCTAAAAATCAGTTCTGAAACAAAAAACTAAAAAGTGACATAACCAACCTAGAAAATAGGCTGTCTGTTCTGGAATGCTCTATTGACAAGCAAGAACAGTGGTGCAGGTTGCCTAATCTTGAGATAGTGGGAATTCCCGAGAAGAAAGACGAATCTCTGCCCGAAATAATTTTGAAAGTAGCGGAAATTGCGAACCTAAAACTGGAACACAAAGACCTAGAATTTGTTCACCGGGTTCAAGCTAAGCGATCTGTCTCCGGAAAACCACGTTCTATAATTGTGCGATTTAGCAATAGATTTAAGAAGGATACGTTCCTTTCTGCTGCTCGCAGGGTGCGTAAAATAACTACCCGGTCTATCGGAGTGGACGGGGAAGAAAAATTAATACATGTAAACGAACACCTGACTTTAAAAAATAAACAACTATTGCAAAAATGTAAAGTGAAAGCCAAAGAAAGTGGGTATAAATTTGTTTGGACAAAAAACTGCCGTATATATTTGAGAAAGGCAGAAAAATCCCCGTTTATTCTAGTTGCCTCCAATACAGATTTTAAGAAAATTATCTGATAATGCTAATGAGTTTGTATGTTATGTATAATATATATATTTTATTCTTGTTTGTTTTATTGTTTATAATTTATATATTTTATTCTTGTATTGACCGAATCTATAATGTCAATGGTCATCATAATAATGGTAATTATGGTGAAACATCAAAGTAATGGTCATAATAATTTAAATAAAAATGGTGATTACTTTGAACGCGTCTATGCAAAATCGATTAAATTTTGCGCAAAGCAAAAACATTTTTTACAATTGCTTTAACGTAGGTCATAGAGTAAAAGATTGTAAATCTAATTATGTTTGCAATTCAGGTCAGAAAAAGCGTCATAAATTAATTCATTTTCCCGAACAAGCGCTATCAATTCAAGTCAGTGGCGTGTCACCAAAAGACACTGTTATTAATGTTGTCCCGCTCACTGTGACGGAAAAACATATAAGTGATGAGCGAATTTACGACAATTGTGTAACAGAATCATCTTCTGTGCATTCGGGGATAGCTTTACTTTCTAGTGCCCTCATAGATATAAATATAGGAAACAATCACAGGACTACAGTGCGCTTTACGATAGACAGGTAATCAAGCAAGTTTTATCACTTAACATTGTATACAGAGGTTAGCTCTACTACGTAAACAAGTTAGCGTTCCTATTTACGGTATCGATGAAACCCGTATTAACAAAGGGTTTTGTTTTGATCACACCTAAAGGTAAAACAAAACCGATAAATCCGATTAACACCATAATTTTACCTGAACAGATGAATAAAATGCCAAGTTGTTCAATCCCATATGCCAATTGGCCACACGTCGGTACCCTGACTGATTTATATTTTAGCTCATCTCGTGCAGTTGATATTTAACTTAGAGCGGATATAATATCCTGATTAATTTTAAATTTTAAAAATGTTAATTTTAAGAAGAAGAACACTATTGTTTGCGACGCACACCTCAGAACATTTAGTCTGCGCGAGAAGTTGAAAAGTGTCTAAAATAGAGATATTGCTCTTAAAATTATGTGCGATAGCTCACTGGATCCGGAATGACGCCTAAAAATGTGTTAAAAGCGTGTATTAGCACATAAAAAATTGCAAAATTTAATTATAAACAATTAAAGATGAGAATGGTATTTCGTTTTTTGCCAATATTTCATAAACTATTAATATTTAAGAAATTTTAAAAAAAAGATTCGGAAAGAGGAGGAAATTTCCAAGAAAAAATCTCAAATAATAAATAAAAGTGAATACTATAAAACAGTATAAAATCCACTATGTCTGTTTGCCAAAATTAGTACCGTACGAGCGCTTGTTGAAGTCGGACCTATGTTATTTTTCCGCGCTTCCCACATGTAAGTTGCGACAGAATATACGAGTATAACGGACGGACGGTTTTTAATACTGAAAAGTAAGTATTTTATATTTGACTTTTAATGAAATAGCGACTTGTTTTATATATTTATAAGGGTTACTATTTACGTTGCATTATTTTAGCAATAATAACGATGGGACGAAAAGATTCCTATCGCCGTTATTGTAATGAAAAAAAAAGAAAGTATAACTTTACTCCAGGTTTAAAGAAAGTAAAAGAGATGTGAGTATGAAAATATTTTCCATAGTCTATTTTTAGTCGTTTGTAACCGACTTCTAAAAAAGAGCACATTTTTTACCTCACTACGGACAAAGATTTTTTTTAAATATTTAAATAGATAATAAATAGATGGATTTCCTGATGAAAGAGTGAACCATCGCCTATAGACACCAAAGATGTTAATGGTGCGTTGATATCTATGGTTTATATCGTGTTGGTCCCGGGCCCTTTTGAAGAATAGGCCAACTGCCGTTTTGCCAGGCAGGTCGTAAAAAGCGACCGATTGGCTATACGAGTAACTAACATCATGGCTACTAGGTGATAGAGTTCCGCATTGTTTCGCCCGGGTCTGGGACCACCGCCTTACCTATTCCTACCGCAATAGCGTCAGTGCTTGGCACTGTCGTGTTTCGGCTTGTTCCAGTTTGGTGGGTAAGGAAGCCGGTAAACTTATGCATGTGGCATAAGACCTCGCCACAAGATAGCAACGCACTATTATCACCTTTGGTGTCTATAGGCGATGGTTGATTCTTTTCATAAGGACAGTACCTAATCCAGCCTTGATCTTTAATTTATTCAAATTAACTTTTATAGGTGCTTTTGACGAGTTGACATTTACAGAATTACTATCAAATCGAAATGCGGCCCTACACTGAGTTAATCCGACGGAAGAAACTTAGCGAGATTGTGTTGTCTTATATTATTGTTACGTACTCGGGTTCGTACTTGTAAGAAAACACCACTTATATTAAATCCGTGTATTTACACAACACAACACAACGTAATACTAAAATACACTCTACTTGCTAGTCACTCACTATACTATCACTGAACTACACAATTAAACACTTCTCGCTTCGCACTTGTCACTTGATGTATCGCTCTCGATCGCTTGATAAAAACTGACTTGTGTTTGTCAACATCTCTGTATTTATAGGCAGGGGAAAGACCTAGCTGGATCCAGAAAAATCTAAATGTATCGGGAAACAATGAATCACTTCTTATCGTAAACATGTTATGAGTCATAAATCCTAGTACACGCTACTTTCAACCTTATGCCATATCCCACAAAGTCCATTATGGCATAGCCCCGGTCAACTATTTGTTTGTCAACAGGAGTTTTCTAGATAGTTAGCGCGCCCGCGCTCCAACTCTACACGCTTCTAGATTATTCGTAACACTACCCCCCTCTTAGTTATGTTCGTCCCGAACATCATTACTTACATTGTAGATAGCTAATCGATCAACATGAACAATCTTCATGCTCCCTCTTGGTTGCTTCTGCACTCGGTAGGTTACGTCATTGATCCGTGTGATTACTTTGTATGGCCCATCCCAACGTCGCTGTAACTTAGGTGATTTTCCTTTTCGTCGAACTGGATTATGTAGCCAAACAAGAGATCCTTCCTGAAAACCTCGATGATTGGCGTTTCGGTCGTATCTTCATCCGCTGACTTGATTTTAATGCATTTTCACTTATTAACGAGTGTATATCGCGTAACCTCTCACGAATGTCTTCAACATGTTCCGGTATACTTAATTGGGTCTCTGCATTCGGTGGCGGGCCTCCAGTCATTAAGTCTGCTGGTATACGTAACTGTCTGCCGAAGTTGGCATAGGCTGGCGTCACTTTAATGCTTTCGTGTTCCGCTGTTCGGTAAGCCAGTAAGAACAGAGGTATGTATTTATCCCAGTCCTTTTGGTGATCTTCTACCAGCTTGGATAAGTGTCTTTCCAAAGTTTGGTTAAACCGTTCGACCATTCCATCAGATTGCGGGTGATAAGGTGTAGTTCTTGTTTTGTACACTCCTAATAATTTACACATTTCCTGGAATACATGGGATTCAAAGTTTCTGCCTTGGTCTGAATGAATCTCCAGCGGAACGCCAAATCTGCATATCACCTCATTGACTAATTTCTCAGCAATCGTCGTGGCTTCCTGATTAGGGATTGCGAACACCTCCGGCCATTTCGTGAAGTAATCCATCACGACCATAAAATACTTGTTTCCGTTATCTGTCTTAGGAAATGGCCCAGCCACGTCAATCGCTATCCTTTCCCAGGGGGCTCCCACGTTGTATAGTCTAAGGTTGCCTCGGCTTCTAACCTGCGGACCTTTCACTGCTGAGCATGACGTACATTTTCGGCACCAATTCTCGACATCTTCTCGGCAATTCAACCAGTAAAAACGCTCTCGTACCTTTACCAATGTTCGTCGTACTCCAAGATGTCCCCCAGAAACCCCATCATGCAACTCACGTAGTACATCCTTGATAAGTTTTCTTGGCACGACCAACTGTAGATGATGTTCTCTTCCTGAAGGTTTTTCCCATTTGCGGTACAGTAAGCCGTTTTGCAACACAAGGCTTTCCCACTGCGCCCAATAACTTTTCGTAATGGCGCTGAAGGGAGCCAGCTCCTGCCATTCGGGCTTTCCCGTGTCTTGCTTCTTCCAATCTATTAGAGGCCGCAAATCTCTATCTTCATACTGGGCCTCACGCATCTCATCAGTTTCCCACCTGTCATCCGTAGGCTTAGCTCGCAGTACTTGAACCCTTTCCTTCGTCTCCATCCTTACACAATGTTTACAATCTTCCGCACAAGGTCGTCGTGATAATGCATCTGCATTCGAGTGAGACCTTCCACTGCGATGTTCTATGTTAAAGTCAAACTCTTGCAATTGCACAATCCAGCGAGCTACTTGACCTTCCGGGTCTTTGAATTGTAACAACCACTTCAAAGCAGCATGGTCGGTACGCAGCTTGAAGGGTCGCCCAATCAGATACTTCTTGAAGTGTCGAAGAGTCTTCACTACTGCCAATAGTTCTCTTCTTGTAACACAATAGTTTCGTTCCGGCCGCGACAATGATTTGCTGAAGTAGGCTATCACAACTTCTTGATCACCTTGCTTCTGTGATAAGATACTACCAATGGCAGTATTACTTGCATCCGTGTCTACGATGAACTGCCCTTTCCGATCAGGATAGCCCAAAATTGGTGACTCACACAACCGCTTCTTAAGTTCATCGAAAGCTTGTTGACACATGTCATTCCAATCGAAACTCTTCTTTTCTTCAGTGAGTCTATGCAGCGGTTTTGCTATTTCAGCAAATCCCTTCACAAAACGTCTGTAGTAAGAGCATAGTCCTAGAAATGCGCGAACTTCGGTCTTGTCTCTGGGTGTTGGCCACTTCTGTACTGCACTAACCTTTTCAGGATCTGTCTGTACGCCGTTTTGTGATATCACGTGACCCAGATAGTTTACTTCCTTTCGAAATAAGTGACACTTCTTTGGGTTCAACTTTAGCCCTGCAGCTTGTATTTTATTAAAAATCCTTTCCAGTTGGTACAGATGATGCTGAAAATCTTTTCCTATGACTATTACGTCATCTAAATACACTAAGCAGGCATCGCCTACAAGTCCTGCTAGAACACATTCCATTAATCTTTCAAAAGTCGCCGGTGCATTGCATAATCCAAACGGCATCACTTTAAATTGCCATAATTCTTGTCCCGTGGAGAATGCTGTCTTCTCTTTATCACTAGGGCTAAGTTCGACCTGCCAGTACCCAGATTTTAAATCTAAAGTTGAGAACCAAGACATGCCTGCCAGAGTGTCCAAAGTGTCATCTATTCGTGGCAATGGGTAGCTATCTTTTTTGGTGACTTCATTGAGCCGACGATAGTCGATGCAGAAACGTGTAGACCCATCTTTCTTCTTAACTAACACTACAGGAGAGCACCATGGACTAGAAGATTGCTCTATAACTCCGTTTCTTCTCATTTCATCTATCATCTCCTGTACCTCCTTTTCTTTGGCTATTGGGACACGTCTAGCTTTCTGCTTTATCGGCTGCGCGTTTCCAGTGTCAATCTTATGTTTGACTATAGATGTTCTGCTTATATCTCTATCAGTCTTAGAGAAAATGTTGGCATAACGTGAAAGTAGATCCATAGCCTGCTGTCGTTGTGACGCGGTAAGGTAGCTGCACTTGTTCACCAAATCCTTGAGTTCCTGTGGTACGTCTCTTGATGCTGTACTTCCTGTCGATGTCAGTTTCCTTAACGTCATAACTTCATCACTTTGTCCTACAACATCGCCTGCTTTAAGCACCACATCACTGTCACTCAGGTTTACTACCTGCACTGCTGCCAAGCCGTTGTCACAAACCAAACTCCGGCCTGTAACACAGTGTGGAATTGCACCATTGTCCTCAATTAACACACTCCTATTACCCCGGCCTTTGTGATTGGTTGGTAACTTCACGCGTACCAATGTCTTCGATCTTGAAGGTAAGATGGTTCTTCTAGCCACTGTTACCTTTCCTTTTGATCCCCCATCCATGAAAATTTCTTCTAGCCCACATACGAAAGCTCCTGTTTTGCAATCAATCTTGCAGGCATTCTTCTTCATGAAGTCTAAACCAAGTACACAGTCATCCATAATGTCGGCCACTACGACGTCGTGAGTGTAATACTCGTCGCCTATTTGCATCACTACAGATGCTTCACCGAATACGGGTATTGGCTGACCTGTGACAGACAGAAGCTTGATTTTCCCAAAATTCCTCAATCTCAGGTTGCCATTGTCAGTTATTTCTGGTCGCACAACAGTTCGTGTAGCTCCAGTGTCCAGCGTTAAGTTGCAGTTCTTGCCATTAACCAGTCCCTTAATGGATAAACTGTTGCCGTCGCACACCTGGGATATGACAACTTTTGGGGCTGTTTTTCGATCAGCCAGCATCCGCCCCTTGATCCTGGCTGTTACTCGTTTCCCTAGGCTGGATTAACAGGCTGGTTGACCTGCCTGCTCTCTTCAGCTGCTGAGCTTCCGGCCGCTTGCTGTCGCCAATTAACTGCATCCGTTGGTTTGGTGGGGCAGTTGACTCTAATGTGCCCACGTTTCCCGCAGGCATAACACATGGGACCCAGTCTTCTAGGTTCCACTTCCTTTGTTTGAGCCACAACTTCTGTAACCTCACGTACTTTATGTGCTCGAGGTTCGTGGCGAACAGCTTCTACCTCCAGCGCATGAGCCAAAGCCTCCTTCATTGTCACGTGGTGCTGAAGGCGAACAGCAGCACGCACTTCCAGGTCTCTAATTCCATCAATAAACGCCTGGACGATGGTGTTATTAACTGTGTTAGCGTCGGCTGAAGGATACGCCTTCCTTACAAGCTTCTCAATTTCCACGGCCCATTGTTGAAGTCCCTCGCCGCTCCTCTGTACACGGTCCTTTAATTGGGCACGGAACACATGCTCCAAGTGACGCTCACCGTAGCGAGCTTCCAATGCCTCCATCAAATCAGCGAACTGATACTCTTTAGGCATTGCATCCAACACAGAGAGCGCCTGTCCCCGCAACGCCGTACTCAGAGCTGTTAGGCAATGTTCATCTGTCCAACCACTGGCCTTCGCTGCTATTTCAAACTGAGTGCGGTACGCACTCCATGACGTAAGGCCGTCATAAGTGGGTACCTTTACCCGAGGACCTACCTGGTGGGAACAACTGGTAATGATAGCACCCGACTTTACTCCCGTGATCTTCATTTTCATGACCTCCCTTTCCAGTTGGTCCACGTTTTCACTTATTTTGTCGCAGCTTGCCTCCAAGTGGTCAACCCTCTTCTCAACACCCTTCATGTCGCGCTTGAAGAGGCCCACATCGCTTTTTAACTGGTCTTGCTGCGCCAAGATAACAGTCAATTTATTGACAAAACCAGATAAATGTTCCTTGATGTGTTCCTGTAGCTGCTGTTGTTGCTGAAGTTGTTCTTGCAGTTTTTGTTGTTGCTGTTGCTGTTCCTGTCGCTGTTATTGAATAGCTGCCAGTATGACAGATAAATCAGTAGGCGCTGCGCTCGACGATAGTGACGTGCTGGCAACACTTGCGGGTCCATCACCAGCACGCATCTCAGTGTCCTCTGACACCCTCTGTGTCTCAGCTTGAGACCTGGTGGTAACACCTTCCTTCGGAATAAGTGGCATTTCACAATTTTACTTCCGACACCAGTTGTTACGTACTCGGGTTCGTACTTGTAAGAAAACACCACTTATATTAAATCCGTGTATTTACACAACACAACACAACGTAATACTAAAATACACTCTACTTGCTAGTCACTCACTATACTATCACTGAACTACACAATTAAACACTTCTCGCTTCGCACTTGTCACTTGATGTATCGCTCTCGATCGCTTGATAAAAACTGACTTGTGTTTGTCAACATCTCTGTATTTATAGGCAGGGGAAAGACCTAGCTGGATCCAGAAAAATCTAAATGTATCGGGAAACAATGAATCACTTCTTATCGTAAACATGTTATGAGTCATAAATCCTAGTACACGCTACTTTCAACCTTATGCCATATCCCACAAAGTCCATTATGGCATAGCCCCGGTCAACTATTTGTTTGTGAACAGGAGTTTTCTAGATAGTTAGCGCGCCCGCGCTCCAACTCTACACGCTTCTAGATTATTCGTAACATTATTATTATTATATTATATAATTTTTATAGCACGGTAAAAGATTATCTTATTACAACATTTCATTAAAATCGATAGACCTGTTTTGGAGAAAAAATTAAATATATAAATTACAGGTTTACAGCATAGAATTTGGTAATAACTAATTCCAGATATTCTTATCTTCTTAATAATTTAAGATTTTACATTACCATTTCCTACACAATTTTGTTTTAACACATTTTTTAAATTGTTTACTGGTATATAATAGATTTCTTATATCATCCTACAGTTTATTTGTAGCGAGTAACGTATTTTATATAGACCAGATGCATGCTCCACAAGATTATTTTTGTTCCTTGTATTTAGTGAGTGTACATTATAACCTTTTTTTAACTAAGAAATATTTCTAACGTGGACATATTATTTTAAGTTCTCAAATACAGGTTACAGTATTAATTTCTTTGAATTTTTCTCTCAAGGAAACACTAGGGTAAAGATTATTGGTTCGTCTTATAGCTTTATCTGCAAAACAAATATAGCTTCTATTTCAACAGAATTTCCCTACCAAAAGATCCCGTATATGAAATCGTGTGGTGGAGTTAACTAAAGTATATTTCTTACAGTATTGACATTCATTTTCCAACTGTCAAATGAATAAGTGTCAACTGTCAATAAAGTCAATAAAAAAGTTTCAAGCAGTGCTACCATTTTTAGCGATTTTCTCTTTTATATGGGAAACTATTTTAACTACAAAACCTGCCAAACTAAATTTATTTGATAACTTATTTTAATTTTATTTAGAGGTAAATCTAAAAACACGGTGGAGTCCACCAGAGTTTATAGACATAAGATAGCAAACAGGCAGATATGTCTCTTGATGGAAAGCGTCACCCATCGCTTATAGACACCAAAGGTGTTAATGGTGCGTTGCTATCTTGTGACGAGGTCTTAAATGTATAAGTTTACCGACTACCTTATCCCTAAACAACTGGCTGATTTAAGTAACGTTCAATGTCCGGTTTAAAAAGCTCATTTTTCAGCAAACTTACTACATCATAAGTACAGGGGCGAAAGCCTCACTAGTGAAGATATTTGTGAAGCTTTATCATTTATAAAAACTTATCACAAGGAGGCGATGCCATATGTTGTAAAATACAGGGCAATGGCAGATTTCTTTAATAACTTTATATTTGAAGATCATATATTAAATAACTTCGGTCCTCTTGAATGGTGGCTGTCATTAAAAAACCAAATTAATCGCCAAACAATAGACTTAGTGGCACACCTTTTCACCGCTGTTGCTTCATGTGCTGGAGTTGAAAGACTGTTTTCAACATTCGGATTTATTCATTCAACGAAATAAACTAGGTACTGTAACACTCGTCGGGCGATATAACAGCCGGCCGTGTTACTCCACCAATTGTAACACCTTTTGCCCGGGGATTTGCTTTTACCTGCTTGGCTGCTCGAGGCACACGAAGATCGATGGGATTTCGTATTATTTCCAATAATACACGATTTTTATAACTATATTTATTTTTCGGGCATATGTCTTTACCCGTCAAGATTATTTCGAATCCTCTTATTCTATACACGTTCCATATAAAAACTAGACAGTTCTACGTTTAAAAGTAGACAAAGCTGCCAGTGTATATGTAACACCATAAAGGTATTACATCAGCTACCCTCCAAGGTAGGAGCAGCTGAAACCGGAGAGGCATTTGTCTCCTCTTAAATGACCTACCTATTCCTATCCCGATTGCCCTACCTATGGAAGGAAAGTACATTTTGGTGGAACTGTCTTTTCCTAAAAGATAGTTTGCCCCATGTGTGGTTTTGACTATTACCACCACACCATGTCACAAACTTTGGTCTACCAAAACCTCCCTAAAAGGCAGACCACAGCCCCCTCACCTAATTTATCCTACCGCAAACATTTATTATTTTACTAAACTTTAGCCTGAAGGGCTCTAGCTGTATAAGAGATAATAAGAGATGGAAAGGTATAACAATTCAAACTTCGTTTTGTTTGGGGGACCAAAAGAAAAAAGATTGAAGTATTACTTCCTTTCAACATCGAGCTCGCCCCAATATATATACATCACGAATATAAATACTCCTTACTCTGAACCATTCTAAACCTTCATTACAATATCTCCCATAACTATCCGAGTTCATGTATATCTTATACAGATATTCTTTGTGTCGACTATGTCGTACTACAAAGTTGAACTCCCATTCACAAGACTTCCAACCCCCTACCTATACTGACTTTTACGACTTCATACTAAGGCGACTCTGTCCCTAGTATACATTATACCCCATTAGACTTTATTATTGAACAGAAGAACTTGAGAGGAATACATTTCGATTGAAAACATAACATTTCTGCATTTAATATTCTTTTGGTCATCTTTTTTCTTTTTAGCTCCGGTCCATCATCACAGCATTGGTTGAACCCCGTCATATTACATGAAACAAATACAAATATTAGCATTCTCATATACAAGCCCAAACAAAAATAATGAACTAACATGTAACAATTATTTACTATAATGAATGACCATAAAATACACTATATTTCCCTTTTCTTTTTTTTTACACACGTACATGAAATGCCTTCAACCTATTTATATGTACAATATCTCTATATCTCCTATTGCTTAACTTCGTGATTACATAATTTACATTAGATATTCTTTCCACTATTCTGAACGGCCCTTTATATAACCTACATAATTTCAAACTCCTATTGTCCACCCGTCTTGGTGTATATACTAATACTAATTGTCCCGGTGAAAAGTCCTTTACTTTAGCCCTTTTGTCAAAATATCTCTTTTGCCTAACTTGTGCCTTCCTAATGTTATGTACTGCCTTTCAAACTAACGCACCTTGTAAATTATGTCTCTCGGCATAATTTATCTCTTGGTTATGACTGTCTCTATTTACCCCCATGGAATATCGGTTCCCTAGCGTACATCATCATATATGGTGAAACCTTAGTGGTTGATTGTTTACTAGTGTTATATGCATGACATACTAATGGTACAAATCTACACCAGTCTCGTTGGTCCCTGGCAACATACATCGATAACATTTGAACTAGCGTTTTATTGAACCGCTCTACTAACCCATTCGTTTCTGGCCTAAACGCCGTACTAAATCGCGATTTTGCCCCAAATCGATTCACAGTTTCTTTCACTAGGTGTGAAGTGAATACTGCTCCCCTATCAGAAATTACCTCCTTAACACCTCCGTACCTGTTTCGCATTTGTCGGTGCAGGCATTTCTTTTATCGCCTTTAATTTCCTGCTATCTGGTTGAATACCATTCCCCGATATCTCATGCCCTAACACACTTATCTTCCCATACCCAAAACTACATTTATTTGGTTTAAGCGTAAGGTTCGCTTCCTTAAGGCGCATTAATACCTTTTCTAACGCTTCCTTAAATTCTGTGAAAGTTTTCCCCCATATTAATATATTATCAACATAACAGATGGCATTCTTGTATTTGATATCCCCTAGCACTTTATCCATTGTACGTTGAAATACTGCTTGACTTCTTTTTAAGCCAAAAGGTAACACGTTAAACTCATACAATCCTGACGGTGTTATAAATGCCGTTTTGTGCCTATCACTTTCCAAAATCACAAGTTGCCAATAGCCAGAATTTAAATCTAAATCAGCGAAATAGTGGGCACCCGAAAGATATATTAAAATGTCTTCAACAATAGGCAATGGATAGCTATCTGTTTCCACCTTTTTATTCAACTTACGGTAGTCCACACAGAATCTTCATGTGTTATCATTCTTCCGCACTAACACTACTGGGGGAGCATAAGAGCTTTTAGATTCGCGAATAACACCGTTGTCTAACATTTCTCTAACCTGTGTATTGATTATTTCTAGTTGTTTTGGTGAGACACGATATGGCGGGTGGTGTACCGCTACCTGGTCTACCGTTTTTATTTCTATTTCTGTTAACTTACACCTACCTAATTCCGTGGGCCTAAATGCAAAACATTTCCTATATGTACTAAATAGATTTCGTAATACATTCTTTTGGTTTTGACATAATTCCGGATTAATATTAATCTCATCCATTTCGCATTTATTTCCGGAATTTACATACGGATATAACTTATCCTCATTTTTCTCTATATAATTCACGTAGTATATATAATCTGATTTTAACATATTGCACAATTTATTTACATTAGTGACATTACTATTTACAACGTTTCTATGGCAGCCGTCCATTGTGGAAAGATCATTATTATTTCGTAGCGACGAAGGATTGATAAAATTTACATAGCAACGCTGTTTAAGACATATAAAATTCTTTAAAAAGTCTATTACAGCATCATATTTTTTTAGAAAATCTCGACCTAATATAAGTTTAGTTTTTATATTCTCTATTATTAACATTTCATTCGCAAAAATACTGTTAATTATCATTAAATTTACACACGTTTTTCCTACCACATTTAATAACGATCCTCCTAGCGATTTTACAAAATGCCTATTGGGTGCATTATCTTTGTATGTTACTTTTAGATGTTCCGCGAGATCATCTGACATGCACGATATATCTGCTCCCGTATGCATTAACGCCGAACACGAATGACCCTTGATTATGACCTGTATAAATGGACTGGACAAACCTTTGCTTTCCGTCGGGAGATTTTCATCTGTTTGGGACGCAGCTCTCATCTCCCGCGTTTCATTTATTGGCGGCGTCCCTGTTCGTTTGGGTACTGTGGTGTCATCGGACTGCGTCTGAAATCATTACGTGTATTTGAGGCCGTCCTTTCATATCGTCTCGGCCTTAGATTATACCGGGGCGTGTGAAAAACTTCTGTTGGCTGTGGACGTTCTGTCTGCGAGCGTACCGGCGTATTGGGCAGGATGTCTGGTTCCTCCCTAAATTTTACCTTTTGTGGCACCCCCATTGGTGGTTGTAAAGGAATGTTACTCGATTTTATTTGACCCCCAAAGACCTCGTTGTATTGAATGATTTTGTTACGTAATTCTTCTCGCGACGAATACACTCTCATTCCTAGCTTTTCTTTTAGCGAGGGTAACATTGTCTTGATGAATTGTTTTATGAAAATTTCGTCTGATATCTCAGCCTTGACTGCAATACTGCTGAGTCTGTAAAAATATGTTAATAGCTCCTCATCGCGGCCCTGTTTGGTTTTATAAAATCGCTCAATATAATTAATTGATATAGGGAATTCATTTTCGATTTTTATACACAATTCATTAAAATTGAAATTCTGCGAATGCAAAATTCTGCGTTCCATCGAAACGCTTGATGGCCTCCATCTTGACTCTTACCCTCTGACCAAAATACTTAGCTCTCCTGGTTTCTTCGTCCAGCGTAGCGATTGCACGTAGCGACTGAACATAGTGACTGCACGTAGCGACTGCACGTAGCGACTGCACGTAGCGACTTCACGTAGCGACTGCACGGCGCCTCCGCCAACTTGTAACACTCGTCGGGCGATATAACAGCCGGCCGTGTTACTCCACCAATTGTAACACCTTTTGCCCGGGGGATTTTCTTTAACCTGCTTGGCTGCTCGAGGCACACGAAGATCGATGGGATTTCGTATTATTTCCAATAATACACGATTTTTATAACTTCATTTATTTTTCGGGCATATGTCTTTACCCGTCAAGATTATTTCGAATCCTCTTATTCTATACACGATCCATATAAAAACTAGACAGTTCTACGTTTAAAAGTAGACAAAGCTGCCAGTGTATATGTAACACCATAAAGGTATTACAGTACCGAGAAATCTGCAAAACTTGTCAAAGTTTTTAAACACCTACATAAGGATAAGTAATTGTTGTCTTTTCATATTGTCTGACACACAATTTGTAACTAATTGTTCAAGTATAGATAGATATACTTATACATTTATGTTATTAATTTAATTTGCCTAACATTAATGCACCAAATGTTATGAATAAGATTATAAAAGTTTGTGTTTGATTAAATAAATTACTTGTCTAATTATAAACATGTTTTAATTTAATTCCAATGCCAAGTGAAATTTTAAATTTCCTGAAATGAAAAAAAAAACTACACAGACTAAACTTCTTTTATTTCTAGTTACTCCATTCATTTTCAATTAAAAGTTGTTTTAAACCATGTTTTTTTCTTAACGTTTTTAACATTATTAAAACTTGTTTTAAACCGTGTTTTTAACACTTAATAAATAATATTGATTTATTTCAAACGGTTTCATACAATGTTTAAAACACGTATTTAAAAAAAAACTTGTTTGTTTTATGCCATCACTGTTACACACACATATAAAAAAACATCTAAATTCCTATTTAATATACAATATAATATAATATTTACTATAGCTGCAATATTTAAAAATAATTAATATATTAAAAGTATCAAACTGTTTTCATTTTATCATAACTAGGTGCAATATGCGGGCGATGAACCTAATGACGTCGAGCTGCCGCTTCAATTAGAAAATACTTAAATTTTAGTTGGGTGATTTTGTGAAATGGCTCTTAAATAAATTAATTTATGTGTCGTACTCGATTTTGAGGCCGTGACGAGAGACGCCATTTTTTTCTCATTTTTAATTGTTTATAACCTTTGCAATTTTTTATATGCTAATACACGCTTTTAGCACATTTTTCTAGGCGTCATTCTGGATACAATGAGCTATCGCACATAATTTTAAGGCGATTAAACCTGCGAACGACCTTGAGTTAGTGACAGGCGCAGCGTAAGTACTATTCCGCACGCCGACATCTCCCAATGTCAAAGATTATAAACAGTGCAGATACTTTTTAACATTTTTGTTTACCTATATGAACTTTTATCATCATGAATCAAATGAATGTTGGAAAACTCAAAACCCATAACCAATAATCGGTCATTTATCGATTCATTTTATAAAAACGATAAATATCGAAAGAAAAAACAGTAAATATCGAAAAACGACAAAAGAATTATATGACAATTTTGCACAATAATGACTGTTACGTATCCTATTTTCTTATAATATACGAAACATCTCGTGTAGCACTTTATTTTAATACATACAATTAACAATTAATATTTAACAAAACCTTTGAAAACGTGATTTTGTAAAAAGTGATCTCTTAAATAACCTTTTGAAAATTTAAGTTTTTGTTTCAAAACCTAGTAAGAAAAAGTAGAAATTTAATTTAATTGAAAGCATATCTATATGCTTTCAATCAAATTAAAAGGAAAGTATTAAACAGGTTGATTAATTTAGACTATTTGTATGTATAATATATTTAATTTATTTATATTTATTTAATTTCTTATGATAGGAAACAAGTAAACAGTTTTATTGATAGAAACATATAACCATCGCCTATAGACACTAAAAATGTTAATGGTGCATTGCTATTCACGTAGCAGGGTTAGAATGTTACACGCATATGTTTACGTTGCCCTCAAGACCGAATCACGACAGTTAAAAACACCAACGCTATTGCGGCAGGAATATGCGGTAAAACGGTAGTTCCAAAACCGGGTTGATGTGTTGCAAAAAACTAAGGTCGAAAAAATAACTAATGATTATAATAACTGCCTTGTAGTCTAGGGGATAACCTAAAGTTTCGTTTAAGGTATTTTTCGAAAATTCAAAAATCTCAGTAGCAGCATGGAGTCTGGCGGGTGGTATGTTACCACTTTCATGCCTCGGATGAGCACATAAAGCCGTCGGTCTTGGTTATTGCTAAAACAACAACGATATATATTCACGCCAGTCCCCTTGCGAGGTAGGCAAAGAGAACCGAGTGCATTATGTCACGATCCTTGCAAATTTTTCTTGCTTCCTGCACGTTCATTACACTCTTCATACAAAGACGTTAGTTGCGAAGACTTCACCACCTTCAAATAGTACCGGTTTTTTATCTTTTTTCTTCAGAGATTTGCTTTTTAGTCGCTTGCTTGAATTATATTCGTTGTTTATTTGTTTTAGTTTTTGTACACTCATACAAAATATTTACAAAATACTTATCCATCTATATAGCCATTAAGAACATTCAAGCGTAAACGTAGGTAAGTACCTGAATAGTCTCAAATATTATTCAGCGTCCACACGCAAACAAAATTATTGATAAAGTACTAGTTTTCAGCCCCTTTAATACCCTCTTTTACCTCTTTAGGAGATAAAACTCAAAGTTTCCTTACATACACGTTTTGTAATTGAAATAAAGAACATAACTAATAAATTTGAAAAGATTTTGATGAAACAAATTTTATTTGTTATACAAACTTTATATTTTTGATCCTTTTAAGGGATGAAATTTAAAAACCTTAAACTTGTATTCATTTAATTGTGTTAAAAACATAAATACTAAGTTTTAAATAATTTCTACAATATTCTACAATAAACAATCAATTTTTGATACAAACATAAACGCTTTTTTACCCTTTTAAGGAATAAAATTTATGAAATCCCTAAATATATAATTTTTAAATTGTGTTGAAGAACAAAAGTACCGAATTTCAAGTTATGTTGAACATAACCGTTTACTTTTTCATATGAATTGTAACACTCACTTTTACTCCTGAAGGGAGGGAAAGGGATGGAAGAAGATGGAATAAGGGATGAAACTCCGAACTTCATTATACGTATGTTTCTTCAAATTCGAATTTCTTTAATTGTATTAAAAAGTATAAATACAAAAGTTTTAGTAATTTCTACAACAAACATTTCATTTTTCATACAAAAATTAACTCTCCTTTTATCCTCCTCCATCCTTACGGGATGAAATTCAAAAATGCGTTTTTCATAAATCGTATTAAAAAGCATAAATACTAAATTTTAAGTAATAAACAATTTATTTTAATACAATCATTAACGCCCCCTTTACCTCTTTAAGGGATTAAATTACATCATAAGAACAACCTCTGTAAAAAAGCAGCCTTCCCGCTCCAAACTACTATAAAAAACGTTCAAGCGTAAACGAAATGTCCAATTTTCAACAGCGCAACCTTATTACTGTGCCAAACGTACTATCTGTATTATTACTCTTTGACTCTAATGTGGAGAGCGGTGTATGTTGACGTGCGACACGCCTCCCCGTACGAACGCTAACGGGAAACTGACTTTCGGAGCGAGCGCTGTCCGCGAATAAAATAATAAGGTTTTTATTGATTTAATGGCACACTATAATGATTTTGTAAAATTTTGAACTTAAATTTTATAAAGCAATAAATTGTCTGTAATAAAGTGAAAAAATCACCAAAATCGTTTCAGTAGTTTGGAAGTTATAAGAAAATTCTTGCGTAAAAATAAGAGAGACATTCGATTTTTGTTCGTCAAAAATAACAATGAAATTTAAAAAAACGAACTTAAAATTTAAAGTTAATTATATATTACGTAGAATGTATATTTTTTTTAAATTATTGGATTAACCGTTTAGGAGTAGTAGGCTTTCAAAGAGAAGTATATTTCGTAGTTTGGCGTATGCTATCGCCTTAAGAGCAGTATCTCTTTTTTAGATACAACTTGTCGCGCAGACTAATTTACAACCTACAACAACAATATACAATTTAGACATACGAAACTTTTATACACAATACACTATAAAGACAAAGCATTAAAAAAAGCAGATACAAAGTACATAATGGTGGTGCGACATCTCAAATTGGCCTACCACTCAGCATGTGTTGGGATTATAATGGCAATCCCAACGCCGATTTTCTGTGTAAGCCAGTTACCTGAAAAAGGCAGCAAAAGTTTTAGCATCTATTCACGCCTGATAGTCTATTAATAATATCATATAATATATCATATAACATACATAATAATATGAAATGATGTAAGGAATATGGAGTCGAATATATATAGCAAATAATTTTAGTTTATAAATAACAATGCTATTAAATTGAAATTAGTAAGTATTGTTTTAATGAATGAAATGTAATACATTTACATAAACAAGTACATACAAATATGTATACATATGTACACTTACACTTATTACCATCCCTGTCCCTGTGTTGATGTCAAACTTCGAATTGGACGTGGTAGGTTGTTCCAGCACCGTGTCGCTGCATAGCAGAAACTACCGCGGAAAGTTACCGTATGGTTTCGCGCCATGACTATCATGTATAGTGACCCTCTAGTTGTTTGACTTAAATTCGAGTCGCTAGCCCATTGTAGCTTAGTATACAGATAGGAAGGTATTTTATATTTAACTAGCTGATTCCCGCAACTTCGTACGCGCGGACTTCGTTTACTCCACACAGCTCCCCCCCCCCCCCCTAGGTGATAGCGTGATAATATGTAGCCTATATCCGACCCGACCTGTTAGTAATATTCATGCAAAACTTGAAGTAAATCCATGCAGTACTTTTTGAGTTTACCCCGGAGATACATACAGACAAACAGACAAACAAACAAAAAGACAAACAGACAAACAGACAAACGGACTGACGGACGGACGGACGGACGGACGGACGGACAAATGGACGGACGGACGGACGCACGGTATAAATTTACCACTATTTATATATGTTGCTAAAAAAGGTTTGTCTAAACCGGCATTCAAACTAGGGAGTATACGATCTACATCCGAATAACCTAACCAATAAAGTGCTAACGATGCGATAACGATTTTATGTTCTACTTTCTCAGAATAAGTATATAACATTAAAGATAACTAGTTGAAACTAGTTTATGACGCACTTGTAATTTAATTTCTCTATAAGTTTTACGAGTTTAAGCTGATACGAAGAGGTATATAAAGAACGTTTTTTTTGAAAACTGTAACAGACAATTATTCAAGATGTTTTCGAAGGTAAGACAAATTAGAAATCAACATTTTATTCACTTAAACTACTTAAACCAAATTATGTTTAATTTTATTTAAATCTGTACTAATATTGTCAGAGCATAAACATATAAGATCGTTTATAGGAAGTTATCACAGAACTACAGAACTGATTTTGAAAATTCTTTCCATAGTATGAAGCTACATTGTTTTTGGACAACATAGGCCATATTTTAACTTATTTTCGGTTAGTAGCAGCACATTAACATATTTCACGTCAAACCCTAACAGCCTGGCGAAGAGCGGCGCGGTCACTTGCGCGACCATCTGGGTATGCCAAAGCTCGATTAGTAGCGACCGAGGCACTGTACCGAGGTGGCGCTTAGTTAGGGTCGCCAACCACTCAAGCAACAACGATGCGGTCCAGACGTTAGTTAGCAGTACCTACCTATTTAATAGTGCGTAGATACTTTTACTTTAGAATTCTATTTTTAACGTTCCACTAGGAAAATAAAAATTTTCAAAATTCGAAAATTCCTTAGTTTCACCCCCATTTTCGAATATTGGGTATTTATCGTAATTATATTAAATGCACTTTAGTGTAATAGCGCATAATAGTGGAGCGCGCGCCTACTTAACACTTTCACTCATTTTTACTATTCCGTGGTAGCATAAGCGATATGGTGTACTTACTATACTATGATTAACTATACTATGAAAAAACATATTGAGTTACAAAAAAGAGAACAATGAGGGTCCACATAAAGTTGGTCTCAAAAATAACGCATGTTGATAGATACTTATCGTATTTTAATACATGATTCATTTCTACTGAAAGCGTATTGCGGACATTTTAAAATTACAACGCAAAACATCTCGAAAAACCTTAAAATATGAATATTGTAGTTGGAGTTCTTTAAAGTGTCTCAGGTATTTGCTTCCTATTTCTACCAAGATTATGCTGGCTGATTCGTTAGTTCTGTCTATTTTAGTAATCTAAATCGCGTAATCGCGGACGCTAGTTTTGTAAATCTCTGCTTAGAAGAGATTAATAAACTTGAGCGACTTCAAAATCTATTTATAAGATTCATATTTGGTCTGCGGAAATATTCCGTTCCGTATTGCGTTTCCGAATTTCGCATCGAGCTCAAATAGTAACCAATTCATCTTTGTTGGAATACAAATATTCTCTCACAGCTTTACTCCATTATTTGTGATCTAAATTCTCTCGTATATTTGAAGGAAAGATTCACTTTCCGTATTAACCAAGACAAATATCTGAGATCGGCTGACAATAGTTCTCTTTTAATGCCAATTCAAAATACTAATTATTACACCAGTAATTCACTTCTCAAGCTGTGATGCTCTGGAATTCTCTTTCTGAGGATATAATTACAGAAATTCTAAAAAAAAAGTGCTGTTTTAATTGCGAAACCATTAGCGCACATTATTAATCTCTCTTTTCTAGACGGGAAATTTCCATCGAGATTAAAAATATCCGTTATTCATCCCCTCTTCAAAAAAGGGAATCGGCAGGAGATAGACAATTATAGACCGATTACCCTGATTCCCGTTATAGTAAAAATTTTTGAAAAAGTCATGCATGATAAGCTGTACAGTTTTCTTGAAAAACACAAAATACTAACAAATGAACAATACGGCTTTAGAGAGGGAAGATCAACACAGTTGGCTTGTTACACACTAATTAAAATGATTACTGAAAGTCTAGACTGTAATAAAAATTGTATAGCAATTTTCCTAGATATGAGTAAAGCATTTGACCTAGTCTTCCATAAAACATTATTAGAAAGACTATATAAATACGGAATTAGAGGTAAAGCGTATGAGTGGATAAGCAGTTATTTAAAAGATAGAGTCCAGCGAGTAGAAATTAAAAAAACTATTAATAAAATCAAACAAGTATATAAGTCAACTGACCTAATAAATAATCATGGTATTCCACAAGGTAGCATTTTAGGACCTTTATTCTTTCTGGTCTCGATAAATGACTTTCCAAATGCTATTGAACATAAATGTGTAATGTTTGCGGATGATATAACTCTTTTTGTAAATAGTAAAAATTATGAAAATATAGAAATAGAAACAAGAAACACTGTTAATAAAGCTATAGGTTGGCTTCAATCAAATGGTTTAAAAATAAACCTAAGCAAAACTAAAATAATACAATTTCAAACACGTAATCAACAATGCAAAAAAAAATGTAAAAATAACAATAGACAACATTAAAATTGCAAATGTGGAATCAACAAAATTTCTAGGAATATTTATAGATAAATACTGCAATTGGAAGACGCATATAGAAAATTTAATTTTAAAGCTGGATAGATTCGTGTATGTAATTAGGCGTTTAAGAGAAACATCGACAACAAATGCAGCCTTACTTGCTTATCATGGATATATATCATCGGTACTGAGATACGGTATTATTTTATGGGGTAACAGTGTCGATAATTCAAAATTATTTAGAGTACAAAAAAAGATTATACGCGCGATATGTGGTAAAAGTTGTATGGACGCAAACCATTATTTTTATCACTAAAAATTCTGACACTTCCATGTCTTTACATTTTTGAAATTGGTAATTTTGTAAAAAAAAATATAAATCTATTTACAAAAAAAAGTGAATGTTCAAATATAGAGATTAGGTTTAAAAATAAGTTATGTATCCCAAATCAAAGACTTCTGTTTTATAAAAGGAATGTTTTTGTGTGAGTATTCGCACTTATAATCATATTCCCGAAAATATTAAGGATTTACCGTTGAAAAAGTTTCGAAGTGCATTGTTTAATTTATTGTCTAAAAAAGCTTATTATTCTGTGAATGATTTTATAAATGATAAATTTAAATAATTATTTCAATGAAATAATAAAATAAGATTACATTTTAACTTAAATGATTAGCTGTTATTCATATACATAATTAAATTAATAATGTAAATAATCTGACATACACTTATATTAATTTTTTTTATGTAATCATGACTTAAATTTTAAATCTGACTCTTAATATATTTTAAGTTTTTTAAATATGTATAACGACACTAAATAAACAAATATGAAATGTGAAATTAAATAATCAAATAACACAATATGAAGTTAATGTTCTTATTATTCATTTTTCACTAAATTTTTATATTTATTAATGTTTTATAGTAATATGATTCTGGACAAAAATATAATTAAAGATGCATTATCAGATATAATATAGGTATTAATAATAACATATGATTGGACATTTTTTTTATATTGATTCTATGAGTTTAATTAATTGTAAGATAATTCATGGCCTTAAATTTAGAAAATATGAACATTAATTATGATTAAGTAGATTATAGTATGTATTTGCACACCGGCATTGGCGGTAGATTATGGAGATCTGAAAAAATGTAAGACCTATTTATTGTAACCCATATTCATGCAAATAAAATATATTCTATTCTATTCTATTCTATTCTATTCTATTCTATTCTATTCTATTCTATTCTATTCTATTCTATTCTATTCTATTCTATTCTATTCTATTCTATTCTATTCTATTCTATTCTATTCTATTCTATTCTATTCTATTCTATTAGGAAAGCGCCGAGTCTAAACACTTTCAAGAATATGGTTAAACGTCACTTTCTATATGTACCTAATTGTATTTTGTCCTTAAATTTTTGTAATGTAGTTTACGTATTACCAGTAATTTATTTGCTTCTTTTTATTTTTATTTTTTGTTATTTTCTGTTATTGGAGTCTTTTTTATTTTTTTAAAAGCAAAATCTATTAATTTACTTAGAAACACTTTTAGAACATATTATTATCCTATCCTTAAGGTTGTCTGGAAGAGATCGGTTTCTTAGTGATAAGGCCGCCGTTGTGTATCTAATATATGTAGAAATAGTCATGTATTTGAATATTGTCACTTATTTTTGGTGCACAATAAAGAGTTATTGTATTGTATTATATTGTAGTAGTAGTATACTATATGTATAGTATATATATACTAGTGTAGTATATTGTATTGTATTATATTGTATTACTTGAATTCACAATTATTACATTCACATTGCAATATATCGTCATCATATTTATAATACGTTTTAGTATATCTCAATATGAAGATTATTTGATTTTAACTCTTCAAAAGTTAAAAAATGAACAACGTTTGTTTACATGAAAAATATTTGTTACTCGTTAGGGAAAGTGTTAATTTTATGGCAGAAAAGAAAAACCTTTGCTTGATTTAGAAATAAGAAATAGCGTAAAAATTTTATTAGTTTCATGACTTCCAACTATATTCCTTTTTAAAATTTACAAGGTGTTGAAAAGTGTCCGTTGAATTCTAATATGGGCTTATTGCACACTAAATTAATTTTTATAATTTCGGCTGACACTATATACTTGTATTACTTTGAGGGGGTTCTCATCATATTCCATTCCCTGTTAACTTGATTTCCAGAATGATGACTATACAGCAGATGGTAAACCATAACTGCTGTTTGCTTCACTTGGTAAAAGGTATAAGATATTATATTAATTTAAACAACAACTGATGGAATAACGTATTATATTAAATACAAAACTGATTACACTTTATTGTATATTACAACACTTCACATCTCAATTTCACAAACACGAATGCCTGGAAAACATATCTATCAAGCCTTTTATAATATTTAATTCTATTAGATTATTGACTTAATTATTACTTTAATCAATTAGTTGACTTTAATTTAGCCCAAAGAAATATTATTTTAAAATAAGTTAAACTAGCAAAAAGCAGAGCTTTGTAAGGGCTCGCAAAGTTATACTATCTAGTAATATGGTTAGGAAGGTATTTTTATGAGAATTACATCTTTTAATGTATGGACTTTATTTACAATTATCTAACCTAAAAAACCCAGCGCATTTTCATCTAAACATTACATTCGCATCAAAGGCGTCGTCAGGCTTTGGACTAGGAAGATTTGTTCTATTTTCAAGGAAAAATGGGTATTAAAAATGAAGATTGATCACACACACATTTTTAACATTTTACTGAAATAATTGATTTTTTTTTCTAAAATCAGGAAGTTCCTGGTTTTACGTCGATTTACGAAATCAAAATCAAAAAATGTTTTATTTAAATAAACCTTCAAAATTTTTGGACTTAATATTGGACTTAACGCAGGCACGAAGAATTGACGGTAGAAACTCAGTGAATACATTTTTCGAATTTTTCTCTCAGAGAAACCATCGGAGTTCGATTCCAGAGGCAGGCAAATGAAAAAAATGTGTTTTTCAAAAACAACTTTGCCCGGGTTTAGAAAAGTGCCCTACTGGCAATAGGCTGGCCACCTATCACATTGTGGGTCTTAAGTATCTTCGGCTAACCGTGGATGCACACATTGTACCTCTACCTACTTTCGGGGATACGGGTGTGATTATACCTTTTTTAGCTTTTTACCCTTGGGCTAAGATTGGGAATTGATCTCAATACAATATAAATCAATTAATACATCTGTACTGTTTCACAATAAGCATATTGTGAAACTCTCTAAAGCTCTATTTACTCTGTTCTTTTTTTTTTCTTCTCTAGACCTAAATTCCCCTTGTGCCTCCCACAACATTCCTTCGAACTTCCCTTGCATTCTCCTTTCAAAGATTTTATCATACACCTTCGATGCCAAGCAGATCAAACTGATCGCCCTATAGCATTGACGTGTATAATTATTATATATGTCAATGCCCTATAGCTATTGCAGTTTATACTTGAACCTCGCCTTTATACGAGGGCACGATGACCGCGCGCCGTCAGTCAAATATGAAGAAACAATTCATGAAGTAGTCTCTTAATATGTTCAAAAATTCTAATACAAAATGTATCTTCTATCAATTTTAACTCGTTACTTTAATAAGAGATGGCGTTAGTAGTAATAAAATTCTAATACAAATTGTAACTTCTATTTTTTAATGTTTATAAAATGGTATTTTTATGGTAGATAACAAATCTAGGCATGAATATAAGCTACCACGTCGAAGCTCAAACCTAAAAAATGCGATGGTTTTTCAGTAAAATGTACCACAAAAGTGCACAGATCGTGGCCTAGTGTAGGGCTCGCTGCGCTCGCCCTAATAATCAAAATTTCCTTCCTAAATTAAATAATTAAATAATCAAATATTTCCTTAGCTATACGAGTTATTTTAATAATAAGTAAAGAATTAACACTTCTTTATTTTTACACAACAATTTAAAAATTGATGGCCGCATATACTTATTTTAAATATGTTTGTGTACAATATTGATAACACTGTCATTAGAAGATGTCAAAAATGACTAAATATTGTTTTTTTACTTCCTTATGCATACTATTGTTAAAATGTGACATTATGGTAGCATGCATAAATAAGTAGTGAATTATTCACGGCAGATATAGCAACCACGGCTTTCATCGTTATTTGAAATTCCGATTCAGAACGAATAACAACAAAAAAAATTCCCCGTGTTGGTTCCGGGCTCCTTTGCACAATAGACCAACTACCATTTTGTCAGGCAGGTCGTAAAAGGCGACCGATTGGCTATGCGAGTCACTACCATCGTGGCTACTAGGTGGTAGAGTTCTGCATTGTCTCGCCCGGGTCTAGTACCAGCGCCTTACCTATTCCTGCCGTAATAGCGTCAGTGCTTGTCACTGTCGTGTTCCAGTTTGGAGGGTGAGGTAGCCGGTAAACTTATGCACGTGGCATTAGACCTCGCCACAAGATAGCAACGCACCATTAACATCTTTGGTGTCTATAGGCGATGGTTGACTCTTTCTATCAGGAGACCCATCTGCTTGTTTGCTATCTTATGGTATATATAAAAAAAATTATCATATATGTGTGATAACATGTTTGTGAATTATAATAAAATAAAAATGATTTTGTATATAAATAATAAAAATGTTAATGTTCCTGATTTAGTATATAGCACCAGTGTTATACCGTATAGCAAATCAGCTAAACACCATGGTCCAATTATAAGTGAATATTTCTCTTGGAATGCTCATATTTCAGAAGTATGCAAAAAAGTTCATTACACCTTTCATTCTATTAAACGTTTGCAAAGATTTCATCCTTTTAAGACAAGTGCAAATACTAATCTTTCCATTATTAGACTATGCTGATATTTGCTATCCTGACATCACTGAAGAAGGCCTGAATAAACTTGAGCGCCTACAGAATGTAGGAATTCGCTTTGTTTTTGGTTTGAGAAAATTTGACCATATTTCCAATTTTAGAACGTAACCCAAGTGACTTCATATTCGGGAGTGCAGGAACGCTCATACGCTTTGTCTTTTTTATAATATTTTATTTAACACAAACTCTCCATACTATCTTCGTGAACGCTTTAATTTTCTATACGATTTTGACTCAATTTGTCTCAATTGTCGTTCACATTTATGCAGATTTTTATAACATCCATCACATTCTTCCATATTTTATGGTAATTCTTTCACTATCTCTTTGTGAAACTGTGAAACTTTAGAATTCAATTCCTTTCCATATCAGGAGTAGTCAGTCAATAGTAATTTTTAAAAAAACCTTGAAGGAATTTTACCTGTCTGCATAATTTTTAAATAAAAGGGCACAGTAACGTATTATGAATTATTCATAGTATTAAGTTAATTAAAATAATAATTTGTAGTTTTTCTTTTTTCTTTCAATTGTATGTTTCAAATCTAATAATTTGTACACTGTAAATTCTACATTTCTTTTACGCGTTCTTCTGATTCTTTTTGGGTTTGCTGGAAGAAATCTCTTGCAGAGATAAACTCGCCTTTTGTAAATATTCACAAATTAAATTTTAATATGACTTTTAAGTGTACAATAAATTATTAAATAAATAAATAAAAATTAATGATTTCAGAAACTGATCGTGGTCATTTTGGTCATATTTTTCTTGAGTCAGTACATAAGTAGTGCAACCATGTCAAATCATACACGGGATGCTGGTGGTGCTGGACCTACTTTTGAAGCTATTAAAGGAAGTATTGTTATTGTAGGAAGTGTTGCAATATAAATCAAGTATTTTTATTTTCCTAGTGTATAATCAAGGAAAAAAAATTACTAATTACCGAATTACAATTTAATTGTTTTTGTTGCAAAAAATTACACCTATAAACCGATTGACACTGCGGGCTATCCCAGAAATTTCTTGCTAAATAAAGGTATTTTATGCTCAAAATAATAAAAGCTATAATACTTAAGCATCTATTTTTGTTTAAGGCGATAGCATACGCCAAACTACGAAATATACTTCTCTTTGAAAGCCTACTACTCCTAAACGGTTAATCCAATAATTTAAAAAAAATATACATTGTACGTAAAATATAATTAACTTTAAATTTTAAGTTCGTTTTTTAAATTTCATTGTTATTTTTGACGAAAAAAAATCGAATGTCTCTCTTATTTTTATGCAAGAATTTTCTTATAACTTCCAAACTACTGAAACGATTTTGGTGATTTTTTCACTTTATTACAGACAATTTATTTGTCATAAAATTTTACAAAATCATTATAGTGTGCCATTAAATCAATAAAAACCTTATTATTTTATTCGCGGACAGCGCTCGCTCCGAAAGTCAGTCTCCCGGTAGCGTTCGTACGGGGAGGTTGTGTCACACGTCAGCATACACCGCTCTCCACTTTAGAGTCAAAGAGTAATAAAACAGTACGTTTGGCACAGTAATAAGGTTGTGCTGTTTGAAAATTGGACATTTCGTTTACGCTTGAACGTTTTTTATAGTAGTTTGGAGCGAGAAGGCTGCTTTTTTACAGAGGTTGTTCTTATGATGTAATTTAATCCCTTAAAGAGGTAAAGAGGGCGTTAATGATTGTATTAAAATAAATTGTTTATTACTTAAAATTTAGTATTTATGCTTTTTAATACGATTAAAGAAATAGGCATTTTTGAATTTCATCCCATAAAGGAGTAAAAGGAGAGTTAATTTTTGTATGAAAAATGAAATGTTTGTTGTAAAAATTACTAAAACTTTAGTATTTATACTTTTTAATACAATTAAAGAAATTCGTATTTTAGAATTTCTTTTAATTTCATCCATTAAAAGGGTAAGTGTATAAGTTTGTATTAAAATAAAAAGTTTATATTATCTAAACTCTCATAAAATTTAGTACCTACTTATTCAATTCAATCCAAATTGAAGAAACATACGTGTAATGAAGTTCGGAGTTTCATCCCTTAAAGGAGTAAAAGTGGGTGTTACAATTCATATGAAAAATTAAACGCTTATGTTCAACATAACTTGAAATTTGGTACTTATATTCTTCAACACAATTTAAAAATTATATATTTAGGGATTTCATAAATTTTATTCCTCAAAAGGGTAAAAAAAGCGTTTATGAAAAATAGTATGAAAAATAGATTGTTTATTGTAGAATATTGTAGAAATTATTTAAAACTTAGTATTTATGTTGTATTTTCAACACAATTAAACGAATACAAGTTTAAGGTTTTTAAATTTCATCCCTTAAAAGGATCAAAAATATAAAGTTTGTATAACAAATAAAATTTGTTTTATCAAAATCTTTTCAAAATTAGTTATGCTCTTTATTTCAATTACATAGAAGGAAGAAAAGGTGCATGTAAGGAAACTTTGAGTTTGATCTCCGAAAGAGGTAAAAGAGGGTATTAAAGGGGCTGAAAGCTAGTACTTTATCAATAATTTTGTTTGCGTGTGGACGCTGAATAATATTTGAGACTATTCAGGTACTTACCTACGTTTACGCTTGAATGTTTTTAATGGCTATATAGATGGATAAGTACTTTGTAAATACTTTGTATGAGTGTACAAAAAATAAAACAAATAAACAACGAATATAATTCAAGCAAGCGACTAAAAAGCAAATCTCTGAAGAAAAATAATAAAAAACCGGTACTATTTGAAGGTAGTGAAGTCTTCGCAATCAGCGTCTTTGTATGAAGAGAGTAATGAACGTACAGGAAGCAAGAAAAATTTGCAAGGATCGTGACATAATGCACTCGGTTCTCTTTGCCTACCTCGTAAGGGGACTGTTGTGAATATATATCGTTGTTGTTTTAGCAATAACCAGGACCGACGGCTTTATGTGCTCATCCGAGGCATGAAAGTGGTAACGCATCACCCGCCAGACTCCATGCTGCTACTGAGATTTTGAATTTTCCAAAAATACCTTAAACGAAACTTTAGGTTATCCCCTAAACTACGAGGCAGTTATTATATATAATCATTAGTTATTTTTTTCGACCTTGGTTTTTTGCCACACATCAACCCGGTTTTGGAACTACCGCTTTACATATTCCTGCCGCAATAGCGTCGGTGTTTTTAACTGTCGTAATTCGGTCTTGAGGGCAACGTAAACATATGCATGTAACATTCTAACCCTGCTACATGAGTAGCAATGCACCATTAACATTTTTAGTATCTATAGGCGATGGTTATATGTTTCTATCAATAAAACTGTTTACTTGTTTGCTATCATAAGAAATGAAATAAATATAAATAAATTAAATATATTATACATACAAATAATCTAAATTAATCAACCTGTTTAATACTTTCCTTTTAATTTAATTGAAAGCATATAGATATGCTTTCAACTAAATTAAATCTCTACTTTTTCTTACGAGATTTTGAAACAAAAACTTAAATTTTTAAAAGGTTATTTAAGAGATCGCTTTTTACAAAATCACGTTTTCAAAGTTTTTGTTAAATATTAATTGTTAAGTGTATGTATTAAAATAAAGTGCAACACGAGATGTATCGTATATTATAAGAAAATAGGATACGTAACAGTCATTATTGTGCAAAATTGTCATATAATTCTTTTGTCGATTTTCGATATTTACTGTTTTTTCTTTCGGTATTTACCGTTTTTATAAAATGAATCGATAAATAATCGATTATTGGTTATGGGTTTTGAGTTTCCCAACATTCATTTTTTTCATGATGATAAAAGTTCATATAGGTAAACAAAAATGTTAAAACGTATCTGCATCCACTGTTTATAATCTTTGACATTGGGAGATGTCGGCGAGCGGAATAGTACTTACGCTGCGCCTGTCACTAACTCAAGGTTAAAATGATTGTGAGTTAATTATTGAAAAGCTGCATATTTTTAAACGATGATTGATTTTGATCTTTCGAATGCATTCAAAGCATTTTTTTTGAGCTCTCAAATGTTATCTTAGCTACATAATTTATAGGCTAAACAACGTCAAAGTAATGTTAAATTTTTTTAGAAATTTTAGTTACATAATCTATAGGTTGAAAAATGTCGAAGTAATATCAAATAACATATTTCGTCAAAATTTTCAGCTTTAAAAAAATCCAAATAAGCCGACCGAATTTGATCTAATTTACGGTGTTTTGGACAAAAAAGTTGATAAAATTTTTAAGTCAATCGGAAATTTAGACCCGAAAGTTATTTTACAAATAACAAGTAAGTTTGCTCTAAGCAATACAATATTAATATTTGAAAAGCTGTAAATTTTGAAAATTTTGATTCTTTCCCGGGCTAGCCAACGTAGAGTTCTACATTGGCTAACCCGGGTCAGGTACCACCGCCTTGCATATTCTTGTCGCAGTAGCATAGTACAGCGGCAGAGAACGGGTTAAATCATCCAAATAAGAAAAACGTAAAAATATCTAACTATATAAGAAAGGAGATTGATGAGGCCCTATATAAATTTGGCCTAAAACGCAACAGATGATGATGGCTGCTTACCATATTGTAATATATTATTAATTTCTTCTGAAATGTAAATTGTATCACGGACACTTTTTATAATACTAAAATTCACGAAACTCCTTCAAAGATTAATATTACTTGATTTCACAATTGTTACTTCCATTTTAAGCCAATCACATCGCAATATATCGTCAACACAAATATAATTCATTTTTGTATTATTTATCATTAAGATTATTTGATTTTAACCACTTAAATGTTGAAAAATGATAACACTTTTGTTTAAATAGAATGTTTATTACTCGCTCACAGCGTAAATAGATGACACTTGTTGTTTCTTTTATTTCTTTTGGATGATACAAGGGTACTTATTGTTGTAGATTTCTATTATAATAATAAACATTTTCATTTTTGTTGCATTTTATACAATAGTTGGTTTAAAATTTTGCGTCTTATCTATCCAAAATTTTTATAATTTGTTTGGTTGGTCAGAAATAAAAGAAAATGTTTATATATATATATATATATATATATATATATATATATATATATTATATATATATATATATATATATATATATATATATATATATATATACATATTATCACGCTATCACCTACGGGGGAGGAGCTGTGCGGAGTAAACGAAGTCCGCGCGGATGAAGACGTGGGGTACAGCTAGTGTATAAATATATCTTAACTTCTTAGCTGTTTACGTGTGTAGCTCGCAAGAGATTAAGACTGTGGCTCACGTCATCTTAGAATGTCCTAGGTATGCCAAAGAGCGATTTGAAACAGAGCAGCAGATAGGAGCCCCCTTGACAGACCTGCGGGAATTGATAGGCAATAAGAATACGAGTTCAACGTTCATGAAATATGCGAGAGCAGTGGTCCGGAAGGCTGCAAGAGCAAACGGATCCACAGTTGTTTAAATAAACTAATTAGTAAATAGCCACAAGAGGAAGAAATAACGATGTATATAATTAATTAGTTACATTACAATGAAGAATGTTAACTAATTTTGATTATTAGCACTCCATATTCACTGTGAAAAATAAAAAATACTAGTGAAAGAATTACTTCGATACGTCAATTAGTTTCCGATTTAGAAGTAAAATAAGTTGAACCGCACGACGCTGGCTGCCGTTGACGCTGTGACGTCATCTCACAACACGCTCAGTCTAGTTCGCTCGGCGGCCGGCGCTCGCGGTCGTGCGCCCGTGCCGTCGAAATTACACCTCAATACTTTTCCAAAAAAAAATGTCCAATCCAAATACTAGGAAATCATGAGTTGTGCCTACTGAACGGATCTGGACGAAGTCTGGAATAACTCACGGCTCCTTTTAATTCTGGGAAAATGTACAGTTCCCGAGGTTTTTTTTTTCGGAATGTCTCAATTGCTGTTAGCCTTATGGGCTGTTACAGCTTCACCGGTCGCGGGGGCGAGCAGAGTGCTCAGCCAGAATTTAAAGGTGTAGGGCTGTATGCCCTCCGCCCTAAGGAGGGCGTACAGTGAGACTTCCTCCTCTCCTGTGAGACCGAACCTCGGCTTAGGGTGGGGTCGTGATTTGCGATGAGAGGGCTAGTGGCATTGTTTTGTCCGTCCGCCGAACCTTGCCCTTGGGCTCGGTTCGCCGAAGGGCGAAACAGGGGTCCACGTCGCCGCCGGCGGCGACGGTGTCGCGAATGTAGGTGTGTAGTGTTATCGTGTAAACCATTGGCCAGAGTTATCGGGTCATCGCGATCGGTAAGAACGTGGCGGGGCCTACGTAGTTTGGGATCGGGATTAGGGTCTGGGATGTAGTCAGCCGCGGCTACCACCAGTGGGTTCGGATGCGAGATGGCACGATCGAAGTATCTTTCGGAGATGTCTTTGAAATGCTTTGCTAAGCTCGGCAATTCAAGATCGTTATGGAGGTCTACGTTGCGCATATACCACGGTGCTCCCGTGGCAATACGCAGGAATTTATTTTGTACCACTTGCAACGGATGCAAGTCCGTACGGGGGAGATGGGCAAACGCTACGCAAGCGTATGAAAGGATGGAGTTTCCGAGGTATTTATTTAAATTAAGAAGAACGGTAGGTATACACGTACATATACCTACGTCCTACGTACCTACCTATAGCTACAAAACTAATACATATTTGTTGTCTTTAACGTAAAAATTTAATGGTAGGTAGGTCCTTCTATTGTTTGAGTTGCATTCTTTCATTACGACATTAGTTGGGTATTTTGTTTTGATAGAATAATTTAGAACAGATAAACTATGAAGCATAAGTAGTAGCAAGGAAAGTTTTCTTACCTTTGCATTTTTCTTCCTCGCATTTCGGCGCCAACGAAATGACCGCCCCGTTGGTCCAGTGGTTAGCGACCCTGACTACGCAATCAACGGGGTTCGGGTTCGATCCCTGACGGGGACAAGCATTTGTGTGATGAGCATAAATGTTTGTATTTCCGGGTTTGGGTGTTTATTATATATATTCTGCTATTTATATATATATATTTCTATGTATTAGTATCGTTGACTAACACCCATAACACAAGCAAATATTTGCTTACTTTGGGGTTAGATCAGTAAGTGTAATTTGTCCCGTGAATATTTATGTATTTATTTATTTAATCACTATTTGTTGATAAATAATGCGCAACCATTAATCCATCTATTTTAGGTGAAATATCCGATTGCCCTTTTTCGAATCCTTCATTCATTTTATTAATCGAATAATATTTACTATTAATAGACTATTAAAGTAATACGCTGACGAAAACAACAAAATACTGCGCAAGCTATTACAACTTACTATACTATAACCGCTGGAGACTTGATTTGATACTAAGCGAGGCGCGGCGCGTTGTGTCATGACGTCACAAGCGGTCACGTGGCTGTTAGCGAGACTTGATATTTTTCGAAATTTTGAATGCCTATAAAATTAAAACTACTAGGTATTTTTTACTACAACAAAAACTAGTGTATTTGTATACATACAGGCTTTACTGAGACAAAATTGCAAGCGATTTGGCGTACCTAGTAACATTCTTCATTAGATAAAATTAACCATATTCATAATATAACATAACAGTTCAAATAATAATAATAAAAAAAAACTAAAATTATTAGTAATAGTGATAAGTTGTAATGTAAAATAACTAACAAGATATGCAAGTAGTTATATATTATATTATACTATATTTATGTATGTATATTAAAAAAAATAAAAAAAGTGCGCATAAATTATCTTAAGAGTCAATTAGAAGGATTTCAAAATTGCTGCATAAGCAACAGCAGCAGTATAAAATGATTATTTAAAAAAAAAAAAACGACTTAGCTGTGTGTGATGAGATTAACAGTGACATCTCTGGAATTCATTTTAAATCAAATTGGCTCTTGACCATTTTTTAATTATATACCTATATCTTTTATTATTGTCTGAGTATACGACGTTTCGTGCAGTAAAGAGTAACATTTAGATAAAATCCGTTTCTGTTAGTTGAAGCTCGAACTAAATTTTGCATTTACCGAGTAAAATATTTAAAAAAAAAAAAAACTATCAATGAAAATGTGAAATATTTAAAAAAACGAATTAAAGATGTGGCTCATTTAAAGGTTTCGTGTATGTTATTATGGCTCTGGTAATAAATAATTATTATGTCATTGAAATTCTTATTTGAACTTGCTGAACCAGTAATTAATTGTAATTTCCTGTGGAAACTACAGATTTTCCTGCGGTAAAAGGTATCCTAAATGTTGACCCGGGATATAAGCTATTTTTACACAAAATTTAGTAAAAATCTGTTCAGTAGTTTTTGCGTGAAAAGCGAACAGACAGACAAACAGGCTGACAAACAGACTACTTTAAAGATACTGGCAGTTCTGATTCTGGCCGCCCCAATTATCTATACATATAATAAAATTGTAGGAAAGTCAATGTATGTCCGGGGTAAACTCAAAAAGTACTGCATGGATTTACTTCAAATTTTGCATGAATATTACTAACAGGTCGGGTCAACATATAGGCTACATATTATCACGCTATCACCTACAGGGGAGGAGCAGTGTAGAGTAAGCGAAGTCCGCGCGGACGAAGTCGCAGGCAACAGCTAGTCAGGTCATAAACTTATAATTTGATCCATTTTTCTGTACATTTGGCTGTATAATCGTACAAACAGATTTTGTTTTTTCGCCAAATTTAGCAATAGTGTTTTTCTTCTATTAAACATTTTTCTTCAAAAGCACATTTATGAAATGTATATTTATGAAATTACTTAATGCTGTAGAAATAAATAAATACGAAACATTATGCGGTCAAGTGACAGATATCTTTGCTTATAATAAGTGACCTGCTGAATTGTACCATATACATACGGATACTTGTAGATGTGCGTGTGTACTTCGTTACTTTGTAACAACAGCTGGTGTAGTTGTCTTTAACTACGTGAGAAAATACACATAAAATATAAAATACACAAAAAAATACCTAGTGATAAATGAAACAATTTATATTTTACACAATTATGACTGCAGTGGCACCTCTGTTTAGCTTTATGATGTTGGTTGTAAAACCTTCTGCCATTAGCACTAAAAGGCAATGTAAGGCCGTAAATTATGCTTTATCTATTTTATTGCGAAAATAATGTCGAAAACAAGACTCGTCTTTAAATTTACGGTATATTTTATGAGTAACTAGCTGTGCCCGCGACTTCAACCACGGGGAAAATTCTCTAAAATAAAAGTACCGTGGTTTTACTCGCATAGTTCCCGTTTCCGCGGGAGTTTCGGGATAAAAACGATCCTTAGTAGTTTCTTGGGTCTCAAACTACCTCTGTACCAATTTTCATCTGAATAAGTTTAGTTATTTAGGCGTAAAGAATAGATAGATAGACAGACAGAGTTACTTTCGCATTTATAATATTAGTATGGATTAAAAGTGCAAATTTGTAAATGTGAAATGTGGAAATCTGTGCAGTTTCCTAAATATTATGTGAACATTGTGTTTTTAAAAATCATTGGTGCAACGTAAAACATGTTTGAACCATAGAAACCGAAAAGTAGAAAAACAATTTTGTTTATCTTGGCAACTGTAGTAGTAATTAATAGTAATTATTCCTTAATTTTTGATTTCTTGGTTGTCAACCGGTTAACACGCTATTTCGAGTTCTCTTACGCACTCGACGCGGTACGAATTTATGGAAGACAGCGTTAGTGCATCCCATCCCTAAAACAGGAGATCGCCCTATTCCATCTAAATATCGGTCAATAGACTTAACCTCCTTATTCTTCAAAATGATGAAGAAAATCATCATCTTTTAGCTTCTAAATTATTTAGAAGAGCACTATCTTATTAGTGACCGTCAGTACGGTTTCTGTAGTGGCCGCTCAGCTGGTGATTTAATATAGGTACTTTATACAAAGTCAAAGTCAAAACATTTTTATTCAAATTATCCTTTACAGGCACTTTTGACGAGTTAACATTTTTTGAGTTACTACCGGATCGGAAACGCGGCCACACACTGAGAAGATCCGGCGGAAGAAACTCAGCGGGCTTGCCTTTTTTTGTGCATATAGGTGTAGCCAAGACACAAGGTAAAAAATTTTTTTCGAGAAATTTAATATGCATACCCTCTCATTTTATTCCTTTTGATCTCATTGACTCAAATAATAAATATTATAGCGATTGGACATTGATAACCTGTGCCGATTTGATGCCAAAGTTTTGATATAAAATTTTGTACTGACCTACTATTGAAAAAATTAAGAATTAAATTTTTATTACTTAATTAAAACTCCAATAAACCCAAATAGTATATTATTCACTTAAACACGTAAAAAAATATATTATTGTTCAAATTTTCTTTTTAATGTTTGTTTTTTACAGTCGGGATAAATTTTCCGGTGTTCTTGTACGCAACGTAGTAGAAATTGTTTTTGTTCCTCCTCAACTGTGATTAATCCATGAAAACCTTGCATCAACTTAACCGCTCTTTCGACTGCATCGTTTACTACCCTCAGTACCGAAACTTTCTGTTTAGCTTCTTGAAACGAAGTGTCATTTGGCCATAAAGTAGGCCATTCATGTAGAAAACTGTCTTCAATTTTAAGCCGATTGAACAAGGACTTGCTTTTCACTGAAACGAAGTCAGAGATGTTTTTTTCTGAAACAAAATAAGAAAAAAGTGTTAAAAAATATACTTTTATAGAAAACGAAGATAAAAACTTCTATAAATATTAATGTGGAGTTTCTTAAATAAACTTACCATATAATGAACCGCAAAGTTCTTCTTTCGATGGGATGTATCGTTTTCCATGAGTTATTTCCTCTTTGGTTAAATTATCAACCATTTTAACTTTAGTTTCTTAATCCACATCATCGTCAAACAGTGATAATATAGCAACTTCGTCAGTTAAATACCACAAATGCTGACTTATCTTCTGCAAGGCTGCTTTTGAGATCGTTTTATCAGTTTTCTCGTAAGACTTCATTGATTTCAAAAAGAACCAATCTTGGTAAGGTGCTTTTATTGCTGAAGTGCATTGGAGCCATGGTTTAACGTAGGAGGTTACAATGAACAAGCAAACGTCAGTCAATGACGCCTTGTCTTTGCTTGTAATCTTGAGTTGAGCACTAAGTAACAATATTTTCAGGGAATAAATTGCTCTTGCCATCCATCGAGCTTGGTGCATGGCACCCGGAGGGCGAATCTTAAGTTTTTTCTCCATATCTCCACCTAAAAATATCACAGACAGCTCTATTAACTCTCGATAATAATCTCTAGACTATCGGCCGGAAAATCAATTTTAATGACTTCAGCGCGCTCTTTCCGTTTTTCTGTGCGAATTCTTTGGATAGAAGACTTACTTATCGGAAATTTGTCAACATTATACCCAAGTGCTTCAATAGTTGCTTCAAGAATAAACACCGAATCTCTCATACTCAATTGGCACCTATCTAGTGCTGCTACTAATTTTGGAGTAATTAAGTCTTTCCGCTGAAGCGTTTGGCAGGGTTGCGTGATCTCGACAAGATTCAGTACGTCACCTTGCAAATCTAAGTCTTTGTTAGATTCAGAAGATGAGTCATCCTGTAACGGTACATAAGATGATGTTGAAGGAGTCGGCTCAGACAAATATTTAGCACGTCGTTTTTCTTCTTCAACAGTTCTGAGGCGCGCTCTTTTCTCTCTATCTGTTAATTTTTTATCCACTCCTGCTAAGTGACCAGGTCGGCCCGGCTCTCTTTGACGCTGTAAAAATATTCTATCCTCATTTATTTTTATTAATTGAAGAGCATCAGCGTGTGCAATATCAAACAAATTATCTAAATTGTTTACAATGTCTTGACGGTGCTGCTTAGATATGTTTTGTGTCTTTTTTGCATTTTTTTGCAAGTCCCTCTAAACTTGATATAAATCTACAACTTTTTTCACACAATTAGGTAAAGATTTAGTAGGAATACGCGCCTTTTCCCAATATATAATACACTCGCGAATAGTGAGATTCGCGCTTTCATTGACAGTTAAATTCACTTCGCGGATATTGTAAAATAAAACTGCTAGAACTTGGCCATTAGACGGAAGTTTTGAACCCGTTATTTGTTGTTTTACGTCGCCTATTAAAAAATACTTTTTTTAGAACTGCGTAATTCCACTGACATGTTGATTGATTTAAAACAATACGTGTTATATAACCAAATCACATCAAACAATAAGTAATCATAAACACATCGACTAGTTAGGTCGCGTCTTCCTTAGAAAACAAGTGCTGATATGTATCAATGCAAGTCGGCACGGCTTACCGTGGTCCTAGCTCCTTAAAATTTTATTTATAATTATTTTGACTTAGATGTAAAAAAGTTAGAGGGTATGCGTAAAAAAAAACGACTTTTATTTTTTTGGGACACCCTAATATACATTTTTTTTAAACAATGTTTTTACAATTACAATTACAATGTATTTATGAATAATATATTATAATTACTATGAGACTGCTATGAGGAGCAATTAATCCCATGCCTTATTATCATCCTAATATTCAGATATTTTATAGTAACCTTTTTTACAAAGTTTAGATTTGATACATTTTTTAAATTTGTGTATTGGTAGATCTTTAATAGCATTTGGAAGTTTATTGTAAAAGCGTATAGATTGCCCCATAAAAGAGTTACTTATTCTGTGGAGACGTGATACATGCAGAGCAAGATTGTTTTTGTTCCTTGTGTTTACATTATGTACATCACTATTTTTCTTAAATGAAGAAATATTTTTACGAATGTACATCAAGTTTTTAAATATAAACTGTGATGGTACGGTTAAAATATTAATTTCTTTAAATTTTTCTTTTAGGGAAACTCGTGGACTAAGATTGTAAATAGCTCTTACAGCTCTTTTTTGTAAAACAAAGATTGTATTTATATCAGTGGAATTTCCCCATAGTAGAATCCCATAAGACATAATACTATGAAAATAACTAAAATACACAATTTTCGCAGTGTCTACGTCACTAATCTGTCTCATTTTTTTATTTATATTTTTTATTTTTATTATGTGAATTGTCATCCGCAAACAGTACAATTCCATGCTTATCGCCAACAAAGAAGTCATTTATATATATCAAAAACAAAAACGGACCAAGAATGGATCCTTGTGGAACACCCATGGTGACAGTGGCACCGTTTGATCTTATTCCATTGATATCGACCCTCTGAGTTCTTCCATTCAAATACGAAGTCAGAAGATCGAGGGCCTTGCCTCTAATGCCATAGTAGTGTAATTTCCTGATTAAAGTATTATGATGAACACAATCAAATGCCTTAGATAAATCACAAAATACTCCAATTGCATCATGTGATTCCTCCCAGGCTTCATAGATTTTTTTCAATAATTCCACACCAGCATCTACGGTTGAGCGACCCTTTGTAAATCCAAATTGTTTAGGATGAAACAGTTCATATTTGTTGAAATGTTTTAACATTTGATTAAGAATTATTTTTTCAATGTATTCAATGTATTCTATGTATAGGAAAACAGAGATAAAAAAACGTACAAAGGATTTCATAAAACTTATTGAAACTATAATTGATGTCACTTTCTTGAATCACATCTGACCACGTTAAGCTCATTAAACATTGCTTAAATTTTTTTATGTTATCAGGGCAATAGCTACGCTTATATATATAAAAATAATATTTGTCATTGATATTTTTATCGGTTCTGAATTGTAACATTTGACAAGTGTCTGATATGACTGATAAATTTAAATTTTTAAGAAAGCTGTTTGTGTTTTTTATGTTGCTTGCAATATTATCTATACATGTTTTTTGTCTAGTAGGCTTTTGTATATGTAATGTTATATCATAATTACTAAGTATTGTTTTGAATTCAATTGTTATGCTATTGTTAATTAAAATATCTATGTTAAAGTCTCCTGCTAAAATTATATTTTTATTATGATTTTTTGTTAGTATGTGTAATAAAATTTGTAATTTATTAAAAAATATACTTACATTCGAGTCAGGTGTTCTATACAAACAAATTACGTAACAGTTATATAATGGTAAGTATACACCACAACATTCAAAATATTTTTCCATCGATACATTGGCACAAATATCTACTGCATCACATTCTAAATAATTTCTTACAAGAATGCAAACGCCTCCACGGCTTTTTGACTTTCTAGAATAAGTAGAAGCAATTTTGTAGTCATTAAGTACAATGTTACTTTCAACACCCTTTCTAACAAAGGTTTCGGAAAAACATAAAATATCAACTTTTCCATTCAATTTACAAATATTTTCTAATAATATCAAGTTTATTTAGAAGTCCAGCAATATTTTGGTGCATAACGATCACATAGTTATAATTAGGGCTTTGTTTGGAAACGAAATAACTGAGCACTATCATTCAAATGAATTACATTTGATTTTAATTCGTTGTTTTTCTTAAAATAAAATGGAATTGTTCCTTTCTTTGGTTCTTTTTCAACATTCGTATTAGATTTTTTATGTTCATTTGTAATGATGAGTCCAAAGGGAGGCTAGACAGTTAATTTGGACATTGCGAAGACACTTGATTGGGTATGACACAAGGTGAATCTCGCAAAGCTGCCTTCCTGTAGACTTATCGAGAATTAATTCATGTGTACCACCAGTTTTTGGCTGTCAATGCTTAGGTTCCTCAAGACTGCTGCATGCTTTTACCGACACAACTCCTTTTGCATATCAATGACTTAATGCTAATTAGGAATATATTACATTGCTATGCAGACGGGCAAAAGTCTCTTCACCAATCTAACACCTAGTTTTAAGGATCCGCGGTATAGATTTACCACTATTTGTATATGTTCCTTAAAAAGGTTACAAACCTAACATTACCAATTAACTGCTAACGATGCAATGACGATTTTATGTTCTACTTTTTAGAATAAGTAGGTATAACTAATAGTATAACTAATAGATAACATTAAATGCCCATAAAATTAATATGAGTTCATTACAAAGGAAACGTATTCCTGATAACGATTTGGTAAATTTTACGAACCTGAGTTGATACAAAGAGGTATATATAAGGAATGTTTCTTGGAGATTCTACTACATAATTATTCAAAATGCTTTCAAAGGTAAGAGAAACTAGAAATCAATATTTTTTCACTTAAATCAAAGTAATGTTAAATGTTAGTTAAATCTAATTTAAAGGTGTAAAATTTATGTGGAATCGTTTGTAGGAAGTAATCTCAGAACAATGCAGTGATTTTGAAAATTCCTTCTATAGTCTGAGGCTACATGGTTCTTGGGCAACATAGACTACATTTTAATTTTTAGTAGAAGCACATTAACATATCTCACGTCAAATCACTTACTGTGGATAGTGACAACCGACTGCCAGACTTATATAAATCCCATTAAAACATACACGTGAAAAAAGAGCCAAGTTCAATATAAGAGTATGCGACTCTGTCGACTTTGCAGACAAAAGAATTGAGACCTATAATTATAATTGCGTGCCAAGTTTTGTAAAGAAACTCCTCAAAATTTGTTACAAAAATTTGTTACATTCTAAAAAAATTAATACAATAATTGCTCCTTTATACTACCTCTATGTTTGCTACTTAAAAATTAACGCATGATTTTTGAATTTGAACCGATAATTATTTACACATTGCATTTATTTCACTTAAAATATATATTCTAGCTCAAAATTTGATTTGACTAATTCCTACCTACATAGGAAAAATTAGTGCAAGTCATACACCCATTAGTATACTCCCTGTTTGTACTATACACATACTGTTGGGTTAATAAAATTCTATTTTTTTCTGTAATTTGGTTTATTGCTAAGAACTAACAAAGTTTTTACTAATAAATATTTTTACCAAAAAGTTTATCTTAGAATGTTGCATGCTCTTGTAACTACATTTTTAGGCGTTTACTTACAAAACTTGGCACCCAAATAGATCTCAATTCTTTTATCTGTGAAGTCGACAGAGACGCATACTTTCGTATTGAACTTGGCTCTAATTTACATTTTTGTTTTGATAGGATATTTTACAGAACTTACAGAACTCTACCATCTAGTAGCCACGATGTTAGTGACTCTCATAGCCTCTCGGGCGCCTTTTACGACCTGCCTGGCAGTTGGACTATTCTTCAAAGGAGCCCGGGACTTACACCAACATTATATTTCACAATATGTTTGATATCATATTTGTAAATTATAATAAAATACAAATGATTTTGTATAAAAATAATTAAAATACGAAGAACACAAGCGATTCTTTTGCGTGTCTTAAGGATTGATAAGTATTATATAAACTAGAATAATGTTCTATGTTTTTTAATTAATTATATAAAATATAGCGCTAGGAATAATCATATAAAATATATTCAGACTTTAATTTGATTGACTTCTATAATCATAATATTTAAAAGGAACCATATACAAAAATACATTAATACCTCAGATAAGATCATCTGAGATGAAAACAGTAATGAGATAACATCATTATAAATATCAAATAAAAATTATCCTTATTTTTGTACGAAATAATAGTTTAAAGCTAATTTATTTTTTGTTATTTTAAATTTATAAAATGTCTTGACTTGGTGAAAATATTAACTCAAAATACTGGCAATCTTACTTAGATATCTGAGATAAGAAGTTTTACTAAAACATCCAATGATAAAATAAATATCTAAAAGCAGACGGCTAAAGAGAGAATTAAATGTTAACGTTAAGCTTGCCTAAATTCCAACTTTATTTAGCTATTATTCCTCAAGTTTATAATTTGTTATTATGTGTTGATAAATCAAGGAGTTGATATAGAATCTTACAGAATATATTAGAGTTTAAGGTAGTTACAAACTGAGTTTGTAACTATAAATTGCCTTGATGATGCTTTTGTAAGCAAAACCGGTTGGTAATAAGTGATAATAGCTTTACTGTGAAACAGTACAAGTGTATAAGTGATAAAATATTACATTAAAATGGAGTTTCACCAACTGCAGACGATGAAAAGTGTAGAATATTTAAGGTAGTTACTAAAGAAAATGATGTATGAAGTCTCATCCGTGTTCTTTATGATTTCAGAAACTGATTGTGGTCATTATGGTTATCGTTTGCTTGAGTCAGTACATGAGTAGTGCAACCATGTCAGATCATATCACACAGGATGCCGAACCTACTTTAGAAGCTATTGAAGGGAGAATTGTAACAAATCCAGATGCTTCTGATTCAGAACTCTTTACACGAAAAAAATCATATAAATCAAGAATTAGTTCGGCAGCTATTGCAAGCTTAGCAGGAGGAGGACTCGGCTAGTTTTATGCCTTAAAGTGAACATGAAGCATATGCATTACCTTTGATTCTTGGTAACGACTTAAATTGTTTTGGTTGCAATATAAATAAAGTATTTTTTTTCCTTTTTTATATACTTTCAGAAAGAAATTTGACTAATTATGGAATTACAATTGAATAGTTTTATTGCAAACAAAACATCTGTTAGCAGGTTGATTCTGCAGACCATCCCAGAAACTTACCGTTAGGTATTTTTATCTCAAAGGAACAAAAGCTCTACCTTTACGATGTACAAATTACCTTGATCTTTTTGACAGACGGGCTAGTGATGGGAAACAGAAATATCTAGTAGTCCAAAAAATAACGTTTAACAAGATAAAATTTAAAATTTCAAAAATCCCCGACACATCCTCAGACTGCCATTCTGCTGCATATGCATCATTTTAACAGCAAACGTATGAACCTTATGATCTTCGAAAGATCTTGCAGTTTTAGGTTAAGGTTACCACGATTCCTTACTCAATGAGCTTGCGTTGTTTTATTGCAAAGCTCCCATAGCCCCCAGCTCCACTATGTAAACCTGGAAATCATTCTGATTCTGAGTGTATGTAAAAATATAACAAATAAGACCACACTCAATAGACTTATTTTGTTTAGTGCAGGAGTACCATGGCCACTTCCTAATTCAATTATCAAACCCTACGAATCTCCTAGTAATAAAATTTAACGATATCAGCCCAATCTCCGATGGCCACCTTTCATTTCCATCTTTATTATATCTTAGAAAACATCTGGAACCTAAGTAGTTACAAAATAAACCGAATTAGCCAACATTCGATGGGTTTATCTAGATTAGCTAGAAATTTATTAATTAGAATTAACTAGAATTAAATTAATTAACTAGAAAACATCCTGTTCAAAAATCCTTAAAAGAACGAATTAAACGAGACCAAAATCGATTGTACTGCTCAATTTCATTCATTTGTTCATTTCGTTTGGATGCCATGACCTGCTCTCATTTTATCGTGAGAATCTGGAGATAATCTAACACCAGATTATTTGTCAAAGCAAAACAAATAAGTACAAACGCGATGGGTTATCTCGTTTAGTTTAAAAAATCCTGTAGCCATCTTCCAGTTACATCAATAGATTTTTAAAATCATCCAGTACCAAACAGTATACAAAATAAACCCAATTAGCTCATACTCAATGAATTTATTAGGTTTAGGGAAAAATCAGAGAAATCTTCCAGTTTCATGTTCGGAAACTGGAAGCCATTCTGTTCCAAAGTCCTTATTAGAACAAACCAAAGGGTCTCGTACCACCGCCTTACCTAATGCCACAATAGCGGCAGTTTTTGTCACTATCGTGCTCCGGTTTGGAGGGTAAATTATGCATATGGCATCAGACCTCGCCATAAGATAGCAATACACCATTAGCATCCTTGGTGTCAATAGACGATGGTTGATTCTTTCCATCAGGGGACCCATCTGCTTGTTTGCTATTTATAATATAAAAAATGGGAATTATTACATGGTGGAAGTAAAAGGGGACCATGGGAACTTACAATAAAATAACTCAAGCTCATTTAGTAAGGAACCATGGTAGCCTTAAACTAATGCTGCAGAATTCTCTTTTCAAGATCATCAGATATTGTCTCATTTCGCTCTTGAAATGATGCACATGAACAGGATGGTGATCTGATGATGAGAATATGTATCGGGGTTTTTAAATTTTTAATTAAGATTTATTTTATCTTAATACCTACTGTAAATTTGTATTTCACAAGTTGATGAAATATAGGTAGTGTTGATCAGAACGCTCTACTATCTGGGAGCAGGGGAATGCCTCCGCTAAGGCGGGCAAAACAAAGCGCTAGGGCACAGCCTACCTTTTCTCGAACCGTTTCGCTGAATATTTGAATCCTGATAAATTCGATACCAATAATGCTAGATTGCCAAAATTTTCACTATTCAGTGTACATAGCACACTTACTAAAGTCACAAAGTTTCATTATCATTACTGTTATATTTTGGATATTATTAACATGTAAAAAACGCCAATTTCATCACTCACTGGCTGACTTATGATCATCAAAACTATAGAGCACTTCCGATGTCCTAGAAAGCTGAAATTTGGTATGTAAGCTAATATTCCTACACAAACAACAGAAAAATTCAAAACATAACCTAACCTAACCAAACCCTAAATTTAGGGGTGTAAATTTGCATGAGACTTCCGCTGTTTTTTATGCTACAGTCCTAAAAATTGGTATTACAGAGCCCAGGATTTTCTAAATTCACCCCCTAACACCCTAAAATAAGGTATGTGTTTGCACAGATTAATTTGGCGAGAAAGTAAAATTAATTTGTCCTAACGCTGTGTTTTCGCAGTACTACCTGGTTTGTTTTTTTTATTCTCTTTTTAGTTCCCTACGAATAATAATACTGCGTCACTGTCACTAAACAACAGCGACGCAAATCTAGCAATAGCTATAGAGTTCGCTCACGCAATTGACATTGAGGAGCTGGCGGCCCACTCGGTCAACATATATTTATTTAATTTAAATACCCGTCCCCCTGTCTACCATTAAGCACTACACCCCACCCCTAGCAATGATTAACAGACGCGAGAAGATCTTTCCTACTGTCCTTGTCCTGCCCTGACTGTCGCGTCATACAACGCAGACGGTCTGGCCAAACAAATAAATCAAATTAGGAAATTTGTAGTTTACCATAACATGGATGTTACACTTATACAAGAAACATTTCTAAAATCTAGCAGGCGTAGCCCCAGGATAGCTAACAACAACATTATAAGAAACAACAGAACCGTCACTAGCTTAGGCGGAATAGTTATTCATTACAAAAGATCTCTACAAATAACATCTTTAGAACTACCATCACTAGATTGTGTATGATGGGAACTCTCAGAAAATATCAAAGATCTTATACGTAGGATATGCGGCGCTCGATGCATACTGCACAGGCGAAAACTAGCGTACGTTGCGATCCTTACAACGCATAATATAGCCAAATATCGCAACGAATGGTGGGACGGATTCCTTGGTGAGATCTCCCCTTCCCTCGCCACTTAAATTATTTGCAACTGACAAGGGCAATCAAATCTAACCCTAACCAAGTCCTCCTATTCAAAAAGAACCTTCCACTAGCACATGACGATGTTAAAAAAGCCGAATGCCTGGCCGACAGACTCCAAACCCAATGTTCCCTTACCCGAAAACCTACCGACTCCAACCACGTACGCATGGTAGACGAATAAGTACAACCCAGGGCCTCAAATCAAAAATCTTCACAACAAAAAGGCGCCAATTTTGGATAATATACCTAACTAGCTGTTGCCTGCGACTTCGTCCGCGCGGACTTCGTTTATTCCGCACAGCTCCTCCCCCGTGGGGGATAGCGTGATAATATATAGCCTATATGTTGACCCGACCTGTTAGTAATATTCATGCAAAATTTGAAGTAAATCCATGCAGTACTTTTTGAGTTTACCCCGGACATACATTGACTTTCCTATGATTTTATTATATGTATAGATAAAATTATTAAATATATCCCTCCCGTTAGGCGCTAGACTAAACGGCTGTGCATATCCTGATGAATGGAATGAGGATCATTGGTATTCAAAAACCGGGTAATCCTAAGAAGCTTGAAAATACCTATCTCCCCATTAACCTAATTAATTCGTTAGGCAAAATTTACAAGCGTATTTTCCTTGCGCATTTTAAAGTAAATGTCAAAGACAAGAACCTTATCCCGGACGTACAGTTCGATTCCAGAGCCGATCACTCCTGCACGCACCAAGTGCACCGCATCACGAAGTACGCACTAGACGGCCTAAATAAAAAAGCAAAATTCGCAGAAACAGAAACCCTCTTGTCTGATATGGCAAAGGCGTTTGACAGTCTGGTACAACGGCTTAATTTATAAGCTTTACCAAATGGCACAACCAGCAGACTCGTACTCATCATACGAGACTACTTGTCAAACCCTCTTTACAAAATCAGAGTGGAGAGAACACTCTCTTCGGAGGCAGTAGTATCGCAAGTTTGGATAGTCTCGCCCGTTTTGCATACTCTCTATACTAACGACCCGGCACGGATGCCGTACGTCCATTTGGCGCCTTTTGCGGACGACACTGCTCTTACTATAGGTACTTATTGTTGTCTTTTAGTCCAGAAAAATACATTAGTGTTGAATTATCATTTATTACATTGATTCTTATATATAATATCCTCCATTTACATGCGATTATTCTCAATTCTCATTTTAAGTAGTTTTCGATATTTTCAACGTAATTACATATTCTTACCCATTGCATCACATTACATTCAACATAACGACTTACTATTTCGATAAATATCAAACATAGAACCGTTCTCGTGGACTGTCCGATATAGAATGGTAAAAATGAACGCCTTACCCCCGCCAACCGTTAGGTTAAGGCGGGATTCTAATCACGCCACCAACAGGTGACAATTGGCGCGGTTTAGTTTAAATTTTAACGGCTTTACCGTTAAAATTTAAACATCTGTTATATTAAAATATTAGTTAATATATTTACATAATAAATCATACGCATTTACACACAGTTATTAAAAATATCCTAACATTATAGGTACTATAGTAGGTCCCTTTCTTTATCCCGTCCTCGTCTTTACCCCGTGTTGGTTCCGGGCTCCTTTGAAGAATAGACCAACTGCCGTTCTGCCAGGCAGGTCGTAAAAGGCGGCCGATTAGCTATGCGAGTCACTACCACCCGGGCGAGACAATGCAGAACTCTACCACATAGTAGTCACACTACCATCGTGACTACTATGTGGTAGAGTTCTGCATTGTCTCGCCCGGGTCTGGTACTACCGCCCCCTATTCCTGCTACAATAGTGTCGGTGCTTATCACTGTCGTGTTCCGGTTTGGAGGGTAAAGTAGCCGGTAAACTTATGCATGTGACATTAGACCTCGCCACAAGATAGCAACGTACCATTAACATATTTGGTGTCTATAGGTGATGGTTGAATCTTTTCATCAGGAGACCCATCTGCCTGTTTGCTATCTTATATTATAAAAAAAATATAAAAACACTGTATCGAAGGCCTTCACCTGTACACACACACACACACACACAATGTATGTGTGTGTGTGGGTGTGTGTATGTAAACATCTCATAACTTTTGAACGGCTACATAAATCGAAAGGCGGATCATAGCATTCGATTGGATTCCGCTCAACTTATACTTACTGAAAATTTGAACCAAGTCGATCCAGGAGATTTTGAGAGAAAAAATACCAAAAAAATTAATTGTATTTTGTATTTTTTAAAGAAATAGTATTTTATTAACACAACTTCCACATTAATGTACCGATTGAGTACAAAAACTAATCAGCTCTATTCCTCAAAAAACTACGTCTAATGCATAAATTGCATAAAAATCGGTTTATCCGTTTGGGAGAAATCGTTGACGACCATCGCCTACAGACACCAAAGATGTTAATGGTGCGTTGTTCAAAATTATATGGATGTATACTAGTTGTTGATGAAGAAGATGAGGCTTTTATATCAGTACAATGTCATGACTCCGTAGTTTCACAGAATAGTTGCAAGCATTTTCATGTGAGTGCAACGTCGAAGTAAGAAATCATCATATACTTCAATGAAATGCTATTGAGAAAAAGTCTCTGCTGTCCAGAGTCAGTAGTAGCCTAAAATACATGACAAAAAAAGATTTGTCCAAGGGCAGGCACATATTGCCAGCAAATCCATCAGTTTTAAAAAAAATTTTAACTGAGATTCATTGATTAGGTTCTCAAAGTCGTTTACCACTCAACCAACAGGTCTTACTGTCATATATATGTTAATATTTACTTATTTACTATAATATTTACTATAATTTAAATGAATTTTTTGTAGATAAAATCAAATGTTAGTATCTTTAATGATTTAGAAATAATTGTTTGGTCAAAGAATATGCGCTTTAATGTCAATAATTTAACCCTAATTTGTTAATTTTTTTACAACAGAAAAGTGTAGTTTTATGTTTAATAAGTTAATATTTAGTTTTCTTTGAGTAATTAAAATTGATAAATATTTGCATGCCATAAAAGGATAGAATATTCTGGTAAAATTAAACGGTAATTATAACTACATACATGTGTAATTACATATTCTTGCAAATATAACATTCATTCATTCAAGTATAGTAAAATAACTTTCTACATTGTAAACATTTGATTACATAAAAAATGTAGTTTTATAACTTTTATGATGTGAAATAATTCTTGTACATCTATTCTGTACATATAATAAAATCGTAGGAAAGTTAAAACTGTACATTGAATATTTTTTTAAAAGAATACTTGGGCGTGATCTATAATCGATATCGAAGCCAAAAATATAGTTTTTAGAATTTTTGTCTGTTTGTCTGTATGTATGTCAGGGGTAAACTCAAAAAGTACTGCATGGATTTGCTTCAAATTTTGTATGAATATTACTAACGAGTCGGCTCAACATATAGGCTACATATTATCACGCTATCACCTACGGGGGAGGAGCAGTACGGAGTAAACGAAATCCACGCGGACAAGTCGCAGGCAACAGCTAGTTAGTAATAAGTACATTAAATAAAAAGACAATCTCACTGAGGTTCTTCGGCTGGATCTTTTTAGTGTGTGGGTGTTCCGATCTGATAGTAGTTATTTAAAAAAATCTGCTTTAAAGTTTTTTAATAAAATATAAAACTATAATTTTTGAAAAGTTCCTTATTCGGCGTTAGAGAGAGGTACCCCTCTCTAATGCCCCATAAGCCGCCGGTAGTCGACAAAAAACATCCATAACGTTAAAAAAAGCGTAAGATTTTTTATAAAATAGGAATTTCATTCCTGTCTGGTGTCCCACTACACTACATAGTTTTTTCAATATTTGCACACCATATCATGGTAGAATAAGTTGGTAACTTTTAATTAATTTTTAATAACTTGCAATAAAAAATTCTCGCAAATAAATATTTTTTCATTTCATCTCAATATCAATATGTTAAAGTCCTATTACTTACATTTAGTTAATTCAATACGTGAATATATTAGTTGCTTATGTATTTATTAATAACTAATATAAACATATTATGTCTGAGACATATTGTGTCACTGTTAGTATGAAATATATATGAAATAAAAAAGCAATATACAAGTTTTAGTTTGTTTTATTATCTTAATGAATTTTACAAATTAATTAAAGCACATGCTATGATTATCATGTCATCAAGTGCTTTTACAAAATTAAAATTATACATGCATGTGCTTTAAGCATATAAAACTCACGTAAGAGCCACTTTCTACATGTATTCGTAACCTGGCTACTTGTTTACTTTTGCTTCTCCTTTACTCATTTTTATTCCTGTTTTGACACTGGGAGGTGGAGTGGAGGAGGAGGTCTTATTTTGCAGATACAGTTCCACATGTTTAAATCCTCTGTCTGCCATAACACACATATCACTTTTTAATGTCAAATTCATACGATTCAACCAAACATACGTGTTAGTTGTTCAGCCTTCAAAACCCGGAGAAATATAATTAACGAATTCATTTGGTGTACAAGATATTAAATGTTTAATGGTATTGGCTTTTTATATAATCTGACCATGTCATAGCTTGATTTACTGCATTAGATGGCTTTCGCAACTCAATTTCCAGGTAGTCTATGAAACAACTATCATTATATTTGTCTAAATGACAGGCAAGGTATATAGACCGGGATCCTAAGAACAAACTTTTTTTGATTAATAACAAGCTGAATTTTTGTGAACAGCTTCGTTTTGACGAGACAACCACCTTTTCTATCTTCAAAAAATCTCGAATCGGGTAAGTAATAAAGATAGATAAAAAAGAAAACTTTAGAGTGTTGGACCAAGAAAATTTTCTACTCTTAGTGTAGGATAATGTTACCCTTGAATAAAAAACAATTAACAAGCTGTTATGAGAAAATTAGGTTGTTATGAAATTGATTAATATCAATTTAAACATTTCATAATTCCGAAACTTTAGAGTGGTGGACTCGCAAGAAAAACTATTGAATGTGTAGGACAAAAGTTTCATCATGGTTTTGATTTGTAATCAAGCGATCAATGTCAAAAAACAATTATTGTTATTAATAAATATTTTTTCTTCGCCGAACAAAATTTGCAAAGGCCCATAATTTTGTTATTTGCCCAATTTGAGATTTTTGTTTCACTTTAATTAGTTCCAGGAAAAGTCCTCAATCCTTATCCTCAGTCTTATTTATCACCACCGCTTTTCATTGCATCTCCTAGAGAATATATATACAATTTAACTACCATCTCCCCCTTTTCAAATTATTTTTCAGTCAAATTTTAATTTTTTCTTGCTGCGAATTTTTTTTAATTCTCGTTCTCTTTTAAGGTTTTATATTATTTTATTGAGTATTAGTTTATTTTATTGTTTATGTTTGTAATTCCGTTTATAACATTATTTATGAAACCTAACACTATAACCCTTTTTATTTTTGGAAATTTCCCCGGGGTAGGTGCTCATTATTTACTTCTATTACATAAGCTGCTTAAGGTATTTATGGAGTCTGTTATACCACCTCACCTCTCCGCCTATTCAACCGATCATTTCGACGAAGGATATACTCAGGTAAACTACAAAACTTGGGCTGTAAGAAGGTTTAAACCAACTTTCTGAAACAAGTATGGTATTCACAAACGGCGAGTTGAAAGTGTATAATTAATAAAATTGTTGTGGAATTCTCTAATAATCTCTGGAAAAAAAAAGAAGAATGAGAAAAATCAATTTGCCAATAAAAAACGTAAAATTTGATTGTCAACGTGAGACAAATATAGATGTCATTACTCAACGTGTCAGTGATTGTCATTTGTTATTTGACAATTGAAACGTAAATGTCATGATAATATTTGTATTTTTTGACATTAGCGAAATCCTATTGCCCTCAAGCAATGGTTAAAAGCGATTAAACAAATAAAAAAACATTTTTATTTTGTAAATATTGGATATAAAGTTAAGATTAAGATGTTTTTATTATACAAAGTTAGTTTGCTAATACCCAATTTTCTGCAGCTCATAAGCAAAAATTTACAAACGAATCAGTGCATGTGATTGAATGAGACAAAGGCACAGTTAAAAGTTATTTAAAGTACGCAGGCATAAAATAGTTACGACACGGGTTATATATAAACGATTAAATATAAAATATTCGACATACAATAATTATGAGAAACTATATTTAGGTGGTCTCCTTGATCGACTATTGTTGTGAAACATCTATTGGCGCAGGTGTAAACCAGATCGTTGGCGTGGCGATGCGGCATCCGTGGCGACGGATCGCCACACTATAATATTATGTACTAAGGTAGGGTATACAGCGAAGTATACAGTCCATATTTAGTAGCGTGTACGATGTGGCGATGTGTCGCCATGGCAACCAACTACGCGATCCCGATGTTTCACATCTGTCAGGAGTCCCGTGACGGCTCAGTTTTTTTTCCTTTATGACGAGCATTAAAAGCTGGCGTTGAGAAGCTGGATCGCTTTCTACTGGTTTTGGATGAGCTGAAATTAGTTTATCCAGATTTAAATTTCCCAAGATTCTATGACAGCTCCCGTTAGATAGGTTGTCTATGATGGATCCACCAAAGCCTTTCGTTGCTGAGTAAGATATTTAGATAAAACGTAGTAAGTACCTTTTAACTTTGTTTTACGTTCCCAAACATCTGCTCGCTGCTCAGGCTTTGACATACGAAATATAATGGGTCGAATTTTGTATAAGATGAGTTCACTAGCCTGTATGCATTTGTAATGACCGAGGAAGGTAGTTCCATACTCATATTATTTTGCAAAATGTCTAAGATAAATGCGATACATTTTCACTCGGCTTTTCGGCACCCACATTTAGCAGTAACAATTTGATGCGATGGCGCATTTCAATGTTATCGACTTGATTGAAGAGCCCCGTTACTTGCTGTTGTAAAAGTTGGAGTACAGTTTGAACTTGACTGCGGAAGCTAGAAAATTCCTCATAGACCTGATCAACAGAATTGATGCTTGCTTTCAATTTACTTTCAAAATCCATCATCATTTGCCTTACACAGTCTTGAACTAACTTTTGAGTTGCAATAACATCAGAAAAACTAGTAATTTTGGGCTTAGTATTTGTGAATGTGAAACAAGAAAATATTTGAAGTCACCAGAAGGTATTATATACCGTATTAATTCATATAATATAGGGATACTTTCTCATGCATCTCTTTCTCATACATCTCTCATAATTATTTAAATTTTTATTATTCAATGAATAATGTTTAATAATATTATCGCAGGTTTAAAATATTCATTATTGTTACTAAATATTTTAATTTCAATCAATTTATTTATTTTTACTTTTCAAGAAGTCAATATTAGCAAGTGAGAACAACAGAAACCGACAACTTTCAATTGACATAATATACCTAGTAATAAACAGAGAAACAACCCTACCTTTTGTTGACACCTAAATAATGCATTGGTTATTACTGATGTTTTATGACATTTTATTAATGTTACCATAATTTGGGCACCGACAAGTTCTATATAGTTGTATATGTGTAAAATTAGCCACTGTATTTGGGGAAAATTTTCTGTTTTCTTTAAATAAACAATTTCGGAACAAATAAAATTATTTGCATATCATAAAGACGTTGAATTTAAGGCGAGGCATCGCGACAAACGGTAAAAAACTGGTTTGTTAAATCACGATTTTTTTGTATTGATTTTTAAATAACAACTTTACAAAAATTATACGATATACCTGAATTATCTAAAGAATTCGCTAACTAATTATATGATAGAATGTACTTTACTTGATCATATAAAATTCCGAAAACAGGCTAAAAAAAAACTCTAAAACAAATAATTTGTTAATAATATTTCTAATCTTCCACGTGATTTTTATATGGTGATATTTAGTTGTAAATACAAAAAAGAATATGCTAAATTTTAGTTTTCAGCTAATGTCCTATATTTATTTATCCGAAAATTAACACGTTTCCCAGCGGTTTCAGAGCATACCGCGTCACCCATTTTCTATAGAATTGACGCATGTCGAAATATCTCGCCTTAAAAAAGTGCTGATAGAGAAGATGTACGTCCCTATCAGGTATATAATTTGATTTGAATGTTGCCTGGCCGTTACACATATTGCGGTCGCACGGTTAATAAAACTGAATTTAAAATAAATTAAGAAGGTAACGGTCACTATAAAATTTAACAGTATCTTGAAGCGATACATATTAAAACTGGAAGTGTTCATTAATCTATATACCTGTAGGTGTCCAATTTTTATTTCTTGCTTAGGACTTTTTTAAATACAAGTATGTTATAAGTAAACAAGCAGATTGCTCTCCCAATGGAAAAAGAAACCATCGCCAATAGGCACCAAATATGTCAAAGGTGTGTTGCTATCATTGTAGCGAGATAACCATGTCACATGCATAAGTCTATTGGCTACCTTTTACTACGAATTTAAGTGCCGGGTATAAAACCTCTTGAAAATCAAAGGAGTTAAGCTTAGGAATACGATTATTGCTGGCTATTTATATTTCAAGTGCTATTCTTAGTCATTTTCCTGTCAATACCTAAAGTAAATATATGTACTGTAAGAGTTAAATTATTTACAACAATGAACAAATATAAAATGAGTGATATTAAGTTTATTACTAATCAAAAAGGAAAACTTGTATTATTGTATGACGTTCATAGATATAACTGGGGGAACAATAATAAGAAAAACGCAAATTCTTTGTGGAGATATATAAACAGGGAAGAATGTAACGCATCGATAACTAATAATGGTGAACGAAATAGTGACGTCCGACAGAGTATACACACATGCAAATCGAATCATGGCAAGAATATAAGGGCGGTTGTGATGGATGCCTGGAGAGATGCAGTATGTAAAAAAATGAAGTCAGTGAAGTCGATTTTTGAAGAGCACGTTTCTAAGTTAAGGTCAAGTCAAAAAAAAACTTTTATATAGAGCGAGAAAAAAATATCTACAAGTAAAAATGACTGAATTCACCGATTTAGTTATGTAGAGATTCCCCAGTTATTGGCAATTGATTTTCTTTTGATCAATGATGGCGAAGAGGACAACATTTTAATTTTTTACTCGAAGATGTGCAGAAAGGCTGTGAATTATTTACGTAATAAACAGTTTTTCGGTGACGGCACGTTTAAACGCGCTCCAAAACCTTTCAAACAATTTTTCTCCATCCATGTTGATCTCAATAGTTGCCAGAAGTACACAAACATTGTACCTATTATTTACGCATTGCTTCTAGATAAATCAGAAGCAACTTACCGCAGATTATTCTCACTGCTAAAAAAATCGCTGTGTATTGAAATGTCATTATTCAAATGTGATTTTGAGACTGGATTAATGAACGCGGTTAAATCGGTGTTTCCTAATGTAGAGTTGCGAGGATGCTATTTTCGCTTCAGCCGCGCTATATAGAAGAAAGGAAAACAAGTTAAGCTGTCTGATTCTAGAGTTGGTACAGAGATAGTGAGAATGATGGCCAATTTGCCTCTAGTGCCAGTTGATAAATTGAATCAAGGATGGATTCCTATTGTAAAAGAAGCCCCGAAACTGATGAAATGAACAAATTTGCTCAGTACTTCTATAAACAATGGCTGAAGTCGCCCATGTTGATCTGCTATGCCAAAGAGCAACATCGCACTAATAATGGGATTGAAGGATGGCATCGCCGCCTCAATGTACAAGTGCCACATAAAAGTACTCCGATTTTGTTTTTGTATATACCGAGAAAAGAGGCAAAATTAAAAGAAATTAAAGTAAAAAATTATTTCTACCGTCAGTGACTGTAAAAATGCTTATGGTAACAGTGTACAAAAAGAAAATCTTTAATTGGCCAATGTAATGTAAATATTATAATATTGTACCTATTTTGATATTCGGCTTTGGATTTTTAGTTGAAATAAATAATTAAACAAACAATCGAACGAGCAAACGAACGAACGAACGAACAAACAAACAAATAAATTTCTTTGAACGGTCTCATAGAAAGCGACGTGACATCAAGTTCAATCAAATATACAGAAATGAACTCAATAGCTTAAATGAAGGTAATGTAAACATAATAGACTTATTTAAAAATATACTTTAAGCTATTGATTTCATGACGTCCCGGGATAACGCGTCTAATTACCTCTTTTCTCTCTCTTCTATATGATTTTTAGTTAACTGTTAAAATAATATTTTAGTAATTAAAAGTTATTGTATGTATGTTTTTATTATTATTTTACATTTTTGCAACACTAAGAAAAAAATCGAAATATGAATCAAATATAATTCAGATCAGAAAAGTAAGTTTTGTGTAATTAACTCGATCCATGCGTATTTGAAAATTTAGACATTTTGCGACTAAGACGATTTGCGATGTGTACGAAATGAGATACAGGTAATTTAGATAATCAGACAAATTGCAATTTAGGCGATTTAGTTATCTAAATAGATTTATTGAGATTTAGGCAATCCACGCCCGACCCTTTGTGGGAAGGTATCCAAATATTTTTCCTAGATTGGAAGACTTAGCTAACTTCAATACTGGGATAAGGATAAAATTACTATGCCAGTTTTAACTGGTAGTTCCATGGTAGCAAAAAATTATAGGTAACAAATTAACAAAGTTATGTGCTTTAAAATGTATAGGTAACAAATTAACAAAAGGGTGATTTTTCAAAAATGTGTTCTCCGTATAATTTCCATGGTATTTTTAAAATTGCACAATTAAAGTAAATAATACAAATATTTTAAAAGTTTATGTAAATTTAAAGAACATAAAAAATTCGACACGTAGTGGATCTATGCCTTTCCTAAAAAATATAGAACATTTATCTATAAAAAGAAATATAGAATATCCATGGAAATTACATTATAGACGACGGAAATGATCCAGCAGGTAAAGTTTTGCTAAATAACATTTCAGATATGAAAATAAGATTAGATAAAAGTTATTTGAGGTACTATGAACGGTTGTAATGTGCATTAAAATGATACTAGTCAACATATTTTCAGCGACCCTTTTTTCTAAATTTCTCCTCTGCACTAAATTTAGAGCTTAGCATGTTGTTCTTACTGGAAATAATAGTGTTTACCTACCATTTGCACACATATCCCTGCAAGGGCAGCAACTCGAACACTGTAAGCAATTGTAGTTGTGAGCATCTAACTCAAGTAGACAAACTAAGATATTTGGGGGTTAAAATAGATGACAGGTTGACTTGGACGTATCATTGCTAAACGAACAAGAAAATTAATACCTTTATTTAAACACCTACGAAATTTTACAAATCACCAACTGTTAATAACTATTTGTAAAACATTAGCTCAAAATTTGATATATTATTGTATTACAGCCTGGGGTGGTGCATCAAAAACGCATATATAAGAGCTAGAAAGAACGCAGAGAGCACTTTTAAAAACAATTATGTTTTTGCCAATTCGTACGCCGACATCAAAAGTTTACGAAATGACAAATGTATTAAGTGTTAGGAAGCTTTTTGTATACAAATATATTCTCCACTACTTGATGGAAAAGGACAAATTCCTTTCATTAGATCAAAAAAGAACAATTAGATATCCCATACCCAATTTTAAAAAGACATTTACAAGAAACACTATAAATTTCTAGCACCGTATCTATCAAATTTATTAAGACGTTCTATGCCTTTATACAAAATAAGTATTAACAAACTTAAGATACAAATTTTAAAATAGCCTCAGAAAATTGATTATTATACTTTGGAAAACATTATTTATGCACATGTGTAGCTTTTAGGGGCAATATTCTCATGCAACAAACACAGATGCATAAACAAATACACACACACTCTCGCGCGCGCGCGCACACACACATACACACACACATACTACAAAAAAACACACACACACATACTACACAAGGATAGCAACTATGTGCTATAATGTTACACACTTTTATATTTAAGTAACTGCATATGGAATAAATGTATGTGAGATTACTAATGTACTTAGAAATTAGTTATTAAAACTAGTGAACCTTAGGGAAGGATCTAACCTCTATAACACGGGTCCTAATATAGAGGTTAGAGCTCCAGAATATTTTTTCATAAACTGTGTAAATACTAATATTATAAAATTGTAGAGTTTGTTTGTTTGTTTGGTTATACGCGGTAATCTCGAAAACTGCTGAACCGATTTGAATAATTCTTTTTGAGTTGGATAGCCTGTTTATCAAGGAAGGTTATAGGTTATATAACATCATGATACAACCAGTAGGAGCGGAGTAAACAAAGCCCGCGCGGACGAAGTCGCGGGCAACAGCTAGTAAATAAATAAATAAAATTTCCAATATTACGAGTATTAACAAATCTTCAAACTTGAAACTGACGTGAAACTTGTGCTTAAGTTAGTAGCGTAGCTTAAAATCCAACTTAAAACTTCAACATTTTTCAAAATGTTTTTCAACATTTTTCAACATTTTCCATTTTTAATTTTATTGATTGAACACACTGTAGCTTTCTAGGGTTCCGAAGTAAACTAGAAACCCTTATAGTTTCGCTATGTCTGTCCGTCCGTCTACCCGTCTGTCCGTCCGCAGACTAGTTTAAAGATCATTAGTACTAGAAAGTTTTTATTTGACATAAATCGCCGAATTTAGCGACACCATAACGATTATCGAATATTCCTAACGATAATTGGGGCCGACAGTTTTACGTGCTCGTCCGAGGGACAGGAGCGGTAATACGCCACTATTCCATGCTCCGAGCAGCTAGAAAACTTTGAAAAACCTCAATAACACCACTGGACCACGAGCAGTGGATTAACATATTTAAATAAAAAATCTGACAAGCAAAATTTATCACTTAATCTGGTGATCGCATGAATTACAGTATAAACATTGAATATTTCATTTTATTTATTGCAAATAAAATGAAGTAAAGTAATTTCAATGGGTTTTATATAACTTTCATGGAGTTTTATACATAAAATTACACCATGGAAATTACCAAAAAGGCATATATTTGAAATTTATCGCCATTGGAAAGATAAAGTTGCTAGTTTGTTATCGGCTAGGTACATTTTTGAGTTAGGTATAAAACCTTCCCTTCATTTCGGTGCAAGAATTCTCCAATTTTTAAATTTTTGGTTTTCAATTTTCAGGAAATTCCATGTCACATTTTTAGAATGTAATTGTTCTATTTTTAGTAAACGGGTATTAGTTTACATAGAGTGTTGGAAATAGCTTCACTAATAGTTTATTAGTGAAGCTATTTCGTAATAAGCTAATTATAGCTACGATGCGATACCGATTTTATGTTCTACTTTCTAAGATAGCATTAAATGACCATAAAATTAATGTGCGTTGATTACAAAGAAAATGTGCTCCTGATAACTAGTTGGTAAATTTTACGAGCCAGCTGATACAAAGTGGTATATAAGGAACGTTTCTTGAAGATTCTGTTAGACAATTAGCCAAAATGGTTTCGAAGGTAAGAAAAATTATAAATCAACATTTTGTTCACTTAAACTAAAATTAAGTATGTTTTATTTTATTTGAATTACCTTATCTTACAATATTTAAATTTTTATTTAAATATTGTAAGGTTATAAAATTTGTGTGGGATCGTTTGTAGGAAGCTATCTCAGAACTATTGAACCGATTTTGAAAATTATTTCGTTAGTTTGTAACTACAATGTTCTTGGGCAACATATGCTACATTTTAACCAATTTTAAGTTAGTAGCAGCATGTTAACATATCTCATGTCAAACTTTTACTGTGGATAGTGACAACCGAGTGCTATTCTCAGCTCTCTACATATAAACACTCCGGTAGCCGATGATCTATTTAGACATCCAAGCACGTTTACGAAATTTCGTAAATTGTATGTTTTCGTAAGAGTATGTTATGTCATGAGTTTGTATGTTCAAATATTTGTCTACGAATTTCTCGGGAACCAAAAGCCGTATCACTGTAAGTTTTTTGATTTAATATATGTAAACGGTTAAATTAATTAATTTTGCTATGTGACCTGTAATAGGTGTTTTACAAAATGAGACTTATCGAGATGTTCATTTTTTAAAACGGATATGTGTTCTTGACCGCCTCGTTGGTCGAGTGGTGGGCGACCCTGACTACGCGATCCACGGGGCTCGGGTTCGATCCCCGACGGGGACAAGCATTTGTGTGATGAACATAAATGTTTGTATTTCCGGGTTTGGGTGTTTATTAAATATATTCTTGTATTTATATATGTATTTTTATGTATTAATATCGTTGACTAACACCCATAACACAAGCAAATAATTTGCTTACTTTGTGGTTAGATCAGTAAGTGTAATTTGTCCCGTGAGTATTTATTTATTTATTTTTATTCATAACATGACTTGAAACTTTGACAGGTTTGACTGATATACACGCTACTACATTTGGAACAACGTAATTTAAATTATGTGTTTTGTCCTCTCACTACTGAATGGAAAAGATGTCTTCTCTAGAGATCTGCCTCAATAGCGTCATTTCTTATCATTGTCGTGTTCCGGTTTGGAGGGTCAGGTAGCCGGTTGACTTATGCGTGTGGCATTGTCGTCCTTCTACACGGATAGCAACGCACCATTAACATTTTTGGTGTCTATAGGCGATGGTTTTCCTTTCCATGAGGAAAGTCATCTACTTGATTGCTATCTAATGATATAAAAAAACTTATCATAAGCATACATTTTCCTAGGCCGTAATAAATTTGTAATATTTCCTTTAGAGAGTATAGAATTAGAATATATGTATATTGTATACATGATTTCCTTGTGTTTAATGCTTTCATTTTTTAGATATTTTGGTATAAAATGTTTGTTACAAGATTTTCAACATTCTTAACTAAATTAATATAATAATTTATATGTGTGTTTGAACTACGAGTACCTCAATGTTTGCTACTTAAAAAGTAATAGAAATTCTTAAATTTGAACACACAATTATTTACACAATGCATTTATTTCGTTTGAAACCTTTTTAACAATGTTTTTTATCAAAAAAAGTCTATCTTAAAATATAAATAATAATAATAATAATAAATATTCACGGGACAAATATCACTAACTGATCTAAGCCCAAAGTAAACAAATTATTTGCTTGGGTTATGGGTGTTAGTAAACGATACTAATACATAGAAATACATATAAAAATACTGGAATATATTTAATAAACGCCCAAACTCGGATATATAAATATTGATGCTCATCACACAAATGCTCGTCCCCGTCGGGAAGCGAACCCGAGCCCCGTCGATTGTGTAGTCAGGGTCGCTAACGAACGAAATGTTGCATGTTCTTGTAACAAAATTTTTAGGAATTTATTTATAAAAGAAAATACATACATATCTTCACGCCAGATCCCTTACGGGGTAGGCAGAGAGAACCGAGTGCCATATATCAAGATCCTTGCAGGCTTGTCTCGCTTCCTCCACATTGACTTGACACCACCTTCGGACAGTACTCGATCGATCTGATCATGGTATGTCAGTCTTGGTCTTCCCCGGTACCTACATCCTTCCACATTCGCATTGTATATCTGTTTTGTTAACCTTTCATCTACTATTCTTTCTACATGTCCTAACCAACGGAGCATGCCCTTTCTCATCTTTACACCGACACTTTCTTTCAAACTCACGAACTTTACGAACACGGTCCGCGAGTGTTACACCACAAAAGAAAATAAAAAAAAATACTCAGAAAAAATACTTCATTAAGTTTACTATATAATATCATGTGAATAACATTTATATTAAACACTAGTTTTAATATTTCTTTTGATCTTTATAAAGCCTCACCTACACGGCTGCTTAAATTAACTTCGGGAGATGGCTATAGGGTGAGACCGAAATATTTCAGCATCATTAAACAGTTTTGGTGGAATAGTACTGGAACTTTACGGTGATAATAAATCAACCAACCCAGCGCTGGCACATGGTGTTGACTTCGAGCCAAATATAACCTCTAATTCATCCCTAGGATATTTTCAAAACAAATACAATATGTATTTGTACAAAAGTATTGTATAAAAGTTCAGCCGATCAAACTATAGGTATACTGTACTATGCCTTAACAGGTAATCAAGGTGATATCACCACTATGGAGGTTGGTCATCAACCTCCATAGTGGTGATATCACCTTACATACCATGAAAAAGGGATGGTCTTCCCAGCCGGGAAAAGTGTACTCCCTAGGGACCAAAGTCCGTTTGAGAAGCGTTGAACTTGTATATAATGTTATAAGATTAATAACTGTTAGAATGTGACCTAGAATTTTACTTGTATTTTATGCAATGTATCATTAATTATTCCTATTTATAAATCGGGGGATAAATCAACTCCATCTAATTATAGACCAATTGCTTTATTAAGTGTGATCTCTAAAATATTAGAAAAGATTATGAATAAGCGACTTATATCATTTTTAGAGAAAAATTGTTTACTGACTGACAACCAATATGGATTTAGATCTAATCGGTCCACAGAAGATGCGGTATTGAACTTGACTAATCTGACAACTTCTTACTTAGACAAAGGAAATAAGTGTTTAGGAGTTTTCCTTGATTTACAGAAGGCATTTGATACAGTGTCAATACCAATACTACTTGCCCGATTACATAACCTAGGTATACGTGGGATTCCTTACGAATGGTTTAAAAACTACCTTAATAGACGCACTCAACAAGTACGGATAGGTAAACTGTATAGTGATAACTCAGTGTGCTCATTTGATGTTCCTCAAGGAAGTACGCTAGGACCTACGCTCTTCCTGATATATCTTAATGACCTTTGCAAAATAAAAATAAACAAAGCTCACCTGCTTATGTTTGCTGATGATACAGTTGCACTTTTTTATGGGTCTTCTTGGAGCGAAGTTTTTAAATCGGCTGAAGCAGGTTTGATTAGCATAGCTACATGGCTTGAGGATAATCTTTTATCTCTAAATATTAGTAAAACCAAATATATGCGTTTTGGTCTAAAACATGAACCAAATAAAAATTATGCATTACGAATGCACACATATCCCTGCAAGGGCAGCAACTCGAACAATGTAAGCCATTATACTTGTGAGCATCTTTTTTTTTTTTTTTTTTTTTTTTGTCGATGGGAAATGCGTTACGCATATCTGTCCGTGGGGGACGGACGGATTATGTGGGACTCCTGCCGCGGTAAGTACTGCGACAGTATACCCACTAAAACCCACCGGTGCTCGTCATTGCCTTAAGTGAGGGCGGGCATGGGATTGGATAAACCTTGCTACCACAGCCGCCCTCGGCGTATTGCTCGCTTTACATAGCAAGCTCTTCTGACCCCTCGTTAGGGGTGACTAGGATAGCTGAGAGCACAGAGCTATCCCTGTCCGTCATTACTGGTGATCTGTGCGATGCAGGTGAGGGCGCTCCCGCGCCTCTTGCCTGCAGGCCAGCGTCCAGGATTGGTTGATAGATGCGGTTGAATTCGCGTCTTCTTCGACCTCTCCGCCGCCTACGAATCGGATCAGCGGCGGGGTCTTCCTCACGCTCTCGCTCCGCAGTCTCCTTCCGCGATATAACGTTTTCACAAAAGGTGGCAAACGCACTCCAGGCCTCCGGGCTCTCCAATATGGCATTTATTACGCCGGTTAGAGAGAGATCGTGTCCCGCCACCATCATCAAATCGTGTCTCTGCTGAGTCCAAAAGTTGCACTCTACTAATGTGTGGTGTGCTGAGTCCTCCGCTGCACCGCATTCGTGGCACGAAGGCGTCACTTCCCTACCAATACGATGTAGGTATGAGCCAAAGCAGCCATGCCCGCTTATCAACTGCACCATACGGTATGATAAATATCCATGTCGCCTCTCGATCCATTTCTCCAAGGAAGGTCCAAGGGCGTCTAAAGTGCGGCGGCCGGCTGTGGCATTAGTGATTTCCGCTACCCACCTGCGGATTAGCACCTCTCTCGCCTCTCGCCTGACTGCCGTCCGTTCTTCCAGTGTAGGGCGTTCTCCGCGTGCCCTTTGTTCTGTCGTCCATTGATAGATGGCGGCTAGAACCTCCGCTTCTAGTACCCATGGAGGGGTGCCAGCAAGAGCACATGCCACGTCAAAGCTGACAGTCCGGTATGCTCTGGCTATCCGCTGCGCAATGGCCCTTTGAGGCCGTCGAAGGTGGGTCGCATTCTCTCTGGTATTTAATGAGTCAGCCCAGATGGGGGCGCCATAGAGCGTCATACTTTTAAGTATACTTGCGTATAGTCGTCGACAGCTTGTGCTTGGTCCCCCTAGATTTGGAAGGAGCCACCCAAATGAGTTCGCTGCTTTTAAGATTCGTGGCGACAGCTCGCGGAAGTGTGGTCCAAACTGCCACCGGCTATCCAATAAAAGACCCAAGTATTTCATCTGGGCCTTCACATCAATTCGTACGCCGTCGACTACAATGTGTGGCTCAGGAGGCATTCGACGATAACGCGCGTGAAAGAAGATGGCCTCAGTTTTATGTAGAGCAACCTCTAGCCCCAAGCATCTGATGCGATGCACCACGAGAGCACCACCTACAGCGGCAAGCTGAGCTGCTTCTTTAAAGTCTTTCCCCCGGGCTGTGACAAGAGTGTCATCTGCATAGCATATAACACTCATGCCCGGAAGGAGGACACCCCGCAATACCCAATTATAGCCAATGTTCCACAAGAGTGGGCCCAATACGGATCCCTGTGGAACACCGGTCTCCACGCGTCGACGACAAAGCCGCCCATATTTGTCAATATAGAGAACCTCCCTCTCTTCTAAATAGTTTTTGATCAGTGACTGCAGATATAGAGGCACCCTATGAAATCGGAGCGCCTCTAGAATACTGGAATGAGGGAGGGTATTAAAAGCATTCAAAATATCAAATTTGATAGCTATTACCCCGTCCCCCGCCTCCCTAGATTCTTGCACTAGCTACTTTAGATGGGATAGAGCGTCAATTGTTGACCGTTCCGCCCGAAACCCAAATTGCTCATTTGCCAAATCTGGGCCGATATTGGTCAAGTGATCGACGAGTCGGGAAGCAATGATACGCTCGAAAAGTTTTCCCACCTCGTCGAGTAGAACTATTGGCCTGTACCCCGATGCAGAGTTTTCCGGCCTGCCTTCTTTCCTGATAAGACATAGGATTCCTTCTTTCCATATCTTCGGGAATCTACAAACCCTGACACTTCTGTTAAATAATTTCCGAAGGTATTCATCCATTTCTGACAGGGCAAGAGATATTACTCGGGCCGGAATGCCATCTGGGCCCGGGGCGGTTTTTTTACCCTGCAGACGTAGAGCTGCTGCATTCAATTCCTCTATGGAGATAGGGGGGACACCGAGATCGGTCGATCCAGAGCCCTCAGGGGGATCCATAATTGGCGGGGTGAAGATGTTTTGTATTGGGAAAAGGCCCTGAACAACGACATCTAAGACGTCAGGCTGGAGAGTCTCATAGTTGTGAGCATCTAACTCAAGTAGACTAACTAAGATATTTGGGGGTTACAATAGATAACAGGTTGACTTGGACGTATCATATTTCAGATATTGCTAAACGAACAAGAAAATCAATACCTTTATTTAAACACCTACGAAATTTTGCAAATCATCAACTGTTATTAACTATTTATAAAGCATTAGCTCAAAATTTGATATATTATTGTATTACAGCCTGGGGTGGTGCATCAAAAACGCATATATTAGAGCTAGAAAGAACGCAGAGAGCACTTTTAAAAACAATTATGTTTTTGCCAATTCGTACACCTACATCAAAAGTTTACGAAATGACAAATGTATTAAGTGTAAGGAAGCTTTTTGTATACAAATGTGTTCTCCACTACTTGATGGAAAAGGACAAATTCCTTTCATTGGATCAAAAAAGGACAATTAGATATCCCATACCCACTTTTAAAAAGACATTTTTCAAGAAACACTACCAATTTCTAGCACCGTATCTATCAAATTTATTAAGACGCTCTATGCCTTTATACAAAATAAATATTAATAAACTTAAGACACAAATTTTAAAATGGCTTCAGCTAATTGATTATTATACTTTGGAAAACATTATTTATGCACATGTGTAGCTTTTGGGGGCATTATTCTCATGCAACACACACAGATGCATAAACACATACACATACACACACTCTCTCTCTCGCGCACAAACACACACACACACATACACACACACACACTCATACACATACTACCAAAAAAAAACACACTTACACACATACTATACAAGGATAGCAACTATGTATTATAATGTTACACTTTTCTGTATTTAAGTAACTGCATGTGGAATAAATGTATGTGAGATTACTAATGTACTTAGAAATTAGTTATTAAAACTGTTGAACCTTAGGGAAGGATCTAACCTCTATAACACGGGTTATCCTAGTATAGAGGTTAGAGCTCCACAATGATTTTTTCATATACTGTGTAATAAATAAATAAATAAATAAATAAAAAAATTAAGGATTCTTTTTTTTGATCATCAACAATATCTCTCAGTGAAAACTTCTATTTTACGATTGGTCAGACTTTGTCGATAAAATAACACGTAATAATTTTTGGTTCTTTAACACAATCTAAGAAGAGCACGACTCCTTACCCAACTGTATTAGCATCAGCATCGTCAAAAACTTGAGATCTATAGAGTGGCTTCTAACGACCTAATGATCTAATTTGGATCAGAGCTTGTTTTAAAGAGTTCAGTACTTTCTTTATTTATTACCTTAGTCTAAAACATGAGCAATGGATCAGTCTATATTGCTGAATGGTAATCATTAGCCTACATAATTAAATAGACCAAGGAAGCTTTGAACTTCTACCCAGACGAACGGTTTTTTAAAAGCGTTAGAACTCAATCATTCTTACATATTTACCAAGAGACTTGACTATCTCAAATACCAATTGATGTCTGAAAAATACTGTACTTACAACCACAATTACAAAGAGCACAAGAAATGACACATTCTTGTCATTTCTTCACCACACCACCATTCACACGTGATTCCAGCTAATGGAATAAAATTTTGAAATTTAGGTTCGTAAAATATTTTCACATAGTGAAACTTAGGAATTAGCTGTTCCATAATATATAGCGGATGTTTCTCTCTAATAATAGCTAGGACAACTTGACTTATATCTACATAAATTCTACTACTTCTATCCACTTTTAGAACAGGTACTAAAAGACAATTCCTCTTTAATTTTATATTACGAGATCCTTGCCTGCACTTGCTCTTGCAAAAAAATTTCTAACACCAGTTATTACTACGTAAGATGTTGCTGTATCAAACATAACATCATTACCAACTTTAATTCCAGCATGAAAACAGCTAAAGACTGCTCATTGGTGGTGCCTTCCGTAGCCATTATTATTTTGTTCTATTTTTTTTCAACTAACGTGTTAATAATATTACGAATAATCTAAAAACGTGCAGAGTTGGAACGCTGGAGAGATCTAGAAATAAAAGAAAGAGATAGCTACTCCTGTTGACAAACGAATAGTTGACCGTTACCTTAAGCTATGCCATAATAGACTTTGTGGTATAGGGTATAAGGTTGAAAATAACGTGTACTAGGACTTGTTTGTTTATGATAAGTTGTATATTGTAAACAACTTATTATTGTTATTGCTTACTAGATGATTGACGAACATTCGCGATTGCTGTCGAACTTTACCTCGGATATAAATAGGACAGTATTTATAAAGCGATCGAGAGCGATACTTGAAGCGACCCGTGCGAAGCGAGAAGTTTTTTATTGTGTAGTCGGTTAAGTTCAGTAATAGTACAGTGAGTGAGTAGTATTAATCAAGAGTCTTTGAGTATAACATTGCGTTGTTTTATGTATTTGTATTGTAAATACACGGATTTAATATAAGTGGTGTTTTCTTACAATTACGAACCCGAAGTACGTAACAACTGATGTTGGAAGTGAAATTGTGAAATGCTACTTATTCCGAAGGAAGGTGTTACCACCAAGTCTCAAGCTGAGACACAGAGGGTGTCAGAGGACACTGAGATGCGTGCAGGTGAGGAACCCGTAAGTGTTGCCAGCACGTTGTTAGCATCGCGCTCTGCCCCTGCTGATCTTTCTATCATTCTGGCAGCTATTCAGCAACAGCGACCGGATTAGCAACAGCAACAACAAAAACTGCAAAAATAACTTCAGCAACAACAGCAGTTACAGGAACACATCAAGGAACATTTATCTGGCTTTGATAATAAATTGACGGTTATCCTGGCGCAACAAGACCAGCTAAAAATCGATATGGGCCTCGTTAAGCGTGATATAAAGGGTGTTGAGAAAAGGGTTGACCACTTGGAGGCCAGCTGTGATAAAATAACTGAAAACGTGGAACAATTAGAGAGGGAAGTAATGAAAATGACAATCACCGGATTTAAGTCGGGTGCTACCATTATCAGCTGGTCTCACCAGGTAGGTTCTCTGGTAAAGGTACCCACATATGACGGTCTTACTTCAGTCGCAGGTTCAATCCCTGCGTGTCGATATTTTTCTTTGTTGTTTTTAAAGTTTTTCCAGTTTTCCCAAGCACGGGGTGAGTGCTATAACACAAAAATAATAAGAAATACGAAAGTACTGATCAAAATTATAAATGTGAGTTTCATCTGTAACAATGAACTCGTTTAACTAGTTATACGTATGTATATCTAGCGGTCAGTACAATCGACGTAATCGATCATATAACAAAGAAGAATTTCGCCACGTCAAACCTGTCGACACTAGCTCAGTGGAAGAGCGTCCCGGCTTTAGGGAGACAGTCGCAGGTTCAATCCCTGCGTGTCGATATTTTTCTTTGTTGTTTTTAAAGTTTTTACTTCATGGAGTGCGTACTAGACTCAATGTGAGATAGCAGCGAAGGCCAGTGGTTTGACGGAGAACATTGCCTTACAGCTCTGAGTACGTCGTTACGAGGCGCTCTCCGTGTTGGATGCAATGCCTAAGCAGTATCAGTTCGCCGATTTGATGGAGGCATTGGAAGTTCGCTACGGTGAACGTCACTTAGAGCATGTTTTTCGTGCCCAATTGAAAGACCGGGTACAGAAGAGCGGCGAAAGACTTCAACAATGGGCCGTAGAAATTGAGAAATTCGTGAGGAAAGCGTATCCTTTGGCCGACGCTAACACAGTGAACAACACCATCGTCCAGGCATTTACTGATGGAATTCGAGACTTGGAAGTGCGTGCTGCTGTTCGCCTGCAGCATCATGTGATGATGAAGGAGGCTTTGGCTCATGTGCTGGAGGTAGAAACTATTCGCCACGAACCTCGAGCATATAAAGTACGTGAGGTTACAGATGTGGCTCAAACAAAGGAAGTGGAACCCAGAAGACTGGGCCCCATGTGCTACGCCTGCGGTGAACGTGGGCACATTAGAGTTAGCTGTCCAGCCAAACCTATGCCTACAGTTTCAGTGAATTGGCGACAGCAAGTGACAGGAAATTCAGCAGCCGAAGAGAGCAGGCAGGTTAAACAGCCTGTTGAAACAGCAGGGAACCGAGTAACAGCCAATAGCAAACGGCAGGTGCTGGCTGGAAGAGAAACAGCCCCAAAAGCTGTTGTACCTCAGGTGAGCGAACGCAACAGTTTATCCATTAAGGGATTGATTAATGGCAAGAACTGCAGCTCAACGCGGGACACTGAAGCCACAAGAACTGTAGGACGACCAGAAGTGGCTAGAAATGGTGACCTGAGATCGAGGAATACAGTACAGCGTAGTGGAAAGTCTTAGTCAAATGCAAATGCATTATCACGGCGACCATGTACGGATGATGACAAACATTGTGTAAGGATGGAAACGAAGGAAAGGATTCAAGTATTGCGAGCTAAGCCTACGGATGACAGGTGGGAAACTGATGAGATGCGTAAGGCCTAGTATGAAGATAGAGATTTGCGGCCTCTAATAGATTGGATGAAGTAAGACACGGGAAAACCGGAATGGCAGAAGCTGGCTCTTTTCAGCGCCATTACGAAAAGTTATTGGGCGCAGTGGGAAAGCCTTATGTTGCAAAACGGTTTACTATACCGCAAATGGGAAGAACCATCAGGAAGAGAACATCATCTACAGTTGGGAGTGCCAAGAAAACTAATCAAGGACGTACTACGTGACTTGGATGATGGGCTTTGTGGGGGACATCTTGGAGTACGACAAACATTGGTAAAGGTGCGTAAGCGTTTTTATTGGTTAAATTACCATGAAGATGTCGACAATTGGTGCCGAAAATGTACATCATGCTCAGCAGTGAAAGGTCCGCAGGTCAGAAGCCGAGGCAACCTTAGCGTATACAACGTGGGAGCCCCCTGGGAAAGGATAGCGATTGACGTGGCTGGACCATTTCCTAAGACAGATAACGGAAACAAATATTTTATGGTCGTGATGGATTACTTCACGAAATGGCCGGAGGTGTTCGCAATCCCTAATCAGGAAGCCACGACAGTTGCTGAGAAATTAGTCAATGAGGTGATATGCAGATTTGGCGTTCCGCTGGAGATTCATTCAGACCAAGGCAGCAACTTTGAATTTAATGTATTCCAGGAAACGTGTAAATTATTAGGAGTATACAAAACAAGAACTACACTTTATCACCCGCAATCTGATGGAATGGTCGAACGATTTTACCAAAGTTTCGAAAGAAATTTAGCCAAGCTGGTAGAAGATCACCAAAAAGACTGGGATAAGTACATACATCTGTTCTTACTGGTTTACCGAACAGCAGATCACGAAAGCAGTTACTTTTAGTAACGCCAGCCTATGCAAACTTCTTGAGATAGTTACGTATACCAGCAGACTTAATGACTGGAAGCCCGCCGCCGAATGCGGAGACCCAAATAAGTATACCGGTATATGTTGAAGACATTCGTGAAAGGTTACGTTATATACACTCGTTAATAAGCGAAAATGCATTAGAATCAATCATCGGATGAAGATAAAGTACGACCGAATCGCCAATCATCGTGGTTTTCAGGAAGGATCTCTTGTTTGGTTACATAATCCGGTTCGACGAAAAGGAAAAATCACCTAAGCTACAGCGACGTTGGAATGGCCCATGCAAAGTAATTACACGGATCAATGACGTAACCTATCTAGTGCAGAAGCAGCCACGAGGGGCCATGAAGATTGTTCATGTTGATATATTAGCCGTCTATAATGGAAGTAATGATGTTCGGGACGAACATAACTAAGAGGGGGGTAGTGTTACGAATAATCTAGAAACGTGCAGAGTTGAAACGCTAGTGAGATCTAGAAATAAAAGAAAGATATAGCTACTCCTATTGACAAACAAATAGTTGACCGTTACCTTAAGATATGCCATAATGGACTTTGTAGTATAGGGCATAAGGTTGAAAATAGCGTGTACTAGGACTTGTTTGTTTATAATAAGTTGTTTATTGTAAACAACTTACTATTGTTATTGTTTACGAGATGATTGACAAACATTCGCGATTGTTGTCGAATTTTACCTCGAGTATAAATAGAGATGTGTTGACAAATACAGGGCGGTATTTATAAAGCGATCGAGAGCGATACTTGAAGCGACCCGTGCGAAGCGAGATGTGTTTTATTGTGTAGTCGGTTAAGTTCAGTAATAGTACAGTGAGTGACTAGTGTTAATCAGAGTATTTGAGTATTACATTGTGTTTTTTGTGTATTTGTATTGTAAATACACGGATTTAATATAAGTGGTGTTTTCTTACAATTACGAACCCGAAGTACGTAACAATAATACTCACAAAATTTAGTATTTTAATTTCAACATTTTTTTTATTTTTTTATATCATAAGATAGCAAACAAGCAGATGGGTCTCCTGATGGAAAGAGTCAACCATCGCCTATAGACACCAAAGATGTTAATGGTGCGTTGCTATCTTGTGGCGAGGTCTAATGCCACACGCATAAGTTTACCGGCTACCTTACCCTCCAAACCGGAACACGACAGCGACAAGCACTGACGCTATTGCGGCAGGAATAGACAAGGCGGTGGTACCAAACCCGGGCGAGACAATGCAGAACTCTACCACCTAGTAGCCACGATGGTAGTGACTCGATAGCCAATCGGTCGCCTTTTACGACCTGCCTGGCAGAACGACAGTTGGTCTATTCTTCAAAGGAGGCCGGGACCAACACGGCGATTCGAGTAAACAGATAATGGAGTCTTGATCATACCGATATCATACAGATATAGCCTGTTTTGATTGCATGCTTTGATTTAATTATAATTTGTAGATTTGACGCTTTGAGTTTGAAGATCGCCTTAAAATTAAGTTACACTGGTTATTTGATATTCCCAAGAATTTTAATGTTTTTTATTATTTATTTATTAAGCCCTATCACCTTGGAAATAAGTTTGCTGAAAGGTAGCATTCTCCACTAGTCAAAGTTTAGGCCAATAGAAATTAGGTATGCGGTACCTCCCACAATATACGAGTACGTAAAGACATGAAATAGAAATAGAAGTATCTTCACGACTGTATTCCCAAAGAGGTAGGCAGAGGTATAACAAGTGTACCCACGACTAGCGGAAGATACTTGGTCCTACAATGTGATAGGTGGCAAGCATATCGCCAACGGGGCACTTTGCAATGTGTATTTAGTCATATTATTTTTGTAAATAATTATGTATAATAATTAGTATTGTTTGTGTTCGTCCACTCATAATGCAATTTTCCCGCGACTTTGCTCGCGAAGTGGAGAGTGGGAAGTGGGGGGTAAGAAAGAGACAAAAAGGAACTATGCTACTCTCCACCCCTTCAAATATCTCCATTAAAAAATACGTCAATTCGTCGCTACGTTTTGTCGTGAAAGACGGACAAACAATCACACACATACACTTTCCCATTTATAATATTATGAGTATGGTTTTCTCATGTAAATGAATTATTTAATTCCTAATAAGAATAAACCAAACCATATTATTCAATGAATAATGTTTAATTATATTATTGCAGGTTTAATATTCATCATTATTAATAAGTGTACTAATTTCAATGAATTTAATTATTTTCACTTTTCAAGACGTCAATATCAGCTAATAAACACAAAAGAAACCGCTTTCCACTTGGCATAATATGCCCAGTGAAAAATAACCATAATATCTTTTGTTATACTGTCACCTTAATGAAGCATTCGTTATTATTTATGTTTTAAAAAGTTGTATTAATGTTACCATTTTCTGGGTACCGATCAGATTACAGGACCAGTGCTATATGGTTGTTTATATGCAAAATTAACTATTGTATTAGACGACATTTTAGTGTGTTTTTAAATGAGCAAATTATATTAGGTACGGAACAAATCAAATTATTTGCATATCAAAAAGAAGTTAAATTTAAAGAACTTGCTAGTGATATGCATGTTAGTCAGTGGCACTATTACGCGGAATAACATACTTTAAAATATTGAGATATATTTAAAAAAAAACATCTATGCACATAGTGAAAATTTATGTCCGTATCGGGAATATTATTTAAGTCTCATTTTGCGTGACCGTTACACATTTTGACACTTCCTGGTCAACGGTGCGGTCATAATAAAATTGATTTTAAAATAAATTAATCAAATAACGTTTGCTATAAAATTTAACAGTATCTCGAAACGATACATATTAAAGCTGGTCTTGTTCATTGACCCATCTACCTCTAGGTGTTCACATTTATTGGTTAGCACATACGGAATTATTTTGAAACCCTGGTTAGGGAACATACCCATACTACGTGACCTATTTTTTAAGATTTTTCGACACCTCCCTCCCCTCGGTGACCACTCGTAGTATATGCCAAGACCCCCCCCCCCTCCTTTAGTTTTCACGTAGTAATTCATAATTATGATTTTTAATCATTTCACAGGCAAAAATTGAAAAAAAAATAATTTGGCTCATACTCGTCTTTATTGCATAAGACTGCATGCATACTTAAATTACTAGTGAATTATGTATTATGAAAAAGAACAACATTCGTGAAAACATATTGCTATACAGTATGGAACTTACAGTAACTTAATTTACGAACACAACAATTATTTTCATTCATTAAATTTCTCTCATTAAAATCGACTACGTGACAAAAATCTGAGCCACCCCCCCGCTCCTGTGACTGACCGTAGTATTTTAAAGACCCCCCCCCTGAACGGGTCACGTAGTATGGGTACGTTCCCTTAGATCGTCACTTGTTACGTTATGGCACACGCACCGATAAAACACAAGTAATTTCCACTGACACAGTTACTCGCTCGGCGGTCGGACGGAGAGTGTGTGATGGGCTGCAACTCACTGCGCCCCTACTATCATACGCATCAGAAGTAGACGTCTCTATTTATTATGCATACATTACAGCATGCATAAATAAATAGAGAATTACTCACGGCGGATACAACCGCGTTTATCATTATTTCAAATTCCGATAATCTGAGTAAAAACAAGCGAAAAGCGTTAGAATATGTGTGATAATATGTTTGTAAATTATAATATAATAGGAATGATTTTGTGTATAAATAATTAATTAAAATACAAATTAATGATTTCAGAAACTGATCTTGGTAATTCTGGTCATCGTTTGCGTGAGTCAGTACATGAGTAGTGCAACAATGTCGGATCATACCACACAAGATGCTGAACATTCTTTAGAAGCTATTAAAAAGAGCACAAATCCAGATGCTTCTGATTTAGAAGACTTTACACGAAGAAAAAAGTCTAGAATAGGACTTAGTTCGACAGTTTTGGCAAGTTTAGCAGGAGGCTAAACTAAACTAAGAGCACTCGGTTAGCTTAATGCTTTAAAGTAAACAAGAAGCATATGGCATCACCTTTGATTCTTGTTAATGAATTAAATATTGTTTTGGTTGCAATATAAAACAAGTGTTTGCTTTAATACTCCAAAATAAGTGAACATATTTTTACACAGCGTTCAGTACGCATGAGCAAAGATATCCAGCCACGAAAGAATGTGATTTAAGAGCCTAAATATTTTTTTTCATAACTATTTACGCTTTTTTGCATAACATAATCCACTTTTAACGCCAAAATGAGTAATAAGTGGTGAAGGACCACAAAGTGGAATATTTGATGAAAAAAGGCTTAAATCTTTATGATAAAAAATATTTTGTTAGTAATAATCAAAAAGTTTTAGTCTCCTGAATGAAGTTTTTTTTCGGGTGGGTCTCTTTGATTAGACGTACTGAATGCCGTGTTGAAATATGATCAACTATTTTGGAAGGACCTTATATAATTTAAAAAAAGAATTTTACCATTTATCGAATTAGAATTAAATAGTTTCTGTTGCAAAAAAATACCTGTAAGAATAAAAGAAATAAATAAATAAAATAAATATTCACGGGACAAATTACACTTATTGATCTAACCCCAAAGTAAGCAAACTATTTGCTTGTGTTATGGGTGTTAGTCAACGATACTAATACATAGAAATACATATATAAACACTTTTACATACATAATAAACACACAAACCCGGAAATACAAACATTTATGCTTTAGCCCCAAAAGCTGTGGCCGGCGGGGATCGAACCCAAGCCCCGTTGATTGCGTAGTCAGAGTCGCTAACTAGAAGGCAAACTTGTGTATGTACTTCACTTTTTATACCTAAACTCGGTGGTCGCACTAGGGTTGTCACTTTGACTTGTGCACAAAAAACTGGCGCTAGTATCTTACTCCAGTAAAATAAAGTTTTAAATCAAAATATGTCATTCTTCTTTACATTTTGCGTATAATGTAGTCTTAATGATATGAAAACGATGTGTAAAGGTAATTTGTTCGGCAACCAGCAGCAAGTGTTGAAAAAAAATTAATGCGTTTTTTGCTTTCCTGAAAAAGTTCTGAATAAAATGCGTAGAACTTATAATTTTATATTAAAAAAGGTTATATGACTTTTCCTCCTCTGGTCAAAATTAACCGAGTTAGAGAGGTTTTTAAGTTTAAGGTGAATGATTTTATAAATGACTAGCTGAGCCCGCGACTTCGTCCGCGTGGAAAAATTTTGAAAATTAAAGTAATCTAAATTACTACTTATTACATCAGCTATCTGCCAGTGAATGTCCTGTCAAAATCGGTTGAGCTGTTCCAGAGATTAGCCGGAACAAACAGACAGACAGACAAAAATTGCATTTATTAAAAAGCGGTTATTTTAATATTGCAAACAGACACTCCAATTTTATTTAATTGTATGTATGTATAGAAGATAAAATTTTAATAATTCTAAAATTTATAATTATATTAACTAAATAATAAAATAAGATCACATTTAAACTTTAATAATTGTAATTAGCTTTTATTCATATAAATAATTAAATTAATGATGTAATATCTACATCTGACGTACTAAGTGTACGTTTTTTTATCATAAGATAGCAAACAAGCAGATGGGTCTCCTGATGGAAAGAGTCAACCATCGCCTATAGACACCAAAGGTTTTACTGGTGCGTTGCTATCTTGTGGCGAGGTCTAAAGTCTCGTATAAAAAAAAACATTTTGTCAAAGGTCAACAAAGACCAGAAAGAAAACAAAAAGGTCAAAAGGTCAAAAAAGACGCAGGTTAAAAAAACTTTTAAATCGTCAACGGGTTTTCAATAATTGGATTATACACTAAACTCATAATAGGTTAAAACTTAATAATTGCTTCATTATTACGCCATCTCAATGCTAGTTGCGAAAACGTTAGTTTTTTAGCTTTTAATGTTTTCAACGTAATCACTTCGTTGCATTGCGAAGAATTTATTAGGTTTATGTCTTTAACAGCAGTGGAAGAAAAACAGTTGATTCGTTGACAAATATAAAACTGTTAATAAAAACAATTTATTGATTTAACGACCACCTCAAATTCTGTCAGTACCTTGCCGAAAAGAGTAGCGGCTTAAGTATTTAACCAGTTTCTATCTGATTATTATTGTGTAAAGATTGATTTGTGGAAAAAACAAAGTTTTTAGTTGAAAGTAGTTTACCATATACTTGTACTTTATTTCACTGTTATTATACTAAATTATTTAATTTTATCGAACGGTTTCGCTTTTTAAAGTATCTTCAAGACATAATATTCTTTACTGACTGATTAAATAATTTAGTATAATAATAGTGAAATAAAGTACAAGTGTGTGGTAAACTAGTTTCAAGGAAAAATAATTTAATTTCACCAAGTGCCTGACGATTGAAAGTGTAAAATCTAACAAACAAAGTGTTTTATTCATTGTTCATTTGTTGTTTATTCATCATAAAGCTATCGCAATCAGTCAATCAATGACATCATGTGTTTAGTTGGGGTAGGGATTAGTACCTATAGTTACATCAACGAAGCCCTTGAAAAAGTTTTGAACCGAGAAGCGTTTTTTTTTTAAATACATATTGTTATTATGTTATGATACACACATGGTAAACATGGTGTAAATTAAAAAAAAATAACATTTTCAATGAATATTAGTATAAAATAATTTGTCATATTTTGTATATTTGTTTGTTTTGAATCAAGTGAATGAGGGTTCAACTTTTTCTTAAAAATCTCCCTCATTAGATCTTAGATTTCTGAGATTAGCAGTCGTACTAAAGACACAAAATTATAAGATAAATACCACAGAATACTAAGGAGAGAACTGAATGTTTACGTTAGCTTTACCTAAATTCCAACTTTATTTAGCTGATATTCTCAAAGTGAAAAAGATATTATTAAATGCGTATAAGTTTGTGGGGACACATTTGGAATTTGCTGACGCAAACGCAATTTTATATGTGACGGCAGTATGTTACGTCAGTCATCCGCGCGCCCTCACGCGATATATACCAGTATTGTAACTTGTAATTTATGTGTGTGTCGTAATACAGAATATGCACTACTATAAACTTAATTACCTAATGCGGCATCGAATCTAGGAGTCAGACCGACCATACACACGCGCATAAGGCCCTAAACGTGAGGCTATATATAACCTCTTTTCTATAATTTTTTTTTCTATATTGTCTAAGGTATTGATAACCTTACGGAACAAATTAAACTTAAGGTAAGTAACAACTTAGAAATGTGTAAACGGTTGACCCTGCGGGCCGTCCGGCCCTGAGACTTCCCGCTGAATTGAGGTATTTTAAGCTCTGAAGACTGTAGGCATAGATTTTCTCAGTGCAAACATCTAGTTATTTAAAAATGACAGTATATTTGTGTATTTTGGAAGCGATGATCGTTTTTGATCTTTCGGATGAAATTGGGCTCAATTTTTGAGATCTGAAATATTGTTTTGGCTACATAATGGATAGATTGAAAACGATGATTGATTTTGATCTTTCAAATGGGGCTCCCATTGCAATTTTTGAGCTGTAAAATATTTTCTTATCTGCATTATCTGTAGGTTTATTTTCATCATTGACGGATCCCAGATAGAACGGGCGATTTTGATCCGGTTTATGGCGTGTAACGCGGTTTTTTAAGAGAGAAAAGCTGATTAGGTTTTTAAATCAATTGATATATTAACCTCAAAGTTCTTTAAAAATATTAAGTAAATTTGTTGTAAACAACGAAATATTAATATTTAAAAAGCATTAACCTTTGAAAACTTGATTCGATTTTGATTTTTGAAGCTGCATTCGACGTAGTTATGTAATGAAATATTGTAGAAGGTCGACATATGATTGGTTAAACAAACTCTTGAAGTTAAATAAAAAAAAAAGATTTATAAATTTTTTTGTCAACGATAACTCTCGAACGGATTTAAACCAATTTTGATGCAATTTATGTAAAAGTCGCATTTCTATGAGGAAAATAGCTAATAGGATTTTGATTTCAACCGGTACATTACCTAATTTGGAAGTTATATTTAAAAAAAGGTTCTCTGGTAGAGAATGTGTATAAACGTTAAGCTCGCCTGTTGTATATTGTGTGCAATAAAGTCTTTTTTTAAATTTTCTGATAGCTAATGCACATTGTTTTCGAGTTTCAGAGAATCAGCAACAGACACCTTGAAAATATGACACATGGACGTAGTCGGAGCTCGTTTCGAGGCCCCAGCATCCAGCGTAGAATTAGTGAGACCTTAGGTAATTAGTGAGACCTCCAGATTAGCAAGAATACGAACACTGCAGTTACAGCCGTAGGGTTGAGCTGCAATTACTGCGACACAGTACCTTAGTGATATTAGTTGCCGCCGTCGCAGCCCAAGCGCAAACAGGTTTCGGGTAGTCCGTGACCTTGGCTTACTCTTGAAACTCGATTTCAATTGGGATTTGAAATTGGGATCGAATTTATGCCATTTGGCACTCTTGAACGCTATACTAGCGCACGATCGAGTTCGGGTTTAGTGAAATTTTTTGGAACTAAATGAAATCGACTTTACTCGACTATGCACTTATGGCGGCACTCTTGACGAGATTTTGACAGCGACAGATCGTGTATGGAATCGAGTTTGCGACCGAATTGACACAGTTGTAAAAAACAAACTTTTTTGGATTCGAGTTTGATATTTTGTTTAAGAAAAAATATTTGTGTTGTGAATAATGGCGCGTTTGGAACATATTTTCGATTCGTTAGAAGACGGGCATCATTTTGATGTGCGACATAGGCGAAATTTGAGAAGAATGGCCCGTTATGCGAACAACGCATTCGATATGAATGACGAGGAGTTCAGACAGAACTACAGGATTAATAAGGCGGTTTTCGAAACAATTTACCAAGATTTGCACCTTATGATGCCTATTACTACTCGTCGTAGTGATATCTCAACTAAGTACAAGGTTTGTAAACGATTTTATTCTTGGTTGTCTAAGTTTCACATGTAGGTTATACATTACTAATATACTAATAATTTGTTTTTAGATTTTAGTAGCACTCTCTTTTTACGCTACAGGGAGCTACCAGAGATTAGTGGGTGGAACACAGGGCACAATGATGTCCCAACAGTCAGTTTCTAGAGCAATAAGAGAAGTCACTAATGCCCTTAATTCGACGACTGTATTAGCAAAGTGGTTGTCTTTTCCTCAGACTCGCGAGCAAAGGAATCTTCTTAAATCAAGGTAGCACCTTCTTTCTATAATATGCAGTTTTATTTCTTAATTCGTGTTAAGTTCAAATAATAATAACAATAATAATTTTATTTACAAGAATAAGTTAATACCTAGTTGTCAATTGATAATACATGATTGCAATTATTATTCTATCTTTTTATGGAAGTGTATATGTAAGTTCTTTAACATTAAACTATTTTTAAATTACATTTTTATTCAAAACTAGCTGTTACCTGCGACTTCAGTCCGCGTGGACTTCATTTATTCCGCACAGCACCTCCCCGTAGGTGATAGCGTGATAATATGTAGCCTATATGTTGACCTGACGTGTTAGTAATATTCATGCAAAATTTGAAGTTAATCCATGCAGTACTTACATACAGACAAACAGATAAACAGACAAAAATTCTAAAAACTATAGTTTTGGCTTCAATATCGATTGTAGATCATGCCCCAAGTATTCTTTTTAAAAAATATTTAATGTACAGTTTTTTTTTTTTTTATATCATAAGAGAGCAGACAAGCAGATGGGTCTCCTGATGGAAAGAGTCAACCATCGCCTATAGACACCAAAGATGTTAATGGTGCGTTGCTATCTTGTGGCGAGGTCTAATGCCACATGCATAAGTTTACCGGCTACCTTACCCTCCAAACCGGAACACGACAGCGACAAGCACTGACGCTATTGCGGCAGGAATAGGTAAGGCGGTGGTACCAGACCCGGGCGAGACAATGCAGAACTCTACCACCTAGTAGCCACGATGGTAGTGACTCGATAGCCAATCGGTCGCCTTTTACGACCTGCCTGGCAGAACGGCAGTTGGCCTATTCTACAAAGGAGGCCGGGACCAACACTTTCCTGTGGTTTTATTATATGTCCAATTTAAATTTAATTTACATTTAACTATTTAACTACTCATGTATTTCATTTATATATTTGTTTGCAGTCTTATACATTTTATCTATAACTATTATACATACTAATTAGCTAAAAATATTTATTAAGTACTTATTATTCTTAATATATTCCTTCACAGAGAAAAATATTTAACCATTAACTATTCATTGAGTAGTAGTAGTAGCAGTATCTTCATGCCCATATCCCTGAGGAGGTAGGCAGAGGTGAAACGTGCACCCACAATTAGCTGAAGATACTTAGTCCCACAATGTGATAGGTGGCCGGCCTATCACCAATCGGGCACTTTTCCAATCCTGTGCACCGGTTTTCTCAGAAAACTGAAAAATACTTTTTTTATTTGCCTGATCCAAGAATCGAACCCGGGATATAAAGTAGATGGTCTTCGACAAATATATTTACATATTAATTTTATGTATATATAGACGGCAATGGCAATATTTTAAATTCTTTAAAATATGGTTTACAGATTTCTAAGTATCCTAATTTCTCCAAATAATTAAACAAAAATTTAAAAAAAAGTGAAAACATCTTTAGTAAGTTAATAACGCTGCTTCAAACGATTGTAGTCTGATTTTTTTAATGCAATCACAATTTTATTTAACTTATTGCATACTTGTTCAACATGCACCTTCCAGTTACAATTTATATGATATGGTGGTGATGATTCTTTAAAAATATATTTGTTTCAGGTTTTATGAAAAATTTAAAATTCCTTCTGTAGTGGGATGCATTGATGGTACACATGTTGCCATAATAAGACCAAGCCAGAATGAAGAGCGCTTTTACAATAGAAAGGGTTATCATTCCAGAAATGTTTTGATTGTAAGTAAAAATAAATTATAGTTCATGATGGTTAGTTGTTAAATATACATAAAATGCTCTAACAAATAAATTATCTGTTTTTTATAGATTAGCGATGCAGATCATAACATTTTAAGTGTGGACTCTTCGTTTGGAGGTGCCACTCATGACAGCTTTATTTGGAACCAACATCCGGTGAAAAATCATTTAATAAATTTAAATAATGATGGGGAAAGAGTGTTTTTACTTGGTAATACAATTAATTAAAAAAATAATAATTTTCTGATAAATGTTGGTTGTAAAATAATTTATTAATTTTTAGGTGATTCTGGTTATTCTCAAAGAATATATATGATGACGCCAATAGTTGGTGCGATTCCTGGTTCCGCTGAAGAGTATTACACCAAACTGCATTGTGCAGCACGCAATACTGTTGAGCGCACAATTGGTATATTGAAGAATAGATGGAGGTGTCTTTTGGGTCATAGAGTTCTTCATTATCACCCTGACACAGCTGCTAAAATTATAAATGCATGTTGTGTATTACACAATATTTGTAACAAAGTCAGGCTGGGTGAGGATGATATTGAAGACTCTTTACTTAACACAAGACAAACACAAAGAGAAATACAGGTGGCAGAGGAGCAATCAACCTCTGATGAATTAAGGAGGGGTCTTGAAGGACGGAGACAACTTGTGCAAGAATTATGGGCAGCACGTCACCTTCATTGATGTCTCCTCAACCATATTAAGTGTTAATATAGAGTGAAATATTAGTATATGTAGTGAATAGATATCCACACAATCTCAAAAATGGTTACATACGTAAGAAAATTATTCGTAATATACAATACAATATAATCTAGATATACAATGTAGAAGTTTTTCATATGGTAAATAAGATAGTGATAGCCACGGTTTATCAACATTTTTTATAATTATTGCACAAATATGTACATATTATTATAAGTTAAACTTCAAACAATTTAGATATATAATTAAAGATTCTAACTACTGGACAAAAGCTAGTGTGCTAATGTTCTTACTGTAGTTTTCACAATAATTTAATTGTACAGTAGATCATAATAAAACAGAGTAATTGTAAATATAGTGTTTATAATAGTGTAATAAGCAAAAACAACTTCATATTGTATGTGAACCAAATATAAGCAAATGTACCAAAACATATGTTTATTTTTGATACACATTTGTATTTATAAATTCATCCTTATAGATTAACATTTAAAATTTACTTCTTTTTATTGAATTTCTTGTTGTTTTTCCGAGTGACATAAATTAGATATACTTTCTTATGCCTGTTTATTTCTGATTAAATTCGTTGCAGATTCTAAAACCATAAAAATTTAGTGCAACACACAAGAAACGGGGTATATATAGTAGGTGGTTTACTTACATCATACTTTGTCATCAAAGTGCCCTGGGAAAACCTAATTTCTCTTTGCAACTAAATAGTCATCTAGGGTTCTGGCTATTATTGATATGTAAATAAAACAGAAAAGTCTTATGAAACTCTTGTATATACACTCATCAAAAACGACCTATTACATTACAAGAATTCAAATACAATAACGTATTACTAATATTACTTAATCTAAAATTTGCACACCCATATAAGAGTAAAAATACTCATAAAAGTTTAAAAAATGTAAAATAGGAAGATAATATTTACTATTCATTTAATTGTGTAAAAATAAGTATTTTAGAATGATGAACCCACTTCCCATTATTGCTATTATTACTTCAATTAACTAGAATCAATGACCAATGACTATATTGTTGTAAACTCAAGGTAGGGAAATTAGCACTCTGCTAGGGCACTCTAATGGTAAAAGTAGGTGGTTGCTTGTATGTTGCATTAATTTTTTATTACGACATTTAACTATTCCGATTGAGAGCATTGGCTATAGTCAGAGCACTCTCTCTTATTGCCTCTGACAAACCCTCCACAGCTGTGCTAATATTTCTCACATTCTCTGAGAGTTGAGAAAAAGCTCTTGCTGTTATGTTTTCCGCCTCAACCATTCTCTCTTCAATAGCTAAAAATCTCTCTTTTTCTCTATTTAATAAAGACCTAGAGCGAGTTCTTGAACCTCTAACTCTTCTTATGGGACTCCTTTCCCTCAATGTTACTGGTGATGGATCTAGAAAAATAAAAGGAAAATTTGGATTATTTTTAGTTAGTTTCTAGTCTCTATTATTATTAAATGCAAAAAATTACTTAGTGATGATTTACATGGAAATTAAGTCAAATGTTTTTATTTGTGTATCTCTAGTTGCTTTTATTATGTAAAAAAATTCAATACTAATAATCAATGATTATAGGACATGGCCATTGGTTAATAGACAAATAGGTTGTAATGGTATTGGATCTAATCTAGTAGAAAACTTATCATTATCAATATGAAATGTTGTAAAATATACTTTGTTTTACTGTTGATATTGTAAATGTACTAATTAGAGTGTGTAGCCAGTACGCCTACTGTAATAATTTAATTTTGAAATAAGTTATTTGTTGGATTAGAGCAATTCCATTTTAATCTGTAAAAAAATAAGGCTAACAATACATTGCAGTATTTAAATAAGTTAATATCTAGTTTATGAAGACACTGTTTATGTAAAATTATGATATTTTAGCTAGGTGATTTATTACTTTGTAACAATTATTCTGAGAAACATGAAAAGTATGGTTAAAAATAATGATTTTGATGGTATTATTTAATAAAACTAACCTCTCACAGTTTCCACATTTTGCATAGAAGTAGCTGGAGTTTCCATGTCATTATCTGTGTTGGAAATATGGGACACCAAAATTGTTGAACTTTCTAGTTCTTGGGTTTGATTGACTCTGTAATTAATAAATATTATATTATTTTACCATGTCAATTTGACTTGAAGAGTAAAGTTGTTAAAAATATATTATTTTATGAAATACTTATAATTTACAACAAAATACTTAATAAATACATATATCATTTACCAACCCCAAAATTTTAATTTATTTGAGGTTGGATTTTTTTTGTAATAATGAGTTGCTTGTGTTATAGTTATTATACAACAATATTAACATATAGATTATCTATACTCCAACATTATTTAATAAACTTGCAAACCCAGTAATACAAGCGTATTCTTAGCTGAAACACTTGTCCCTGCCGGGAATATTCATGTCGTTTGCAGAGTTATATTAACTTCTATAAGTACTATTATTGTAAAGAGAACACGTCATTATGTTTATAACGAATAAACACCAAAACTACAGGCAGAATCTTAAAAAATATCTTACTATCAAAAAGGTACACAATAGCACAGAATACTAATAGTCTCAGTATTGTGACAATAGTGACATAGGCTACTTTAACCCGACTGCACAAAAGGGAGTACTAATTTTGGGTCATGCAAATGAAGTCACCATTTATTAGAATAATTATTAGACTTGCAGTCTATAAATCAATTATTCACTTAAAATCACTAAGAAACAAACACACATATTTTGGTGAAAATTTAAGTTACAACTGTGGTTGAGTTTTTTTTTGCTTTTAACTAACTACGGTCAGTTTAAACAATAAAGGAAGGGTTGTACATTGCAAACTTCATGCCATACTATGTTCACGTAACTAGTTCACAATTTAGAAGTTAAACTTTGCTGTTATCTCAGGGTTGTACTTTTATGTTTAGTAACTATGTAAAACTGTAATTAGGCATATTATACTTATTATAAAACACTTACTGTGGATGGGAATGGATCAACTGCTAAATGGCTGTCACCTGCAGCAAAATCAGGCCCCCCCATTATAGCCACTAGTCGCTGGTCGAGGGGCGATAAAACTGGCAAATTGTCACCAGTCCCACCTCCTGTACGCCTCAATGATTGCGCATGCTGGGCACACAATTTTTTTAGTGCACATTTTTTGTCTGCCCAGTACTAAAAGAAATGATTTTCTTTTAACAAATTTGTACAACATTTTCAGATTACAAAACATTACACAAGAAAGAATTTCTATCATTATTTTATACCTTTGCCCAGCCTTTTCCATCCTTTTGTGTACCACCTAATGCGTTAAGGCACACAGAAATTTCATCCCATTTCCTCTTTGTTTCCTGTTTACCATGGGCAGTACGTAAAAGGCCCTTGGCGATTCCGGGGTTTTGCAGTAAAAAGTCTGCCAAACTCTTCAGCTGATTTTGTGATGGTCTCATTCTCTCTTGAAAAAATGATTTTCAAATTAAAATACTTTAAAAAGTCGCTTTTCGCTGTCTGTCCCTATATATGCTTAGATCTACGCAACGGATTTTATTGCGATTTTTAATAGATAGTGATTCAAGAGAAAAGTTTATACAATAAAATAAAGTTTGCCGGGTCAGCTAGTAATAATATATATAGGATAATTAACGATTTAATCAAGCACCTTTTAAAGAATAAATCATCTGTGATTCTAGCAGGCAATTTGTAAAAGGTGAACAATTAGCTAACTATACATGTCATTACCATCGTGACTACTAGGTCTCACTTAGGTTTTGGCACCACCGCCTTAACTAATCGTCGCATACCGATTTTGATAGATAGGGGGTAAACTCATGCATGTGGCTTCCAGCGATATGGACAGCAACACACCATTAACATCTATGCCGTCTAGAGGCGATGGTTGTCTCTTTCGATTAACCCGCTTAGGATAAACAGCGCGTGATACGTCGCGTGTGAAAGAAGTTAACCAATAAGAAAAACTAATATCTCTATTCTGTCACAAGAAAACATTTGTGATGGCATACATATAAGAATCAGCGGAATACTGGTTCTTCTTACTCGTCAAATATCTCTTCTCGCGCGCGAAATATACCTAAAACAGGCTATTTATTCTAATCGGACAGGAGAGCAATCTGCTTGCTGCTGCTGCTACTATCTAATGACGTTAAAAAACCTTAAAATATTGTACCCTAGATTCACATATTTGTAAATAACTATACTCTATTAGACACTACATACCATTTAAAAAAACTGTCTTACAACTAAGATAATTTCAAACATGTAGTGAGGCAACTAATAGTTTATAATATCATCCTTCATTAATAAAATTAGAAATGAAGATAAGTTATTCAAATCAAAATAAAGTCGTAACAAACTATGTCGGCATATGAAAAAAAATAATTTCACTCGGTGCTTACCTTATCTTAACTATTTCACCTTTCTCGGGAGACCACTCCAACCATACTATGGCACCATAAAAATTTAAACATGATTTGAACACAATATCTCTCCACTTTTAACCACTTCAGACACTTAAGATTGTAATCGACTGTCGTTTTGTAAATGAAATATATTTTAAATTTATGAGAACCGGCGGGAAGTTTTTTTTTTTTTTTTGTGATGACAGCTATAACAAAACGCAATACTATATTGATATTCATGTTTTACTCGAAAATGTGGTTTTACTTTATGAAATCGTTAGGAAAGAGCCAATTTACTTTAAAAATGTTAAAGCAAACATAAAATATAGAAATATTTAAAGATATCATAGGCAGTAGGCTGTTTTTAAATTTGGTATTTAAAGTTTTGTTTTAGATGGCCACACTTGACATTCAGCATAAATGACATATAATCGATCTTGCACTCGATTTCAGTTCTAATCTCGATTTGGTTCAAGAGTGCCAATTTCAATGAGATTGAAACTGAAACTGTTTCGGAATGGAACTGGATCGGGATTGGGATTGGTTTCAAGAGTAAGCCTGCCTCAAGTTTCGGTAGAAATAGAAAGGCCACGAATAGTATTTGAGAAAAAGGTACGTAGATAACATGTACTACTTAAAGAACACAGACTAAAAAGATCATATATCCTTCATACCCTATCATATATCCACTAAGATTCCTAGTGGATACAACTTTGATTACATGAATGTTAGGCTAGGTATGAAACAATTATTGTTTCAGTCAATAAAATTTTTCCTGGCTAATTAACGCGATTCCTGGTTGCTGTTCTCTCGAGGGTAATGATAGTGACAGCAGTTATTGATAACATTCGTTTCTGCAACCACTTAATAATCTATATATATATATATATATATATATATATATATATATATATATATATATATATATATATATATATATATATATATATATATATATATATATATATATATATATATATATATATATATATATATATATATATATATTAAAATAAATTACTGTTCGTTAGTCTCGCGAAAACTCGAAAACGGCTATACCGATTTGACTAATTTAGGTTTTGAATTAATTGTTGAAGTCCAAGGAAGGTTTAAGTGGTGAGAAAATATAGAAAAAAAAATAAGAGTAGTTAAAAAGGCAGAACAACGTTTGCCGAGTCAGCTAGTGATGTATACTTTACAAATGTTTGAAATATATGTAGAAAGTTAACAATTTTTAAATAAACAGAACTGTTAATAGAATCATAGTAATTTGACTTGGGTAATAATTAAGATTAGATTCAAATATATGCAGGGAAAATGTATTGAGAGTTATAAAAAAAAGATCAAATTGAAATTTAAATTATTCCTCTTCATATAATTATCAAACATCATGTATTGAGTGTGTAATAAAAGAGATCAAGTTGTAATTTTAATTATTCCTCTTTATATAATTATCAACAATGTATAGTGAGCATGTATTGAGTATGTAATAAGAGAGATCAAATTGTAATTTAAATTATTTTTCTTTATGTAATTATTATCAAACATGTGTAGTGAGAATGCATTGAGTGTGTAATAAAAGAGATCAAGTGGTAATTTAAATTATAACTAATACCAGTTACGTAGAACTCTTTAGTAATCTGTGCTAATACTGTGTAATTTAAACCATTACTGTGTTGTGTGATTGTGAAGGAAGTAACTTCCACGCTACATGGTTGAAGTTTTAGATTAGTGAAATTGCTTATGGAAGTGAAGAAAGTAGCCCCATATCACTCGATTTTTGGTACCTGTGTAGTGTGTTTGTGAAGGAAGTAACTTCCACGCTACATGGTTGAAGTGATATAATTAGTGATAGTGCTTATGGTGGTGATGGAAGTAGCAGCATACCACTCGATTTTTGATAGGTGTATAATGTGGTTGTGAAAGAAGTAACCTTCACGCTGCACGGTTGAACTGATATGATTAGTGAAAGTACTTATGGTGGTGAAGGAAGTAGATGCTGCACTGAATGATAATAAATGCGTATGCGTTGGACCGGGCAGGATTGGCATACGAACTTGTCGCTCATGAGTGGTTTATTTCATTAATGATTAATGCCAGTGTAGTAGTGAAGGTAGTAGATGCTGCACTAGATGAAAATAAATGCGTATGCATTGGGCCGGGCAGGATTGGCGTAGGAACTCGCCGTTCATTAATGGTCCATTTCATATATGATTAGTGCCGGTGTAGTGGGAATATATATATAAATACATAAAATCCAAAACTAAAAACTAAATATTTATAAACTTACTTTACTTATAATGTACACTAAGAGCCAATAACGGATTTACATTTTTAAAATAAACTTTATAAACAATCACTAAGTTGTTCAAACAATTTTTTGCTTTTTTTTTTCTAAGTTTCTATCTAAGTTTGCAGTACAGGAAGGCTTTAGATTATATTTTATGCCGTCTTACGTTAATCATTCCGGTGGTATCTGTGAGCGCGGCGTTCGTTATACAAAATACAAATATCAAACGCGTATCTTCACGCCCATGTCCCCGAAGGGGTAGGCAGAGGTACAACAAGTACACCCACGATTAGCCGAAGATACTTGGTCCCACAAATGTGATAGGTGGCAAGCCTATCGCCAACCGGACACTTTCCAATCCCGGGCAACTTTATGTTTCTCAGAAAACTGAAAAAACACTTTTTTTTAATGTGCCCGACTTGGGAATCGAACCCGAGACCTCATGTGGTCAACGCCAACGCTGGACCACTAGACCACAGAGGCGATAATACCAACCGCGTAATTGGTAATTTTCACGTTAATTTCGAAAAGTTATTTAATTTATTTGCACAAGTGGAATTAACTCTAACAAACAATCGTCTTTTGTGTCCGCTATGCTCATCTGCGAATGACTACCGATACCTATCCCCAGGGCATTTCTCAATCGAAAACCTGCTGAATACATTACCTGCACTTAACCTGAAGAGCAAAAAATGTGACAAAGCGAGTAAATCTCAATACTGCAACAGCGAACATAATGAAAGGAAAACACCAGCAGTATGAAGGCATGTTGGACGAGTAACTAAATTGTTTCCCGGACCAGACATTTCTCGAGTTACTGATGTAACTACTATCAAAGAACCGACGTCCACTGGTTAGATTATACCCTCTCCTTCCCAAAGATGCAAGATGTTGAAGAACAGACTCCCAGTTCTTCAACGGCGGGGAGTTATGTTCACGCCTACACGCAATGTATACCCCAACTCAATAACCAAATAATTTCTTTTATGAAATTGCAGACATAAGTCATATTTTATGCACAATTTAAAATGTATTATCATTCATATTCACGCCTCCAAACAGCAAACATAAATTTTTATAATACAACAGTATTTGAGTTCAAAACTAGTTTTTTTTGAATTCTATTCATTTCATTTCAAGTGTTTTCATTTCTTAGAATTTAACATATTTAGTTTAAGAAAATAATTTTAAAAATGATCTATTCACAATTGAATAGTGTTGTTTGCAAAAAAAAAAAATCTGTAAGCCAGTTTACTCTTTTGACTCATTTCCCGCTAAATTGATGTAATTTAACCTCAAAGGAATAAAAACTATACCTAAGCATCTAGTTTATGTTTTTTTTTTTTTTTTTTTTTTTATTTGGAAAACCATCCGCTATAGTTAAGATAACAAATATGAAGCTTAAAAAATACAAAGCCTGTAACAGGTTTTCACGTATAAGTGATAATATAACTGATATTTAAGTGACAACATATAAAGATAATGCACTGAGTTTGACTGATGTAGGTTATTCATTTGTAGTAATTTAAAAATCGAGGGTCATCGCCCTTCTTGCCTCAGGTACACGCATTGTAAATGGATCTAAAGAGTACTTCTTACAAGCTATATTATAAATGTTGCTCGCTCGCACCAAATATGAGTTTTTCCTATAATTAGTCCAGCATAGGGGTTTATATCTAATAGATTTTGGTGGCATATTAAAATTAATTTTGTTTAGGATTTCAGGGCAATCTATGACATTTCGTAAGATTTTAATTAAAAACGTCAAATTAGCTATTTCTCGTCGGATTGCAAGCGGAAGTAAATGGAATTTTGCGCATAGCTTTAGATAATTTTCCGATTTGTATTTGATATTGACTTTGTAACAAAGGTGTTTGATGAATCTTTTCTGGATATTTTCAATTCTATCGACATATATCTTATACTGCGGATTCCAAATTTGAGATGCATATTCCAGTCTACTTCTTACAAAGGAACAATATAAAATTTTTAATGTCTTAAATTCTTTAGAGCTTTTGGAAATCCTTATGATAAACCCAAGTGCTTTGGCTGCATTGGTTACTATTTTGTCGACGTGTTTATCAAATAGCAATTTTTTGTCGTGGTATACACCAAGATCACGTATTACACTTGTTTTTGGGAGAAGTTGACCTTTTAGCGTGTAAAATGTATTTAAATTGGTCCGTTTTCTGCTAAACGAAATTTTGGATTTATTTGGATTTAATATGGAAAATATGTAGAAAATGCGTTGCAAATTGAATCACCTGAGCTCAGTGTTGGTACCATATGTCATATAACTAGGGACAGCGTTGTTTTTACATTTACGTTTGACGAAAGTCCAAAATTGTTTGGGATTAATTTCTATTGCAGATTCGGTACGTGATAGGAAATTTTTGTAACAGACTGATTCTAGACTTTTTACTCGTTGGCAAAGCAATTTGTAAGTTGATTCAACGCTTAGCCTTCCATAAGTCTTAAATTTACGAAGGTATTTGTATTTTTCACGAATAACTTTTTTGAGTGCCGGGCTATACCAAATAGGGTAATTATCATTTTTTATGTTAATAATAACATTAGATTAAAAAGTTTATAATTTTGTGTAGTTCCCGTTATTAGTATAAACCCTTTATATAGAACAGACCGTCTTATATAGGCAAACCTTTATATAAAGCACGTCTTTAACAACAAGATAAAATTAAAAATTTCAAAAACCCCCGACACATCCTTAAGCCGCCATTATGCTACACATCATTTTAAGAGCAAAACGTGAAAAGACCTGATGATTTTCGAAAGAGGATGATCTTCCAGCATTAGGTTGAGGTTACGGCGGTTCCTTACTCAATGAGCTTGAGTTGTTTATTGTAAAGCTCCCATGGCCTCCAGCTCCACTATGTATCCCTGAAAATGATTTTGTTTCAGAGTGTATGTTTTTGTTTTTGTTTAGTGCAGGAGTTCCATGGCAAATTTTTGGTTCCATTATCAAAGCAAAAGCACAAGCCCGCTGATTTTCTTCCGCCGGATCTTCTCAGTGTGTGGCCGCGTTCCGATCTGGTAGTAATTGTAAAAAAATCGACTAACAACATTTTTAGTTTAATAATAAATAACTATAAATTTAAAATATTTGCACACCATAACATGGTAGAATATGTTGGTAACTTAATCAAATTTTAATAACTTGTAACTCCCATATTCTGGCAAATAAATAATTTCTTTCTTTCTTTCTCTTTCTTTCAAACCCTGCGAATCTCCTGGTAAGGCCAAGCATATAAGCCCAATATCCGATGGCCACCTTCCAGTTCCATCATTATTATATCTTAGAAAACATCTGGCACCTACGAGTTTGCCACAATAAATCAAATTAGCCAACATTCGATGAGTTTACATTAGCTTAAAAGTTTTCATGAACTTATATCAGCTCTATCATCAGACACTAGAAAACATTCTGTTCCAAACCCCTTAAAAGAATTAATCAAACGAGACCAAAATCTTTAGTGCTGCTCAATTTTCGTTCAATTGCTCGGTTCGTTCGTATGACCTTCTTCCTACTTTATCATAAGAACCTTGAAATCATCTAACATTAAATTATTTGTCAAAACAGAACAAATAAGTCAAATGTGATAAGTTTATCTCGTTTAGTTTAAAAGATCCTGTAGCCACCTTACAGCTACATTAATAGATTCTTAAAATCATCCAGCATCAAACAGTATGCCATAACAAATCCAAGCCCATACTCGATAACGAGATCTCATGGACTTTTTCCAATTTTGGATGAAGGCTATAACATTAAGACGCAACTCGATAAACACACTGTCGTACGGACACTTCCGTACTTGAAGAGACGAATAGAAGTCGAAACAGTTTAAGTGAGCATCCACATTTTTTTTATAGAAGACGGGGCAAACGAGCAAGAGGTGCACTTGATGGTACCTAAGTGATCACTACCGCCAAAGGTCTTTCAGTTGCGTTGCCGGCCTTTTAAGAATAAGTAAGCTCTTTTCTTGAAGGTCCCTATGTCGTATCTGTTCGGAAATACCCTTGCCGGTAATTGATTCCAAAACAGAGTGGTGCGAGGCAAAAAGTGACGGGAGAAAGTTGGAGATTTCCAGTGGAGCCATAGTGAACGCGTTCTACGTGTAGTAATAGATTATGTTATTTACAACTGATTGATAACGTATAATTTTGATTAAACTGCGATTAAGTACTAATACTTAATTACTTAAATAATTAATACTTGAGAACATAATACAGGGCCATGGTACGTAAATTAAATGTATATGAAAAGCGACCAAAATATTCAATTTTTTTTAATTTATCAAAAAATTAATCAAATCGGAACCGATCTTCTCAAGGGAGTTTTACAGTCAGTAGTAACTGGGTTAGGTCAATTTGTGTAATTTATATACCGATATTATTTTTATTATTCTGATATAAAGTTTGTTTGTAATTGAATAATCCATCCAATTACAAACAATTCAGAATTAAAATAAAATAAAATTTACCTCGGAATGTTGATCGATTCTTATGTTTACTAGGACTCACCAGTTAGTCATTCAGTATAATAAGTGATTTCTCTCATCGCCCCATTTGCCAAATTTAATAGGTCTATTATTGAAAATTTGACTTAATCAAAAAAGGGAGCCCATGTTGTGAGTTGAACAGTGTAAGTAGTAGATTAATGTGGAACTCATGTTTTCATTATTTACACCATTTCAAATTATTAACAATATTTTCAATAATATTCTTCAAAAATGCTTTGGGTTTGTAAATTTTTTAAATCTCGATTAACATTGCAATTTTTCTAAGTATTGGCGGATAAATTTTGGAGCATTATTATTATTCAATATTATGCTACTGTTACGCTTGCACGAATATGTAGGGGAAAATTGGATGAAGTATTATAAGTGTAGTGACTGCATATTTTTGGTTCATTTTTTTAAGCAATTTTTAAAATTTCTCTTTTACATACAAGGATATGTGAAGAAAATAAAAAAAATACTTTGCTAATATAATACAGTGACATAGTAGAAAATTTTAAAAATACTTTTAAATTCCCACTACGTATATACATAGAAATTACTCATTTTACCCCGTTTTCAAAAATCGAGTTTTCACTAGATCTTCACTTTACTTTACTTTTGAACGGCTTGCCCTATCGAAACGAGGTTAATGGCATTCAGTTGGACTCCAATCAACTTAGGCTTTCTGAAAATTTGAACCAATTTGATTTAGGAAATTTTGAGAAATTTGGAATAAATCTCAAAAAAATTTTTTGACGAAATAACATTTTTTTAAAATAACTTCTTGGTTAATGTACCGGCTGTGTACAAAATCTAATCAGATATTTCCTCAAAAACCTGCGTCCCTTCCATAAATTGAACTAATAATTTTTGGACCTTTTACAACAATTTAGTACGTAAAAAACTACGTCAAATACCATTTCAAATATCAAACTAAGTTTCCAAAAATTACTGCTTTACAAATATTAATGTTTTGTTGTTTACAAAAATATCATTTCGTATTTGTAAAATAAATTTCAGACTAATTTCTAAACCAAAACAGCAATTCGTTCGGGATTCATCAATAGCAAAATTTTTTTAACAAAAAATTTTATTTATATATTTCTTTGTCGTTTTTCAGCCAATTGATTTTGTAGTTAGTAAAACATTTTAGGCTCTAAATTGCATTCGATGGCATTCAAACGATTAAAATCGACCATCATTTTAAAAATAACCAGCTTTTAAAAAATTGAAATACTGTCAATTTTATAAACTGTTATTTTTTTTAACTCTTCGAGCTTAAAACCTCGATTTAGCAGAAAGTTTCAGGGATGACCTGCAGAGTTAACCAATTTACAATTTTTTATGAATATAAGAATTTGAATATTACAGATGACTCTAAAATACTATAAATATTTTGCACGCCTTATAATTTAAAGCGTTTGAAGTAGTGTTTCACTTCCCATTCGTCAAAATCAAGCACTTTAGTAAATTTAAAATACTTCTATGATCACCAATTTTCATTTATACTGTTACGTGTATCGGGTTCGTAATTGTAAGAAAACGCCACCTATATTAAACCGTGTATTTCAACACTAAGGTACAATACACTACGATGAAATACGTAAATACACTGATATGCTAACGTAAATACACTATACACACTGGTCCACTCGCTGTACTAACACCGAACTTAACCGCCTACGCTGTATCACTAAAACACTTCTCTTATTCACTGTATTACACACTGGTTACTTCGCTTCACACTGGTTGCAAGATTATTCGCAACAATACTGTGACATGAGTCGACCTAAATTAAGAAAACATTAATTAATTTATTTATATTCATTAAAAATTATTTTATGTAGTTATTTCCACAGAACATATTTCGAAACAAAAAAGTTTGAAAAAATATTTACATATACGTGTTTATTTATTGTGTAGGTATCACGATAACTACCAAAAATACGGACGGTCCCGCGACCGGGTTTTTCATTATTTCTAGAATTTCATACTCTTTCACTTGTTTCGTATTTTATGTCAATTCAATAGCGTGTTTTTTTTATAAAACAATAAATATTAACAATTTTTTCTCTATTTCTTATTCGTAAGATAGCAACAAGGTGATGGCTCTCCTGATGGAAAAAGAAACCATCTCCTATAGACACCAAAGATGTTAATGGTGCTATCCGTTTTTATCCGTGTTGCAGAATGACAATGCAACACGGATAGGTCTACTGACTGCCTTACTCTCTAAACCGGAACACGACAATGACTAACATTGACGCTATTGCGGCAGGAATGTGTAAGGCCGTGGTACCAAACACCCATGCGAGATATTGTGGAAATCTACCAAGCTATGAAAGGTTTGTTGCAAAATATACTTTATTTTGTTAAAATAAAAAATCTTTAAGTAAGCCTTCCCTTGTGTTGGTCCCGGGCTCTTTTAAAGTATAGGCCAACTACCGTTCTGCCAGGCAGGTCGTAAAAGGTGACCGATTGGCTATACAAGTCACTACCATCGTGGCTACTAGATGGTAGAGTGCTATATTGTCTCGCCCGGGTCTGGTACCACTGCCTTACCTATTCATGCCGTAATAGCGTCAGTGCTTGTCACTGTCGTATTCCGGTTTGGAGGGTAAGGTAGCCGTTAAACTTATGCATGTGGCATTAGACCTCGCCACAAGAAAGCAAGGCACCATTAACACCTTTGGTGTCTATAGGCGATGGTTGACGCATCTGCTTGTTTGCTATCTTATGATATATAAAAAAAGTAAATTGTTGCTTACTACAGCCTTATATTTATAAATAATCTTCTTGAAATTTTTTTTTCATAATAATTAAAAATTTTTTCATAATAATACTGTAATGAGAGTTAAAGTAAGCATAAGCGATTGATTACACTCGCAACCCACCCTGATGGAATATTTACGTCAGAAAATTAATTTCAGACTGACGTGCTGTCTGTCACCTTTGATTCTGGGAGGATACTGAAATTTACGTAGTATTGTATACTCTTTGACTGAAATGTTTGATGGACGTTTTTAAAAATTCATGTTGACTTTTTACCGATTAAATTCTTCATATAAAATTGTATGGAAGATGGTGGACAAAAATATTAAGCATATTTGTAATAAAATTACTTTTTTATAAGGTCGTTTAATAAAAAACTAAGACGGTGAAAGTTTAATATAGTTCTTTATTAAAAAATAATTGTAAATTTTTTTAAAATTGTTAACCAAGAAATACTGTAATTTTTGCAAACGGAAAAGGTCGATTTTTAGGTTTTGGGTGAAGTTTACGATTTTTTTTCTACAAAACTAAGAAATATTTTGAAAATATCTCGTGGTGAAACTGTTAACAGTTTCATTAAGATTATCAACGAATTTTTCTAGAAAGCAATTCCGTATATTCATTAAGGAATTTTGAAAACCGCAACTCTCGTTTTAGCAGTTTTTAGGGAACGGGGCCTTAATTTTAATGTCATGTCATTTTGGTTAAGTCAAGCACACAGAACGATAAAGTCTTCATTTTTATGAGACTAGAAAGATAAGACTTATATAAATTAAGTAAAGATATGATCAATACAATTCGGTTATTCCAATTCTACTACATTAAAATAACTTAGTATTAGGACAGCATCATCGTTTTGTATTGAGTAATCCTACAACATAAAAACGTTTATATTTAATAACATGAATAAGAAAAAATTAAAAGTGTTTTCAAATTACTATTATCTATACCCATATCTCGAAAAATACTGAACCAGTTTTGATAAAACTTGGTCTGTTCCCAAAGTTGGAAAATACCTAATTTAAATCAACGAGATCTTATTATGGTTGGGGTTCCCGAGAAATTCCTGAGAAACATATAAATATGCAAACATACATAGACTTAATAAATTTATTATACGTGCTTGGCCGCCTAAATAATGATAATAATAATATCGGTAGACAAATTACACGAATTGACCTAACCTTATTTCCCCGTGTTAGTCCCGAGCTCCTTTGAAGAATAGGCCAACTGTCGTTCTGCCAGACAGGTCGTAAAAGGCGGCCGATTGCTATGCGAGTCACTACCATCGTGGCTACTACGTGGTAGATTATAGCATTGTCTCGCCCGGGTCTGGTACCACCACCTTACTTATTCCTGCCACAATAACCTCAGTGATTGTCACTATCATGCTCCAGTAGCCGGTAGTAAGATAGCAGGCAAACTTATGCACATGTGGTATTAGACCTCACCGGAAGATAGCAACGCACCGTTAACATCTTTGGAGTCTATAGATGATGGTTGACTCTTTCCATCAAGAGACCCATCTGCTTGATTGCTATCTTATGATATAAAAAGAAATAGCCCCAAGGTAAGCAAATTATTTTGCTTGTATTATGGGTGGTTAGTTAACGATTCTAATATATAAAAATACATTTATAAATATTGTTACATACATAATAAACACTTAAACCTAGAAATACAAACATCTATGCTCATCTCAAAATTTTTTGTCCCTGTCATGAATCGAACCCGAGCCCCATCAATTCGTAATTAGGTTCGCTAGCCACTCGACCGATGGGATGGTCATAGATTAAAATCGTCATAATTATTAATCATTATAATCGTCTCCAACTTTATAAGGCGCAAATTCGGCCTCACATGGAGAACTGCTCTCAACTCTGGGCCGGGGCTCCCCAGTACCAGCTTTTCCGCATTCAACGTAGAGCGGTTCGAATCGTTGACGACCACCCACATCATCTTGATGTCTGGAAATACACAACCGTGCGGTTCTCCCGGCACGTTTTGCCTCGCACTACTATTTTGTGAAATCAATTACCGGCAGGGGTTTTCCGAATAGATACGACATGGGGACCTTCAAGAAAGGAGCTTATTCATTTTATTTTTATTTTTTTATAGTATAATATAGCTAACAAGCAGATGGGTCTCCTGATGGAAAGAGTCAACCATCGTCTATAGACACCAAATGTGTTAATAGTGCATTGCTATTTTATGGCGAGGTCTTATACCACATGCATAAGTTCACGGGCTACCCTACCCTCTAAACTGCAACACGACAGTGAAAAGCACTGATGCTTTTGCGGCAGGAATAGGTAAGGCGGTGGTACCAGATCTGGGCGAGATAATGCAGAACTCTACCCCCTAGTAGCAAGTAGTAAAATAATAATTACCCCAAACCCCAAAGCAATTTGGGGTTAGATCAGTATTTGTCCCGTGAATATTTATTATTATATATTATTTATATGCAGTTAACCTCACCAAATATGCAAAGGAATTGTTTGGTCTGAGTTAAAGGACATTACCATTTCTGAGCCCACTTGTTGCAGACCTACGATTTGGTGGCATAAATCATTTATTTTATGTTAAGCAAGGAAAACAAAAAGTTGGGGCAATTTACAATGGGGAAGTGGAAAAAAATGTATTTTCGTTTTTATTCTATTATAAATAGCCGACGAATCGCTTGTCAATTAAGCTGTTATAGACCACCAACTGAGAGAAATGATTTATCATATTGTAAAAAACAAAATAACGAAAGACGGGTGTAACCACCAAGTAGAAAATAATAATAAAAACATTTTTGGAATACTGGATACTGTTGACATCCAAATTCTTATAACTTATATAAAGTCAAAATAAAGAACATTTGAACAAAGAGTATAATACTCAATAACAAAGAATATAATAATCAATCGGATCTAAATCAGTTGATTTGTTCAGGAATCATCATTGAAATAAAATTTAAAGAAAATGATGTTTTTTTTTCAATCGACTGGTAATTTTTAAACGACAAATATTGAAGTGTGCGGTTGAAATGGTTAAAATCAATTATCGTGTTAAATAGTCACAGCTTTTCAAAATTTGAAATAGTATTGCTTTCTTACTTTATAAATTTAGGATTCTTCAAGCTCAAAAGTCTATGCCTGTATATATATTTACTGATTGAAGGTACTTGGAAGTTTTAGGATGACCTGCGTTTTATACCAAACGTTTTTTTATGTAAAATTGCACTTAGGTGCATTATATATACTGAAAATGTTGTTTTTATCAAAGTATTGTACTTCTGATTCGTAATATTTTTGCTTATAACAAATAAACTCAAAGGTCCAACTAACTCCTCCTAACCAACCGAATATCTACTATATCGTCATAAAATATATAAATATAACATAATATTACAAGCAGAAGTTATAATTATTTTCAATAAATGAAGATAATAACTAATGTTTAACTTATCAAGAAATTAAACGTTATTTTTCAGTTTGTGGAAATTCTTGCCTATGTTAGAAGTTATTGGCACTTTGCCGTCAATATTATACCTTACCGTCCAAATCGGAATACATCATTGACACGCACTTTCGCTTAGTGGTAGGAATAGGTACCAAACACGGATGAAACGCTGCACGAATTTAACACGTACTTTTAAGGATCCACGGTATAGATTTGACACTATTTATATATGTTGCTAAAAAAGGTTTATCCCAACTCGGGAGCATAATATGATGTACAAACGAATAATTTAACCATTAAACTGCAAACGACACGGTAACGATTTTATGTTCCACTTTATTAAAATAAGTGTATAACATTAAAAAGATAACATTAAACGAACATAAAATTAATGTGAGGTCATTACAAAGGAAATGTATTCCTAGTATCTAGTTGATAAATTTTACGAGACTAAGCTGATACTAAGAGGTATATAAGGAACGTTTCTCGAAGATTCTAATAGACAGTTATTCAAAATGGTTTCGAAGGTAAGACGAAAGTTATGTTTAATTTTATTTAAATCTATATTAATATTATAAGGGTGTAAAATTTGTGTGGGATCCTTTGTAGGAAGTTATCTCAGAACTACTGAGCCTGTTTCGAAAATTATTTCCACAGTAAAAAAGATACATTATTCTTGAGCAATTAATGCTATATTTTAGCCAATTTTCGGGAAGTTGTAACACATCAACTTAAATCAAATCCCTTATTGTGTGTAGTAACAACCGAGTGCCATTCTTAGCTCCCTAGATGTATTAGGTGTTCTGCAAAATGAGATTTATCAGGTTGGTTATTTTTAAAAACAGATATGTCTTTCTTACAATGACTTCTATGTACTAATTTATTTCTTACAACATGATTCAACACTTCGACCGGTTTGACCGATGTAGGACTACTACATTCGGAACAATGTAATTTATAAACGCCAATTTTATTTGTATTATATATTTTATTCTTTCTCTACTGAATGGCAAAGATGTCATGTCAATCTGTGTATACAACTCTAAAAAGTAGCTATTTTGTGTAGCTGAATTAGTATTTAAAATAGTATTCCCCGTATTGGTTCCGGGCTCCTTTGAAGAGCCGGTACGGACATAGTAAAAAAATATGCAAGGAAACTGTACCGAGGTGTAGCCACCGTGCGGGTCCCCACGTGAGAGCTAAATGTTGAGAGTGGTTGTCGAGCGCGCCACCCAAGTGCACCAACTGCTCCCAAGCAAAACTTGAGAAAATAGACCACTACGCCTTCAGCGACCATTGCCCGATCAGAAGCAAGTGGGAATCGCTAGCCAGAGCCACAATCGCCTATGGCTAACGATGTCCCTTTTTCATTAATAATAGTTAATTAAAAATAAATAGAAAACAAATAATAATATACATAAACGGGAAGCAAACCAACTATGTTGGAATTTATATTTAAGTATATAAATTTCAGCATACGATGTTTGAATACTGTTACAACACAAACAAAATAAAACAAAAGTCACAGATTAAACAATGATAGAAAGTACATATATATGTGTATATAAAAAGTGTGTATATTACATATAAATATATACACGGATATACAACATTATGTTTAGATACGTACATACACAAGTACACAATTTTAAAAAACAGATAATATAATATTGTTATAAAAAATAGAATAAAAATTATATATGTAATTCCATAATGTATGTAATTGTTATATATTGATATAAATCCTGCCACTATTAAAATATTTATAGAAATAATTAAATGTTGAACATTAATGATAACAATGGTATTGAGTTGGAAAGAGGGACGTTGTAAGCTATATATAAAAGAATGAAGGTTAGAACAAATAAGATATATAGAATATAGAAATTTAAGTGTATTAAAAGTGGACGAAATTAACAAAGACAAAATAAATGGTAAAATATAAATAATGAAATATTGTGAATGTAATTAAGATAATAAGAAATATAATTGTAAAACTAAATATATTAGGCAAATTAAAATTTTATTGAAATATAATAAATAAGAAAATATTTATTAGGAACAACATATAAAAATAAGTATTGTATTAACATTAAGATATCTAACGGATCTGATTAAGTTAGAGGAACGAGAATTAAGAATATTGTGGAAATGAGTATATTGTCATGTCCCCCAGGGGGCGGATTTACCCGATAGCAACGCACCATTAACATCTTTGGTGTCTATAGGCGATGGTTGACTTTCCATCAGGAAACCCATCTGTTTGTTTGCTATCTTATGATATAAAAAAAGCTAAAGAGAAGAGATATATGGTATCTGTGTATGTGGGCATATGGAAAACCAAAAATTCGGTCGAGCCCGACACGTTGTGACTTGATCAAGACACGCAGATACGTGTCCAGTCAAGTTCCAAGAAGGAAATGGCGATGCAGCACCCGTGTGTAATATTTACGTCAGCGCACACCAAGAGCAAAGCAGAGAAGAGCATTTTCTGAACGTACTGAAAAATTAACCTTACGAAAATTTCCTCACATTGCAAACTTAAATGCACGACCAAACTTGATGCTCGACCATGCTCGAGCTTGCAAGATGCGTGCTTAAGTATGCATTCTACGTACGCGATCGCAATCAAGCATTCGCCTCGCGCCGCCCGCACTCGCGGGGTTGCCCACAGCAAGATTTAAATAACCATTAAGAAGTGTATCTTTTTTGACTATTATAAGTTAAACTACGAAAACTTTGAAATTGTAGTAAATTTGATGTACTCGCAAAATCCAAAACCATAATACAAATTATCGATTTTACGTTCCTCTTGAGGAACAACTTTCCACAAGTTTAAGTTTAGCAAAAATATAACTACGTATCAAAGACCTACAAAAAATATAGACGTAGCCAAGCGCTCGTATCGTGAGGCACGAATGTGATGACGATGCGGCAATATGAAGATGGCGACTTACTAGTCGGCCGCGAGCTAGAGAGAGTGAGAAACGTTCTTTTTTTTTGTAGGTCTTTGCTACGTATATTAAGACTTTTTAAAAATATAACTATGTACATTAAGTAAGAGTTTTTTTACTAACCTCAAACATTTTGGCAAGTTGTTATAAATAGAAATGCTAGGTTGCTATGCGAATTAGCTAAAATTATATATATATATATATATATATATATATATATATATATATATATATATATATATATATATATCTTATAATAATCATAAAAATGAACACCACTTAATCGTAAATTCCTATGCAATATATAATATTCACCTAAGGTACATTTTTCCCGCCACATATCTTTTGCTTTGTTTGTCTTATTTTATTTTTTACATATTCTTCGTGTTTCTTCTGCAAGAAAAGGTGATAATTACTAAGCCCCAATGAACCATATTGAACACGTCTATCAACATCGAATTTTTGCAACAAACTGGTCACGCACGTCCGCAACCCAGAGCACTTTCAACGGCGCTTGCTCGCGGATGAGCGAGCAAGTTGCCTGCATAGTCAGCAGTCAAAATTTTGCTTGAGCATGCGCGATAATTTTTCAGGTCGGTGTGCGCTGATCGTTACACGAACCATCTCAAGCTACTTTGACCCCTTCACACCTCAAAAACTATTTATCCTAAATACATAAAATTTGGTACATTTAGTATTAAAATCTCTTATCTCATGTAGAATCCAAAGTTTTATAAAATTACTGAACTAAGGACGTGTTTTATGTAAATATTTTTCTTCTATATTTTCTTCAAACGTATGCTATGTATGTTATAGCATAGGTCGGCTTTCTTTTGTATGACTTAGCCAACAACTGTTTGCTTTATTAATAATAACTAATATATACTTCCTCATTATTTTCTGTCCGATTTAGCGTAGTTTTAGTTATCGCAGATGATCACTTCAGATATATATTAGTGTACAATTATTATCTGATGTTTTCAAATCTTGCCACACCGATAACGAGTGCCACTGAATGTAAAAGTTGGCCTTTCAATGCCAAGGTGCGGTCCTTTATTTTCCAAATGAAGGCCTCGTAATATGGGAAATACCTGAGTCTTTGACGATATACAATAGACAATTAGTTCATATCCTATATTTCTATCATAATTTGATAAAATCGACACTGCAAAACCAGATGTAACTTCTTCATTAAATCTTACCTGAAACCTATTTCGATTAGCTGCCATATTATAAAGTTGTGCTGCCCCTGCAACGGTTTCTTTGTCATTTATATTGGATTTCATAATTGGATTAAAATATTCTTGCATTAACAATGGCTTATAAAATTTCGATAACAAGATTTTTTTAATATGTTACCAATCGGGTTCATCCTTTGTTGCGTAACAGCAGACAACAATAACGAATCAGTATCTTTAATATTCTTGTGTTTAATAATTATCTCATTTTACACCATCTTTCAATACCAGCATCTGTATCATCGAAATTGAATTAGATAAGAGTCGTGGAGTTCGGAAACACCCCTGCCGGTAATTGATTCTACAAAGAATAGTGCAAGGTAGAAAGTGCCCAACGCACGGTTGTGGATTTCCAGACATCAAGGTGTTGAGGATGGAACTATAAATTTTGACGCGATGTCTGGTGATGGATATTAGCGGCAGGAATTAATCCGAACAATTCATCGAACACTCCCCATGATAGACTCGGTAACGATACAAAGTAAACCTACATCTCTGCCTAACGACAAAGAGTCAAGCCAATTAGAAATAGCCTGGTCGCCGACGATTTGAACCGCTCTACGTTGGATGGGATCAAGAGATAGAAGCTGGTACTGAGGAGGTCCGGACCAGAGGTAAAAACAGTATCCCATGTGAGGTCGAATTCAGGCCTAGTAAAGATGGAGGCAATGGGCTGGCATGAAGTACTGCTTTGCTCTGCTGAGTACACCAAGCTTTTTGGAAGCTAGTTTAGCGTTTTCTTTCCAAATGACCGCAGAACTGAATTCAATATGTCGACTACCAGAATTCCAATACTGGCTGAGACTATCAGGAGAGTATTCTTAAATCGAAGTGTCACGACAAAGAGTGTCTTTATTACGGTGAACGCACAAAGCTGCGTCTGCTTGGGGTTAAATGTAACAAAGTTTTGTCGACCCCATTCCGAGACATCGGTAAGTCGATTTTCGATTTCAGACACGAGCTTCTTCCGGCTCCGTCCGGCTACGACCGGAGTATGTAGCATAACCAGTACTGTCATCCGCATAGCAATGTATATTACTAATTCGCAACATGTTATTGATATGCAGAAGAAACAGTGTCGTTGATAGCATGCAGCCTTGGGGAACACCAGCGTTGACAGGTCGGAACATGCACCGTCGAGTATGACTTCAATGCTCCGATCAGCCAATAAACTGGTGACCCACTTGCATTATTTCTCGGGAAGCCCTTAGGAAAGCTGCTTCTAGAGAAGAGCTTTATACCACACCTGATCGAAGGCCTTCGCTATATCTAAACTAACTGCCAATGCCCTTAGACTCAACTACCTCCGCTCAACGATGCGTTAGGTATACTAGAAGATCTCCAGCTGAGCGGCCATGACGGAAACCGTACTGACGGTCACTAATCAGCTGGTACTCTTCTACATATTTCAGGAGCTGACAGTTTCTTGCGTCAAAACGTTCGTTACTCTTTCATAGATAAAATAAATGACGCTTGTTTTTTTAATTTCATTAGAATAATACCAGAGCCTTCTGTGTTGTAAGCGTGGTTGTAAGTTTCGACTTTAGTAATAAATACTTCTTTTTTGTTGCATTGTAAACAATAGCTTTTTTAACATTTAAGTCATACCTAGACATTTTTCTTATTTGTTTGGTTGATCATAAATAAGAGAAAGTACTAACTTTATACCAAAAAATAAAAGTCTTTGCTTGATTTAGAAACAAGAAAAAGCGTACAACTTTAATTATTAGTATCACGACTTCTAACTGTATTCCTTTTTTAAAATTTACTCGCTACTATAAAGTGTCCATTTGTTTCTAATATAGGCTTATTGCACATAAAAATAATTTGATAATTTCAGCTGACGTTATATACTTGTAGCATTTTGAGGCCTATCTCATCAACTTCCTTTCCCTGTAAACTTGGTTTTCACAATTGTTCGCTCCACTTGGTAAAAGGTTTGTTAATTTCAACAACAACTGACGGAATATCGAATTATATTAATATTAAATTCAATTCAAAATACAAGACTGATGACACTTTATTGTATGTTACGACACTTCACTTCTCAGTTTTACAAACACGAATGCCTCGGAACATATCTCAGCCCTTTTATAATATTTTATTCTAACAGTTTATTGATTTAATAATTACCTTAATCAAATAGTGGACGTTATATCAACTCAAAAATCATATTAGTTTAAAATACGTTAAATAATTAACAATACTTAATATTTCATTAGATATTTTAATAATAAGTAAAAATTAACACTTCATCTTTATTTTGACATAACAATTTAGAAATTGATGGCCGCATATACTCATTTTAAATATGTTTGTGTAAAATATTGATAATACAATGAAGAATATGCAGCAGCTGGTAAACGATTACTACCGTTTGGGAACATCAAAAATATTACAAAAATATTGTTTTTTTATACTTGCAAATGTAAGACCATTGTCTCAGTAATCGTTTTTCAGAGCGAGTTATGATATGAAAAAGTGACTATATGATAGCATGCATAAATAAGTAGCGAATTACTCACGGCAAATACAACCATGTCTTGCGTTAAACGTTCATCATTACTTAAAACTCCGATCTTCTGATTAAAAAAAAACGAAAAGCATTAGTATATTTGTGATAACATGTTTGTATATTATAATAAAATACGAATGATTTTATATATAAATAAATAAAACAAATTATTGATTTCAGAATCTGATCGTGGTCATTCTGGTCATCGTTTGCTTGAGTCATTACATGAGTAGTGCAAAAATCTCAGATCATACTACATGGGATGCTGAGCCTACTGCAGAAGTTATTGATGGGAGTATTGTACCAAATCAAGATGCTTTTAATTCAGAAGACTTTACACGAAGAAAATTACATTATAAATCAAGAATTGATCCGGCCCTTTTGGGAAGTTTATTAGGTGGTGGCGTTTGATTCTTAAGAACGAATTAAATTGTATTTATTGCAATATAAATCAAGTGTTTTTATTTTTTTAGTATTAAGGCTGATTTTAGTGTCACGCTGACCGCACGCTGACGGTCGACGTTGGTGGGTCAATATGTATGTAATGGTTGCAAAAATATCTGTAAGCCGGTTGACTCTATAGCACATTCAAGTAACTTCCTACTAAATTGAGGTAGTTTAAGCTCAAAGGAACAAAAACTATACCTAAGCATCTAGTTTATGTTAAAATAATTTTAGTAAATTAAAAAGTTTATCTATTTATTTACTTCCCGTTGCTAGTATAAACCCTTTGTACAGAACAGAGTGCTAAGTGTGAGTTTTTCTTTTCGCATTCGATCGTGAGCGCGTTTGGAGTTTACTAGGAATTTGTATGTGATTTGTACAGCGCGACCTAGTGGTAAACTGGTTCCTCACGTTTCTCTCACGTGATATGAAGTCTGGCCAATTTACATGCAGAACTTTAATGAAAATATTTATTCTTAGTATGACAAAAAACTATATCTGGAAACTGGAGCACCGTTTTCAAGACGAGAGTAGCTTGAATACTTCATTAAAAATTTAAATGTCATTAAAATTCATGTTAAAAATAACACCTCCCAATTAATTATAAGCCATTTTAAACGGATTTTGTTCCCATTACTGCACTCCAAAATGATTAACACAATCGTGAGCAAAAAAAATGGTAAAATTATGAGTTTGCTGCAAAATTTTAAATATGCTTGCTACATTTATTTGAGCTGAGCGTCCGAGATGCATTTAAATTTAAGCTAATGGCGAGCGGAAGCCACTTAATGTTAACAAAGAATGAAAAATGATACAAAGTACATATTTCAATTAACTTATATATTCATGTTAAAGAATAAGTTTGAAGTAAAATTTCTTAAATTTTACTTCAAATTTAATTCAATTATTAGACTGTTAAAGGAACACAAAAATTTAATGAACTCATCCTTACTATACAACTAGGTGCGCCCTGCAGCCCACTGCATGATAACAGTTTTTAGTGAATCCCTCGAATACAACATATTTTTCCAGTATAAAAAAGTATTCGGTATAATCCAGTATAAAAAAGTATCTGTTCAATAAAAAGTATTCTGTGTGCTATTCCAGATCGTCGTCTATTATAGGTACACAATAAAAAAGCCCGTGAGTCTGATAAAATCATTAATAAGATAGTTAAATCCTCCTTCCTTCCCTTATATACCTAGTAGTGTGCATCTTCAATGCACTCCTAGCCAGTTGTACGTTTCCGGACTAGACTAGACGGATAAATAAATAAATAAATAAATTCACGGGACAAATTGTACTTACTGATCTAACTCCTAAGTAAGCAAATTTTTTGCTTGTGTTATGGGTGTCAGTCAACGAAACTAATACATAGAATTACATAATTATATAAATATATAAATACTGGAATATCTAATACCTTCAAACGAGCAATTCTTGTATATATATATATATATATATATATATATATATATATATATATATATATATATATATATATATACATACATACATATATATATATATATATATATATATATATATATATATATATATATATATATATATATATATATATATATATATATATATATATATATATATATATATATATATATATAGGACTCTCGGAATCGGATTTTCATGAAAGTCACAAATTAGGGGTTTTTGGGTCAAAGAATCGATTTAACAAGGTTCCAGGTCCAAGAAAACCTCGGTTCCCAATATATGGGTATGTGAAAAACCGAGCAAAGATCGGTCAACCAAGTACAGAAAAAAAATTATATATTCTATAGGAATCGATTTATCAAGTTTCAAGGTCCAAGAAAAGATCGGTTTCAAAAATATGTGAAAAACCGAGCAAAGCTCGGTCAACCAGATATTATTTAATAAACACCCAAAACCCGGAAATACAAACATTTATGCACATTACACAAATGCTTGTCCCCATCGGGGATCGAACCCGAGTCCCGTCAATTGCGTAGTCAGGGTCGCTAACCACTCGACCAACGGGGCGGTCAAAGATAAGATGATTTTTTTCATATATTTTTTCTAACGTATTGATTAGGCTAATGAAGCGGTAACTAGTGACGTTATTTCGGGGTTTTCCCGCTTTGTGTATTCCTATGATGGTAGCTTCCTTCCACTAGTCTGGAAACGCGCAACCAACAAAAGTCCATTGAAGATGCACACTAGTAGTTATATAAGTAAGGAAAAGAGGCATTTAACTACCTTATTAGTGATTTTATCAGACTCCGGGGCCTTTTTATTGTGTAGGTTTTTAATTATTTCGTCTACTTCTTCGGTGTCGGTGGGTAATAGCGGGTCACCCTCCAGTGGTAGCACCGCCTAACGCTCTACTTCGCTTTCCACAAGATGGACGTGGTCTAGGTCCGTAGGCTGGTTTGATGAGGTGATTTGATGGGATGAGCACTGTGATTGGATACTGTCGGCTAGGCATTGTCAAAAGCGGGTGTTAAATTAGATCGAATGAGTGGTGGTATCTCTACTACTGGTCCGTTTTTAAAGACTCTCGCCAACGGCCATTATTCAGTGTGTGATGGCGAGACCTCTCCTGTCTGTCCCACCGTTCGTTACGATATTCGGGGATACGCAGCTTTACTTTTCTTTGTAAAGTTCGTAGCAAACGGCGATTGACGTCGGTCGGGTATCAGTCGTAGCGACGTTTTTGCGTCTCAGTAGCTCTTGTAGTTCTTCCAGTAGTTCCCGTCTGCCCATATTCGTCCGGTATTTCCCATGAGGAGCTGTCGGCGACCGTTTGAATATGATTAGTTAGCGATTTAATGGCGGATTTGGCTTCCTCTAGAGTACTGATCTTGCCAGATCGAAGTACTCTGAATATATCGAATGAAAATGCTCATTGAGTTTTTTTCCAATCGATTATCTTTTACATGCGTGGGACGTGCGCATGGTGAAGGGATCCAAGTTTAAAAACTACCAGTCGGTGGTTCAACTCGAGTTCGTATAATATTGATAATAAACGCAGTTATAAATCCTCGTAAGTGCTATATCGGGTACGCTTTGTCCGTGTATCATGTCAGTTGTCGGGTATCTAGTGGGCTCTGATGGGCCTAGTACTACGAAGTTTAGTCTATCCGTCAGTTGATCTATGTTTAAGACATTTTGAGTGAAAAAGTGATGGACTTGGATTGTGCTGCTGTATCTTTGCTGTCCGGATCCCAGGTGAGTTTTCTCCATTTATTAATCTGCCATCTTTCTTTTCAGTATCATCGTTGAGATCACCTACAAATCGCATAAAATAGCAAATTTGATAAATTTCATCTTTTAGTTATTAAATTCTGTAAAGTAAGGTTTAGATGAATTAAAAAAGAAAGTATTTTCACGAGGGGCCAAACCTAACAAGGAGAATTCTAAATATGAAACATCAATTACATATATTTTCTTACTTTAATCTCATCCAATTCCATTTATGTATCTCTTTTGAACAATTTGAAGAACATTTTATTACGGCTATCATGGCGGGGTTTATTTGTTCAATCCTCAACTTTCCTAATAAATAATACATTGTAACATCATTCAATGTAACAACAACGGACAGTTTGTGATATGTTTTATAAAAATAAAAATAAGAAGTTAGCTCGGTATTGTCTAAATATTACTTTGTTTATTCAGCTAAGTTATATATTATTACAATTGTATTGCTTGGGTTTTCGGTTCAAAAGATTCAGATTTTTTTTGTTGTGTTAGTTATTTTAAGAGGTGCTCACGAAAGAAATTCTACCGAAATGTAAAAATTTTGTTGATATATTTATATGTAAAACTATCTAAACTGCGCAATTTTGCTCGCGAGTTGAGTTAAATGCCATCAATATTTTCTTTCATACAAATTTTTATCCCCTGCTTCAGCCCGTTAGAATTTGATGTTTGAATAATACGGTACTTTTGTTTAAATTAGACTATATTTAAATCGGATCATCAACTATACAGACTATATAGATATATATGTATATATATATATATATATATATATATATATATATATATATATATATATATATATATATATATATATATAAACGTTTTAATTACTATCGTAAAATTATTCCCACTATCCACATACCCGTCACCAGTGTAACGTTATAAACCTCCAAATGACGTCACCCTGACAAACTTGGCAAATGTTTTGCTGTTTTTTTCGAAAATCCAAAATCTCATTAGTAGCCTAGAGTCTGGCGGGTGGTGTATTCCACCTGTACCTCGGATGATCAAGTAAAACTCTCAGTCCCGGTTATCACTAGAAGTGGATGATAATCCTTATCATGTACTTAAAATGCATCGATAGAGATCACTCGTAGATCATCTTTTGTCTTCGTTTTCGCCATCTTACAAACTGGTGGATCCTGGCGAACTGGAAGTATGTAGATGTTCAGTTCATTCTTCCTACTACTGAACCGGCGCGATGATACTTTTTATTTTTAACTAAAAATATAACACTGAAGAATTCATTAATTTGAAGTAACTATTTATTCCCCTGTGTTGGTCCGGGATCCTATGAAGAAGAAGCCTACTGCCGTTCCACCAACCAGGTCTTAAAAGGCAACCGATTGGTTACGCAAGTCACTATCATCGTGACTACTAGGTGGTAAAGTTCTGCATTGTCTTGCCCGGGTCTAGTACCACCGCCTTACCTATTTCTGCCGCAATAGCGTCAGTGCTTGTCACTGTCGTGTTCCAGTTTGGAGCGTAATGTAGCTGGTAAACTTACGCGTGTGGCATTACAATAATAACCATTTAATTCAGGCAACATGACCCATATTATAAATACCTTATAGGCTAACATACATATTAATATAATATACTTAAAAACTACACTTTGTCACGTATTGACAACGACGTAATACGCACTTCATTCCGGAGTCTCCCCCGGAACCTCCGGTAGACTACATCAGTCGGCCAGAATTCCCCCACCTCAAAGGTCGACAGGAGAAGCGTCGGTACTATCACCACAAAAGAACTAAAGTTGACCTTGTGGCGAGACTGCAGACGCTCGACCCTCAAGTGGAGTGATATCTTCTTACTGATGTAGTCCACGACGTCCTCGACATTCATGGACCAGTGCAGACAAGATATGTACAAGCAAATTGCGGGGAACTCGCTCCGCAGACGCATTTCGGGCATATATGGCGTGGTGCTGCGATTGTTGCGGGCGGCGGGCTTCTTCTTCGTTCTTTTTCCACCAGTGTGAAGCCCTCCTCATCGAAACCCCTGCTCTCATTCTTACCAGGTTGACAAGACTCTACTTTACTCTTTGTGGCTTTGTGGCTCTCCTCAGTCTTGCGACTCTTCGTAGCTTTGTGGCTGTCACTATCCCCATTTTTACTCGTCCGCGGGGAAGGTGCGAGGCGACCAGCAATAGTTGCAAAGTTGTGCTGAATCGCCTGTGGACTCGGCGTCGGCGCAACTGGGAGGGGAAGGTGGGCCAGGGCGGCAGCGACGATCATTAATGGTAGACTCTGATGCCTGCAGTCTACCTTTAAGCCTCCTCAGCTCTTCCTTAAAGAACCTAATGTCCTTCAGCAGGCAGCAACGTCGACGTGGTCCATCGTCACGGACGGCAGCTTGTGTAGCTCTCTCGTTACAAAAACCGGCACCTCATCCGGATCCGCCTGCTTCAGCAGGAAGATGATGTCCTGCACGCTATTTTCCGTACCATCTCTTCTTCGCGATGGCATGTTCGCGCTCTGGCCGAGTGTCTCATGCAGCAGCTGCTTTCCCTTGCAAATTTCCTCACTGGTAAAGGAAGACTTGCAGATCTGCATGATGCTGACCTTATCCATGGTGTCGATGGCATGCTGGATAAACGCCAGCAACTCGTTAATTAATTAATATTTGCTGTGTGTGTAACGCGGTGCACGACCGGTCGCTTGCTCGACACATTATACATTAGACCTCGCTACAAGTTAGCAACGCACGATTAACACCCCATCTACTTATTTGCTATCTTATGATATAAAAAGTCACCTGATCTTATATGATCAACACCGTCCATCGATTCGCAACACCTGAGGTCTTGTAGTTGCTCTGTAGACCTTGTGCCTAAATTATAAGAATTATTCATTTGAAAATACTCATTTCGATAATTAATTGATTTCACAGAAGTCTAAAGCGAGATACTTACTACCTTGAACATCTCACAGTTATGAATTTTTATATCATCGAGATGGCGAAGCTAGAATATTTAATTTTAATGCAGTACCAGACGATGAAATTAAGCAGCAGGAGTTAATCCAAACAATTTCTCTGAACTCCCAGCATGCTAGATTCGATAGAATATGCAGAGAGAACCTAAATCTCTGTGCAATGCAAAAAATTCAATCCGATTACGAATAGTCTAGTCATCAACGACTCAAACGACTACGCTGAATGTGATCAAGAAAATGGAACTAGTAGTGGTAAGCTCCTGACTAGGGATAAAAACATTACTCGATTTGAGTCCGAATTTGTGCTTGATGAAATTGCCGCCGATGCAATTTCATCAAGCACAAATTACATATATAAATGCAAGTATTAAGAACTGTTTCACCTTGTTGAAATCATCCAGAATCCACTTTTATAAACTAATTTAGATTACACTTTTTACTCGAGGAAGATTCGAGAGAAGTGCTTTATGTATTCGCTATGTTCAAGCTAGTTGCCATTTCCTTGAACTCAACTCGTTCTTCTCGGCAATGCTTCAGGTATACATGAAGATTACCAGCATATCGTCCAGGACAAAAGTCTTTCCTACGGTCACTAATGAGAGTTTGGCGTTCTTCTTAATATTTTAAAAATAAGGGAGACCATGATTTAACGCTGCCAAAATAACTGTTGTGATGCCTTTGATTCCAGTTGCATGCTTTTTGGAGTTGACTGCAGTTGGAAGTGCATCCTCTTAACACAAAAACAAAATTTCCAAATTGTTTATAAATAAAATAAGCTCTGATGTAGCAAATATTAAAAAATAATACAACCGTATTTGAGAATCTGCTCCCTTTTTGGTTGTAAATATAGCTTTTAATAAGTAAATATTTTGATATCAAAATGCAGATAGAAAAGTCGAGCTTGCTGAGTTTCTTCTAATGGAGCTTACTTAGGCTTAATAAGGCCAACTTTTGATTCAGAATGTAATTTGTCAAATACATGTAAGAGGTATATCACCGAAGAGGTAGGCAGAGTAACATATGCACCCCACAATTAGACGAAGATACTTAAGCCCCACAATGTAATAGTGGCCAGCCTATCGCCAACCGGATACTTTTTCAATCCCGGACAATCTTGTTTTTATAAGAAAACTCAATAAACACAATATGTCCGACCCAGGAATCGAACCTGGGACCTCGTGTAGTCAACCGGACCACTAGACCATAGAGGGGATATAAGGGATAATTTAAACAATTACATATAACTGCAGTGATACAAATGAAAATTTTTGCAGTTTTACCGCGTTTAAATTATGTAATATTATGCCAATAGGCATTAAGTCTGCCTTTAGTACAAATTTATTAAACTTGTACAATAAAGTTAAATAAACGAAATAAATAAATAAATATTGCTTATGTTCTTAATTCTGAACTTAGTCTAGAACTAGAAATCTCAGTCTTAATTCTGAACTTACTTATATCCACGACTAATGAAGTAATGAGTTTTTACCTGGTTGAACTTACATTTTGTATGAACAATATAGGTTGTTGTATAGAATAATTTGTTAGATACAATTTATAAACGACTTGTACTCCATTTTCACTTCACAACATACATATTTTTAATATTAATCAACCGGTTTCACTTATTGAGCATCTATAGAGAGAATCGAATATGACTGGTAAAAGACTGAACATACTGAAAGAGGGTGAAGTACTGAAGTACTCGATTCTGATACGGAATATGTACAAAAATTAGTATTTACATGTTGACCTAATTTTCCAATAAAAATGTTTAGTCCGGACACGGCGCATTGAATTTTATTGTTTACAAACCGAAATTTATCGAATTCGCGACTAGATTTGTCAGTACATTGTGCGGTAACCATACTTT